>CM072994.1:1249352-2493704 GCA_037013635.1 Plagiodera versicolora | reverse complement strand
ATGGATAATATTGTAGAAAATTGCTTGAAGGAATAAAATATTGAAAAATGGGGGTTGCCAACTGATAAAATTCACTTTCATCATTTTTTGATCACAAAAATTCAATACAGAATGATGAACAATACGAGAATCAATTCGTTGCTTTATTAAAATTCGTCAACGTAATTTCGAACGGAAAATTCAACCTGAAAAGCGCCACCTGATTGGGAGAGGAGTACCATTGGACACCCTGTAAACAATCCTTGGTTTGACTGATGGGAAAACGTATCAGCAATTGGACAATTTTATTGCATTAGGTTATATGTGTTTGTTCGTTAATAAAGTGTCAGTCTATAATGAAAATAAAGACATTTCAGACTTTTGCAGTGAGCTAAGGCGCCAATGTGTATGTATTTTCATTTTTCCAAAAGTGGTAACCATTATCATTTAATTTGTTTTATTCATTGTATTATATTGAAAATAATACGAATAATAGAATACTGTTGTGAATGTGAATGGTTCGATCGAAATGTATACAGTATTCTGATAATTTATTTTGTTTTTAGATTCGAAATGCAAGATTTAGTTTGGGGTACTTTGAAGGCACAAACACTTTCAGAAGTGTTCATGGAGGTGAAGAAATTTTGAATGCTGGACATGTAATATCACGAAAAAAATTGAATTCTTCCACTGCTGACAAGATAATGGTTCATGCTATGGAATGAATTTATGAATGAGTTCACAGTATTTATTTTTTTTCCTGTTTTTTGGGAAGTGTCTAATAAAATAGATAATGTGTTGATACTATGACCTTTGATGTAATTAGAATTTCATTTATCCATTCACGATATTCTAGTTATTTTTAGTGCCACCATGTGGCGTATCGCTTATTTTCATACTATAATACTCTATTCAATACTATAATATCACGTGAATTTGAACGTCATTAGCGAAAAAGTGCGAACACGAAAAATATTTCAACATTCCACACATAAAAGTCACACGGACATCTTCCAGCAAAGAAAAATAAACGGAGAGTCGCTCAATCATCATCGTTCAGTGTTATTTCGAAACCAGGATATTTGCCCGAAATAAACAATTGAAATTACCCAGCCGCTAGATGATATATTACATGTTGTGACATATAAATAAAAAAATAAACACACATATAAGACCGTTTCTAACGTAATTATTTATGAAAAATTGTAGAACGACTTCCGGGCCATATCAAAGACACATCACGTTAATGTTGGGGTACACGGATGACAACTCTATCAAATTACAATAATTCATTCCATCCATCATAATTGAGTTCTCTAATGGAAACTTCTTATACGACGAACAACAATCGTAAATAGCTTATAATAGACCAGTCATAAAAAGACATTATTTCCTATGAATTAGTGGACTATTTTTGTTTCTCTGTGACAAGTTCATTGGAAAACAACAAAAGAAGAACGAAGTTTTGTGATATGTAGAACAACAAAATATTAACAGTTGCCAACTAAAACTAATATATGTATGTCAAATTGTTAACAACCAAATCTTTTACGCTTTACGTCAAAAAGCTGAATATTCTCAAAAATTCTTGAGGATGTCATCAATCATGTTGCTTAGTAAAAAAAAACTCGTTTCCTCATTCTAGAAGCTTTAAAATTATCCCAAGAACTGCTACAACTACAGAGTGATTCACCTAACTGGTTCATATTATTTGTCGAATATGAAATTTAGAACCATCCAAAGCGCACTTGTGAAAATGAGCGTATTTTCACATTTTTGTTGATATCTCTGTAAATATCCATTTTAGCAATATGGTATGCTCATACAAATCGATAGGAAATTAAATTTTGCGTCGTATAGTGTGAAAATTTCATAGCCATTCTATTTGAAATAAGGAAGTTATTGGGATTTGAAATTTTCATAAAATAAACTGAAATACCAAACACCCTGTTGCATATTTTGGAACTATACCTGATAGAACACTCTTTCATTGATGTGTATACGGGGATTGAACCTTGAATCTTGAAAATTGAAGATGATATGGACATTATAGTTTTTTTCGTAAAAATTAATATCTTGAAAACAAATCAAGATAGGAAGAAAATTCAAAATACAACGGGTCTAGAATTCTTCGTAGAATTCGAAAATCTAAAAATAAACAGTTGATATCACTTCCGGTTTAACCGGAAAAAACAGCGTATTGAAAATATTTTAGGAAAATAAAACACATTGAGTAGTAGCATCCACCAAAATTTCGAGTTGATATCTCTTTCAGTTCTCCATGAACCTCTAATAAACCAGTTTGGTGAATTACCCTGTATAACTTCCTTTAGATAAAATGCATGATAAAGCGTTTCTATAAATGTAACGTATCCCAGTTTAAAATTTCCCAAATGTTGCCCGAAAACGAGACAATGAAAGTGAATAAATAGCAAGAGAGTAATCCGAGATTTCCAATCATATCCGAACGAGAATAAAATAAATCCCTCTCAGAAAAAATCCATGCGAACACCAATGATCGAGCACGGATCTTTCAGCTCAACATACCTGGATTTCATTATATTGGATCTCAACGATTTCGTGTGCAATAAAAGGTTTTTGGGGTTAGTCGAGACCGTTTAGAATCCTGTCGGATGTTGTTTACACATGGTCGTCATTAGTGAGAGATCAAATAAATGCGCGCTGATGTCAAACTGACCTATTTCTTTCCTTTTTGCGTTGAATATCCTCCGTAGAGTCACTTTCGAGATTATATCGGGGGATATTGTACTCCATTAAATATATGGGATTTTATTGGAGTTCACCATATGGCAGTTTTCGAGATTGGGATTCTGCTAGAAAACATTTTTGAGACTGAGTGTAGTCTATTAGTTTCAGGTTGAAAGTTAAGTCACAGGTGCCATGTTGCCGGGTTATGATTTAATCATTAAATCAGAAAATATTATTCATTATTCATTATATTTCGTTTATTTAGTAGAAAAAATAGTAGTGTTTTTATTTATAGTGAGTAAAAGGTAATGGAAATCAAGGTAGTTTTTATGTTCTCCATATTGTTCATGAAGAAAATCAACAAAAATTCATGGAATCGGTTTACGTCATCACAGTTTAACAAAATTAAGTACGTGTTCAAAATTTATAGTAGATTCACACAAAAAATTACACATTCGAAATGTTTTCATTATTATCATTTATTTAATATAAAATTGAATTCAATAGCATTTCATAGTCTAATAAACTCAAGAAATTTTCGAGGGTTATTTGAAAGTTGCAAATATGAAATATTTTAGTCTAGTCTCAATATACAGGGTGTTCCTTGCTAATATTTGAAGGGCTTATTTTTGATTTTGCTCAATAATGAATGAGGATCTCAAAAGTAATCTTTATTTTGGAAGTAAGCAGTGACGGAGTATTTTCTGTTTCTCCAAAAAAGACATGTAGCATAATTTTTCAAAGATGTCTAAAGTAGTATCTCAGTTATTATAAAAAAATTTCATCACCTTGTATCTCAAAAGTTAAGACTTTGGGACGTACGTTTATAGGAAGTTTTTTTTTCTCAAGATGAGTCAAAGAATCACCCCTTCAGATATTAGTATGTCTGAGCAACACCCTGTTTGACGAAAAAAATATGCTTGGTTGGATGCATTTCTCATTCCTATTCGAAAAAATCATTTCTTGTTGTTTTTATATATTTCAGTAAAAAAAGGTATGTTAAATTTACCAAAGAATTCGAAAGAAAGACCATCATTGTTCTTTGAATACAACTTAAATATTCAACAGATAACCTATACAATGATGAATTTTAATTTTTCAGAAAACAATATTCTTGTCTCGATTTCATGTCGGTTATTGAGTAGGGGTTATTATTATTTTTAGAGCCGGACCTGGTTCTTACATTTGATTCCGTAAAAATTCGACATCGGCGAGTGAGCTCATCATTGGTTGTACAACAGTGACTTGCAAGTCTGTGTCTTATAAAAAATGGAAATTAATATGTTCACTAATATCAAAGAGACCGACATCAAGTAACACTGTTGTATGTTTAGTCGAACCATGCCACCATTTTGAAAATATCTAGTAATCAATAGTCAAATTCTCTCACTTCGTTGGTTTTTCAGACACTCGCAAGATACGATCAGAAAAAATCGCTCTGTATATTCATACACAGAGAAAAATGCACGAATTTATAGAATCTGAAAAATCTGTTGAGTAGTTTTCGGTGTGCTACAACGACCTCTAGAAGGCTACGTGCCTCTCAAATTGAAAACTGGACCACAGCCTGCTGCGAGTTTCACAACAATTTAATACAACAAAAGCCGTCGCGCGCTTCCTTTGTTCCTCCGAACCGAAACCGTGTAAGCCACGCAACAATTTCCAAACTGAATTATCCTGGATCATTTTACGCGAACGGAACTAAATTAATTTCACCTCAGATTTAATCAACAATTCTACGGCGCGACTCATTTTTCGCGCTACTTCTATTTTCTTTCCCTCGACGAACCGCGAACACGAGCGAGGAAACCTTTCGAAACTAATTTATTACTTTGTTCCCTCGATAGTACGCGCAGAATGTAGTCGAGTATTAAGTTTCAACAATATCCCGACGCCGAACTGTTCGACGTTCGCGGAATTGAATCATTGCCGGTGATCTAAATTGAACACAGGCAAGAAAAAATGTTTTTTTTCCACATGGAACGTACCTGTGGGTGATAGATATTCGACCGCACCCGCATAAACGCATTGCAATGTGTTGCGGCAATGATTTTCATCAAGTTATGACGGAATATTACGAATAAAACGACGCGTTTTATTATAAACTGTTACCCGTTCACTATTGCGGCTGAATTGGAGTTGAAAACGTCAAGTGAATTTATTTCTATAATGTTGATTCTTTTTCTTGACACTTTTTCCAATCTTCGAAAGTATTTTTCCAGTATATAGCCATCTCGTGTGAAGTTGGCGAAATTTTTTTCAACGTTTCGATATAGTTTTGGAGTTCTTCACTAAAATTTGGAATAGTTCCAGCAAATTACGGATGAAAATTGAAAACTTAAAATTTAGGCCCTAATTTCACGCAGCGCCGTCTTTTTCTAAAATATGAACTCTGATTATTTTTTCCTGTCTATTCGGAATAGTTCTGGAGTTCTTTGATGATTTCGAGAATAGTTCTGATGTATTAAAAAAGTTATTTGAAATATCAATTCCGAGTTTCAAAATTCCGAATGAACATTTGATATATGAAAGAATCTTTTTGCAGTTCTGAATAGCGTCCGAAGAGTTCTTGAAGATTATTGCCATTTTTTTTCGAAAAGTTGATAATTTTTCAGTTATTGGTGATTTCAAGTTCCTGTTCCGATAAACACAATTTTCCTAAAGTTGAAATTGAAAATGAAAGAGTTCTGGTTAGAGTTCTGAATAGCGCCCGAAGAGTTCTGCTAGATATCTCAATGACATTTTTTTGAAAAGTTGATAATTTTTTAGTTGCCGGAACGGGATTTTGAAATGACTAACAATTTTTTTGGAAAATTTGATAATTTTTTAGTTCCCGGAACTGAAACTTGAAATCGTTGATTACATTTTTTCGAAAAGTCGATAATTTTTCAGTTCCCGAAACGTTCGAATGTAGCGAATCTGTGTAATAAAATATATATATTTTTTATTTCAATTTTTGTAATACATCTAAAAACAATTAATATTTCCGAAACAGTTGAAGATAGGTATGGAATATTGCACATGAATTATGTCTAGAATTTACTGAATAATCCAAAAAACTAATAATATACAGGGGGTTGTATTTAAAATGAGAAAGTTGGTATCGGCCACTGTCACACGACACACCCTATATAACTATTTTTTATTCAGAAAAATGCTCATCTAAAAATACGAATCGACGTGTCTGAGCGTTTTTCCCAACACGCTCTCATTTATTCGTTATCAAATTCATTCCATTTGTCTGTTCCGGAAAATTCAACAATCCAACAATTCATCCGACCGATCGAACAGATAATTCTATTGAACGAAATCAATTTACATTTCGAATCTAATCTCACCTGAGGCACTTTCGTTCGCATGCGCGCCCTTCAACCAACTATACTCTTCGTGCGTCGCTAATAATTATTGCTCGTCCGTATCAACATTTTACCGATGCCGTTGTTGATTGTTTGCGCCGGCGGTGTGCAAACATTTACGCGTATATTATGCGTGCTTTTCACTGTGCACACCGTTCGGATAAATTGAAATCACCGCGAAAAGAGACTGCGTTTGAATTATTGAATAATGAACAGACTGTCGGACGGGAGATTGTTCGAACGTTCCAATTTGGTCCAGTCAGTAGGGTCAAAATAGAGGGCAGGGTTTTCTCAAGTAGAGGAAATGCAGCATATTTGAAATACTGCAGTTAATTTGGAATACTTGGATATCTAAATAATTATAAAGGCCATCCGTATTATTTTGCCGTAAACATAATTCCATACGTCACACGAAGTCATCGAGTATTAAAAACAGGACGCCATCTTGACATTCCGACTGCCAGCGACAAGGGAAGAAGACAGCTGCTTCAAAAAAAAAATCGGTAAGAATACAACCGGTGATAATCATTTAGTGTAATTCTTTTAATCTTCATTGTAATTATTTAAACTGTTAAGTGACCTTGTTAGTTTGAGATGTTACTATGATTTTGTAAATATAACTGGAATTAAAAAAGTGTCATAGAATTTTAGCTAAGGATGGTATGTTTTCAATTTGGAATACCGAAAGAGAACATAATAAAAGGAGGTTCTTGTAGTGGTTATGAGTCTGGTGTGTATATTTGTGATTACTGCAAGAATAGTAACCAAGAATAGTAAACTATCAGTTAAAAGTGAGGACTAATCTGTGATTATTTCGACTGATTACTTAATTAGATGTTATTTTAGTTTATTTTGTTCAGAAAAGTTTGATTACTAAAGGTCTTAATACTATAAAACTATTACAAAGATAATAAATCTATTAGTTTCTAAGGAAAATTTTTATCAAATATAAAAAAAGTGAAAATCTATTATATAATTTGGAATACTATAATATATTCCAAATTACCTGCACCCTAAGTCAAATCTCGACTTTGGAGTTTTTTAGTTTGAAAGACATTTTGATAAGGTTTTTGGTTTTTGTTATGTTTGATTTTTTTTTAATTGAAGTTTAATAATTTGTGGTTCATTCAATGTATTTTTATAGACCCACCCCTTTCCTATTTGAATTTATCCTCAAAAAACAAACTAGGTTTCCAAATATGCTGCATTTCCTCTAATGTGAAAAAATCCAATAAAATCACCATAAGGGATGTTTTTTTTTTCACTTTTCCAATTGAGTACGAATATTATTTACCAGGAATTGATTTGAAAACTCTGTTTATTTTTCGATATAGCCTCAGCGGTTCAATGATTGGTATAAGCATTTTTTTCCTTGTTTTTTTTTTGGCAAAATTCATTTTACAACTGACTGAATCCCATTTGAAGGGCTTTTGAAATCTTGAAAATACAATAGGAGAGTGTGCTATCGAAGTTACGTCAGAAATGTTTCAAGGAAAGACACGTTGAAATTTGTTTTTCAATTGCATTCCAAAGGGTAATTTTTGAGAAATGTAACCTTGATGTTTTTCTGATTTTAAAAAGACGATTTTCGAATAAACTCAAAATAACCCACTATATATAACGAGTGGATATTTCTGTCCTTTCATACAGCACCCCAACTTTTTACTTTTTGGTTAATAGATCAAAACATTTGATTACCGCATGATTTTGAGTCATTTTTCAAAACCTTATTGCATGTCTTGGACAATATCAATCTTTATACCATATTTTTGCCTTTTTTAAATAAACAAAAATATATTTAGTGATGATATAAATCCAGAGTTAGCTTCATGTTGCTTGAAATTGAAAAAAAAAATAGTAAACTAACAACAAATTCAAGAACAATTAATCAACAATTTTCTGAGCGAGAATTCTCACCTGCTAAAAATATACATTCAATATAAAATGTAGTGAAAAAATAAATTAACTATGACGTTCCTCCGTGAAAATCACTAATTTTTATGATAAACAGTTAGTCGTTTCAGTGCATTCCAAACTCATCAGTAAATATTCAGTAGAATTTGAGGATTTGTTGTTTTTTTTTGGAAAACATGTGAAATTGTTTCAATTGTCTAATGTGAAATCTCTGACGAATAAAAAATGTCGAAATAAGAACGTGCGCATTTCAACAATCAGAAACTTACGAATCCATGATTGTTCACAGGTTGGGTACTCATTGCTAGACTCATGTTGGAATTTACAGAAATTTAAATAGTAGGTACTTGACATTATTTAGAAATAAGAATAGTTCTTCTTCAATCACAACTTCATAACTTTTTTTTCTGGATTGATCGGACTATCATTCAATCCATAACGTAACGCTTCAACAGTTCCAACTGTCAATTGACGATCTTGTTTATGAAAACAATATTGAAAGCGATAACATTATATGAACAAGTGTCAACGAGAACTGATTTATAGAACACTTAAAGAGACGATACGATAGTCCTTCCTTCTATCCGGTGGTCTTTAATCTTGATTTATGTTGGCAATCTTCGGTCGAGGTCAGGAATCAGAAGATTCTTGGGAAAAAAACCCGAAGAATAGTATTATTTTCGTTGATTTCTGTCAGTTTATGCGGAGAGGCATCAGACTGAAACATTTGCAAGTGAAATGCGTACATAGATGGAATACAGACAACAAATGCAACATGCAGAATGAGAAAAAAAGGTTATTCAAAGTACGGGAACTTGTTTGGTATACAGGGTGTAACGGCAAAACCGACAGAATGCGATTCAAATTGAATTGATTGGTGAATAACTGTTTTTGAGTTTAGTATACCTACAAGGTTGTCTGTGGATTTTTTATGAAATAGCGTACTAAATTGTCACCAAAATCCAACAGAAGTGGCTAATTGAACGATAATTTTTGTTACGATTCAAAGTTTCAGGTATCCTGAAAAAATAAAGAACAAAAATTAATATTTTTTTTCGTTCTAACCAGAGTTACAAAAGCGTTTCGAGCATAAGTCAATCACACGTCGTATCTTCAAAATTTGGACAATTTAATGAAAGCTGTTTCTCGAGAACTAGCAAAGGAATGTTCATCATTATATATATTTATTCTTTAATTATCTCATTGGTTGTTGTTGTGTGGGACATAAATCGATGAGTTCAAATTATTATTGCATATTATCATTATTATTATTATATTTTTAATATTATATCATTATTATTGTTTCATATAACCTTGAAGTTGTATTTTGTCATTTATTTTATTCATTCATTTTTTATATCAAGCTTGAAGAAATAATTATTGTATTGTATATTAGGATGTATCCTACCAATAAAGATGAAAAATAGATAAAATAGATGCAAAAAAATTGACGTAATATTGACCAAGTCCATTTCTGATTTTCAAAGTGAATACAAAGTTATTCATGATAACTACAGCTTCTTACTATCAAAAGTTGAAATTCATAATGAATGATGTCTTTAGAAATCTCGTTCGAGACACTCTGTATGTATAAAGATTTGAATTTCAAATCGAACTGGATCTTGATAAGTACGTCGTCTGTAAAACGTGGAACAGCTGAAAAATCATTCGATAAAACGTAAATTTCAATACAGAACTCGCGGACATTTCAAAAAATCAGACAGAATCCTTCACTCGAATCTCGATATAACTACACACAAAAAAATGTCTTAGGTGATTCAGTATACACTTTATCGTAGTATGGAAATAATAGACATACATACAGGGTGATACAAATTGGACACTTGATAGGACAAATCAGTTTGTTTACTCCAAATGAGTAACAATATTTTTTCTGTGTGTACAAACAATTCTAGAATTCTTAAATCGACATCACACCCATGTGGATTGCAAAATTCATCTAATGATGACCATCAAGATAAAATCGTTCTGGGATTATAATAAAATCGTGAATTTTTAGAATATCCAATACAGCTTTCGAACGGAAAGAATGTATTCCATTACATTAACAGTTTTTTTTTAACTGTGCGAGACTCATTCGATAGTTGAATTAGAGTCAAACTTATGCGTGTTTAATTTAATTAAGATTACACAAGAATGCAATAGGAATTATTATCGACATGCCTAATGAGATTAGAGTTTGATAACCTACATATCGAATTTTATATCCAATACGAGTGAGAAATTTCAAATGAATTTGCTGTGGAAGGTTTGAAAGCTTTAAGGTGCGAAATGCGACTCCTTTCTTGTAACACATTGTATAATATATTTCGAAATTCGATATGTTAAGATTAATTATAGCTTTTAAAGTGAGCTTAGTAGACCGAAAACATTATAGATGGTGAATATAGAATTTCAATCTTACTACTTTTAATGGAAACATATTTATTACCGGTAATAATTACTGAATTGATATGTTGTCCCGTTTACTTCATCAACTTTTCAATTCAATTCGTGAGATATTTTGGCTATAGATTCGGGAATTGTCTTTCTATTATTTAGTTTTCCGTTTTTCCTCTAGAAATGCCAAAAAGAGTTCCTTGATATCCAAAATATGAATGCGAAACAAAATGTTCATGAAAAACTAATTTGCATGTAGAAATATTGATAGTTTTTTTTTTGTTCCAGTAAAATCAAATGTTATATTTGAGAACCAAACTCATATACACAAAAAAACTACTTCCTTGTGTTTAATAATAAATGGTAGAAAAATGATGATATTTATTCAACTTTGGATACAAATTTTTGCAATTAAGATGACATAAATGAACGCACTGTACGATCTATTTGTTTCTACTGGCCTATAGGCTATTAGGGATGTGCCCAGTAAACAATCATGGATTCGTCAGTAATTGTTATAATGCACACGCGTACACAGAGATTTGTCAGTAATTTTACACTAAAAAGCTAGATTCGTTGAAAACGACTTCACTCTGTTCATTTATGTGGATCCTAGCGACTGCGCCAGTTACGATTTGTTACAGAGAGATAATATTTTATTCAAACTTCATTAAAGATTTGTGAATATATTTGAGGTTGAAATGATATTGATTCATATTATCACTTATACAGCGCGAGTAAATTCAAAAATGCAACCTGAATAAGAATGTGTCGACAATAATGTTTCATCATGAACTGTCAAGTGCGTATTTCTAGTAGAAAAAACTTCATTATTTTTGTGTCTGGCACTGATAAATGAACGCACTGTATAACGAATCCTATTACACGCTACAGTCGATGCTTTGTTTTTTCAAACGACCCAGAAAAAATCATCCTCGACTCGATTCATTCTTCCGATACATTCATTCCGATCGAGTCAATTAAAAATAAAGCTCCACGATACGATATCATCGAATATGTGTGTCTATTGTTACAAAAAGAGGTCAATCGATAATTAATTAATCGCGGATGTATAGAAAACAACGGCGTTGTTCCCTCCCCCCTCTCTTGTGCCTACATTTTTTCCTTGCCGAACATACAAAAGCTCGATTTTCGCGATGAAAAAAAAAATGGAAATGAAAATCAAGCTCGCTGCATTTGTAGAGTCGAACTAAAACGGCAGCTCTTGATTTCTGGATCGATGTTCAGCTGTTTTTTGCTTACGTGTTAGGCTATTAGTAGAGCAAATTGACCTGTTTTTTTTTCCGTAGGGCCGTCGAAATTGGGTATTGTAGTCGAACCGTTAGTCGGGATGAATTTTTACTGTATGGAAACGTTGGTTTTAGGATTTTAGGTATTCCAAAGCCGTGGATCGTGGAAAGTCTGACTGAACTAGCTGTTTTGGAGCTGAAATGAAAAGTTCGTGAGCTGACACATAGATGGCGCTATTAAACACTTGAAGGGTTAGGGCTAGTCAGAGACACGAAATAATTATAATTTCAAGTATTTTTTTTTCTGCTATCAAATCATGTTGTTTTACAGAAGTAGATAATAATATGGCATCATTATACAGTGTTTTGACTTGAAGTCACGAAAATAAAAAAACTAATTTCCACTGTTATAGCTGTCTATGTTGACCCAGTTTAAAAAAAAAGGCATCGCGTTGACTATCCATGGAGATTCATTTAAAATCAAACGGATAAAAAAAATTAGTTTTATAAAAAGATAATCCTGTTCCTGATCGAAGCTGTTTTTTTCAAAAATCAACAAAATAGCGGCCACAGGAAATTTTTTTCTAGATTTTCGGGAAAAACTCAACAGTTAATTGGTCTTAAGAAACCGGAATGTTCATATAATTCGTCAAATATGAAATTTAGAACCATCCAAAACGCACTTGTGAAAATACACATGAAACGAATGAGCGTATTTTCTCATTTTTGTTGATATTTTTGTGAATATCAATTTTAGCGATATGGTATGCTTATACAAATCGATAGGAAATTAAATTTTGCGTCGGTTAGTGTGAAAATTTCATGGTCTTTCTATTTGAAATAAGGAAGTTATTGCGATTTGAAATTTCCAAAAAGTAAACTGGAATATCAAACACCCTGTTGAACATTTTGAAACATTTCGGAGGATAACTAATAGAACACTCTTTCATTGACGTGTATACGGAGATTGAACCCTTGATCTTGGAAATTGAAGATGATATGGAGATTTTAGTTAGTCAGTCCACCTGTCAAAATTTTTCGTAAAAACGGAATATCTTGAAAACAAATCACGATAGGAAGAAAATTCAAAATACAACGGGTCTAGAATTTTACGTAGAAATCGAAAACGTAAAAATAAACAGGGTGTTCCGTTTGAAAAAACAAAGTTGACATCACTTCCGGTTTAACCGGAAGTAACAGCGCATTGAAAATATTTTAGGAAAATAGAACACATTGAGTAGTAGCATCCACCAACATTTCAAGTTGATATCAGTTCTCCATGAACCTCTAATGAACCAGTTGGGTGAATCACCCTGTACATAGAGAAATAAATTTAAAAAATAATGGAATCAAATTCTATCATAAAATATTTTCTCTTTAATGCTAGCCTACGAACTTTTCGTTCCAACTGTGAACAATTCCAGTTGAATACTACGTACTAGCCCTTCACCTTGAGTTACGTTGATTAGGCTAGCGATGTGAAAAAATCTGGTATTGAAGCTTTGACGAGCACTAAATTATTCAAAATTTATTTGTAACGCCCACGGATCCGTCCGAATTGTTCGGTAAACCGTCCGAGGCTTTGTCAAAAGGAACAATAGAAGAATTAACCGCACATATCGACTCGAATACATGAATGCATTACAATAATTTAATAGTTTCCTGGACCGTTTAGACGTTAGATTAAACCGAGTCTTAGGAGGCTTTGGAGGCAATTGTTTCGCTCGTCTTTCGGTATTTTGATACGAGTTTCTACTAAATATCGGGCTTGTTAATTACTTTCTTGATTAACTGTTGAGTCTCGTTGAAGTCTTCCAACGTCATTCACGTGAATACTAATTGGGATTGTGATAAGATTGTGTTTGTTCTCTGATCGTTATTCACTTCAGTTAAGACATTTTCAGGCGTACATTTGCCCATCTTCACTCTGCGAGAATGAAGATTATAAATATTCAGAATAATTTTTTTTATAAATTGATCTCTTTGTGAAAAAATATCTCGTATATAAAACGAGATTTCAGCCTCGCATTCAATTTTTTTTATAAAACTTCCCACGATAGGAGACATCCTGTAATGTTCAGAGAACATCGTGAGAACAAAGGGAAATGAGGGCATTCACAACATTTGAAAAAGTTGTATCGCTTAGACTGAACACCCCGTATATCTTGTAAATATTTTAGGATTGTGTATCTGCGCAAACATAACAACTTTTATTCGATTTTTTTTTTCGTATTTTCATTCCAAAGTGAGTTGTTCTACTTCTAAACACTAATGGGTCACCCTGTATAGACATACTATTTTCGGCCAATTGAAAATACTACTAATATTAAATCATTGAATCCTTGTTAATCATGACGAATAATTGAGATGAATTACTTTTTTATTTCAGCGTAGATTATTCAACAGAAGAGATGGAAGATACAGGGCGTTCCTGAAAAACATTCTAATATCCAGAGGGTGAGTCTGATGTATTCTCATTCATGCGAAGATGAATTATGAGAATCGCCCAAACGTGAATTAGGAACTCAACATTAATTTTTATAAAATAAATATAAATACAAGCCAAAACCGCACTAACGTTAAACTATAGGTAAAAAAATGCACCACGATGCCTAAAAAATTTTTATTTTCCGCGAATCACCTTGTATAGTAGGGATCCCAAATACTCCGAAATAATACTTTCTCCCCATTGAATATTATTCTTGAATTTTCCCGTCAAAAATGTCATCGTAAATAACAAAGCCGACACTTTTTATTTTTTCAGTAGAAGGTCGAAAAAAGGGACTAATAGCTTTGCACTTTCTCTGGAAAATAATAAATAATGTTTCCTTCCCCACCACTGAAACAGCCTCCGCAATTAGAGCCATTTGTACGGTAGATTTAGTTAATTGCCCCAATTTGCATATCGAATTATTTTTTTCACTCATTATTCCCTTCCGAATGACTTAATTCGTGGAAGCAATTTAGTCGAATCGACACGATTATGATGACTTCATCACGTGCTTCGTTCTCTTTAGGGAATTTTTGGAGGTTAGACGGTGAAGAAAATAGGTATATCGTCACTGTTTCGTCTTCACCTTTGGCATATTTTTGTTGTTATTAGTGCGATACGACTTTTCATTTGCCCCTCGTATATTCGGATGTTCTCCTAAGATTCAAGGACACTTCTGTCTGGAAACTCTTATACGAGGTATCTAAATTTCAATCTCAATAATTCGAAAAAAAAAACAGAAAATAAAACACGCTCTGATGATGAAATAAAAAAACAAAAATAATTTTCAATATTGTTTAATATTGTTCAAAAAAAGCATGGGGTGCTGGAAATATCAGTTTTTATAAAACACATCCTATATTTTTAATAATCAGTGTATTTCAATAACAATATTTATTATTGCATTTCGAGTACATCTATAGAGCATGTTTTTTCATACAGGGTGTCCCGTAGAGACCACATGAAAGCGAGGGATAATGTAGATTAAAGAATGACCCACCTGATATGACAAAATTCCCATTATAAAAGTCTTAACGTTTTCGAGATACTTTTTTTTTCGAAAATAATGAACTTTTGCCCCTTTCAAAAACTTCGGCTTCACGGATCGTACAATTTTACACCTTTTTGGTTCATTTTTTCAGTAAAATATTGCTGAAGAATAATTTTAACGTTTACATTAAAAACATTCTCCGAACATTTCAAAGGGGGACTGTGAGAAATATTCTTATTGAAAATTTTGGTAGGGGTTTCTTTTGTTCATGAAGTTTATTAGCCCATCGTAGTAGAACCAAAATAAATTACACCAATAAATTGTCTATTTTATAGTGATTTCAAAAAAGTCTCCTTTAAAATGTTCGGAGAATGTTTTTAATGTGAACGTTGAAATCATTCTTCAGCAATATTTTATTGAAAACAATAAACCAAAAAGGTTAAAAAAAAAATCTCGAAAACAATAAGACTTTTGATCTACATTCTCCCTCGGTTTGACGTGTTCTTTACGGGACACCCTGTATATTAATTTTTTAGGCCAATGGCCCAGCTCAAAATCACAGTAAAACATACACCACTCGCTGTTAATTCAAAGAACACTTACATACAAGTGAAGCTAATAGAAGCGCGTTGAAAAAAATCGCATAAAGCTTCCGCGCGATATTACGCAATTCGCCATCGCTCATAATTGATAGTGGTAACCTCACGTGACCCTGACGGTGCCGCATTTCACCTGGCTCAGCTAATTATTTCCTTTTTCTTCTCACCAAAGCTATTTGTTGTAATTACAAGAAATAGTTGCGACGCGTCGACCAACAAAAACCATCATTAATCACCGCGTATATTGTTTATAATTTTCCGCCATGATGGATCGTGATGGGTTTTCACGTTTTGGGTCCTTTCATGTAGTCGATTCAATGTTGACGTTGGAAATAATGGAAAGCACTCAATTCATCAAGGAGACCCTCACAAATTCGAAGTTGCTTGGTGATCGGAAAACAACAACTTGAATAGCAAATTTGATTGGTTGATTCAATCAAAAGGGAATTGGGGTTGTGTTTGGCCGAATACTCTGGCAATTTATATCAAAGAAGCTACGCTCCAATTTCAACTAGGACTAAATAGAAAGTTCATGAAATTTTTAGCTTTTGTAAAGCAATAAATATTGAATATGCGAAAATCCAGGAGCTGTAATTTCAACAATTATTTGTTGCTTTGATTCAGCAAAAATTCACGATCAGTGCTTTTTAGAATTACCCAAAGGGAATTTTTTTCAAGGTATCAGTGTGATAGGAAAAGTACAATGAGGTGGCAATGCATCTTTTGGACCCCCTCCCATCCAAAAATAAAAGAAAGTTGGGAACCCACACTGAAAAAAAAGAATGAAAGAAAAACATTGGAATTGAGGAAAATCAAAAAAATAATTCGTAAGTATTACATAATATGTGTTGATATTGACATTCATCTCAAGAAATATCTGACCATATTCAAAAATATCAATAAATATAGACCTGTTTTAAATAATATTTCATCTCACGAAGCACAAGCGTATTTTTAGAAATACGTCGTTCCTTCGATTCAAATAAAAGTACGGTTGATTGAAATTAAATTCGCTTCCAGAAAAAAAAAGGGAGCTGATTAAAATTCTCTTTTTTCATGTACTCAACCAATTATCGTGTCGTTTATACAAAACAATAAGCACCAAAATGAATTCGAAGCAATCTTCCAAATCCATCGAGATAGCAAGCAATTATCGAAGTTCGTTCCCTAATTATTCGGTGGGAATGAAAATGATGAAAAACGTACGCTTTCCCAACATATTTTCTCACAAAAACTCATTATTTCACGGTATTCCACCGCGCTGAGAATATCCGTGTAGGTATACAGACGTCCATAAAATAGCACATAAATTCTTTGTCAGCTAAATGAACAGTATTATGTTGAATTTTTGTCTCATTTCACTTTTTTTCCATGAAATTATCGTACAAGGGGATAATTTCCATTTCCCCTACACGTTTATGTGAGTTTTGCAGCATTTTGACGAAGGTCGGAGTGTCTTCAACTGGCCCATACTAAAAAATCCATAGGGGTCAGATCTGGTGACCTTCGTGGTCACTTCTTCGATAAATTCCCAACTTTATCGATGAAAATCGAGAACAAAAACGGCAGTTTAGTTTCCGAATACGCTTCGTGTTTCCAACATGAATGATCGCAAATGCCTTATAATTATAATCGCGTGCATTCGTAAAAGATTACAAACTGAGCCGATCGGATAAATCTGCCATAACTCCACTACGAACCAACAGATTTCTAATGAACACCTACCGAGTGTACGATTATGCCAGAAATGCGTGCGTAACTTATACAATTCCGATGGGCTATTAGAAAACCATACATATAATACTCACTCGAGGTGTTATCATTTTGTTATTGTGTACCCGGTATTCGTGGACAGGGTGTTCCAAAGCTAATATTATCGTCGGTCTATCTATAAATGGTAGCCGGTGATTATTGAAATGATATCGCCCGGAGACTCGAACAAAAGGTTTTTTTTTGTTATGATAAAACAATCATTTCAGTGAACGAACGAATGTTCAAGTTGAAGGAAATTATATATTATTATGTTTTATTAATAGTTCACTCGATTGGGGATTATTTAATTGAAGTTGAATTGCGTAAAATTTCTCATTGAAAATTCCAGTAATATGCATTATTTAGTTACATACAGTGTGACCCATTTTCAATGGAAACACCTTCCAAAATTTGAAGTTGTAGACAGATTTTAATATTGTTTTTTTTTTTAATTGTGAAGTACTACAAGATCTACCTTGGGACAATATTTGAAACATTCATTCCTATTTTCAGGGCATACTACGATATTTTTTCTCAGTCGAAAATCGAGATTTTTCATTAGCGACTGATTCAGAGTGTTTCTAAACAGGTGTGACGAAAAAATATTCATTAATAACAAAGTTATGACAACTCAAAAATTCGAAAACTCACACAGCTAACAGTCACAAAAACACCCTATATCAACAGATATAGCCATGAGAATATATTTTTTTATGATTTCAACAATAAAGTACCGCCAGATGAAATAAAAAACAAATAGGATACATTTTTTTATACAAAAAAAACGGAAACTGCTTGGAAATGACAATTATTGATAAAAAACTACAGAGCTCATGAAATTCCTAATACACTCAATTAATTAACATTTATTTCATGATACTGTACAATTTTTTTTTTTACTTTTAGATATATTTAACGTAGAATAATTCACATATTCTCAGATATCATCCTGAATCATACGTTAAAAAAGCAACGGACTATGTACAATTCGTCGTGAATCACCCTGTACACGGAAATTGTGTTTTCGAAACGGGAAAATCGCTCATAACTCAAAAATTATCAAGTTTTCGAAAAAATATCAGGATATCTTTAAGAACACCACCCAGAACTGTAAGAAGATTTTTGTACATATCGAAAATTTTCATTAGGAGTTTTGAAACTCGGAATTGTTTTTTCAAATTACTTTCCTATTACAGCAGAACTGTTTTCGAAATCATCAAAAAACTCCCAAACTATTCCAAAGGAACAGGAAGAAATAATCAGAGCTCTTATTTTCGAAAAAGACGGCGCACGAGTGGTGTTTTTGTAGAAAATTAATCTGAAACAAAGTTAACTCCACAGATAAGTTACTCAAACTCACGACTTTCTGAGCCGGTTGGTAGTACGCCAAGTCACACCTCGTCTGGAATCCTGAGCCGAAAACCCCACACCGCATCGTGAAAAACTAATTAACTAAATAAACAATGTCCTGGTATTCAAACTCGACATATCCATTCGCGAACTTTTTCTCCATATTAGCATAACACTTTAACAACGAACGTCAAACTTGGCGAAAATATGACGGCGCTGGATGGAAATTCCAGGACGAAACAGGAAACCTAATAACGACGGTAATAAATACATAAAACGACTGTCGTTTTAGCCACGCTTATTTGCGAAGGGCCTCCGCAACTTTTCGCTACGGCCCGAGGTAGAAAAGTACAGATGTACGGGGTTTTATGGCCCACCACCCTGCTATCGTAAAAATGCTCGCTTATATTTTGTTTTCGAAACAGATTTATCATCTTTTGTCACGGCAGAATGAGGGGCCTTTTCTAGTTTTCGGGGGTATAGACGCATTATTATACTCTTTTTCTTTATTATAAAGAATTTGTGAAAGAATTGACACGTTCTTGGAATGAGAGTTCGGTGTCTGGCTTGGACATAGAGGGATTCTTTATCTTTCAATCTCGAACACAGAAAATGTTAGAAAGTAATTGGAGATGCATGTGCAAGACACTCATGGCTTTTCTAATAGACGTCATTTTCATTTTACCCGAACTCAAGGTCGCATGTGATGAAAAATTATATTCTCCTCAAAAATTATACGATGCGTTGTTTCTCCCCAACGAATTAACATATCGATTGATTGAAAAAATATATATATTGAGTGACGATGAAATTAAATCAGGTCCAGATAACATACACACAAGTATCTATTTTTCTTGAGATTATCCCATTTTGAATTTATCAATACTAGCAAAGACTAATTGTCAGTTTTTTTTGATGATTACATACATATAAATGTTGCAGTTTCAAAAGTTATGAGAAAAAAGGAATCATGTTGTCATCTGTCAGTTAAAATTTATGTTTTATTTTCTTTCACGGAATTATATTTCAGGATTGTTGCGTTTCTTCATTTTGACAGCTGTCTTTCATTGCACTTTTAAGATCGTAATATTCTCATGAATTTGGGAACTGCCACTTTTGAAATAATGTTTTCCAACCGAAATAAAAAAATTGGAACTATTAAAACATACTTTGAATAAATCTTAAGACGATTTAATTACAAAATAGTGCTGCTAGCAACTGTGACATGCGCACAGTATTAGTAATTCTGACGTAACTGAGTGTGTCCTTTAAGAATTTGAGCCTTTTAATTTTTTTTTCAGGTATTATACAGGGTGTTTCAGGATTGCACGGCAATATTTCAGGTACGTATTCTCTGGCACAAAGAAGGAAAAAAATTCCCATAAACATGTCCGATCTCGATTATTGTTATTACAGGGTGTTGAAAGTTAAACAAAATTGAGTTTTTATTTTATTGTGCTCGATCTACAGTAGATAGAGCTTTCAAATTTCGTATGAGTATCAAGCAATGAATGCTGCTTAATATGAAAGGAAATGTTTTCCAAATACCATACAGGGTGTTGCATTTTCCGATGTCTCAATCCATAAAAGCCTTGAGAAAAACTTGCTCGTACGCCACTGGTGAATTTTGATATTTTTTTCAAGTTATTCACCCTATCACCTAAATTTTGTCCCTCTTGACTTTTGGTCGAATTCCGTTCAGTTTCCTCAGAAATTATTAATTTGTATTGGCTCAAAGTTACATGCCCTTAAATGTTTATACTAATTTGATATTTGATATTAATTTAAGCATCAAAATTGAATAAAAAAGGAAATTTATTAATGAATGTTTAGAGGAATTGTTGAAAGCGTTTTGTTAAATGCAAATACCTGAAATATTGCCGTGCCAATTCTAAAACACCCCGTATATATTCTCCAGAAATAAATTGCCCACTTTTCGGTGGTCCATATGCTAACTAAAACGATTCCTGAGCCATCGATCCTACTCGATAAGAGTGAATAAATGTAATCACACCATCATCGAAACCAACTATCGATCGTTAGTGGTCGATAATCGCGAATGAATTGTAATCGTCGCATCACTAATTAAAATGCGTGTTGGCCAATGACCACACATCAAAACTCGAAAAGATAAATTGAGCCGTTTTCGAGATACGTCTGTCTTAGTGGTAGTCCCGAGTCTGCTTTTATCGCTTATCGTTGACCACTAACGTTGGAGTCGTATCAGTACGTTCCCATCTCGAATCGAAAATCGAGATTCGACAAGGTTTCGAGAAGTTATTCCGTGCATTCCGGTAAAAATTTGGGAATACAGTTTCACAGTGCTGATTGTAGTTCCAATTGACGTCTATCGAGTGCAAAAATTCTTCTGGGGCTTCGACTATAGTCATTATTTAAGCAAGGTTGTTGTGGCAGGTCAAAAGTGCGGTGTTGCAACATGTACATTATTTTCAGTAATGCTCCGAATAAAAAAGTTGGGTTAGGTTGACAATTTGTTTCATTTCGAAAGTGTTTTCGATATACACCATATTTGGATTACTATTAAGATTCTTCACTTTTAGTGATGATGTAATAAAACAAATTGAAGATTAAAAATAGGCTATTGTGAGAATACATTTTTGAGAATCGCCAGAAAAAAAAAGGTTGTATAAATGAACTATATACAGGGTGTTCCTTAAAGACAAGCTAATATTTGAAGGAATCATTCTTTGACACATTTTAAGAAAAAAAAAACCTACAAACGTATGTCCAAAAAGTCTTAACTTTGGAGATACAGGGTGATAGAATTTTGAAAAGAAATCAGTTTTTTTATAATAACTGAGATAATATTTTAGACACCTTTTGAGAATTTGGTGCATGTCTTCTATGCTTTGAGGTGCATTTTGTGATGTACGAAATTTTTCATTTTCTCTACCAGTGGCGTCCGTACGGGTTTTGCATTGAATATTTCTAAAATAAAAATCACTTTTAAGATCCCCATTCATTATCGAGCAAAATCAATCTCAATTCTTTGTCCGACGCATGGTTTTCGCTTAAAAAAATAAAATTCGTTTTACTTCAGGTTCTATTCCTCAAAAATATGATGCGGCGTGAAAATGTTTGTGCATCGACTGAAAGCAAATTAAGAGATCAGATTTGATCCAAAATGAATGAGAATCCGAAAAATATATTCTTCCTGTCAGATGCTCTGATCTTGATTAAAAAAATTAAATTAAAATTGCTTCATATCGCAGTACCAACCGTTAAATAATCTATATCACCCTGTATCTCGGAAGTTGAGACTTTCAGGGCATACGTTTATCTCAAAATGTGTCAAAGAATAACCCCTTCAGATATTAGCATGTCTTTAAAAAACACCCTGTATAGTCTGGTGATCAATCGTAGAGAATCTGATACAAATAAAAAAGGTTGGAACAAACCCCAAAACTCGTTAAATAGAAAGCGCTACACAATTTAGGAATTACTCGAAAATTACTACAAATTACCAGCCATAGCAAACTCACCCTTATCGACGTAGCTTCCTCGAATGCTATGCAGCACCTGAAAAAAATTAATAATCCAATCAAGATTACTGGAAATAATTTATGGAACGTGTCCGTACGGACATCCTTTGTGAATCGAGCAGATGTTTTCCTTGTACTCGATTAAAAATTCAGTTATTGTTCTAACTGTGGATGAAAACTCTTCGGAATATTCAAACAATCGACGTCTGGTATTTCACTTATTTTGTAGTGGTTGAATGGACAGACAATTACGTGAGTGTTCGATATATTCTTTGTGCAATAATAATCAATGACAAATTACCATACACAGGATGTTCCGGCTGAGACGTGCATTAGACTTGAATTTTCTTCCAACTTTCTCCTGAATTAACGTTTCTCCTGAAAACACCCTGTATCAAAAACTGAACTTGTACTGCATTCAGACATTTCAACCCTCCTTTATCTTCGTATTCAACAAATATGGGCCATTCATCACTGTCAACGTTTTTTCGACACCATTTATAATGCACAAATTATCGTCGAATTTTCATAATTTTCGCCACAGTTTGACAACGTTGCGAATCATTGAAAAAACGAAGATTTTATTGGATGCAGAATTTCACGCTGAGTTTGGCGGTGAACAAATATATAGGGTGTTTCATTTGAAAAAATCACACTCTATGTTGCCTCGCTCTGGCTGATCATCCTGTATATCTCATATTATTTTAGGATTGTATATCTGCGCGAATAAAACAACATTCATTCGAAGTATTTTTTGTATTCTCATTCCTAAGTTAGTAATTCTACCCTCTATTATATCGGAATAATTTTTTGGAATCAGTTGAAAAATATTCGATTTTTTTTGGTATATTCAATAATGGAAAAATTCTAATTGAAGGAGACATTGGAGAATTATCAAGTAACCTCAACCATTTCCAATTCCATTTTTCTTCGGTATTCAAATAATTTCCAAACTCATAAACAATCGTTGTTGTCGCTTATTCAACGAGTAATATAAAATGCATTTCCTCTGGACTGTGGGAAGAATACTGATGCGAAAAGTTCAGAAAATATTATTGTATGGAGTAATTTTCGAATAAATTAATTATCCTAGCCAAGCATTAAAATATGATGGAGATCCAAGTGATAATAAAACCTAGGAACCTTAATTTTTCATCAGATATTTTGAAGTAAAACTAAGGGCATGAAATTCGACGACATCATTATAAATTACCCTTGAAATGAATTGATAATAATAAATTCCAATGCGGTTTCGCCTTGGTTGATAGAGACGAACGATCTCGACCATTCTTGTGGTTATAAAACATTCAAATGTTTCGGTTAATGGTTATGGTAATTACACAATTAGGAACAATTTGCCGTAGTTTATTCTTCAAATGGTCGGGAGGATTTATTGTTTTCAGATTCCATTAGCCATTCTGCTACAGCTATTGTTTGTTTATCTAATGGCCATAATTATCATTTTGTGGGTTTCTGAGTCATTGATCCGAGTACGAATTTCAATATTGAAACGGCTCAGACTGTGAATAATTTTTACAAGGGAATTTTTGAGTGAGTTTATGGAATTTCAATTAATGATATGAATATGCGATAGGGAGGCCAAATAATAATGGTTATTTTAGCATCTTTTGGTGAAATAACAAAAAATCTCAAAATTCTCTGGAAATCTATGACTTTCTTATCATGAAAATGTAATAACTAAAAAGCTTTCTTGCTTTAAGCTCGTATAATTAATTTTTTTGGTTAAAATTTCCGAGATTTTTTTTTTGTAAATGTAAAACTCAACAAATAATATCTCATCAATCCACATATGTATTTTCTAAAATTCAAACATGAACAAAATTGAACAAAATAAAATCAAACGAACGCAAAATTCCCATCGTGATTTTCCAGAACGAACCTACATCAATTCCAATTTGCCAAAGAACGTCGACGAGCTCGATTTTTCTGAACTACAACTCCGGAAATACCGGAGGAATTTCCGGAAATTCCTGTTGTTTGTACAACATAATTCCTTTCGCGGTTTGCTCTTCAAGGACCCCTCAGCATGAAGGGCAGGGTGAAAACTTTCTTTAGGGGACCTCGCCTGATAATAATATCGTGAATTCGAAGGCTTGAGGGCTTTGTTTTATGGATAAACACGTCAGGGATTTTTGTTTTCTGGTTACAACAAGGCCAAAATTCATGTGCAGATATCAGAAACTGTTTGGAAATTGAAATAATTGATACTGGTTTTGATATCATCATGTGCATACTGGATTTATTCGTCAAATATGCACATTTGATATCCACAACTTCGCGTGTGCAAATGTCGAGAAATGAAGAACCATAAATTTGAATTGTTTCTTGGGGATTTTTTTGCCAAAAACTCGACTCATATCCTTCCACCATATCCGACCAACTTATTCGCCTGATTTGGCTCCGTGTGACTTCTGGCTATTCAGCTAACTCAAAAGGCCAATCCGAGGACGCCGTTTTGGCACGATTGAGGGGATTATTTTGCAGTGATTATTTGTTGGAACTCAATAATCAGATAGCAGTATCGTACGAGATGATCGTATCATAATATTCATATTACATATATCATGATCGTATTATGCTCACTTTCAGTTTTAATGCCGGAAATGTTGTTTGCATTATTTGCATATTCATAAGCGTGTGGCATAAGCAATTCATCGAAGGATGTTTTACAAAGCGGTTCACGGAGAACCGTTGATTTTCTACGAGAATTGCATTATTAAATTTTTTTCCAGAGGATAAAGATCGTTAATTATTATTTACAGTAATTTATCTACTCTGTAATTTCGTTGATTGCTATGAAAATTTGATGTTTCCAAAGCTAATGAGGTTGTTTCGAAATGTCTTATTTTTTGTTGAAACTAATGAAACATGCGTGTACAGGGTGTTGCTTGAATTCCATTTCTCCAAATGATTTTTTGATAGTCGAATACATTTTCGAACTATAACATTTTTTGTAGTCCCGAATTGAATTGTTTTCGTCAAAAACTTGATTAGAAATTGATTTAAGCAACATAAAAAAAATAGACCAAAAATTCAGCCTCACCTCTATCGGTGACTGTTCTTTGTCAAACTCGAGATAGTGTCGAGAAAAATTCTTGTTTTTCTGACAAATATTTCCTAGGTATTGGTCGCCGTGACTAACTGGTTTTATAGACTGAAACCGCACGTAGTTACTCCAACAGACATTAGTCAAGATTAGTTTGTCAGGTAAAGCAATAAAACCAATCAGTGGGATACTTACTTCCATCAACGGTTCTTTTGTCGAACTGTGAAATCATCTTTTGGGAATATCATAGCCTGAAGGACTCGCCGAATTTGCGCTCAGCCGAGCACATTGTGTTCTAATTTATGATTTCGAGTCGACGACAAATGAAAACCTTGTGATGGCAACAATAAATTGACAAGGACTAATTCAAATAACTGAAAATACAATATTCAAAACCTACCGCGTGGTTTTTCTGGCCAAACTTTTCCGAAATGGCTCGACCGATTCTCATGACATGAACATTTTTATACCCTTGAATGTTGAGGGTTTTACACTTCTTAATTTGTATGGTGGAATGTACTAAATTTGAGTTTTCGACAGTTAATTCCCTAAAAGAATTTTTACATTCATCCAAATTCATTTTTGTAACTTCAAACATAAATTGCTACATTCATGAAGTAGAACGTTATTAAATTGTTCTTTTATTGGTCTATTTGATGTGTCTACAACTATCTTACCTAACAAATATTGAGTTAAGGTTCCTCATTCACTTCAGATGTTTGCATATTCGGAGTTGTGGTTGTACAGGGTGTGCCAAATTGGACACTTTTGAAGGAAAAGTCCTGTTTCCAAACTAGATAGATGAAAACTGATGGCAGTGTCTGAGAGTCAATTTTTATGACAAACTTCATCGTTAAAACTGTATATAGTAACAGTAACAGTATTTGTAACAGTTCCTGAGTTACAGCATTTTTTCCGAAAATGTGCATTTTCGATAAGTTGCTGTAACTTCTTTCCTATTCAAAATTCTTTGTTTCTATAAAAAAATTTCAAAGCAATTTTCCACGTAGAATTCAATGGTTTAACCTATTATATTTTTCAAATCATATATCAATAGTGATTGGTAGAAAAATCATTTTTTCGAATGGGACAACCTGTATATTCCTGCATATTCAATAGAACTTGAAGTTACCATTCCAAAAATATAGCACACTCAATGTTTTGCTCAATACATCTTTGAGATACAGGGCCTTTAGGTTTTTTTTTCATTTGTTTAGGTAGACTTTAGAATGCGAACTTCGAACAAGAAGGCTTTGGACAATTCGGCAATAAAACAGAAAGCCGAAGTATAAATGAAGTTTTCACCATGAATTTTGTCATAAAAATTGACGCTCAGACACTGCCATCAGTTTTCATATATCTAGTTTAGAAACAGGACTATCCCTTCAAAAGGGTCAATTTGCCCTACCCTTTAACAAGTCTGCAATATTAAATGTCCTCAGTATGATTCGATGCACATTTGACGAATTATGATTATCAGAAAGTTTATGTACCATAATCAATCAGATAATATTAATTTCTGGTAAATTTCTGGTGTCTGAAGATGAATTCTCGCATATAACAGTATATTTTCGATGATTTCTTCAGATTGTTTCCTTTTCCACCTTTTTTTCAATGTGTATGTATTATCAAATACATTCATCATCAGCTAGCTGAAGAAAAGAAGACATTTCGAACCCCATAAAGAATTATTTGGAATTCTGCCAATTTGTTCACGAAATTATTACAACATTGTTGTTTTTTTCATTAAACTACGAAACTACAAACGATATAGATGGCATAATAAATGTGGAAAAACCAAGGAAATAATAAAAAAAAAAAACGAATTACCAAAGGTACCAAAGATTGCGGTTACTTGAGTATTGCATACAATATTTGATTAAATTGACTTGCAATATATTCCATTAAAAAAACAAATTAGACGTTACAACAGCGTACAAAAACGGAATTGCCCAAGTATGATGTAGTGAGTTTGTGGGGACACCCTGTATAACACACCACGACTAAAGGATGAACCATAGGAACCAAGTATTCTGGAACACTTTTCGATAAGAATAATTCAAAAATCGATCACTTACAGCTCCAAACAATAAGGATCGTTCCACCTCGCAGAGCCTCAACGTTTAATCCTCAACATTTTCGTAAAGAATACACTCACAAAACCCGAATCGATCGGAACTAAAGCCCAACAAGCACGACACCCACTCGTCAGAATCGTTTCACTACTCCAAAACTCCACTCGAAAAATATCCTAGACATTTCACACACGCACACACGGATTCCGATAGGCGAACGGACTGAAGGGTGACAGTGTCGTCTTTTTCTTTTTCCTTGGCGTTGCTGAAACTCATTCACGAACACCGAATATCCATCTAGAAGGCGTCGCGTGAATCGCAGCACGGTAAACAGTCGACAGTCGACTGCTTAGTGCTTACTGCTTAGGCAAGGTAAATACTTTCATCCTATTTTCGAGTCGTCGTCGTAGTCGATTCGGCTCTTTCGGGTTTTCGGATGCCCACGACCCGTTATACGAACTAATACGAGAGCCACGAGGCATCGCACATTGCGAAGAGTGTCTTTCGATGGCCGTAAGGGGCTACGAGCTCTAACTTTGTATAGTCCAGTCAATAACGGACGAAAATTTATCGGGTTGTAGAAATTGGTACAATAACATAAGTTCATGAAGAACACGTTCAGAATCAAATTTATACCAACCTTAGTCTAGACTAGCAGTAGGTCAGAACTCACCCAATCAATAAAATAATAAAAATCTTTCAGAAACGAATTGGAAATGTTTTCAATTGAAAAAGGGAATTTAATAGCATTGAGGAATTTATAAATTTCTGAAATCTTTACATACCTCTTTAATACTTAATTGATATGTTATTCTATTTTTTAGTTTGTATTTGGTTTTAGTTGCTGGACTAGTCTGATAATACATTTTCTATGTATTTTTACTGGATGTATTATCTTGATTGGAACTAATAAATTGAATTGAATTCAAACCAAGTTATGTTTTTGGAAATACACTATACGATGACAAATATCTATTTTTTCACCACCTACAATTTGACAGCAACTTACTAGACTTTTGATTTGGAATATGGTAGAAAACTTCATTCTGACAAAATTGATTCATTTCGAAATGACTCTCCAAAAAATCATTCTAAAAATGTTTTAGGGTAGCACGTAGATAGATGTTGGAATTTTTATCAAGAATTGATACAGGGTGATCAATAAGTAATAATAATAATAACTTTATTTAAATAGGTACACCCTAATATGTAACAAAGATAATCTCAAATGGTTTAATAGATTCGTTTTAAACAGAATAAGACTAATTTGGTGAGAATCATTAGGTCATTTTCAAATTTATATCGTGATTTACTTTTTCCATAATAAAAACAAGAAAAAGTTATTATGAATCAACTGTAATTCAGCAACAGACATTCGACTTTTCTCTTGAATCAAAAAACGAATTTCATTATAACACTGAGATGACTCCCCATACATATACTTACGCTTCCTGAGATGACATTATTTTGGTTTTTATGCGAATTTGTGAAGATTAGAGATTCTGATCTTGATATTCAACTCAACATTCCATGTTGACGATGGATTGAAATGAAATGGATAACTGAAGGCAAATCAATATCTGTCAAATGAAACGTGATTTTCGAGACCATAAATTCGACTCCGTCGACTGGACTAACAGGGCATTTCGAAGAGGGTCTATTGCCGACGGGCATATGGATCTTGTACTTTGTTGTCAAGTTGTCGAACTATAGCTATAGAGACGAGGTAAAACACGGAATACACGACCATTCGAAATAAAATGGGAGTACAAAACGACCTTTGGGAATTAGCCATTCGGTCCACAGTTAAATAGTTGTATCCGGATTTAGTGAAATACGATTTTATACCGGACTTTTATTGATAGTTTTTTGTGTCGATTGACGCCCTTCACGCTAGTCATTACTTATATAAAGGGTGTATCGTTAATATAGTCACATGCTTCGTGAAAAAAAAAACGAAGAAATGGTGACTTACCAATTTGAGAATTTACAGGGAATAAAATAAATTGAAGTTATTTAAATCAAATCCTACATACAGGACGAGTCCAGAATGTGTATCAACTTTTCTGTGTGACAGTACATTGAAAAAAAAATTGTTTGATGAATAACCTCCCAAAGTTGAAACGGTGAAAACCATCATATTGAAATTTTCTGCATAAATGTTTGTTGTTGAAGTACATTTTCCAAATATACTTCTACATTTCTGATATTGCTATAAAGGGTGATTTAGATGGTGGGGGTGATTTTTGGGACAACTGATTTCCTTGTATAATGGTAAAAATTACATGAAAAATATGCTTTTACTATTTGTAGTCAGCAGATCAATTCATCGCAAGATTCATCGTTAACAATATTTCAGAAGGCCATAACCAATTTTATCGGTACACATCTTTGACTCACCCTGTATATAACTAGGAAGCGGAATCAAGGGACAGCATAACTCAATGTCAATGTCAAGTCAAATTGTGGGTAATCGTAGACAAAAAGTCATTAACCCATTTCGCAATCGATACACCACGAAATATTCATAGTATGGTATAGTCTTTCCAATATCAATTGCAGAATATAAAAACTCATTCCGAACCCTTGCCGACAATTTTGTTCGATCTACCATAGGCGGAGATACCTTATTTTATTTGAATCATATGCGAGAAAGTTTTCCTTAAAAGGCAATCGAATCATTATTACGCCGTTGTTTAGCACTCAATTATTTTCATTCGCCCACGGTCTCCAAAACGCCATATTTCGATTTATTTAATGAAATTTTTAAACTCAACACACTACACTACTTCACTGATATCCAGACAATCCAATCTGTTAAGTAAAAAAGATGATTTATAGCTTCCGAGCGTCCATAACCCTTCGGCCAATAAAGTGCCAATGCTTGCCTGATTCACTGTTTTCATTGGTCGAAAGGGATGTTGACACATATAACTAGAATCCACGTCGACCCTGGCGGCCTCTCTGACTTCGTACGAGTACTAATCATTATTTTTGTTTCTTAATCTTGGCGTGAGCGCCATGCGTTTATACAGGGCGTATATTGAATATTGATTACTTCTCGCATACCTGTGTTCTGCAATTGATATTGGAAAGACTATAATGTATTCGAAACCCGCTATCGCTTCCTACATACGAATTTTCTTTTCGAAAAATACGCACGCATCCTTTTCCGTCCCACCGAATACTCGACTGCAGTCTTCGATAATCGCTCGTGCATTCGTCGAATGCCGTCCGTTAATGATGCCCAAATTCATAATCGAATCCTGGAAACGGACTTCGAAAATTTCCCGAAGAATGCACCCAGTGATTTACGCTCTGTTTTGATCTCGCCACCAACAAACAAGCGACTGTCGCCGATGACAGTTGACATTCCGAGTTGCGTCTCAATAGGAATCTCGTTGTTTCCGATAGTTCACTTTGTATCGCCGTGCGATGCTTTTTTTTCTTAGTTCTCGGCTAGGTTGGGCACGGAATGGACCCCGCACTGTACCTTGTGGTGCACCCACTTTCTCAAATCTGAGTTGGGATTTCTTTTTAATTTTTTTTTCAACAATTTCACAACTGGGAAGATTCTTCTTCCCGTGGGCCATCACTGGATGATTGAATATTCAGGCGAACATCGAAATTGTAAGAGGATCTTCACTTTGTCGATTTATTTCCCAAAAAGTCCATTATAATCTTGGAAAACTTCCACGCATACCGACATTCAGGCGCTATCATTAATCACTACTTAGTTAAATAGTATAAGTTGGGAGCCAAGACTAATATACCGATTTCTACAGGGTGGGGCACCTCATACGACACGGTCTCTGTAAACCAAACCATTGAATATTGCGGAAATTTCTTCTTTTCATTATTTGTATATTCATCGAGGCTGCAGAAGGAAATTATTTTGGAGTATACAGGGTGGCTCAAGTGTGACATATCAAAGTTGTGTTTTTTTAATGGAACACCCGGTATTTTGTTACAGTTTTGGATAGTTCACGAAAAAATAATAGGATTTCATGTACCTAACTATAACCGTTTCCGAGTTATTGTTTTCTTTTTGAAAATGCAGGGTTCAATTGGAGACTGAATAACATCGAAGTGTATGGAAACCATCCTTTCCAATTCTGACCAAGCATTAAAGAGGTTTCAGGCTATTGATTCCGATAGAACCCGTTTTCCAATATTATACAGGACGTTCAAAATTCATTGTCACTTTTTTACAATTTCAAACGCAGATAACTTTGTTATTTTATTTATTTATTGTTTTTCAATCTGAACAAAATAAAATTCGATTATCTTTCATTTTATATTGTGGTTCTCTATACCTAGCTTGAATAGTTTTCAAGATATTGGCATTTTCAAATAGTAGTTATCAGTTCAATGCATTCTTTGAATCGAGAGAGCTTTGAAACGACATTTATTTGATTTGGTAACAGAATTCTCATTGACAGTTATTATTTAAAAAAACACAACTTTGATATGTCACACTTTTTTGAGCCACCCTGTATACTCCGAAATAATTTCCTTTTGCAGCCTCAATGAATATACAGAAAAGAAGGAATTTCCGCAATATTCAATGGTTTGGTTTACAGAGACCGTGTCGTATGTAGTGCCCCACCCTGTATAAACAGAGTAAGCAGTATACAGACAGTACCAAAAAATAATATAGAAAATTAAAAAAAAAACTCGAATCCTGCTACAAAAAGAATATTATGTGATCCGAAAAAAACTCCACTTGGAAACCCTTCAATTTGTTCAGAATTTGGGACACACTTTGTGACGTCAGAACTGCTCAAACTGGGCATAAACGTCATAGAACCTTATACATGCATATCAGGTGATTTTTCATTAAATGTAATCAAGAAGAAAAAAATTAAAAAAATGAAACAACAATGTATCACACAAAAAACCACAAAAAACTGAAGCAATTCATACAAATAAATTTATAACGAAAACAGTATCTACGTAATTTAAATCAGAAAAAGTTGAAATACTTTCAAAAAAATTCATGGCTTCAGTTCATCGTTCAACACCCTGTATATTTCCATCACGTTCGACAAAAAAAAATGAAACTAACCGAATTCCTGGACGTAATGAATACCGGAAAAATCGCTGGAAAAACGCTTACATTATTCGACCGACGAGGCGGAAAAATATTTTATAATCCTCTGATGGCACACGTGCAGAAAGGAAAATTCGAATTCTCTCTCGCAGGACGAGATCTAATGACCACAAAAAAGGCTCGCGGAAAAAGTAGCGCAGGAGGAAATTCGGGGAAACGGAAGGAAAACACCGTGAAACATTGCCATTTCGGAAAAGCGTGGCAGATCATGGGGGTCGTGTACAGGGTGTCCCAGAAGTCGATGTCAATGAAGTTGAATGTCTTAAGGATGGTTTTGGGTACACTAGAATAAATTTTTAAAAGTAAATGAAAATTTGATCTCTTTATATAAGCTTGATCTTACAACAATCAAATATTCAATATTTTCAAGTTGATTCCTCACTCAACAGCAAGAACAAGTTCCCTATTGATTTCATTATGATAAAATAGTTTTTATTATAAATCACGTGACAACCATTGGAATTAAATAAAAAAAATACTACTAGTACTCATTCGCTTTCGACTATTTCGAAAAGCAACTTCAAAGCAGGTTCATTCTGAAACCATTTTCTTTTTCCTAAATTAGATTTTTTACTAAAATACAAACAATTTACTCAAAACAATAAAAATCAATATCGAAAACAGTTCACAAGAAGTATATTCTAGAAAAAACACACCCAGTATAAAACCACCAATATAGGAGTGGTTCAGACTCATTTGGGATAGTTTAACGATATCTAATATTGATTTCAATTTCAATTTTGGACGATCCAATATCAAATTCTTCTATTTGTTCGAAATCATTGAAACAAAATTATTTTATAACCTTTATGGTTTGGAAAACTGATTCTTTTGTACATACAAATTACTGAGAATTATTAAAAATAGCCATGATCTGTTTGCATTGAAATGCTCTATACAGGGTGTTTCATTGATGTTCCACAAAATTCAAAGGTTATTTTATATGGCTCGAAATAAAAGAAGATTTCACTTTGTTTTCAATATACAGGGTATTCAAATTGCATTGAATAAAAATTAAAAATAAAGTAAAAAATAAAAAATAAGACTCGTGTAAACTGAAACTTATTCAAGATAATACCTTCTCTCATGTGAACTTAAAGAAATATTATTACACGCCCAGTATAAATGAAATATTTTCAGTAATCTGGGGTATAACCAGGAATTCTGTTGAAATACTGAAATAATTTGAGAATTCTTGTAAATTCGAGTTTCAAATCCGAATATGATAAATTCAAAATTACACTTCCGGGTACGTTTTTATGAAATAAAAATCTGAATGAGAGGAACATAAAACAAAACTAATCGGTTTTTTCAATATTCATATTCAGAATGTTCTTTTATTTTGAATATTCTTCAATAAAACATGCATCGACTCAAGTTACCCCTTATATTTATCTCGGTAATTGTAATTTTATAGTACGAAAAATGTAAACATTCATAAAACGTTCTAAACAAAACATGAAAGAAAGTATTGTTCTATTCAACCGAATCCGAGGTACTTAAATAATAATTTAAAAACTATTACCCGATCCCCAACTCCGATCTCCGAATATTAATTCATTATTTATATCCATCGTATACAGTAGTTGTATTTAGCGGTAAGCAGCATATCATTCATTCCGATCCCTCAAAACCAGCATTAAGCTTATTAACTTTTTGTGACAAGCATAATCGCATTAAAGAATGAGTTACGAACACGAAAAGGCACTCAATCCTGACTGCCACTCGTGTTTTCAATAAATATGTCAGCCGACCACTCAATTATACGATTCCGAATGCGGGACTACGAAAAAAAAAAACATAAAATTTCGAGTCGAGTTCCACAATTTCGGACGATGATATCGGATTGCCACGGCAGTATTTCATTCCCGGTCCCGGAGGAGAACGTGAAACAGTCGGAAAACGGCTGTTGTATAAACGGGACGTTTTCGGAAGGCGAGGTGAGCTATAAATCGTCGGTGAGACGCGACGTATACGTTTGTACCGTTCCCGCTTGGTTGTGGCGTGCTGAAGTCACGCCCGGATACGCCCATGAATGAGTAAGGAGCAGTTTTACATAGAAATTACTCGTTCTATGAAATGACCAATAAGAGCTTTGCTTTTTTCGATTTTTTCGATTTTATTCATTTTATTTTAATGCAAATATTTTCAATTTTCAAAAAATCGATTTTTTTTATTTTAATTTCTTAATGTACACATATTCAAGTATACACACTGAAAATTTCATATCGTTCCGGTGAATATTTTCGAAGTTACACGCGAATTTGAAAAGTCTTCTTGAAAGTGCTTTTCAAACTTCCAATGCGTTTTTCTCAAAATTTTAACACGAGCTCTTTAAATATATTTTTCAGGTATTAATCGTAGCTTTTTTCTCATCGATAAATATTTTTTATAAACAATTTAAGGCCGAAATTTTAGTTAAAAATCGATTTTTTATTTGATAAACCACCATTTTGCCAAAAAAAAATTATTTTGCTTATTTCTTCGATAAATAACTGGATTAAACATTACTTCAACAAAATTTGTTTGGTTTTTCAATTTCAGATGATCCAGTTCAGAGATACACCGAGTGGTCACCGCAAAACGTCTTTTTTGAGAGGAGCTCCCGGAGCTCAGCTGTAACTCCTTTCCAAATGAATATTTTTACTAATACTAAATCTCAAAATACTGTTGAAAGATACCATAATAGGTGTACAAATTATTAGATCAATAAATTCAAAACTTTTCTCAGAAAAAATTATGGAAAATTCGCTTTTTTGGCCTTCTAATTGTATATGACCCCTTGAAAAACAGTGAAAGAAAAATAAATACGTACTAGCTGTACAGACAGTGGAATTCAATAATGATTAATAAACAACTTCTTCATCTTAGAACATTTCAACCATATTTTGTAAATGTGAATATCCATAAAATTAACAAATCAGTGATTTCTATCACCATTTTTAAATATGTCATTAGATCATTTGTTCGATGCATCACCTTGTATTTTTATGTTTCATTCCTGATTTTTGTGAGCTGAAAAATATCAGGTTTATTAGGTTATTATTCGAATAATAATAGTAAAATTTCATTTGATACAGCGTTGAAATTAATTGAGGATCATACATTCAGTTATACAGAATTAGATGTGATTTGATTTAATAATTTGAATGAAATGAAAAACGATTAACAGCACTAAATAGTGTATGACCCTGTACAAAAAACAGTCTTTGGTAATGTTTTTTGTTATTTCTTTCACACAAATTAAAATTGAAAGATTCAGTCTTCATTCTCCAACTGTTCGAACTTACAATAAGTAGAGGAGTATTTTAAAAAATCATTAAAATATTGGTACTTTCGAAATGTCCAGAGATTTTTAATTTCAAAAAGACGGAAATCAAAATAAAAGAAACCGGTACATTTAGGAAAATCTTGAGCTTATCGAACAATGTAGTATAAACGAAGAAAAAGAAACATCGAAGAATCCATAAACTCACCAGTGACTGAGAATCATTGATAACATCCAAAACTTCAACTTACTTTATTTTCCTTGAAACTTTCAGTTATCTCAAATTCACCTCACTTTATTTTCCTAGCAAGATGTATGTATGCGAACTTTAAACAAGAATAATTTATCGAAAACTTTATACCTGAGACCATAACAAAAAGGCAAATGGAAACTCCAGACATTATAATTTAATTCATCGGAGCTTCAAATTCAAATGAAATGAGTTGAAGAAAATGGTCTCACAATATTATTCAGTACAAAAATGATTAAGGGGAAAGAGAAAAAGAATTGATATTAATTTTCTTTCCATTAAATAGGGGTCACGTGATCTAAGACTCGCCACTAGTGACAAGAAATATGTAGCCCCAAGAGACGCATTACTGATTTTAACATTATCTATTAACCTAAATTACCAGATATAGATTTCCTAAAATAAAACGTTTCCAGATCCATCTTTTGTCTTATTCAATCGTTAATTCAATTCTTTTTTGCCACTACTTGCCACCTGTTGCTATAATAACGCGTTCATAGGGGGTGCTTCACAATAAACACTATATACAGGGTGTCCCGTAAAGACCACGTCAAACCGAAGGAGTATTTAGATCGAAGGATAACCCACCTGCTATGACAAAATTCTCATCACAAAAGTCTTACCATTTTCGAAATATTTTTTTTTGAAAATAATGAATTTTTGTCCCTTTCAATAGTTTGGTCTAGCCCATCGTAGTGGAACCATAATATAATGAGCTACGGCTACACATTACACCAATAAATTGTCTATTTTATAGAGATTTCAAAAAGGTCTACTTCAAAATGTTCGGAGAATGTTTTTAACGTGAACGTTTAAATTATTTTTCAGCAATATTTAAATGAAAAAATTAACCAAAAAGGTGTAAAATTGTACCAACCGTAAAGACAAAACTATTGAATGAAACAAATATTCATTATTTTCGAAAAAAAAAAAAACTCAAATTCCAATAATTTTGAAGTGATTTTATCCTATGTGATTCTGTTTTTGATGGAAGTTTATGTCGAGTATAATTTATGTTGAATCCCACTTTGTATCTCTGCATACGAAGAAGATATTTATCAAAGTACCCAAAGAGTTATATTCTTTTCGATGGATGTAAATCCTCTCGAGTAGGTACAGATCATCCCTCCCAAACAAAAACTTCCTTCTCGCTAGCGCTAGCTGCCCCGCAGCCATCAATCATCCCCCTTCTCATCCCCAATTCCGAGAATAAACATTTTTTCACGGGATCCAAAATAAACATACCCCGACCGACATTTATCCCATTGTGATTTAAAGAAGGTCCCACGAAAACAAACACGAAAATATAACGACCCGAAACTCTCGAGATCTCAGGCTTTTAATACCTCCCGCTTATATACGGGGTGTTCGTATACAGGGTGTCCCGTAAAGACTTGAAAGTCTTGAAAATAATGACTTTTCAATAGTTTTATCTTTACGGTTGGTACAATTTTACACCCTCTTGGTTTATTGTTTTCCTGAAGAATAATTTTAACTTTAACATCAAAAATATATCTCAATATCTTAATTGGGATTCAAATTGACATACAATTCTCACATACTCTTCAAACTATGTGATTTAGATCTCATCTCACTTGAGGGTCACCTACAATTCCTTTTTTATTGATGAATCGAATGTTGTTTCGAAAAATTGAACAGAAATTGAATAACGTATTTGGCAGAATGATGCTAGAATGCTAGATGATCACCGCTTTTACAGGTTGCTTCGATGGAATAAATGATTCAACAACCTTTGAGATAGTTTATTATAAAAAGTAAACCTAATATGAATGAACAATAGTACTTAAAACAAAAACATTTTCATGATCAGTGACAGTATGAATTGTAATATTGACATGTGGAAAAATATATAAATCATTTTGATTAGGGAAATAATGGCAAAATTATGTTCACTTAATATGTTTAGGATATAAATATCACATGGAAAAAAGACATAATATTTATATTTACAAAACTGAATTATTTCAAATATGGAATAGAAGAGTGTGATGAATATATATCGGTGTATTTATTTCAGGAATAGTAAATTATTCTGCGGTTTGATCAACAGTTTCCATTCCCAAATGAATGTTGACATGTGACAACCTAATCATGAAGTCTTGTCAGGTTCAATCTGCGGAAAAAACTAAGCAAACCTACAGCGAAAATATGTAGTTGAAAGCATAATTTTTGAAACTAAACTGACGAAAATAAGCCCAGTAGTCCATTACCCTGTATTGGCGTACGAAATGGTAACTAATTCCACTCGAATAAAAGTCAAACACTCGAAAAGCACCTCCAGAAAACAGAAAACTTCAATAAACTTCCCGACGTCCTGACGCGTCTTTAATCCCAACAATTGGATTAATTTTTCTCGTTGCTTCTGAAATATTAGTCGCAATCCGGTTGTCGCGAGTTAACTAAATTAAACTCGATTGCTCAACGAGGAATTTCGACTGGACGAATTAATTTTAATAAGTCGATCGTTTTTTTCTTCTCACAGTCTCTCTCTCTCTCGCTTTTCCTATCGTGAATCCAATCTGCATCTTCGGATATCGAAGGCTTGAAAATTCCGTTCCTGATTGCAGCATACCGTTTTGCAGAGTAAAGTTTGTAATAATTGCATTCACAGCTCCCGTTTTTATCTATAATGGAAACGAGTCTCATCTGCTTGGTGTCTATTTTCTTAGGACAATTGACAGAAACCATTCATCATTGCAAACGTTCCGATTCTCAAGGAAAACTATTGGAAATCAATTATCTATTCATGTCAACAGTTGTCAACTTTCATAATTTAGAAACGAGCCCAATACACTACCTTGGGGTATACCATCGACCACTGAAATCGCCTGATTTGGCTCCGTGAGACTTGTGGCTATTCAGCAAACTCAAAAAGGCCAATGCTGGGACGTCGTTTTGACACGATGAGGAAATGAAAACCAAGCGAAGAAAGTTAAAAAAAAACCTGGAAAGGGCATTGGAAAAGTGCGTTTCATCGGAAATTCATTCACCTTACTTTTTGACATTTGATGGGAGAAAGAAGAAGAGAAAGCTAATTGTTGAAACGTCTCATCTGGCACGAAAACAAGCCGGGGCAAAATCCCCCAAAAACCACCTCGAAACGAGAGCGACACGTCGACAGAAGGGTGAAGGGTTGAAACGGAAGGGCGGGAGGTAACACGCATAGATTTCGCCGGCATCGATCAATCCGGAATACCCACTTTGCGGTATCCCCGAACCATCAGAAGGGGGATAAGCTCGAATAGTAATTACGACGTTTCGGATCATGTTGCGTCAGCGTCAGCATTCGATCGTGTTTCAATCAACATTGTTGTTTTACGAGTTGGTAGATTCACGATACGTGGGATGTGTACAGGGTGGAGAAATATCGATGACGATAAAGGATGTCTAGGTGAATTTAGTAGAACAATTCGTGATTGCATTTTTTATTTAATAATCTTAATCATGATGTGTTACAAAAAGTTCATTCGATGTGAATTTTAATCAACTGTGGATTTGCGAATTGTTATTGAAAAATCAATATTACAAGGATATTTATGTTTAGGAAACTTCCTGAAAACTATTCATTTTGGGATCAATGTTGTTGTATATAACTGAAATTATCAGCCACTGATAAAGATTCCAAGAAATCTACGACTAAATTATCTAATTTTGGTAAGGAATACAATAATATTGATATGACATGAAATACAACTATTTAAAACTGACAATGCTTGACATAACGTTCGTTGCTTCGTCTTTTTCATTTCGTCTCGAGTTTGTCCTGTATTTTGATAATATAAACATATACATAAGTATGAATAATTCTCACCAGCGCCAAAAATGATGTTTTACAGCGTTGCCAATTATTATCAATTATATTTCTTCATGTCGTCATAGTCCGAAAAAGTCAGTTCAATACATAGAATCACATAGTTTATACTGATAACTGAATCTAAAACAACCATAAAATATAGGGTTTTAATTAGTGGCACAAATTATGGTTTTTTTTGTGGATGAAGCCGAATATAATATTCTCAGAAGCCCTAAAATTAGTACATCTGGCAACTCTGACATGCGCCCAATATTAGCAGTTCTGACGTCACAAACAGCGTCAATAAAAGTCTTGAAAAATTATTTTCGATGTCAAAACCAGTTTGAGACAAATTCATCAAGTCTATTCGAGGCAAATCAAGCTGGACTATAAGGGAAAATCGTGACAAAAGGATAATTCGAGAATTGACTTTATCTTGGAAATCGATCAACTTATTAGTGAAATATTTAGAACATATGTATAAAATACTTAATATGGTAAAAAAATGAAAGTGAGAGTAGCAACATCGCTTATACAAATGTTGATGGTCAAAAAGATACAGAGCGTTCAAAGTTATTGAAGTCGAGGGTTTCCACCAAATTTTATGACTTTGTCAAATCAGAAATGAATCATTGTTGAAGCAGAAAAATAACTATTTACTTGTTTTTCTCTTGATAAAATTATTTGAATTTATTTGTGACTTCGTAAAAACGGTAAGGTTTTTCGACTTTTTCCAAGAATACTTTTTTGTTCAAAAGATGACGTAGTTCAATGAATGTTCAATCGAAAATGTTTATTTTTGACGGACAAAAAAGTTGTGCGTAACTTTGAATAATTGTAAGCAAGTAAGTGATGCCCTCTAAGGACTACGTTGATACTGATAAAATATTCTTGTTTGCCGTCCTAAAAACCCCCAATGTACCAATTTTTAAACCGATAACATTACAGGATATCTCCTTTCGTGGGAAGTTTAATATAAAAAAAAAGTTATAAGAAATTTGCAAATAAAATTTGAACTTTCAACGCACTGTACGTTTTTAACCATCAACATTTGTATAAGCGATGTTGGGCTCAATCGTCATATTTTGGTCCTCTCTACTCTCAGTAGAATTTTTTTTACCATATCAATAGAACACCCTGTATAGTTCTTTTATCTGGACCCCTGCATCAAATATCCAAGATACACACTTCCTATTATGTTTACTTCTATTTGTTATAAATCTAAGATCATGATATCATTCGTTATAAGTAGAAGAGATCCCTAACAACAAACACGCATTCTAATTCCATTACTCGTGATATCTTGTCCGACACAGTTGAATGCCAACATTATCCTCTAACCACCTACCATCCAGATAAATCTGTTGAATAAATAAATAACTAGGGAGCGAAAGGCCTGGAGCGGTCTCTTTTCGAAAGAGATACGACTCGCCCTCCAAATGGAAAACACATTCATGTGTAAAATTTCCAGACAGATTCGGATCTCGAGACTCGGCGCGTTTCCATCTGGAATTGCGAAATCGGAAAATGGCCGGTTTACGGTGGCGAAATTGTATTTTCGCATTTTTCGCCCAATACATATCTTGCGAGTTATTGAATTTGGAGAGAGTGGGGAAGTGACGTCAACGCTATGAGTTTTTCGAATCGCTAATACTTTTTTCATCGTTGGATTTATCGATTGTCATTGTTGATGATTCACCTCACTTTTTTTCAACTGAGCTTGTATTCATACAGTGTGGAACAGCCAAATGGAATAAATTCGATAAAAAATATTCATAAAGGGTGTGTCATGTGACAGTGGCCGATACCAACTTTCTTATTTTAAATACAACCCCCTGTATATTATTAGTTTTTTGGATTCTTCAGAAAATTCTAGACATAATTCATGTCCCATACCTATCTTCAACTGTTTCGGAAATATAAAGTGTTTTCAAGTGCAATAGAAAAATTAATATTAAAAAAAGAAAATTATTTTATTTCACAAATAGTTCGCGGCGAATATTTTGAGCATCTCTTACATTGAAATTGATGTTTTTCGTTTTTTTTTTTACATTATTTGTGAAATAAAATAATGTTCTTTTTTTAATGTTAATTTTTGTAATACATCTGAAAACACTCAATATATCCGAAACAGTTGAAAATAGGTATGGGTGATTGTACATTCTGAATTAAGTCTAGAATTTTCTGAAGAATCCAAAAAACTAATAATATACAGGGGGTTGTATTTAAAATAATAAAGTTGGTATCGGCCACTGTCACATGACACACCCTGTACATTTTTTTTTGAAAAATTCGCATCTAGAAATACAAATCGATGTGTCTAAGCGTTTTTTCCAACACGCTCTCATTTATTCGTTATCGAATTTATTCCATTAGGCTGTTCCACACTGTATACATACAAAGTGTATCAAATTCACCACTTAAATCTCGGAAACTATGTGGGATATCAAAATGGCATCAAGGCAAAGAAATCCGTTTGAAAAATAACAGAAATTTCCGAAAATTGATTTAAATTTTTCTCAGTATAATACTTTCGCATTGTCCCGTATCAATTAGAGCAAAAAAAATTTTTTTTCAACAACGAAAACATTAGAAACAGGTATTCCTCATGGTACCATTCTGGGATCAAACTAAAGATACGCTTTTCTTTTCTTTTTTCAGTCAGATGTTATCAGGATGTTGTTAAAAATTGGTTTACCAAAACTGACTTCGACTAAATAAATATCTAGATGACTGGACGAAAATAATTCATCAATTGACAGCCTTACCACCATAGTTTCTACCTGTAGAATGAACAAAAAGACAGGTGCTCAGCAGGTGAGTTGATAAAAGGATAATAACAGGATCTCTTTTGTATTGGGATGTACTGGATTCCCGAATTTTACTCAAGAAGAGACGGAAATGTGTCTCGATCCACTACTTTTCATGTTATTTGTCGGTTTTGGCATTTTTTTAATCATCAAAATTGTAGAACACCCTGTTGGATATTTTGGGCGGCACCTTATCGACTACTGTGCTATAAAAGTAGGTACGGAGAATGAACTTTTGATCATCAAAATTGAAGCTAAACAGACTTTCTAGGCGTCTGTCAAAAATGTGCGAAACAAAAAGTGAATCACACTGTATACTAATAAGGCTGATGCTGCAACAAATGGACACACCGTATACAATCCCAACCAGATGTTATTTCATTCTTCAACGAAACGAATCTATTTACAAATAAACTACAACAAACGACACAATGGAAAAAAACTTTCATCTATATCGGCCATGTTTTATCATATCTTCATATCGAAACGGCCGAACGTGTCTACTGCTGCTTATTATTAAATTTTTCAACTGGGAGTCAACATGACCATTCTTCTTCTTCTTCTTCTCCGTTCTATTTCACATCGCTCGACGAATTATTGTAGAATGAATGTATACCGAAAGTGGTGATAAAGATCGCCTATTTAAAAGTCAGGTGAGGTCGGTCGACAAACAAGTGCCTTGTGTGTAGTCATCGGCTCAGTTATTCGATGTACAGGGTGATCAATTTGAAAAAAAATATATACATTTTGAACCGTATACAATTCAACCTTCATCCGTCCTGTATTTGTTTCAATATAAATTAAAGAATGGAGAAACAAAAAAGGAACATCAACATATCAGTAAAAAATGTTCTCACATCCAAAATTTGGGATGTACTTAAAACTGTATGTCAAGTATAAATCACTTTGCTTAGTGAAAGCAGCCTTCATTCATTTATTGTCAAGGCTTTGAAATAATTCAAGAATTCTATGACGTTTTCTTCAAATGATTTACATGATGGACATTTCCTATTTCCTCAAAAGCAGAAAATAGCAGTATAGTTTATGATATTAGAATGTAATTTGATAATACACACTTGATTGCCCAAAAAAATCACCAATATTAGAGGAATTGTAAGCTTTTTGAAAATTTGTAACGTTTTTTTCTAACTTTTGAAACCCGAAAAAACCCTTTGTCAAATGTTGTATTGACGTCATTTCTGCTGATACATTTCCAAGTATTCAAAATTCACTACAAAAACTGAACGTGTAAAGAACAGGAACAGATCACCCTGTATATCTGTTATTTTGTTATCCAAAGCACATTTTGAGAGCATTTACTCACAAATTCATCAACATCATCAAATCATAAATGTATATGAATGAACGAACGAACCGTTATTGCTGTTGTCACCGAAATAATTTATGATACAGATAAAAATGCGGAATATGAAATTTTAAATAGAATTTTCTCATACGGTGGGTACCAAATTTAAACAGTTTTCAAGACTACATGGATTGTTGAACTAACAATAAAATGGTTAAGATGACAGTACATCATTGTCATTCACAGTAACAATATATGTAATGTGTCAGTGCTAATACTGAATAGACATTTTTTTGTGTGTAGTTTGTTTTCTAGTTGACACTTTTTCCCACTAAGAAATTGGAATTTGAGGTGACTTTATCATAACATAACAGATTTCGTAAGTCAACAGTTGTTTCATATAATTAAACAAAAAATCTAAAATTCCAAAACATTCACGAAAAAAAACATACCATGTTCTATCGGAACCGATTTTCAATTAACACAACGAGAATAGCCACAAAACGGTTTCATAATTAATTGTGAATATAAATAGTGGAATATTGTATGTTCATTTCACTAATGAGTTTTCCCGGACAATGTTTATTCAAGACTTTTCGTAATTCATAATTGTTATCTTGGCAATTATCTCGAATAGTCGCTTGCTGAAATAACGCCGATAAGAATGCCGAGTTATTTTAATTTTGATTCCAATTTATCGAAAATATAAATCTCGGATTCCATGATTTTCCATGAATCCATTAAAAAAATGTCCTAACGTTTGTATACAGGATGATTTCAGAAATCCAACAGCTGATATACACTGAGAGTCCATGAAAGTTGAAATTTTTTGAAACCTTCACAACCTTTCGATAAAAATCTACCAAAACACTTCATTTGTCAACCTAGGGGGTAAGGACAAGGTCATTTTTTCATGCTGAAATTAATTGGCCCTTATTTCGACACCATCTTCAAAGGCCCGATCTTTGCGGAATATCCACGTGCAGCAGGTGCTTTTTAAGGGGCTCCTGACCTTCTTGCACATACCCTTGAAGCCATATAGATAAAATCTCCTGGTTTCAAACATACTTCATCTTCGTTTTCACGAAATATTATGTGCCCCCCCAAGAAAATTTATTGTGTACGCCACTGGAATGAGCACGAAATTTTTATTAGACACGGATTTCAACTCGACATTATAGCTAATAACTTTGTGAATGTGGGAGTCCTGTAGTCAAGGAATAAATGGAAATACGTTTCAAATGAAAAAGCTATAAAATTGAGAATTTCGTATGACATTAGCAATGTTCATTAAGCTTATTTGATTTTCTTCGTGCTACCTGAAGGTGAATTGAAACAATCATGTAGATTCCATTAGTTTTTAATGAAAATGAATATACAAATCAATTCTGCAAGTTTGTAATTCCCAAGGTACTTCCATGGTGAAATATTATACAGGGTGTTTCAGAATAGTACGGCAATATTCCAGGTACGCATTCTCTGGTACAAAATAAGGAAAAAAGTTCCTATGAACATGTGCCCGATATCGATCATTAGCGAAAATACAGGGTGTTGAAAATAAAAAAAAAAGACTTTATTTTATTGTGCTTGATCTACCGCAGATAAAGCTCTGCTCAAATTTCGCATGAGTATATATATATATATATATATCGTTTATTATGCATAAAGTACATTTTAAAGTACATTTTATACATGAAAGGAAAAGGGTTAGCCAAAGGCTATCTTTCACCCCTCCTAAAAATTAAATAGTGTGTGTAAGAAAATAATGATAAAATTAAAAAGAAAAACACTTATTCACTACCAAAACAATGTTAGAAAAAAAACAATGTTAGAGAAAAACAATGTTAGAGAAAAAAAGGAAGAAATCAATAATGAAGAGAGAAAGAAAGAACAAAATAAAATTTATACAATCATAAATGTGCCAATAGCTATTAATATCCTTGACATTCCATTGGTCAACCCAACGAATACATTACAATATTATACATTGAGTCTTATATTAGCACTGAGCAGTAAGCAGCTGTGATTTTATTTTTTTCTTGAATTGATGAATATTATGATGTAAAATTGGTAAAACTTCATTCAGATAACTAGGGGCAATATTTGAAAAACATCCTTCATATTTGAAAGTACGGTGCCTAGGTATGTTGAATGATATGGAAGAAAACATTTTCCAAACACCATACAGGGTGCATTTTCCGATCAATCTCAATCCATAAAAGCCTCAAGAAAAATTTGCTCGTACGCTACTGGTGAATTTTAATAGTTTTTAAAGTTCTTCAACCTATTACCTGAATTTTATGTTCCTCGACTTTTGGTCCAATTCCATTCAGTTTACTCAGAAATTAATTAATTTTAAATTTGGGTAAAAATGCAACACCCTGTATGGTATTTGGAAAATGTTTTCTTTCATATTAAGCAGCACCTATTGCTTGATACTCACACGAAATTTGAAAGTTCTATCTTCAGTAGATCAAGCACAATAAAATTATAAACTATTTTTTTTTCAACTTTCAACACCCTGTAACTCCGCTAATAATCGAGATTGGATACAAGTTCATAGGAACTTTTTTCCTTGTTTTGTACTAGAGAATACGTACCTGAAATATTGCCGTGCTATTCTGAAATACCCTGTATAAGAAACAACTCATGAGAAGAGTACGATACGTCTCTGGTTTTGGATAACAATTGAAATTGCAATAATTTGCGACGAATTTATGTGAGACTTTTTTCAAATATTCATTTTGCATGACTCGGTGCCGAAATTCCAGCTGGCAAAAGATCAGTAAAGAGAGATAAAATTGAGATCAATCATAGTTCTTCAGAAAATTCAATCAGAAACGCTGTAGGTACGACATTTCTCGTAATGCGGCTCGTTATTTTCGAGAGACATATTGAAACACCGGCGGGGAAACCTCCCCAGAAGCCTTAAAATAAATAGCCGCTCCCACTAAGTGTGGAATTCATCAAATTTTCACTTTGTACCATTTCCTGCACTCTCAAGGGTCGCGGGGTGGTTTTTCTTTTATGACCTTCCGTCCACCCCTGTCAGCAGTCATCACGGGGCGATTAGCATATCAAATGACTTTTCTTCGTCACCCCAGATCGGGGATCTTATCGAGATCGCCCATCACTCACTTTCACACGTACGCCGGCTTCATTATTCAGCCACTTTGATTTTCCGAGACGTTTATTTTCATCGGCACAACGCGAAATTCGGAAATTGCAAATTATGGCAACTACTCCCGAGGTGGGAATGAATTTTTTTCTCCCAAAGTCATTGGCGTAACTAGAGTTGACTAAAGGGGGGACGACCCCTATCACTTACTCAAATTTTCAATTTTTCGAATTGTTGTATTTTTTTTATTTCTTCTAAGCAATGGAGGGGGTTACGACCCCAATAACCCCCCCTCGTTACGCCTATGCCCATAGTCAGATTCGAATTTTGAGATGTAGATTCACTGCGATTGTATAAATTTTTCATTCGATAAACCATACTGGAAGGGCACATCGATTTCATAATTAAAGAGGAACGATTCGGTCCCCAATTTCATTATCACTGGTTTTGTTTCGAACGAAATGATGTAGTTGACAAAAATATCCGCAAAAATAATTTGGTTTCATTTTATTCCCTAAAATGGTTGAAATTCGAGTTTTCGGCAAATAACTTTCGATGCAATAGGGTTGTTAATTATTGGGGAAATGTTTGTTTTCCAATTGTGGCTTCAATTTGAAAAGAGGAAGTGCTTTGAAACAAAAAAAAAATCCACTGAATTCTGCTCATGATGACTTGTAGCAATCAAATTTAAAAATGTATTTTCCATGATTTTACCCACTTTTAATTTTTTTTTTGTTTTTTTTTTGTAATATTTTCTTATATTTTCATTGAATTCCAGGATATCACAAAAGTTACCCAAAAATGCAAATAATTATACAGGGGAGAAGGTGTATTCCTGAAAATTTCGTTGATTTTATAAAATAATATATCGATAGAAAATGAATCCGGCGATGCACCGTTGCTTTTTCTTCCAAAAACTAGTACATTTTTTTTTATTTCGAATGATACACCCTGTATACTGAAACTTCTTTATACCTACTCCCTACGAGATATAAAGTAATCACGAATCATCAAACACTGTAATATACGAGGTGTTCCATTCAAAGTATCAAGGATGGTGATACGTCTAAAGTATCATCTACCGTAACTCACCCTGTATATCATTATGACATCACACTTTTTCGAGACACCCTGAGAAATCAAACATGCAGATGGATCGAATATGACACAAGGATGCTTGAATAGAGATCACAGGACAACAATCAGGATAACTAAGGTTGTAACTAAGAATAAAATTGTTTGTATACAGTGTGGAACAGCCAAATGAAATAAATTCGATAACGATTGAATGAAAGCGTGTTGGGAAAAACGCTCGGACACGTCTATTTGTATTGTTAGATGCGCATTTTTTTTAATAAAAAATAGTTATATAGGGTTTGTCATGTGACAGTGGCCGATACCAACTTTCTCATTTTAAATACAACCCCCTTTATATTTTTAGTTTTTTGGATTCTTCAGAAGATTCTAGACATAATTCATGTAAAATATTCGACTGTTTCGGATATACTAAGTGTTTTCAGATGTATTACAAAAAGTAACATTAAAAAAATTATTTAGTTTCACGAATAATGTGAAGAAAAACAAAAAAACATCAATTTCAATGTAAGAGATGTTCAAAAATTCTTGTGGGATTCCAGAACACCCAATACGTTGAGGTTACCATAATTATAGCGGGATAGAGATCGCCAAACAAATATTATCCGACGATAGGTATATTTATTCATCGTGTACATTACACATGTTATTGAATTTTCATAATTAAACGATTACAGCTGCCATACGTTCACGGCATTATTCATAATAATAGGAATATTTCCAATATTCCGTAATTATGAACGGAATAATAGGATGGTTGGGAGAACGATCGATACAGCCGCATCTAGACGGCTTGGAATGACATAATCAAGCCGACATTGATACCAACTGCCGTGCTGGCAAATACGGTGAGGAAATGATTTTCGTCGAAAAGTATGGAAACATTGTCGAACGAATAATGGGAAAGTTTCCTTCCTACTCGTTAAACGAATTCTTAATAATTCACTTGGTCGTCCCGACTTTCTATTTCTGAAATACAACAATTTATAACTCATGAAGAGAGACTATAAATCTTCGTAGAATATACATATGTATCAAACATGATTTCATGGGCCATTAGTAATAGATGCCTTCGTTGGTATAGTCTATTTATTTGAGAAAGAAAGTCTTGACAGCTTGTCAGAATATGCGAGGTTGCCGATTCTCTTTTTTTTCCGTGGTTCAAGTGAATACGAAAAATCTACTCCTGAGCAGAGATTTTTCGGGAAATTCAAAAGCCCCACTATAATCAGTTTTATTTTCAAACGCTTCCATATTTCCTGACGTCACGATTTCCCGGTAAGAAATCGGTAATTACATAGTTGCCAAATGTCAAGATTAATTTGCAGACGCCAAAATCATTGATTTAATTAAATATGGTCTATATTAATGTGAAAATACCGAGTGATTCTATAAGAATGACGAAGTACTGTATCTGTGGAAAATTTCATGACCAAAGTGAGCTCCAGAAATTATTTTCATGTTTCCAGGATGGCCGTCAGGGGGCGTAATGGTCCTTCGAAATGATTTTTCACCGAGATATACCCAGCAAACTTACCGAATACATGTAGTTAACCTTTATTAGAGCAATTTTTGTTTCATACTTTTTGTCGTATTTATTGAAATGAAATAGTAAGGGTACTTCAAAGTTCTTTCATAAAAACAGCTGTAACTCCCGAATGACTCGACCGATTTCAACAAACTTAGTCTCGTCAGAAAGAGCATTGATTGGTCTACCGAATCCATCTCATTCGTGATGTGTTTGATTTCGAGTGATGCCACTAGAGGGCATCTTTTGATACCAACTAAAAAACGGTGAATTCTCTGAAAAATCAAATGCAACGTTATTACTTCCTTTTCATGAGAATCTATTAAAACAACAACAAAATGATTTAGTGAAAACCGAGCCTTGATATCTCATTCCTAGTCTGATTTATCGAAGAATCATACATTTATCATCATAATACCAGACTTTTTTCTTTTTCTTTTGAATATCGATCTCAAAATTTCACAGATTTGTTGCTGTACACAAGATATTCACCCCCGATACTGTATACGCGTTGTTTAAAAAGCGTAACAACCTACACATCGCTGATAAGAATAAACAATTCCCTACAAAGCTCTCATTATCGTCTTCAAAATAAGTTTCCTCGAAACCAACCAAGCTAAACACTTTGTGCTAGCGAAAACATACAAGAAAACAAAAACCGAACACATCAGTAGAGTTCGGTTACTTTGATTATCTCACCCGCCATGTCAGAACAATTATTACTTTGCTTTCAAAGCGCCTCTCCCGATTTCTACGAGAACGAAAGAAAAAAACGGAAGACAGTGGAGGGGCAAGAGGGGAGGGAGGGGGATATTCTTTTCAGTCAAAGCGACTAGAAGCTGTTACGTCATTGTGGTAGGTAAAGCTAGTGGCTGCGCTGCTCAGATGGTGTCGAGGTTATTCGAAATGCGTTCTCAGTTTCTTTGTTGCTGGTGCCAATAAATAGTATTATTTATTCCTTCGGGATGAGTGATATCATTATGAATTTCAGTTTAAATTAGTTTTGCTGGGGATGGATTCAACAGAAGTGTATATTCCTCTTGTTATGTTTGGGAATTGATGTTTGAAACCAGTGGCGTAACAATATCTCGGGGAGCCCGAGCAAATTCTATTAGTAAAAACCTCGCGTATTCTGTTTAATCTCAATGAACCATATGATTCTATTAATCAATCGATATAGTTAAAAATTCAATAAGACTGATCCTTTTATAAATGTATGATATACAGGGTGTTGCATTGTCCGAGGTATCAATCCATAAAAGCGTCGAGAAAAACTTGCTCGTACGCCACTGGTGAATTTCAATATTTTTTTCAAGTTCTTCAACCTATTACCTAAATTTTGTCCCTCATGACTTTTGGTCGAATTCCGTTCAGTTTCCTCAGAAATTAATTAATTTATAAATTGGCTCAAAGTGACATTCTCTGAAATGTTTATACTACATATTTTGATATTTGACATTAATTGAAGCATCAAAATTAAATAAGGAAAAAATGTATCAACAAATGTTTAGAGGAATTGTTCAAAATGGCCTCCGTTCCATTGAATAAAACATTGAGCACGACGAATCCATGCAACACCCTGTATGGTATTTGGAAAACATTTACTTTCAAATTAAGCAGCACCTATGGCTTCATACTCATAGAAAATTTGAAAGCTCGATCTGCAGTAGATCAAGCACAATAAAATAAAAAACTTTTTTATCAACTTTTAAACACCCTGTAACTCCGCTAATAATCGAGATCGGACACATGTTCATGGGAACTTTTTTTGCTCATTTTGTCGTTAACGGAAAAACTGAGAATGTCACAATAACGAAAATATTTTAACAGCTATTTGTACGGATTTTTAGATTCTCCCTAATCATAGTTGTTCTCTTTAAATAGCTGGCGTCAACTCCTGATGGGACTTCCTGTATAGCGGATAAGATGAAACATGAAATATTACTACGCTCAGTCTTGTCTGTATTTCATTACTCAGATATTTTTTTCTTTGCAGTTTTTTGTGGATGATACTAACCTGAGACATCAACTTTACATTATCGTTATTCCAATATTTTTCGGTGTTGTCAAATTAGTATTCCTTACATGCAGATATCTAAAATATTCTGATTTAATTCAATAAATATTCATGATAACGTCCAATAAACATAATTCGTTGATTTCATATTAAACAAGCATTTTAATTAACATAAATTTATAGAGATCCACGGAAATTATCTTAGCATTCATATCTTGAGTTACATTGACACTATTGGCAACTTTAAAAATAATACGAGAGATAATTTATTTACGATACTGTATGAAGTCTGGACATTGTAATATCCCTGCCACCTATTGACACTTTTGTGTATTACTTAGTAATTTTTATGTAGAGAAAAACTCACCTCAATGTAAGGAATGGAAAATCATTCTTCCGTTACGAATACTGATCTGAAATAAATAAAATCATTTGAAATACATTGATTCACACATAGTTTCAATTAAATATAGTCAAATCAACAACTATTTTGTCACATTCAGATGGAAAATGAGATAAAATTTCAATATTCGTTGGTAATATTGATTTTGGAACGATTTATTGTGAAACTGTGACGTATATGTTTTCAAGTGATCACGACATGGAACCAAAAAAAAATTCAACCAGCATGTTTTCAAAAAATAGTATAAATTACCACTTAATTTGAATGACCCTGTATACAGAGTGGAACAAAAATTTGAAAACGCTCAATTATCTACCATCGATTAGGATAATGTCAAATTAACAAATGGGGCACATTTTGAACATTCGATTTAGTAGACATTATTTTGGTACTGTAGTAATCTTTCAATTGTTCCGTTGTAATTTAGTTTGTATTTTGTTTTATTTATTTAAGACCTTCCTGACTAAATGAAATATTAAGTGTTACATATGGTTGAACTCGTACTGAAGGGGACATTCCAATAATGATACAATATACGGGGTGATCTATTTAAAACACCAAAGTTAGTAATCATATCAGAAAAACGGTAAATCTCTGGCAACATTGCAGATGTCAAATCTGGAATCTTCGTATTCCAAAAAAGCGTTTCCAGACTTTTCTTCCTCTCTGTGAATAACTCTTCAAAAAGTCCACAAAATAATTAATGCAAAATAAATCATCTCTAGCATGAAATTCACTTCAAAAGGCATAAAAAAGGTTTCATTTTCAAGGCAAAATTTGTGAAATTAGGTCTATCTAATCTATCTTTGAGAACATTCAAAAAAATGTTTCCTACATGCTCCCTTTTGAAATTTTCAAACGAGGTTCCCCCCTTTAAATAATCCCAAAATCCCACTTTCTAGTTTCACACCATGTTGAAGCAATGAAAAGACACAACGAGATTCGTTGCTTTCTCCATTCCACCATGCCTAATACATCGTGAAACGTTTTCCAAACTTCTCTCCCAAGAAAAGGAAGCTGTAGTGGTGGCAAAAGGGGAGGGGGGGATACGTTGAAAACAAAAGCCTCGCCAGTTTAGGCTTGGCTCGATAAATTCTCACCCTCTGGCAGCTCGTAGATTATTGAAATAAGGGTAAAAGTATATCTTTTCTGTTCGTTTGGCGATGCTCTAAAAGCAAATGTATACGCGGACGGCTTATCTTCGAAGAAGCCATAAAACTAAGAATGCTCCAGTCATTCGAGTAGTGTTTACTTCGTACTTTGTATACAAAAGCTTCCGAAAAAGAAGAATTTGTTTGTCGTTTCGATGTTGTATTCGTTCTTGATCGAGTTGGAACTTTGAAAATTATTAAACTAGTTGTGCATGCTCAAAAGAATAGTTGGAAAAAAAATGTCACGATTTTTTCCTGTTCCAAAAATGGAGAAAATGAAAAAAAGTCTGTCAACTTTTCAACTATCGTATCAAAAATTCTTTATTAATTATTCCAAATCAATTGGATATCCTTCAAAATATTCCCCGTCCGATAAAACGCACTCTTTTTAGTCCTTGAAAAAGTCGATAGACGTCATTGGCCCTCTTTGGACTCTTTTTACCACCTAAAACGTTATTTTGTGCCTCAAATTGATCACCAGAGGCCTTTCGCAACATTTTCAACCTGTCCGCATAAGAATATTCGTTCCGCAAACTTCAAATTTGAATAAAATCAACCATTGTGAAAATCGAATGAATGTCACTCGAAAATGATTAAACTTTTTGACGAACAGACGCTCGTCAAATGTTATAAACAGTCTAACCAATCTAGGAAATAATGCCTGCCTCTTCAATGATTCTCAAAGATAATTTCATCTTACTTATTACAGGGTGTCCGTTCTTGATGTGTGAGTTTCTGAATCCGTTTCCTGGGATTCATTCAGGTACATGGATGGATTGAAAAAGTACCATTCATTAATTCTTTTATTTATCATTCGGTCTATATCATGAATGAAATAAACGGAATTGATTTCGAACATATATTTTATGCGCCATTTTCAAAGGTTGCTCTCATTGGTGTAACGCAGAATGACGTACTGTTGCTGCACCAAAATACCACAACTTATTCTCAGAATAAAAGATGTAAAATAATACAATATACATGATATTTTTTCAAAAATTATCATGAAATGGTGTTGTTATCACTTATCGATACGTTTTTGAGAAAATATTTCAAAGGAATAAGGAGTCATCCACAAGTAAACTTGAAAACATTACACATGGTGTGAGCAAAAATATATAATGGAAACAGACTAAGATAGACTTAGGGTGTAGTACGTCATATGCTCATAGCACCGCCCACTTATTTCAGGCGTTTATAAATTTAAAATGGAAATACTGATTTCAAAACGCTGTATAATTCATCTGCTTTGATTTTAATCCTCGATATTGAATATATACACTGAACCAACATCATTATTCATCGATTAAGAGAGGTTTGGAAGGATTTCAGAACATCAAAATTCGACAGTTAGATGTCGGAACCTCACATTCATTTTACAATAACCACATATTTGTTGTTTTTCATGAATACAATGCAAAAATAAAGAAAAATGTTCGACTTTTGTGCTGCTATATGAATCTGCAGTTTTAAATCCCCGCATTTCTCGACGCATCGTCGAAGTGAAATAAATTTCGACGCCGTCTCGTAATGGCCCGACGCCGATTGCGACGCTTCGGGACGGCCGGGAAGGCGCCTTGACGCCCTTTCGGGTCGTCGGGACGGACCTTGCGTCGCGCAATCGAGAAGCGTCGTCCTGAACTTCCTTATTTTCGGCAAATTAATGCAGTGGTGATTCGGTGAAATTTATTGAATTTAATTTGGAAACGGCTGGATTAATTTACGCAGTCAGGGACATTTTTTTGCACATAACTACGTTATTTTTCAATATATTTGTCTAAAAAATATTATCGAAACATTCTATGGAGTATTTTCTTAGAAAAACTTCGCGAAAATCGCCAAATGTTTCATGGGTTATTCTGACAGAGCTTCTTGAAGTGAGGTTATGTTTCAGTGACCTTGACCCTTTCGAGAACGCCCCTAAGAAACGCAATAACCCTACATTCGAATCACCAATGCGAACATATTTCCTTTGTCGCCGTCCGACCGGAAATGGGAAAAGCGTAAATGAAACGAAACACTGTCGCCGATGAGTTATCGCCCCGCATATACATCGGAAAACAGCACAACACGCATTTTCCCGGAAAAACGTCCCGGACACAAGTGTAAATATCGTACATCAAATATTTGTTCGTTACGAGTAACAACGGTCGCCGACAAAACGATATGGGACACATCGAATTCAAGATCGGGAATAGGGATTGTATTAAATTTTCAACATCATCCCTACTAATATCATGGATGTGAACGTAAGAATGTCTGTCAAGCTTTCCAGTGAAAAATACTTGAGTAATCATCGTGAAACTTTGTGCAAATATTCCTTGAAGTATTGGAAGTAACATGAGGTACTTTTAATTGAAAAAAAAAATAAATAAATAAATCTATATACTTCTAGCTCGAACCCGAAGTACCTAAGTAAACAATATGAATATTTTATGTAAATGTATACAGGCTGTCCATTTTTTTAATGCCACCAAGTTGGTTGATAATAAAAAAAAATTAATTCATTTCGAGAATGCAAGAATAAGTGGGCCCGAATTTTTCCTTGACACTTGAAATCCAAATGTGAAAACTCAGTTGTAAAACAACAAAGTTTGGTTTAGTTTTCATGCTATTTCTGAATACCTCACAAGATTTCAAAAAATCGAATATACAGGGTGTATTTTTGGGGACCCAAAAATAATTTGAATTTTTGTTAGTCCAGACCTGGATTTACCTTACGATTTATAGGTGAGCCACTCTAGCAGAAGTCAAAGAACGTGTATACCAAATATCTTGGGAATATACTGGGTATTCTGATAGTAATGACCCAAAAAATAAACCATTTCGGCAAATGAAAACTTGAAATTGAAATGTGAAAAATCAGTAGGGAAACAAATTGCCAGAAAGCGATGAAAACACAGTTTGGTTTAGTTTCTAACCTCTTTTTAAATACCTCATCAGATTCCGAAAAATCGAATATACAGGGTGTATTTTTGGGGACCCAAAAATAATTTGAATTTTTGTTAGTCCAGACCTGGATTTACCTTACGATTTATAGGTGAGTCACTCTAGCAGAAGTCAAAGAACGTGTATACCAAATATCTTGGGAATATACTGGGTATTCTGATAGTAATGACCCAAAAAATAAACATTTCGGCAAATGAAAACTTGAAATTAAAATGTGAAAACTCAGTAGGGAAACAAATGCCAGAGAGCGATGAAAACACAGTTTGGTTTAGTTTCTAACCTCTTTTTAAATACCTCATCAGATTCCGAAAAATCGAATATATAGGGTGTATTTTTGGGGACCAAAAAATAATTTGAATTTTTGTTAGTCCAGACCTGGATTTTCCCTACGACTTATAGGTGAGTCGCTCAAGTAGAAGTCAGAGAAAGTGTATACCAAATATCTTGGAAATATACTGGGTATTATGCTAGTTATGACCCAAAAAAGAAATCAGTCAAATTGATAAAACACCCTGTATCTCGCTTATGAATTTTGTGAGACCCCACATGTATGGTATTTTCTGAACCAGCTCGATGAACTCTACATGGTGATGACTTAATTTCGTTACCCAATGGAACATTCTATATAACCGGAAATCAATCGTGCATTTTTCTACAACCAATCTTGAATGAAAAAAAAAAAAAAAGTTCAGTCGCCCATTCGACTTGCCAAGTCGCAGTAGCACCAATACGGTATTTTTCCCCCTCGATAATCGCATCATCGGTGATTCGGTGCAAAGCAATTCGTGAAATATATAGCTCGACGAATGCTGTTGATGCAGATCAGATAAAATGAGATCAATATCGGCAGCTATATTCGGTGTAGCTCATGTTGACCCAAATAAACGAATACGATTCGACATCAATGAATATATAGAAGCTAATTCCGTCCCTCCGTTCGGAAGTGATGGAAAATGTTCAGAGCGATGAGTACCCGACGTGGAGTCACGCTGAATTGTCGCGTGACACCACGTTAGCGTCTCATGCGATTTCTCCGATTTTAGCAGCGTGTACCCTCGTATAGTAGAGGAAATGCAGCATATTTGGGATACTGCAGTTAATCTGAAATACTTAGATATCTAAATAATTATGAAGGCCATCCGTATTTTTTTGCCGTGAACATAATTCCATACGTCACACAAAGCCATCGAGTATTAAAAACAGGACGCCATCTTCACATTCCGACTGCCAGCGACAAGGGAAGGAGACAGCTGCTTTGAAAAAAAAATCGGTAAGAATACAACCGGTGATAATCATTTACTGTAATTCTTTTAATCTTCATTGTAATTATTTGAACTGTTAAGTGACCTTGTTAGTTTGTGATGTTACTATGATTTTGTAAATATAACTGGAATTAAAAAAGTGTCATAGAATTTTAGCTAAGGATGGTATGTTTTTAATTTGGAATACCGAAAGAGAACATAATAAAAGGAGCTTCTTGTAGTGGTTATGAGTCTGGTGTGTATATTTGTGATTACTGCAAGACTAGTAACTAAGAATAGTGAACTATAAGTTAAAAGTAAGGACTAATCTGTGATTATTTCGACTGATTACTTAATTAGATGTTATTTTAGTTTATTTTGTTCAGAAAAGTTTGATTACTAAAGGTCTTAATACTATAAAACTATTACAAAGATAATAAATCTATTAGTTTCTAAGGAAAATTGTTATCAAATATAAAAAAGTGAAAATCTATTATATAATTTGGAATACTATAATATATTCCAAATTACCTGCACTGTAATAATTTCTGCTAACCTGAAAATTGGTCGAGAAAAAAAAAATGCACTATATCCAAAGGGGATATTTCGATAGTAGTGGTTTGATTTAATGGAATGGATTGCCACAGGTGGGCCAAATGAAAATATTGAATCAACGAGCAGAGACAAAAACTACTCACCTTTCGCTGCGTAGGTCCTGCGTCGGCTGAAGCTCACCACCGGAGAAACAATCGGAAGCTGCTATATACTGCCAGAAGAGGGCTGAAGAAGCGTTGGCGAAAACGCCAAGGGAAAATTCTCGAAATATGTTGAACCACAAAAACCAGGAAACCGGTACAGCGTGACAATTCTTAACAGCGACTCACTCGAGGCACACACTATCGACACTACTAACAGCCGGGGGCAAGTTTTTGTCTACTGCTAATTTCGCGATATTGCCAGATTTTAGATATATTCCAAACAAATCCATCAATACCGAACATGCCGCCTCTCCAAAGGCAAGCTGAAGGCTTACCTTTCAGAAAGGAAAAGAAAATGAAAAAAAGAAACAATATAAAAAAAAAATATATGAAAATTAATAATCATATTAGAACATTGCAATGACGAACACAAACAACCATATATTAACAAGAATGCAAGTTAATTATGAAATGGGTAAAGCACATAACTTTACCAATGGACGTTTAGTGATTGCCCCGTTGGCATCTACGACCTCAGCCACACGGGGAACGTTATCAGCACCGAGAAATAACGATTTTATTCTTGCTAACGGCCATTGTTGTGGGGGAGCAAGATCATTTTTAATAATGACTAATGTGCCTTCCTTGATGGAAGTAGAGGGATCGAGCCACTTGCTCCTCTGCTGCAATGTATGTAGGTATTCCTGACGATACCTCTTCCAAAAGTCGTGGTGCAACCGCTGTAGCAGCTGCCAACGCGACAACCGATTGATAGGAAGTGAGGTCATATCAGGTGTGGGTAAAGCGTTAAGAGGTTCAAGGGTCAAAAAATGACCTGGGGTGAGAGCAGAAATATCATTAGGATCCGAACTCTGCTGTGTTAAAGGCCGGGAATTCAAAATTGATTCGATCAATATCAAAGCAGTATTGAGTTCTTCATATGAAAGTATCTGTTGACCAATGACATGAGTTAAATGAGTTTTTACAGACTTCACTCCTGCTTCCCAGAGTCCTCCAAAATGAGGAGCGGAAGGAGGGTTGAAATGCCAATTAATCCATTCCTTTTCAGCTGCTGCAGACATGAGGGCCTGAAGTTGTCGATTTGCTCCCACAAAATTAGTACCGCAATCGCTATAGAGGTGCTCCAATCGTCCACGGCGCGCCATAAACCTCTGTAATGCTGCCAAAAACGTTTCGGAACTGAGGTCTCCAGCCAATTCTATATGAATGGCTTTGGTGGAAAAACAAACGAAAATGCAGACATAACCTTTGTATGTTTTAGCACCTCGATATCGTCGGTTCACAATGGGAAAAGGGCCAGCAAAGTCAACTCCGGTGTGGCAGAAGGCCTTAACATGATTTATGCGAGCAGCAGGAAGATCGCCCATGGGCGGTTGGAAAGGACGAGGATTCTTTCTCCAACATTGAACACATTTACATAGGATTGAGCGAATTGCTCGGCGTGCAGAAAGGATCCAAAATTTTTGACTCAATAGGAATTGAACCGTGCGAAGTCCGGCATGAAGAAACTTGAGATGATAAAACCTTATCAATAAGTCTGTCAAAATGGAGCTACGAGGGAGCAAAATAGGATGCTTCACATCGTAAGTTAATGTTGAATATTTCAGTCGACCACCCACTCGTAAGATGCCTTCGTCGTCAACAAAAACATTCAATTTACGAAGGGGTTTGGAAAATACATTTTCCTGTATTTCCTCACCGAAGGCTAGACACTGAGTACGTTTAACTAGAACCAAAAGAGCAGAATGTAGCTCTGAAGAAGTGCAAGCCAATGTTTCTCTCTTTACAGTATTTCTCGTGCAAAACCTTTTAGCGTAAACAAGAATACGCTGAATCTTAGATAGGGAGGAGTGATTCTTGAGAAGGTCATCTATAAAGTTTGGTTCAGAGAAAAAGGAAACAAATACGGATTTGCGCTCTTCTTCAAGATCAGGAGTAGATGTTCCTTCAGAGGGGTAAAAACGATGATTACCAGGCTCACTCAAAAATTGAGGACCTTTAAGCCAAATAGTATGATCAAGAAATTCGGAAGGGAACATTCCCCGAGAAGCAGCATCAGCTGGATTCAGTTTCGACTCAACATAAAACCAGGAACTGGGAGGTACCTTTTCCTGAATCAAACTAATGCGATTAGCAACAAAAGTTTTGAATCGATAAGCATTTGAACGAACCCAATCAAGGACAATTTTCGAGTCTGACCATCCAAAAACGTTATCAAATTTCAATGTGCCATTATATAATTCGGAAACATATGATAATAATTTCGAAACAAGAACGGCTGCACAGAGCTCCAACCTAGGTATGCTAATACATTTTAGTGGAGAGACCTTCGTCTTAGAACATACAAAATAGGTGTACATTTGATCATGCGCAATGGCACGGATATAAATTACGGCAGCGAAGCCTCTCTCTGAAGCATCTCCAAAGCCATGAAGTTCGTACTTACAAGAAGCCGATGGAGTAATACGACGCAAAATGCGTAATGAATGCAATAAGGGCAATTCTTCCTTGTATCGTGTCCAAATTCTCAAAATTTCAGGGGAGGGAGGTTCATCCCAATCAAGTCCTGAAATCCATAGACGTTGAATTAAATGTTTAGTCAAAAATGTTACAGGTGCTAGAAAACCGAGAGGGTCAAATATTCTAGCTAATTCTGAAAGTAAATGACGTTTGGTACATGATCTATCAATAGGCTGAACGACAAATAAGAATGAGTCATTGACAGGATTCCATTGAAGTCCTAAGATTTTCAAGCTATCATCTTGATCTTCCTGAAAATCAAGAGGATTTATGCTCAAGTGCGTAGCAGGGAAATTTGTTAACAACGAGGGCTCATTGCTGCACCATTTTCGCAGTTGAAAACCTCCTTTACCGAACAAAGTACTAAGTTCAGTAATCAGAATCTGAGCACCTTCTAATGTTGAATGACCAGAAATAACATCATCTACATATGTAGATTCCTTGATAGCTTTCGTAGCTAAAGGAAAGTCTTGGCCTTCATCCTCCGCGAGTTGTTGGAGGACGCGTAACGCCAAAAAAGCTGAAGGACGGACACCGTATGTGACAGTATTCAGACGATAATCCTGAATTTCATCGTTGGGAGAAAATCGAAAGACGATTCTCTGAAGATCACATTGATCTCTAGAAATAAGTATCATCCTGTACATTTGTTTGACATCTGCACAAACTACGTACTTGAAAAAACGAAATTTCAATAATATGCTACAAATGTCTTGCTGCAATTTTCCTCCAGTTAAAAGATAATCATTGAGGGAGTTGAACTGCGAAGACTTAGCACTAGCATTGAAAACGACGCGAAGTTTCGTCGAGGTACTTTCAGGTTTCAGAACTGCGTGATGCGGGATATAATACATAGAATCCGATATATCACATGATACTAAGTCCATGTGACCTAAAGATAAATATTCCTGCATGAAGTCGAGATATTGCTTATAAACATCAGGCTGTTTCAATAGACGACGTTCCAAACTTAAGAAACGATTCACCGCCAAAGATCTGCTACCAGGAAACATAGGAGTTGTTTTTTCACGAAAAGGATAAGAAACAACGTATTGTCCATGTTCATTCCGTGACAAAGTCTGCTCAAACAATTTTTCACATTCTGCTTCCTCGGGGGAGACACTTTTGGAATCAGGAACATTTTCTAATTCCCAGAATTGCTTGAGGGTTGTCTCCAAAGACGAGCTAGGGAAGGAAGAACAGAAAAATGATACAGCTTCAGAAACACTTCCGAGGGATACATCGGACATGCTTATTTTACCCATGATTACGTAACCGAAAACAGTATTGATTGCATCTGGTGTTCCATTCGAGCCGTTAACATGACCATCCATTAATACTTGAGAAAATATATCAGCACCTAGAAGTAAATCAATATTTCCAGGAATGTGAAAAGAGTCGTCGGCCAAACGTAAATGTTTGATATGTTGCCAATCGTCCACACGAATAGGTGAAGACGGCAAAACGTTACAGATCTTCGTCAAAATCGAAGCATCAATGACAAATGAAGTATTCACTTTATTGACAGGTCGAATCGTCAAAGTGACACATCCAAGAGTGGAAGTAGTTTGCATTGAATTAAGACCACTGATTCCAAGTCTTGAACGAGTTTTGGGTAACCCCAAATAATTTGCGGCCTTAAGGGAAATAAACGAGGACATACTGCCGGAATCCAGAAGGCACCTAAGTTTTCTATAAGTTCCTCGACAATCTAAAATCTCAACTACCGCCGTTGATAATAAAACAGTGGTATTTGGCGAGACCATTCCAGCCGCCACCACCCGAGCATGCGCAGAGGTTGTAGTAGAAGTCGAAGGATGTTCAACATTAGTGTCAATATTGGAATGATTCCGCGGAAAGCCTGAGTTCTCATCCGAATTATTGAAATGCAGAAGAGAATGATGCGTCTTCGCAGAACAATGAACACATTTCGAAGTAGATTTACATGCCTTGAAATTATGTAGATGACTCAAACAGTTAACACATAATTTTTTATTTTTGCAAAAATGATAACGTTCAGTAGGGGTCTTCCTTAGGAATTCTGGACACTTATAAATAATATGCGATTCTCCACAAACCCTACATGAATTAACATTATTATCATCAATAGTTTTATTCGTGAAAAATGTATTCGTTTTACTAGGAGGTGATTGTAAACGTCGTCGAATATTTTTGCCGTTATTTTTCAGAAATGGTGAAAGCGAAAGTGAATCCAAAACAATGCAATGTCTGTTCAAAAAATCTTGTAACTTTTTATAAGTCGGAATTTCCATAGAACCATGTTCATGCTCAAATCTGGTAACGGTAGGAACATCAAGTTTTTTCAACATCATCATAACAAGAATGAAGTCCCATTGATCAACAGGAAAGTCCATCTTTTTAAGTGCAGCCAAGTTTTCCGTAAATGTATCTATCAATTTACGAAGAGCACTAGGATTTTCCGAAGAAATTGTTGGGGAAGTTTCAATTAAATTCCAATGAGCTTGAGCTCGTAATCTTTTATTCAAATACCGATCAACGAGAGTTTGATAAGCAATAGGGTAGTTCGCCCCAGTCATAGGTAATGAACGTACCATGGACAATGGAGCACCTTGTAACGATGAGATCAAATAATTAAATTTCTCAACGTCTGAAAGAGACTCGTTATGATGAACTAAAGAATCATAAAGATCGATATAGCTGTCAAATGTAGTAAAATTTCCATCAAATTTAACTAATTCAATTTTGGGTAAACGAATATTCGGATTACTTGAACCTGGATTGTTTCTAAGAGACGGTAGTACAGCATTCTCAAAGAGGTCGATATAAGTCGCTTTAATTGAGAAATACTCTGCCATGAATTCCTCTTTAAGAGAATCCTCTAGTGTGAGATCGGTTTCACTATCTTGCAATAAAATTGTGATAATCAAATTATGATTTTTGGTAAAATCATCACGAATTTGTTCTATTTCAGTGTATCTCACTTTGAAAGTACTGTGTTTACTTCTATCGGTTTGACATTGATCAGCTATATTTTTCAAAATGTGGATTTCATTCATACACGAATTCCTATAAACGTTGGCTTTACGAATTTTTTCAGCCATGATATATTATCGAGACGATGAGCAAAAAGCTATGAAATTTATCGATATGAATTTTGCGAAAGAACCGAGCGAAATAGTCAAGCGAACCCAATAAACCAACTGCTGAAAGCACGAAGTATTTATCTATGCGATGTGAGCGTATTGCTCACGATTTTCTAATGATAACGCGTTCACTAGCCGCGCAATCCAACGTAGGTAGGGATAATGCGAAGTGTACGGTACAAAAAGTTGCTTGTGTTCGTTCTTGCAAACTTAGAAGAAATGGCGAAACAAATGAAAAAAAAAAAAAAAAAAAAAACGAAATATTTTCAATCTATTGCACGGAATATCCGGTAAAGATATATATGATAAGAAATAATGCCGAAAGGGCCAATCCGGAATAATCCGGCTATCGAAGGACCATGTAATAATTTCTGCTGACCTGAAAATTGGTCGAGAAAAAAAAAATGCACTATATCCAAAGGGGATATTTCGATAGTAGTGGTTTGATTTAATGGAATGGATTGCCACAGGTGGGCCAAATGAAAATATTGAATCAACGAGCAGAGACAAAAACTACTCACCTTTCGCTGCGTAGGTCCTGCGTCGGCTGAAGCTCACCACCGGAGAAACAATCGGAAGCTGCTATATACTGCCAGAAGAGGGCTGAAGAAGCGTTGGCGAAAACGCCAAGGGAAAATTCTCGAAATATGTTGAACCACAAAAACCAGGAAACCGGTACAGCGTGACAATTCTTAACAGCGACTCACTCGAGGCACACACTATCGACACTACTAACAGCCGGGGGCAAGTTTTTGTCTACTGCTAATTTCGCGATATTGCCAGATTTTAGATATATTCCAAACAAATCCATCAATACCGAACATGCACCCTAAGTCAAATCTCGATTTTGGAGTTTTTTAGTTTGAAAGACATTTTGATAAGGTTTTTGGTTTTTGTTATATTTGATTTTTTTTATTATTAAAGTCATTCCAACGATACTGAGTACACATGGCTGTAAATACTGCGTGTACCCGATATGGTACACGCGAAAAAACGTCGACAAAGCCCGGCATTTTTTGAATTTTGCCCTGTAGCAAGTTGGAATTTCGTGGAATGTGATGGAATATATCCTATTCAATGGAAAACCGTGTATATAAATAAAAAATTATATCAATTTCTTATTCAACGACTCTGAGAGTCCTCACGTCCATACTCATTATAATTTCATGGTATGAAAAGGAGGCGTAGATTCCTAACGTCAACGAAAATGGTTCGTATTCAAATATTCAGAATAGAAATTGATATAATCACACACGTCAACGTCCCACAAAGGAAAACTTGTGAAGCAATAATTTTCTTCCGAGAAATAAAGTGAATAAATATATGAAATTTATTATGGCCACTGATTTGATTCAATTGCGTGTTATTCTCGTATGAAAGCAGTATGTAAATTGTTCTTTCTAACGAAATAATACGGTGAGGGGGATCGAACAAATATCCCACTTCTGATTTCTCAAAAACTTTTCATAAACAGCAAATTGCACGCCTAAGACGTGTTATGGCTACCTAGTATACAGGGTGTTCAAAAACTCATTCAATCAGCCTCAACAAATCAGAATACCAGCAATTTCCATAGATTTCTCGTTGTACTTTGCTGGATCTCGGAAATGGCGAAAAATCAGCGCTCCAAACAGTTAATTAGCTGAAGTGTTGGCAGGCCAGTTCGTTGTTCCTTTTACAACCCAATCCATAGCTCAGATCGTTTCATTAGATTTTCCCTCTTCTGAGTAACACTGTAATTAGTATTTATTAGAACTGAAAGTGGATTTAGGAATTCTCATCGAAGATCCGAACGAATCGAATTCAGAAAAGGGTCACATTTTTATGTATGTCTTCGAACTTTCCACGAATTATTATTCATGATATTTCAAGGGTTTACAATTTAAATTTGATTTTTCATAACGATGATCCGATTTTGAACGTTTAAAAATTGAAAAATGTTCAAAAACAAACATTGATATGTGGAGTATGGCTAGCTCTCTTTTATTTTAGGCCATCAAGAATAAATTTACGGTTAAAATTTTATGAAAAAGGTCGTTTTTTGCAGGAGACGTCCACCAGTAACAGAAATATCGTATTCATTGAAATGTATTTCAGTGGTCAACTATATACGAGGTGATTAATTGGCTGAAAAAATGCGTTATATAATATTTGAATAATAATAATAATAATAATAAATTTATTCACCATCATGAATTCAATGAAGAAAACATAAAATTGCACTTTCAAAACAGCTGATATCTGAAAATATCGATAATTCCATACATTTGAAAAGATTAAGAAATAAATCGTAGAAAATTCACATCAAATTATCTCATAAGACAAAATTCGGCAAAAATCTGGCAAGAAAAGCTTGATCAACTTGATTTTGTGAAATTCCAAGTGAAAATCGCCCGAAAAAACAGAAAATTGCTCTCTCCTAAAAAGAATTAAAGTATGGCTGAGCATTTTTTGAGTCTTCATGAACGAATTCTGTGGAAAATGGCGTCAAAAAACCCATTAATCAAAGCAAAAATGTCCGATTTTTTTTTAATAACACCTAGTATCTAACAAAAACCAAGTGAATGTAAGAAATTTTTCGAATTTTCATGAGCAATTTCTTTGACATCAAATAACCTTCTCAATCAAGGAAAAAATACCCAGAAATCGCACTTTGTATCTGACGAAGAACATTGTTTATTGAGTCATCTGAAAGAATCGTAAAAAAATACATCCTTTGCATTGTACTCAAAGAGAAACGTCTAAAACCTAAAATATAGCCAGTACCGATTTCGTGACTCATTTCGGGTCGTCTCCTACGAATTCACTGCAGAATCACGCCAGAAACACCTCATGAATTCGTGGAGAAGACATCAGAAAACTAGAAGATTCAATTGGGCAAATTATCACACACAAAATCAAAAATTTCTACTCATAAATGGAGCTATCGAAAACAAATCATCGTAGTCCACACCACCCTGTACAAGAACGACTAACTCCACGAAACTTTTCATAGGTCTAAAGCTTCGCAAATTCATCAACAATGTGGAATTCTCCTCAATTTGGGTTATTACGGGAAATGCAAGTTTAAAGTTAATGATTATGAGTTTCATTCATGAATATTCCAAACTCTCTGCAGAAACTATCTAAAATAATTTTTCAAATATGGGGTTTTAAATTTCAAATCGCTTTGTTTCTAGTTCACAACTTGGCAACAGCGCCTAGTAGGCTAGAAAAAGAACAACATATATTTGTTCTTTGTTGTCTGTACATTAACAATCTAGTGTCGAAATTTGTCGGTTGTCATAACCCAACTTTTTGTTTATACTTTGTGGCTGGTAAAGAATACTTGATTGAATTATTTTTAAGTTATTTGATACAATATTATACATCAATATAATAGTCCAACCCGAACAACAACCTTACTTAGAAGCCAAACCACGCCAAACTTAAACATAACCTTAAAACCTGAGTTCTCTCTCTAACTTTGTCGTTGCCGATGCATGGAACGTCATGGAATAGAAATAAGCAGAATGGGTTTCGAATCTGACTAAAATCTAGCCATCTTTGTTTACCTAATCAACGTAACGAATTTGTTGTCCTTTTTATCACTGTAATCCGCAGTCGATGTTGCCAAATGGTGAAGTAGAAACGAAGCACTTTAAACTTTAAATTCCCATATTTATTTTTGTTTCTTGAGTACTTGAAATATTTTTTTTAGGAAAAAGGTTGAAATGATAAATTTGAAATGCGACGTTTTAAAGATATATCATGAAAAATACTTCATTATCGTCTGAAAGAGAATTCCCCATTCCAATTTCTAACCAGCAAACATTTCGATATTCTATTCGTTGATGATACACCTAAAATACGACAGAACGTAAGAAAGACGACATGAATCCTTGTTCATAATCTAATGACCTTTCGAAACTTAATTCCAGATAATTAGACATCGGAGGAACGAAAATTACGGGGTAATCATCCTCGAGTAAGAGACGTCATCACCATTGTTTCAAAAATCTACCCGTACGGTAATTATGTAAAAGGTAATGACGGCCCAGGAGGAATAATACGTTGTGTAATTTGAACGCCCACCACCAAAGTACTAGTTCGTATTCGAATCGTCGATATCGCTCTGCGTTAAAATTAGAATAGAGTAAATAAATAATTAGTGAAACGAGTGAATGTAGGTAGCTGTCGGATATAGAATTTTCTATGTGGTATTTGCATTTTCCGACGTCTTTCATAGTATTCAGTGACCCACATCAGAGCTAAAGGTAACACAAAACAATCAGTAATTTTAAACCAAGCCACTCAAAAAATTCGATTCGCCATATTTTCGAGGTGTTTTGAATTCGATGGTTAATGGGGGAAAATTTCATTACAAAATTTCGAGATAAAAATCCATTCAAAAATAGTACCCATTTATTGAGGTTCTTCTCGAGAATCGAATATAAAATTTGATAATTTCGAAACGATCTGAAATATTATTGCTTCAAGTTGTGTTTTACAAAATGGAAATCATTATTGGCCATGATTTTGCAGATTTTCTCTCTTCCTATACAGGCGTTTATTATTCGATGAGTCAATAAAAAAGTTCTTGAATGAAGTTTCAAGTTGAAAGTATTAGTTAATCCTGAAAATATTAGAAATAGAAATTTTCTGTTTTGTTTTTTTCGCATTTTTCCTAAACTATAAGATATTTTCTTTTTATTTAGATTATCTGAATTCGCTACATTACACTCGATTTGAACATCTCTTGTATTGAAATTATTGTTTTTTTTATCATTTGTAAAATAAAACTATATTTTTTCAATGTTAATTTTTGTAATACATTTGAAAACAATTGATTTTTCCGAAACAGTTGAAGATAGGTATAGGACATTGTACATTATTGAATAATATCTAGAATTTTCTGAAGAATCAAAAAAACTAATAATATACAGGAGGTTGTATTTAAAATAAGAAAGTTGGTATCGGCCACTGTCACATGACACACCCTATATAATCTTTTTTCAATACGCATCTAAAACACAAATCGACCTGTCCAAGCGTTTTTCCCAACACGCTCCCATTTATTCGTTATCAAATTTATTCCATTTGACTGTTCCACACTGTATAAATTCCGTTTTACTATCAAAATAAATTTGTGTTCATACAGAACTACCCTGTATTAGTTTCGAGACGCACTGTATATGTCAACAAACATAAACCCAAGTGCATTTGTTTACCGAACGTTTACTGGGAAAATAAAAAAAAATCAGTTATACCACCATATTCTCATATGACCTCATTTTCTGTGTAATGTTAATCAATGAGGGATCTTAAATATTTACGCTTTTGGCGAAATTCCAAAGTAAATAATTACATAGTTGGCTAGTTGACAACATCACCAACAGAAACTGCTAGTACGGGAGATGCTCTAAAAATCAGCAACATCAGAAGGGCATTGATTTAATTCTTGAATGGGTCGATAAATTCTGTGTAAATATCTCGATATTAGTATAAGCCGATCAGTTACTTTCAAAATATTTTTCCATGGTTAATGTTGGATATATTTTTCACACCATCTCCCGTACTATCATGAATGTATGCATAACGATACATTCAATTAAGTGCCAGATGGCACGTAAAAACTAGACACTCTGTATCCGTTTGGCGGCTACAGTAAAAAGAAAAGGAATTACTTGCAAATATAGGCAAATAAATACCGTGTTCAAAAAAAACAATCAAGTAATATCCGTGCTATGGAATTATTTTATGTATATGTCATTTGTCACACATATCTTATACATTCGAATATAGCTACTGATTTTTTGAAGTGTACGTTTTATTAAATTAAACTAACCAATATTCATAACACGAAATAAAAAAATAATATATGATAATACCTATCGATGCATACACAGTACTAAGAAAAATTATTTCCAGTCGAAAAAACAGGTCGTTTCTGACGGAAAATTGAATATAGAGGAAATATTTTGATAAGGAGAGTTACAAATCAGTATTTTCACAATGGGTAACATATTTTTCCAGTAACAATATCTGAATAAAAATAATGTCCGCTTGTCAAATTTTAGCACCGTTGGCGTTCGACTCGATTAATAATAATAAAAAAGATTGTTTATCCAGTATCCATTTCTGAAAATGCCACCAAAGCAAGATATAAATAAATAACGCCAACTAGGATAATATTCGGATCGGTTTATAAATCCCAAGAGAATATCTATCTGTTGGGAACATGCAATATGGATGTAGATAAGTCGAGTGGCAGTCGATAAAATATTATTCGAAAATAGGAGAACATTTTACTTCCGGTTTTCTCCCCACATATGGTAACCACAAAAAAATAGGACACTTTCAATATCGCTGTATAATTTCACTTTTGAATGGAATATTGTTTTCTGAAAACTCAATAATCAACGTTCAGGAAATGAATGTACATTTCCTGAAAATGGTCAAATAATTAAATGCCTTTTCACATAATTCATCAACATTTATGTATTTAGATTTTAAAATTCAAATTAAATCGTTTAATTGATGAAAAAAGCAAAAATATATCTGTGAGGAGCAGCGACAGGATCATGAGAAGTATCGTGTTCACACTCTCGCGTTACCCACTCCATAAATTTGATTCTATTAATTATAAAAACAATACCGATATTGACACTTTTTCGAGCATCGTAAACAACTGAAAACACCTAAAACTTGCTGCATATGCTATCAGGAATGTATGAACATAGACAAACAAGTTTAGGAAAAAAAAACACCTCGAGAAACATAAAGAATGCGCTCATTTCCATTTACACCAGAATACAACTGATTAATGCAGGATGAGGACAATTAAGCTGAAATAACGCTTTGAATTATTCATATTTCACAGCAGCCCTCATGACGAATCGAAATAAATAATCGGACATTTGCTCAACGATGGATATGCCAATAGCGAAATATTAAAATTCCAGGTATCGAAAATTCCGAATAAATTGATGAAAACCGAACGGTTTTCATTGTAGATTCGACAGAGAATATTCCTATGTAGAATTTATTCAACTTTACCTTGAACCCAGTATTGAATATTTAAAATCTATCAGTCGGATCGGGGAATGGAAAATATTCTGTTTCTATCATGTTTCTTATTTTGTCGCCAATTTTTTATTCTAGTCTAGCACAAACCATTATTCGGAAAAAAAAACAATATTAGGGGCCTTGTTACATTTGTGACACTCAGAAGTTCCGAAATTAGTTTTATATCCACTTAAATTAGTTTTTTAACAAAAATGAACATCAAGTCAAACATTTCTAGAAATCAACTAAACAAAAAAAAATTCCTTTATTAAATAAAGGGAATTTAAGTTTTTCCAGATCTAAAATTCATAGCACAAAAACAAAATCCTATTATCCAGAATTCCTAATTAAAAAAACATTATCCGAAAGACTTTTGGACGTCAGTTTTAATATACACGGTGTTTCAGAATTGCACGGCAATATTTAAGGTACGTATTCCCTGGTACAAAATAAGGAAAAAAGTTCCTATGAAAATGTGTCCGAGCTCGATTATTAGCAGAGTTACAGGGTGTTGAAAGTTAAAAAAAAAATGTATTAATTTTATTGTGCTTGATCTACTGCAGATGGAGCTTTCAAATTTTGTATGAGTATCAAGCAATAGGTGCGCTGCTCAATATGAAAGTAAATGTTTTCCAAATACCATACAGGGTGTTGCATTTTCCGAGGTCCCAATCCATAAAAGCCTTAAGATAAACTTGCTCTCACGCCACTGGTAAATTTTCCTTATTTTGTACCTGAAATATTGCCTTGCAATTCTGAAACACCCCGTATATAAAAACAAAGACGTATTAGAAAACTACATCTCTCACATGATATAAGAAACATGGTATGCTATTGCGCATCGGGAGAGAGATGGAAGTTCGTCTCTCTCGCACAATGTGACGTCATGTGGGGAGCAAAACAGGGCATTTAGTTAGGAAATTCATTGAAATTTACTCAATTTTGGGTGGGAAAAAGAATAGAAGCATGGGAATAGGATAATTGCAGGGTAATCTACTGAAATGAATGATATAAATGATTTGAAAACAGAAATATTTGATTAACAAGACCTGTTTGAGCTCTTTTTTCAGGGCAGTATCATTTCAGTCCTTTATGCATATTTTTCGGATTTCTGGTGAAAAACGATCTCAAATATGCTCCAAACAAATATATTGAACTCAATGATAAAGAATTGTCAAGTAATATCTAATTGTGATAATCTAACTTGGACCCTATCGCATTTTGTCTAAATTTGGGTATTTTTTGAATGTTGATAATTTCGCTCCCAAAGAGAGTTTTTATATAATTGTTCTCTTATTCAGATTATACTATATTAAAACAATTTGATGAATAATTCTCATTTACTTTCATTGATTATTTTATACAGTTTTCTATTCAATTTCTTCTTGCAGTTATTCTTATATCATGATCTCTCACTTATCCAATACTTTACTATAACGCCGTATTTATAAATATACACAGATATCTGAAATGGCCGTAAATCCATGCACCCGATGCACGGCGACTTTCTTTTATACCTTTTTCGAAGAACGCCGACCTTACGTTGCACCCAGTGAAAGCGTGAATCATTGAGAGACCCATCAGACATTCTTTCCTCGATTCATCTGTTATTTATACACGATTTATACTGGGCCGTCACAAAGTAACGGAAAAGTACTATAAAATCGAACTAAAAAGCATCGAAATGAATAGACGAATTATTATTCAGTATCTAGACAACACAAAATCCATTGAAGACTAGTCTTTCCGAATATTTAGGGAAAATAATCATCAACCTGGCAACATTGCATTGCCCTTCACCAAATCTATAATCTGTTTCGTCGATTTCCACTTGAAATGTGACACTTCAAGTCGAGAGCATATTTATTGATAAAAGTAAACAAAACACTTGAAATCTGACTTATTTATGTTCAGATATGAACATAAAAAGAGCCGATATCCAAATATTGATTCGAAATCGTCTCGATTGAGGTGGGATTTATGTCCGTCAAAACCACTCATCACGTACCGGCACTTTTCAGAAGGTATTTGGTAGATTTCGAGAGAATTATTTGGGAATATTCTCCTCGTCAACTACTTTTTCTAACTATAGTCATAATTAATTACATCCTTAAATATCCGTTCGAAAGCAATACCTATAATATTGTAATTATGATTTGCTTAATTCTAAGAAGTTAACTACTGCTCATTTTTTCTTCCATCTAATTATAGATGAGACTCAACATAGCATGAAATTATATCGGAATTCTCAATACCATAAAGTACAACATGGTAAAGAAATTTCTAGTTTCTTGTCATTCAAATGAAGTTTATCATTATTATGATGAACCGATAGATATATTGGAACAAATTACAGTCAATTCTTATTCAATCATAATTATGGACAAAATACTAATCGTGAATCATTTTTTTAATATATCCATAACTATTGAAGTTGAAACAAAAATTGATGTATACAATTTGTGGAGTAGAAATAAATGGGAAAAACCCCTTTAGCAAGCTTGTGTGGAGCTATACATACAGATGAATAAGACACTTCAAAATTATGTGGTAGAAATTCAAGAAAAAAAGCAAAACAAACAATTTAATAAAATGTACTTCAGAAATTTAACAGGCTCACGAGACAGAATTCAAACCTTCGATCTCCATAGACTATCAAGTAATTATAATATTCTACTACAAACATCAATTGTTGCTTCGGAATTTAATGGAGAAATATTTACTGCAGGTATCCCCATTAAAATAATAAGAATTATAGTAACTTTGTTTCATTTTCCTACAGGTAAATGATGAGTGAAAGTATTCATTAGCTCTCAACAGCAAGTCGTAAGCAATGCGTAAGTTTCGCCATCTATCTTGAACAATTCGAACTAACTTTTTTCTTTCCAAATACAGCAAATAAATTATCTTCTTTTTTCTTCATACTCACTAATGAAGTACTCAAAAATAGCACATTATCCATTGACATTCCCTACGAAACTTGTCGCTAGTATAAATGGCCCGTTAAACATCCGTCTGGAAATGAGCCAATCTACGATCTCTTTTTTCGTATGTGAGTCTGAAATTTCGAAAATTCTTAGCATCGTCTTCACGATTTATATCTTTCGCCGCAACAACTAAGACGCTTGTTCATATATCTCTCGCGAGGATCTCCGAACATTTTACACTTTCAAAACGAAAAGTAATAAAAAAAGTGAGAATAAATGATTATCCCCGTATTAAGAGGATAACAATGCGCAATGCGAGGCGGTTTATGAAACTCGCTGTGGGAAAATAAAAAGGATTCGTGTGAGGATGCGCTTTTGTTGGAAAACTGAATTATTGCACTAGGAAAATCCAAATCTAGTCGGTTTAGTTTTCATCGTTCCGTTCAATTATCATCTATCCATTGTTTTTGTCAGTATCAGTTGTCAAGCTCGCCAAAAAGTGCGGTATTGCCGCTTGTCTCTTTTCAACGATACTCCGAAACAGAAAGTTAGGTTAAGTTCAAATAGTTTCGATTTATGAATGAAGACTTTTTTCAATGATTTTGAAAATTTCAACTGAATTGGCATCATTGTGAAGTCACAGTTAAGTGTTGCCATAATTATCGATGTCTCAACCAAATAGAAGTTCAGTGGTTGGCTAGATACTTTTTATTTTGCACTATTGGTATTGAAAGATAACCAAATCTGTCAGAACTGTCTTCCTTGAATGAATTGACTATAGTTCATTTGTTTCGTTGGGACACTCAAACTCAAAGGAACGATGAGAATTGGTGATTTCAGTCCGTGATTTCTATATAAAAAAAATTGTAAAAATCAGTTTTTGAATAAGAAACAGAACAGAATCATGTATAGGGAGTCTAAAAAGTTTTATTTCAATTTAAAATAACGGAGTCACTAGTATAACTGTTGCTGTATTGTAAATATTTTCATTGTACCGAAACATTGTATGAAATTATATTTTTGAATACTCATACTTATTTTGTTGGTCCTGATCTGTAATTGGCCTTAAACCTGTTGAAAATTGTATACCAAATAATTGAATATACAAGGTGTTTCATTAAAATGGTGAAAAAATTTAACTGAGAGTAGAGATGACCAAAATATGACGATTGAGCTCAACATCGCTTATACAAATGTTGATGGTTAGAAAGATACAGTGCGTTCAAAGTTTTAAAAATTGGTACATTGGGGTTTTTTTAGGACGGCAAACAAGAATATTTTATCAGTATTAACGTAGTCCTTAGAGGGCGCCACTTACCTGCTTACGATTATTTAAAAATACGCACAACTTTTTTGTCCGCAAAAAATCAACATTTTCGATTAAACATTTATTGAACTACGTTATCTTTTGGACAAAAAAGTATTCCAGGAAAAAGTCGAAAAACCTTACCGTTTTTACGATAAACCCGGTTTCATGTATTGAAATCACAAATAAATTCAAATAAATTCATCAAGAAAAAATAAGTAGGTTGCTGTCAGACAAGCAAATAGTTAGTTTTCTAGTGTCAGAGAAACCGATATCATAAAAACCGTTGAAGCTATTGAGAAATTGCAAATACATACATGTAAAATTTTAACTATGAAAGCACTGTATTAACCATCAACGATGTTGCGCTCAATCGTCATATTTTGGTCCTCACTACTCTCAGTTTCATTTTTTACCATATTAAAGAAACACCCTGTATATTGTTTAAATTAAACACGTACATACATCTTCAATAATTACCTTTATTTTCGAAGTTTATAATAGCAAAACGTGAAACGCTGAAAGTGTTGAAGTAGATTCTAAATAAATGAATGGATATCCCGTTACACGTTACAAGTAGGATTAAGTATTTATAGAAGTTCCTTTATGGTGAGTCTTCAAGAGGGAACGTAATACGAAAGAAAACGATACTAATTGGTAAACATCTAGCTAAGATCACGATTACACTACGATATTATGTTACGGGGTGAATTAATAGTGCCATAATGGACTACAGCTTTTGCTATACTAGGTTATGTATACAGTGTGTTGCAATTGAGATGAAGGCATTCGTTATTCGAGAGAATCTATTTTTTTTCTTTCGGGTTCTGGAATTAGAAATAAGATTAATTTTCAGGAGATATCAAGGCCTCAAAATTTACATCAAAGTCATAGTTACTTCTGAACGATGATAACTGACGTCACAGCTTCAATGAGAAGAAATCAGCGATTACATAGTTGCCAAAAATTGATCTGCAGTGACCATAAACTGTCTGTGATAATTCCTGATTTTGTGACATACCAACTTTTGATTCATCATCATGGATTCGTTAAATATGCAATAAATCATGTTAAGGACAATTGACGAATAAATTATGCATAAAACAAAAGAAATTAAATAAACACAATATAGACGCCATCTTCACGTCACTGTATACACTGAATTTCTCGGGAACATTTTCTGCTGATGACGTAGCTGACCCTGTCAGTTGAAATAAGAAATCCGAGCTTTGACTAGAAAATCCCATCATTATTTCGAATTTCCCGTTTTAATATAAATGTCTTGGAGAAGACAGTAATACCGAACAGACAGGGGTGCTTTCGTAGCACAAAAGAGATGAAAGATTTTCGGAACAATAACCTAACAGTCACCAGGGATAATTACTCGTTTGATGAAGAAACGAGAGTGGTAATTATCTTGATGGTAATGGGGCTTTCGATGCAGCAAAAATCTGTGTTTGTGGGGGATTTTTTCATTTTGTGTACAGTATCGGAAAGAATAGGTATATCTTGGGTATAGAAAGAAATCTGTGAGAGAAACAAGGAAAGCAATTGTAATACCATATGACTAAGAGAGACGCAACACTTCTCACCGATGTTGTCGTTTTATCTTTTTTATTGTGGTTTGTACAGTAAGAATTTTCAAAAGAATCGATTTCTTACTTAATGTAGATATATTTAAGAATACACATACACAATTTCATATCGTTCCGGTGAATATTTTCGAAAATAAAAAAATATATTCTATGTGGAGTGCTTTCAAACTTTAAACGCGTTTTTCTCAAAATGGTTTTCAAAGTCTAGGGCTAAGAAAAGGGCTAAACTGATTAGTTTCAAATTTTAACACGAGCTTCTCAAATATGTTTTTCAGTTATTAATCGAAGATTTTTTTCTCCCCGATAATTATTTTTTTATAGACAATTTGAAGCCGAAATTTTGGTCGCAAATCGATTTTTCTTTGAGAAACCGCCATTTTGTAAAAAAAAAATTATTATGCTTATTCCTTCGATTAATTACTGGATTAAACATTACTTTGAAGAAATCTGTCTGGTTTTTTAATTTCAGATGATCCAGTTCAGAGATATACCGAGTGGTCACCGCAAAACGTCTTTTTTGAGAGGAGCTCCCGGAGCTCAGCTGTAGCTCCTTCCCAAATGAATATTTTTACTAATACTAAAACTGTAGATACTGTCAAAAGATACCATAATATGTGTACAAATTATTAGATCAATAGCTTTGAAAGTTTTCTCAGAAAAAAAACTGGAAAATTATCTTTTTTTCGGCCTAACCCCTCAAGTGGAAAAAAATATTTTTTTTGTGGACGAAACAGAATGAAATAGTCACAAACTGATTTTTTTTTGTACATTACCAAAAAATTTTCCTGAAAAATTTTATATACATAATTTCTCCAAATTAAACGTGATCTTGAAGCAGACCTAAAGCAAATTCATAATTTTGTGATCTCTCTATTATGAAATACAATTTTCTCCGCGATAACTTCCAAACAATTTCCTACTGTATTTTTTTCTCACTGGACGCTCTTCCGAGACCTGAATAAGAAGAAACAATTACGAACTCCATCGCGAAAAATCCACCATCCCAACTTCTCGCTGAGTTAGCGTCGTCCCATTTAATTTCCCGAAAGAAAAAACAACCAAGAAGGAAACACACCTCGAATTCAATCAGGCCGCATGAAAAGAAAACAATGCAAAGCAGACTCTCTTCCGTCTTACGTGACTGGCAAATTCGATAAGATGAAGTTTTCCTATCGCCGACGCCGCGAGAAAATTTATTCCGAGGACGGCAGAAATAGGTCGGAAAATTTGGCGGACAAAAGAGGCAGCCGGAAACGCGGAGCGATAAGTTGGAGAAGGAGAAGCGAGCGAATTCATAGGGATGACAAGAATCGAGACTTGTTTTCATGGGGGGGGGGGGGACAGTGCGCGGAATGATGGGGTTTTGGGGACCAGGTGGGGAATTTTGGACAGGATAATGCGTATTAAACGTTTTCGTGTTGGGGTGAAAGGGACAGGTGACGGATGAGATGAATGTTCTTTTTTAGAAATGATTTGTTGGTCCTATTTTTCAAATCATGAAAAATGAAACGAGAAAAAACGTCTATACGGCTTTTGTCGAAATTGTCAAAGTGTCTTGGGAATATTATTTTGAAAATAAATAACATGGTCCAATATTATCCTAAAATGCGTTTTTTTGGAGATTCTAAAAATTCGATTTGTCTTTAAATATGGATTCTTGAACCTCAAATCTCCTATTTCATGATTTCAACTGATAATTTTTGTCTGTTGCTCTCAATAAGATTCAAAGAACTGATGCAACCATTTTTCTCGAATTAAAAACTTTAAAATCTACTGAAAATCCCAAAAGTAATATTTGTTATCTTCTGTTTTAACTTTTTCAGCAACTGTCCAAGTAGTGCTTTCAATATTTGGTTTGGGGCATTCAAAACTTCAGAAAAAACTGATAAATTTATTTTTCTATACTGGGTGTCGCAAAAGTCAACGTCAAGCTAGAATTGGGCCAAGTCATAACAGAAAAAAATCCAAGTTGCATATTTTAAAAGATAAGGAAATTAAAAAAAAAAACATTTTCTAACAACCAAATGTTTCTAATTAATGTTTTGACCAACTTTGATTGACAAAAAATGTACTATGCTAGCCCAATTTTCAACAAAACATATAGTCCCATCTTTTTTCCTTGAAATGCGACGTTGTCAAATTAGAGCAAAAAATTAAAACTCAACGAAAATTGGTGCATTATAAATGCTGCAAAAAAACACGTTATCAGTGATAATTGAGTGAACCCATTTGGTGGATACGAAGGTAAAGGATAGCTTAAACTTCTGAAATGAGTATACGTCTAGTTTTGTAGACAGGGTATTTTTTGGATAAGCATCAATTCAGGCGATTTCAATTAGCAAAAACTAACTTTTCTTTGAATGGAACACCCAGTACATTATTCCCCCATCTTGCAGAACTATTTCATTCCTTCAAGTGACTCAAGTTATCCTGGTTGTGACGTCTACTGTTCTTCTGGATTCAAAATTCTTAGCATCGGAATTAATATGTCACACGTAATGTTATTTTCGCGATAACGTGAAATGTTTTAGTTGAGTGTGAAACAAAAGGCTATTACGTCGAGGCAGGTCTATTACTCCGGTGTTCGATACCGTATTATGTTTATTTTTTCCTTCGAACCGTTGAAAACAATTCGAAATTATACATTACGAGCAACCAACCGTGTTCGAATGCGTGAAATTCCAAACAGTTTCAGCGCCTCACCACGATGCATTCTTCTAACATGAGAGAGTATTTCGTGATTCAGAAACACACTCATGAGGAATCCACAAGTGTTCAGACTTCAGAAATGTTGTTTTTAATTTAGAGAAATAAATAAGTGATTACAAATCAATAAATATTGTTTGAAAACACTAAACAACACACTTCAATTATGAACTAATAAGGCAAGAATAATAATTAATATAAAAATAAAAAATAATTGTAGCCCGCATTTTTTTACAGTAATTTTTTTTTCAAATTAATTCTTTTCCATATCTATAATTATATTTGCCTTTTCAGTTCATTATTAAAGCGTATTTTTTAGTTTTTCTAATTTTTACAAATACATACGAGTGTAGCTAATATAAACCTGTCAATAACTTACACACTGTGACATTCGAAAACGTTGCTACTAATTTTTCATTTCTCTTACTCTCCCAAAATAACATTGACCACTTTGTAAAACACCCTGTGACTCAATACAACCTGTAAGAAGTAACTGGATACATTCTGGTGATCCTAAAAATAACACTAGAAATGACTCGACGCATTCTTTCTTCTTCTTCTCTTTTTTTTCGTTCCTTTCCGCCCTGGTATACAAGAAAGCCCTATCAGGGATGATGAATGGCGTAATAATCATTCGAAAATAGAAGGAGGTTTTTTTCTGCGTTTCAAAATAAACATCGACGTGTTTGCCGAGGCACCGTTGACAGGTTTATGTAAACTTCGGTGGGAAAATCCGCATCAAGTGGTTTTCTGGCGCAATAAGCCGAGATTTTTATTTCCTTGGAAATTGTTCGTGTATTTCAATCATAACAAGTTTGTTTACTCGAGTTGATTTAATGCGAGATTGAATTCAAGGGTATACTTTTTGTTTAAGTATAATTTTGAACGGTTATACAGGGTGAGTCAGAATAATACCGACAAACTCTGAATACAGACTCCTCACAACTCTCACAAGGTGATAAAAATGTGCAAAAAAAATAAGTTTTCTCTACAAAAGTCTTGGAGAAGAAAGTTCAAACTTGGTTCATCAACGTGATTTTCGAATTTATAATTTTGAATTTTCGTAATTCGGTGGCGTAATTACAAATGAGTGTTTGATATCAGTTATTCATCAATTCTCAACCCAAAAGTCACAATATTTCGATATTTGCGAAAATACTGAAGAAATGTGGAATTTGTGTATTGAACATTTGAAAAATTATTATTTCTCATCAAAATCAATGAAATGTCGTTTCAGAAGCCTTTTTTGCATTTTGGGATAGATTTCAATGATCAACAATTGATCATATTGTATGTATGTTACGCTGGCACGGCCACTTCAACAAAATTCAAAAATTTTTATATCAAGATTTAGTGCTTTTTTGTTGCTAATTTGTTCCCCTTTTCAAAAATTTGTTGCTCGTGCCAATAAGAAAAAAAGTGACGCAATGCTAGCTTCACGTGAAGCTGGCACAGCAACTTTTTTATTCGGCCACTATATCGAAAAACAAATATACCAAAATGAAGTACTAATTTGTTGCTAATTTGTTCCCCCTTTCAAATTCCTGATTTTTTTTCCTTTACAGAAAAAATCGATTCCATGCCAGCTTCACGTGAAGCTGGCACGACAACTTTTTCATTTCAGAACTATTTCAAGAAATGAATATACCGAAATGTAGTACTAATTTGTTGCTAATTTGTTCCCCTTTCAGAAATTTTGTTGCTCGTTTTTTTTTTTCGAAAAAAACCGCAATGAATAGTCGTTCCATGCCAGCTCAATGTCTCGATAACTCCGTTATCTTTCATCAAAAATTAAAAATGATTTCACCAGAATTTGTTGCTTTGTAGTCGCTAATTTGTTCCCCTTTTAGAAATTTTTTTGCTCGTTTTTTTTTTCGAAAAAATCGCAATGAATAGTCGTTCCATGCCAGCTCAATGTCTCGATAACTCCGTTATCTTTCATCAAAAATCAAAAATGATTTTACCAGAATTTGTTGCTTTCTAGTCGCTAATTTGTTCCCCTCTCAGAAATTTTGTTGCTCGTTTTTTTTTTCGAAAAAATCGCGATGAATAGTCGTTCCATGCCAGCTCAATGTCTCGATAACTTCGTTATCTTTCATCAAAAATCAAGAATGATTTCACCAGAATTTGTTGCTTTCTAGTCGCTAATTTGTTCCCCTTTCAGAAATTTTGTTGCTCGTTTTTTTTTTTCGAAAATATCGCAATGAATAGTCGTTCCATGCCAGCTCAATGTCTCGATAACTTCGTTATCTTTCATCAAAAATCAAAAACGATTTCACCAGAATTTGTTGCTTTCTAGTCGCTAATTTGTTCCCCTTTCAGAAATTTTGTTGCTCGTTTTTTTTTTTTTTCGAAAATATCGCAATGAATAGTCGTTCCATGCCAGCTCAATGTCTCGATAAATCCGTTATCTTTCATCAAAAATTAAAAATGATTTCACCAGAATTTGTTGCTTTCTAGAGCGACTAGGGGAACAAATTAGCGAAATTTGTTCCCCTTTCAGAAATTTTGTTGCTCGTTTTTTTTTCGAAAAAATCGCAATGAATAGTCGTTCCATGCCAGCTCAATGTCTCGATAACTTCGTTATCTGTCATCAAAAATCAAGAATGATTTCACCAGAATTAGTTGCATTCTTATTTCATTATCGTCTCCTGAGAAATCTCAATGTCATTTCCCGAAAAAAAAAAAAAAAATTCGCGCGAAAATTATAGTGAGCAATGAAGCTATCAATGACCATTACATTTCTCTTTGTACTTCTTGGCGAGAGAACATGAGAGGAGAAATTTGAATACGTCTGATGTGGTAGTAAAAATCACAATTGAGTTCACATGTGAATAGTTAGGGTGTACAAGTGTGTACATCGATACATTAAACTGGCATGGAACGACTTTTCATTGCGATTTTTTCGAAAAAAAAAAAACGAGCAACAAAATTTCTGAAAGGGGAACAAATTAGCAACAAATTAGTACTACATTTCGGTATATTCATTTCTTGAAATAGTTCTGAAATGAAAAAGTTGTCGTGCCAGCTTCACGTGAAGCTGGCATGAAATCGATTTTTTCTGTAAAGGAAAAATATTCAGGAATTTGAAAGGGGGAACAAATTAGCAACAAATTAGTACTTCATTTTGGTATATTTGTTTTTCGATATAGTGGCCGAATAAAAAAGTTGCTGTGCCAGCTTCACGTGAAGCTAGCATTGCGTCACTTTTTTTCTTATTGGCACGAGCAACAAATTTTTGAAAAGGGGAACAAATTAGCAACAAAAAAGCACTAAATCTTGATATAAAAATTTTTGAATTTTGTTGAAGTGGCCGTGCCAGCGTAACATACATTCATATTGTGTTACTACGAGCGATTTTTTTTTGATGACGTAAGAACCACAAATGTCAACTTCAAACTACAACCCCAACACTTCTTACTCGATAAATCCAGCTCAGGCCCAACTTATTCTCGCCCTCTACGTGATACTACTTGAAATTCCCTTCCACATTTCTAATCCGATCCGAAAACGTATCCAACGTGAATCGGCGGCCGGAAAATTACCTATCAGACTGGTGGAAATATGAAATGGAAAGTGGTCTTCCAACGACTCTTCGACGCGTTTAATTACGTCGCCGTCGTGATGCCAAACAACATGGCGGCGACGCCGTCAGGGAATTGCTTCGGGACGATCCAATCGAATATTTGTTATTAATAACGAAACCCAACCAATAAAGTGCTGTCCGATATAAAGTCGTGCCTCATGAAAAGAATTGACAGAGCAACGTTGCCAGAATGGCCCCCCATTTGGTTCATCAGCAGTGACTGATAATCCATCAAAGTTCATTTCATGTATCGCTGACCCTTTCGTAAAGCATTTTAGCGAAAAAACACATTGTCTACTAAATGCAACCGAGTCCAATCAACCAACCGCTGTTTTGTGTACAGCAAGAATTTATATTGAAGGGTCATAAAATAAGTTTTACAGCTCCATCACCTTATTTTGTACGACCACCTCGTAGGTCTGGTTACACCAATGTAGAGCCTCGAAATCTAACAAGGGAAATGATGTTGTCGTAAAATTAATTAACCCATTAAAATCCGAGAGATTCTAACAAGAAAACCACCAAAATAGCGACCAACGAAATTTATTGAGCAATCATAAAAAGACAAACGATGACTATCCGAGCGATTCATAAACGTAACTCGATCGAGTAATGCAGTGTCAATGACAGGATTACAGAGAGGTTTTGTGTTTTGTGGGTATACAAATTATAAACCGAAATCACAGGAGATTAAATTCTATGGAAATATTCATTATTCACTTTCAGTTTGTAGAACGTTCAAATTAGAATTACTTTGGACAATTGACTGAAATCGGTGAATTAAATTTCCTTGAAATGCATCGATACACCTTGTGAATTCCGCGTAATACCTTCTAATAATTGCATGATCACTAGCAATGTATCAGTCGACGCCTACAATGAGTTGATAGTGTGTAGTTTCCGTCAAATCACAGGTAATTAGAAACGAAATACTTTTTCAACGATAATGACATAATATACATCAAGAAGCACAGCATCTGTTACTGCCCTTCACTCATTTCAACTAAGTAATTTTAATTATGAGTTGGTCAACTTATTAATTAAATCATGTTCTATAAATGTTTCCCAAGTAGTTGCCTGAAATATCAGATCATCTTTTTGTAATCATCATTGAATGAGAGTTGTACGAGACAGCCTTCAAGATCAAATGAGCAATTTGAAATACCTTTGGAAACATTCACCTTAGATCACAATTAATAATATATTTATCTTAGACCCGCATTTTATGTATTTTTGTGTTTTTCTCGACTATATACTACCAAATTTACTACAGAATCACTTACGGCGATAGTAAATGTCAAGAGGAACGTAGGCAAGTCTTCAAAACAGGGAATCTGCAATAAAAAAAGAAGTGATGATAATTCACAAAAGGCTGGTTCGTGTTATATGATAATCTTGAGAGAATTTTCGTGTAGATTTTTTACTATATTGCGAGGTTGAAACTGGAATTTATGGGCCATATAAGCCGTTCCCTACAATATATGATCCTATTAGGTTGTCGGGAAGCACCGATAAAATCAATAATTTTAATAAAAATTGGAGGATAGCTCCATATATCAAAATTGTGGACCAGCTATGTTCTGCTAATTCTTGCATACGCCCAAGATTCTTGCTGTCCTACTTAAAATTGTCTATGAAAAGTTCAACGGAATGACTCTTACTGTACTTCAACAGCTTCTACTCACCAGAGAGCTTCTCCATATATCACAAAAATTAATCCTTTGAGGCTACACGACGAGAAACAGTCAAACGTAAAGAACAATCATGAACACTTTGCATAATACTCTACTCGATATAGACAAAGAAACATTACATGTTTCTGACGAGCTTTTTTCACACAATCACTCCACTAAATTCAATCGTTTTGGTACCACTAAAATCTATAATAATTCCTGAATGCATTGATGACAGTTTCGGATGCCGGTTAGTTGAAAATATTTACTTATTTTGATAAGAACTGTGATAACGTCCACGGCCGCTACCAGCAACATCACAACGCCATTTTGTATATTTTCAGTTGTGGACTGCTGCGTTGCCGTTTGTTCTGTCATCGAAATGACGTGCGCTTGAAAACAGCGCGCGTTCATCGCGACAGACGCGATTTTCGTTTCGTCTCGGCAACGTCGGAGAGTAGGCGTGCATCAGATCGGTAGGAAAGTGCAGTTATTGGATTGCATAGCCACAGAACTTGAGATTTACCAGACTTATATGTGGATAGACAAAACTTTCGTCACTTTTCAACTTTCTATTTATCATTTACTCCAGGGACCTCATGATCATTCTCAAAAATGTCATTGAATGATTTTGAGGACGCAGTCAACGAAAATTCAGAACGACCTGACGCAAACAGTATTATCCAATCAAAACTATCGAAAATGCGCCTGCGTGGGAACGTCATAAAAATGAACTAAACTGACGTTTCAAAAATTGTCGTGGCGGAATTGTGACATTAGTGCAAATTGATTCATTTTGCGTGGAAACGTCATAAAAATGAACTAAACTGACGTTTCAAAAATTGTCGTGGCGGAATTGTGACATTAGTACAAATTGATTTATTTCATATATCTTATATTCATATGTGTCAGATCCCTTCATAAATACTCACCCAGTAACAAAGATTTCGGTTGGTCCTCTATTTGGTACCTGTTTTCGTAAATAGTCGGCGATAAATAATAAAAACAAAACAACCGTTATTGCTAATTTATTTAAATACTTCGAGTTAAATTATTTTTAAATTACCACATAAAATCATAATATATACCTATAATACTATACATTGCAATTCACAACTAAAAATGTTACATAATGTACAATGTCATAAAAAAAATTCTAATACACTTTAAACATTTATGATATTGTCAATTTTGTTATAATACCTATCGTTTTGGTAACACTGTATTGTGGATAATTTCGAATTGGAATTTTCAAGTCTTCCAAACACAACAACGAAAAAAATATTTAAATTTCCAATCTGCTCAACAGAAGTGACATTTGAAGTATGAAGAATATCCCCAAGATATTTTTACCTACTTTGATAATCGCTTTTCAACCTGGTTTAAACCCAAAATTACAGATGAACTGAAACTATTGAAGTGAATTCTGTTGTTTTGTGTCAAATGTCTGACTGAACGATGGAAGAATTGTTTTTAATCGGATCACAAAGAAAGATAAGAAACAGTTGTACATACGAATATGTATTTCAATCACAAAATTTCAGTTATTCCTTGAGAATCCCGTTTGGTAACCCCAAAAAATCAATTAAATTTCTCAAGGACCATCAGCCACATTCAACAGTACAATAAATAATGATACAAAAAAATAATACTTTCAAATAAAACCATAAAATTTGCCTAAACAACGATATCATCCCACGGATGCCAGAAATAACGAATCCAGATATACATAGATAAATTCATCACATCAACGTAATAAAAGCATAACGCCTATACTTCACCCCCAGGGGTCGCCCTTACTGTTTCATGTAAGGATACTCGATTTCCGTTAAAGGAACGAAAGTTTCCTTGATCGCTTGGGGATTTCCCCATCGCAGCACGTAGTGGGGCCCTCCGGCCTTATCGTTCGTTCCTGAAAACAATCGCAATGTCAAATTTCCCCCTGACATTTGACACTTGACAGTTAGTCACTCACCTGACAGTCGAGCGCCACCAAACGGCTGCTGCCCCACAACACTCCCGGTCGATTTATCGTTGACGTAAAAGTTTCCTGCCGTCATCTTCAGCATCTCGACGGCGTCCTTCAAGAACTTCCTGCAAACGAATCGAGTCTGAGAATTGAGAAAACAAATGATTCCGTTGACACTTACTCGTCCTGGGCGAAAATGGCGCCGGTTAGAGCGAACGAAGTGGACGAGCCGATGAGGTCTAGGGTCTCCTTCATCGTGCTGTCTTTGTACACGTAAACGGTTAGAACGGGACCGAAAATTTCCTCGGTCATTATTTTGTCGAGGGGGTCTTTCGTTTGGACGATGGTCGGTTCGATGAAGTATCCCACGCTAGAAGAGAAAGTGCAGGACTGTACTAAATTTTTGTTATTTAGGTCTAAAGAACGACTACACTTTTCTATTGTTTTTTTTTTCAAGAAGTTGATGTCACTATCGATCTCAAATAAATGGACAAGCTCCATACTGCGTGATTTCATAATTATTAGTCATTAAATTAGATAGTTATTCATACCTATCATCGCATTTTCCACCTCCAATAACTTCCAGATTCGGAGAATTTTTGGCGTGGTCAATGTAACTTTTGATTCTTTTGTACGCCTTATCGTCAATGACTGCCGAAGTAAAACTCGAGGGATCAGTAGGATCTCCAATTTTTAAGGAGTTTCTTTTAGCCAGGAGACCTTCCTTAATCTGTAAATGATAACAATGAATGTATTCAACACTTTCAATTTTCGATACAGTTGTTTCACTAAGCACTTTTTGTGTGAAAATTCGTTTCCGATTTGTATTTAATAAAAATTAAGACCTATTGTTTCATTTCTTTTATTTGAACAAACATTTCTTACACCTTGAAATTCAAGAACATGAAGCTTTCAAATGAAAGATAAATGGACAAAATTCTAAACTAAGGTGTTTACATAATGGTGAAACCCCTCTTCAATTGTTTGTGGGTCCAAAGTGTCGATGGGAATTTCATGGAACCCATCCTAGACGGATACTTATCGAATCGTCGTGAGATGGCGACACAATCGTGTTCGGTAACATTGTTGTCTTCCACGTCAGTCAGAACTGGCGGGAAATCCAAACTTCTCTAGTTCATTGACCTACTTTCAAATTGGTAGTCGTTTGTTTTTTGCTGTGTGGTGTTTTTTGGTTAAAATGAGGTTTTGTAGAGTTTGTGGACAACCAGAAACCGTCTCTCGTCATCTTTATAGAATTCCGAAGGTAATTTGTTGGTTTTTGGAGTTGGAATCAATAATTTACTTTTTCGTTACTCACATAGGACGAAACCGTTCGGAAACAATGGATTCTCGCATTGGGAAAACATTTACAAGTATTTTGAAAACATCTTCTATTCAATTCTCCGACTGTATGTATATTCAGGAACGAATAAAAGAGAATATTTTCACGAGAATTTGTCATTTTTAATCTGATTGACAACTAAACTGACGAGCATTAGAAGTCAGCGTTGCCGCTTCTAAAATAAATAATTCACGTTTTCTGCGCAAATCAAATAGTCGCTTCCAACAAAGCCAAAGTTACATTTCTTTTTCAAAATACAATTCTACGTTCTTTTATCCCCACAGATTCGTGAAATACTGTCGAATCAAAACTTTGTAGACAAACTACTGGTGTATTTCATTAACAATTAGCAACGTTGCATTTTGCATTATTATAGCGCCGACGGTGTCGCCATCCGTGGTGATTTAAAAAAGCATACGTCTCGGTTCGAAAATATGCTTCTTGATCGAAGCGTTTTGGTCACGGGTCGAGACAGGGATTGGTTTCACCATAGTTATGGGCATTTTATTCTAAACTAATAATTTGACATTGAAAGGATGTGATGCTGGAGTCAGCCAACGATTTTTAGGCTTCAGAATCTCGTCTTGAAAAATCAACCTAGTCAAAACCAACATCAAAAGGACTGATAGAAAATGACACAACTGTATCTCTAAGCTCATACTGCGATATCACGGAGAATCAGTTTCATTTCCAATGGGATATAATCTCAAACACAAAAAGAGCTCCCTCTATTTAATAAAAAAAAATAAATAAAATCCTACCTTGGGCCACAGCGATTCGGGAACGTACATTCTCGAGCAAGCACTGCACTTTTGGCCGCAAAATTCGAAAGCGCTTCGGATAGTACCGTTGACGACTGACACGACATCTGCTGTCGGATGCACGAAGTGGTAATTTTTACCACCGCATTCGCCGATCAATCTCGGGAAATTCTTGTAGATGTTGATATTTTGTCCCACTTGCTTCCAGAGTCTCGTGAAAGTCCTAAATCGAATTAGATTCAAGTTGAATCATCGAATAGTGTCGATAGTTGTATCTAGTATAAAGTTGAATCACTTTTAACCTCGGCATCTTTATCCACAATCAAAATTATGATCAAAGTTTGATTATAAAAATGAAAAATTTGGCGATTTCTTTCAAAACCTGAAAGTTTATTTTAATAAAAGTAGTTTCCGTTGTACTCACGGTACACTTCCTGTAAAGTTGAGTCCAGCGAAATGGGGAGAGGCAGTGATATTGTCTCCGAAAACAGGACCGTCTGCTGGAATGAAATTGACAACGCCTGGAGGTACTCCAGCTTCTCTACAAATTTGAAAGATGACCCAATTCGACAGCACCGCAGTGTCACTTGGTTTCCACAACACGGAATTGCCCTTAGAAAAAAAGAAGACGAAACATTGTCACTGAGAATAGTTGACAAATTATCTCAATTGCTGTGTTAGTACTCCCTGTATATAAAAATTGTATTTACGTTCGTGTGCATGAGAGAAGTTTTCATAGATGATATAATGAATGAACGAATTGAGTTCAGATTGTATTATCTTCTATCTATCTATAATAATAATAATACCTTTATTTTCCATTTGACAATTAGAAATTGTATGGGAGAGAAATAGAACAAAAGTGAACACACAAATAACTTAAGACTAAACGGTTAAGTCTAGAAGACAAACAAAAAAAAGAAGAACGTAGATAAAGTTTTAAATTTGTAAATATTCCTCTACAGAATAGAAACAGTGTGTCACTAAAAATTCCTTAATTTTTTTTGAAACTATAGAGTGTTGCGCAATGAAAAGCTATATATTTTTTATTCCAATATGCGAGGTCACTCATTTTTAGATAACTAATAAATCTCACCATGAGAGCTGGTGTGTATGCCAAATTTCCCCCGATGGCAGTAAAATTGAAAGGTGACACTGCAGCGATGAAACCGTCAATTCCACGATATCTCATAAAATTTCTTGTCACTTTGGGATCCTCAGAGATCGGTTGATATTTGGAGGCCTCTTTCAAGAAATATGCGTTCAACCTGTGAAAACATATTGATTTTACCACCTTATGAATTTTATCAAATCTTATGAATTTAACTCTATCATTAGATTTATACTGGGAATTGAACTTGTTTCTACGACAAAGGCATTTTGTTTTTTGGTGAAATTTCCTAAAGATGTGTACACGTGACTGGATAGTCAAGAAAAGGTGTATTTCGTGTAAAAATTTTTTTTATTAAAATTGCATAGCGCACGTCAGATATAAACAAGAAATTCCAATAAAATATCGACAACACAACAATTATCTGAGTAGATATGAATGAATCTTTTTTTTCTTACATTCCTCATATACGAGGTACTGGAAATTTAACAATGTATACTTATTACAAATTATAAAATGATTTATTCCCATTAAGGGAATCTTTCATATCTAATCAGATAATTGTTTGGACAATGTGTTGTCGATATTTTATTGGAACTTCTTGTATATACCTGACGAGTATTGCACTGATGATGGTATAACAGCCGAAAGCACTATGCAATTAAAAAAAAAATGACTATTTTGATTTTAACATAACAGTTTCAGTAGAATCTTCAATAACAATTTCCATATTAGTCGAACAAATTCGAGAAGATGCATGAATAACTGAATTGAATTAATTCAACAAACTCCTGAGATATCTAAAAAGTTCTAATAATATTGTTAAATTCAAGAATAGTCTAGTGCCATTATTTTGATGATTAGTATGGTGATGCTTTTAATATTTTTTTCCAATGATATTGTTAATTTCAAGAAGTGTCTAGTAACATATTTTGATGATTTGTAAGGTAATACTTTTAATATTATTTATATGTTTATTACTTTAATAGTTTTATATATATAATGGTTAATATTATCTTTATAAAATTGTGTTTATCTTTGATGATATTTTCGAATGTTTGTAAATAAGATTTTATCCATTTCAAATGAATAAACTAAACTAAACAATCTAGCACTATTCTTACATATTGATAGCTTTCAAAACATTTTGGTTTATTTTTCTGTATTTCAGAATGAGTAGCATATTTTAGAGGTACTTTTGAGACAATTTTTGAGACGTGCCAAATGAAATAGACGTCACAATTCTACCTGAAAAAATCGATCAGTTCTGCCGCGGAATCGATCTCAGCTTGAATGATGGTCTTAGCCTGACCCAGCATGGTAGCTGCGTTCAGCTTCGCCCTGTACTCCTTGGCCATCAAAGATGCAGCCTTCTCCCAGATTCTCAACCTGAAACGTTCGGCGTTCGCATTTCCTATCGATTTTTTAATAGGGAATCTAACCTTTCCGGGATGGGTACCCTGTCCCATTTCGGCTGCGCTTCACAAGCCGTTTGGATGGCTTGGTTGACGAGATCTTTGTCGGCGTAGTAGAATTTGGCGAGTTTTTTGCTGTGGTTATGTGGCATCACCTGGGGAAAGTATCGTTTTTCAACCCGTTGATATAAGTTTCACTTGTATGTCTCTTTGGTCATGCGCACGCGCGTACTTCCAGATTCACTTTGAATAGATAACCAGTAATACACATCCCTGTATGTTGGGTTGTCTGCATTCAGACACTTTTCTACGATATTCATCTTTTTATTCCTTACCTGATAGCGGACATCTTTGGTTCGATATTCCTTATCGCCGATGACGATTGGAACATCTTCTGTTTTGGCAGCTGTTTCTTTCAAAGCCTTCTCGAGATCAACTCGCTCCTTGGAGCCTTTGAGGTAACTGTATACGGGTTCATTTTTCACGTCGAAATCGTTGATCTTTAATTCAGGTACCACCGAGCCAAGACATCTCACGCCGGATCTGGAGTTTATTTGGATTGGATTACTTATCGAGAACTCAGTGCAAGCGTTTATTGCTAATTTGAAATGTATTACCTTTGTTCTTTCAACAGATTTTTTTCAGGGTTGATTCAAATCGGATTAGGAATTGCTGGCGCCGAAGCGAAAGAAAAGAATTTACAGAAAACTAAGGTCAACATACAGGGTGTTTATTGAAAAAATCATAATAATAACAAAAATAATGATGTCTCTATTATTCTTTGGTACATTTAATATTTAAAGAAATTATGATATAGAATATAATCGCTTTGAAAAATAAAATGGCACACATTGTTATGCAAAGAAATATCAAAAAAATCCAAAACCGTCTGTAATCTGGATAGGGGGTACTAAAATGACATTAAAGAGAACGCACCCCCATCTACCCCTTTTGCCACACTGGCCCCCTCCTACAGAAATTTAAATGTGATACCTTATTTTGGAAAGTCCGTAGAAAATAATCGCAATGGCCTGCCATAATTATACAGGGTGTGAAAATAAAGCAGAAAATTTTATTTATTTAATTTAGAAAGTGGATATTTCGAAATGATTCCGAAAATTAATTATTCGCATTCGGATACGCTAATCAAGATTAGTAGAATTGGTTGTGTCAATTTTGAAAACGTCAATTTCACTCTTCTTTTTCAATATGGCAACAAATAATGTTCAATTTTCATTATTTTACATTTAAACAGAGACAACACCAGTGAAGGCATATTGTTTTCTCTCTCAATACTGGCTAAACGCTTTTTTCAATTTTGCTGTCATACTTCAGCATTTATTTTTGTTCACATTCCCTACTTCAATGGAGAAGTTTCCTTATGACGAATTCTCATCAAATAAGTACTCAACTATTTAGTTTGATATCTCTACTTTCTAGAATGACAATACAAATCATTCAACTCCATTCTATTTTCAAAATAAACCAGTTTATAAATTTTGAGGCGGGAAACTGTGACGTACTTAGTGAGTTTAGAGTGAATATAGCTATCGTAAGTTCCATAACCCATAACACATAACCACATTTAGCTGTCAACGTGTTATGTTATGGTGTAATCCGGATGATCACGGACGAAATCTACGAATGCATTTGCGCAATTGCCAGATCTACCTTTCTATTTTCATGAAAATAAATTGAAAGCTGTTCCGAAAATTCAAACACAAAATTATATTGAAATAATTCACTTCAAGAACAAATTCGATTCATTCATTTATTTTCTATTCAGCCATAGCCCTCGATTATATCATCGCATTCATATATTTTCGCATGTTATGTGCTAGTTACATTTCATAAGACATATATGATATTATATCACGAAAGGTAAATAATCCATGATTTGGCATTGCAAAATCCACGACATATTTTACCAAGATATTCTGGTCAGTTTTTCCGAATATTTAGAATAAATAAGAAGCAGGGCAACACTGTACTTCCGCACGCAAAATCTCAATTTGTTCCTGTGTGAACCCGGTTTTTCACTTGGTACGTCATCAGAATGTTGGAGGAGCCAAAACTAGTTTTTCAAAACGAAATTCTGGAGTCAAATTCGATCGCACAAAAAAAAGAAAAAATACGGGTGTAATAATTTTTCATATATTTTATGGAAAAAATAAAATCTCAATATTGGAAACTTCCTCATTGTCTGTTGCTCTGTAGCCGTTCAAAATTAGGAGGTGTTCAATCAACTGAATTTCAATAGAAAAAAAATTACATAATTCCTTGGCAGCTTGGTAACAAACAACTATCTTGAAAACATTTCTAATTATATTGATAGTGGTAAAAAACCTATTCGTGTGCCAAGATACATCCATCTATCCATGAAATAATCAATCTTGGCCACTGATACCGAAGGCTATTTATTTCTATCAACTTCTTACTGGACATTAACACGAAAATCTCGACGACAGAACATGCAACAATCCTATCAACTATACAGGGTGAGCCGCGGTGGATCGTACCTTCGACATACCGAAAATACTTCGATCGATTGATTTAAAATGATTTGACCGATGCAGCGTTGCCGCTACTACCAAGAAGCAGCACAATCTTTGTCATTTGTTCATTACTGTTATCTAGGTCCGTAAAAAACTTCATATTTTATACAGGATGGCTTCAAATTACATGTTCTTCTGGTATTTACGGGAGAGATGATCAGATTGCTTATACCAAAATACTAAACAATATTGTGCGTTAGTTGAGTGGTTATGATTGCATTTATTTATTTTCATCATAACACATGTGAATGTAATTTGAAATGCAGAATATACAAGCAATGTCACATGAGTAGTTATTTTTATATTAAGCATTATGTGTGATTTACATGTTTCTAACCAAGTTTCTATTTATAATTGGAATAACCTTGTGCTGAGACCATGGGATAATATAAGCTAAATGTTTATATTTATTATGGAAAAATCATGTATATCAGGAGGGGCAATGTTTTACTTGGTTGTGAATTTGATATTGATCACTAGCCAAAGAAATCTCAGTTGATCAGTTGAAAAAAAAATATCTCATTATATAATATGAACTATTAATAGTAATTATGACTAAACAATAATCAAACCACACAATTCTAGCAATACAAAATGTGTACAATGAATGGGAATGTAATGAATTTTTCTCATTGTTCTGCAAGAAAAAGGATAAGAATTATTGAGCTGACCTTATATAAGATTACATTATTCAATACCTAATGAAGTTTCAAGAAACAGCTGACTGTAGCAATCTAAATAGAATCAGGAAATAGGTTGCACAACATTGATTTTCATGGGTGTCTTGGTCTTGTCAATGGAAATTTCCACACTATTGACAAACAAAGATTAAACCCAGTTCAAACCAGAATAGTGATTATTCTATTGATTTCAAATCTACGACATAATAAACAAAAAATCTCTGATAAGCTTTCAACAAAAATGAGCAATACTATTCATCAATCAATTTCTTTATTATATCATTATGGAGGAAGGGTGTAAATTTATATCTGAAGTCACACATTGAATGATTTTACTACTGACCTCTGTAAACTTGAAGATAATGATTGTTTACAAGCCGATAACATTTCTGTAACTTAACACTTCGAATCCAGAAAATTTTAATTGGTATTGATATGAGGACTATAAATAACAATTATTACAATCAACCATCTGATACACTGACACTACTGACAGCGACAACTGACTCATCCGTTTTACGTCAGCTTCAAGGTTACAACAAAAAATTATTACTTCACCTGAGCCCAGTATATAGACCAATCAGTAAGATAGTTATTGTGGAGGCATATTTGAAATTAATTCGTTGTGTTTGATAACTATCCCAATTAATTGTCGAATCACTGCTAATGCCAATTTGAAATGTAAGCTATTACTTTTATTTCCACTTTTGGTAATAAGAAAAAATCACGCAACTTATATAATATGATAATCGAAAAATATATTAGAAAATCTTTAATCATGATACTTCAGTACAAAAATAAAATTCAATTTACAAGGCGTACACCAAATAAAGTAACAAATTAAGAAACGCCTAGAGCTGAAATAATAGGTAATCAAATCATTTCTCAAAATGTTGCACTTTCAAATGAAAGCAAAAACCTAAAACATCCAATAAATAAAATAATATCACAAGTGTCTGGTAAAGAAAACACCAACAGTCAATAAAATATTCAAAGTCTCATATAAACATTCAACATTTGAAAGATCATTTCTATTGCTTGATAAGTTGCTGTTTTTTCGTCATCAGCTACCCCCATGGTGGTGAAGGGAGTATCAGTTGATAAGGTTAGTGTTATGGCTACAGGTTCATCTTGCAACTTGCATTTGAAGCATTTCAGTTTTAGTTTCTCTAGAATCTTCTTGAGAGATTTTTTAGTATGGTCTTGCAAGTTCTGAAATAAAATTCATTAGAATCAAAATCATCTGAATGGTGATGTCAAACATACTTCTTCAAAGTCATTAATGGTCAATTCGTATTTTTGCATTAGTTTCTTGATTGCTAATGCATAATGCTCAACTTTTATGGATTTGTCAAAAACTATTTGTCGCAATGCTTCATTTTCCTCTTGTTCAACTTCTTCCGTAACATCAGTTTCACAAATTGCTTTTTCTTGTACCACTCTTGGGTAACTTTGTGCCAACTCAGGTAAGACATCTTTTATCCTAAAGAAAAAACATATTTTTGCTATTCGGAAATACTGAATATGAAAAAACAAGAATTTGTTTTATATCAATAATACTTTTCCATCATTTCCTGTGCAGCTAATTGCTTTGCCATTTTTTTGGTGCTTCCAGTAGCCACAGTTCTGATAGAATCAATCCTGCATTCAAATGTAAATTCTCTCAAATGTGGGGGCCCAACATCTGATATCAGTGTGAATATTGGATCATTAATTTTGTTTTCAAAACACAAATCTTTCAGGGGTGCTAAAATACTACTGAAATATCACCATATTCACTTCGAAAGTCATTACATACCAACAGAATTCGGTGCTGGTGCTACCATTTGAGGATCATCAGTCTCTTTAGATGGAGCTTGTACTTTTTTAATTTCCTGTAAGGGCATTTCTGTAGGATCATAAATACCGATTTCTTGTAATATTATTAGGGCATTTTTAGCAGCTTCATGTTTACTAATTTGTTTAGAAGTTCCTACCCCTGTAGCCTCTACGAGACCTACAGTTACTTTGTAATCGAATCTATTCTCGTGAGTGCCAGTACGACTGTAGGTGATTTCGTAAGACGGAGGTCCGAAACCGCATTTCATTGATAATTCTTGCAGTACCATTGCAGGGGATTTTGGTTTTACCGCCATGATAGTCACGAAATAAATTCACTATCAAAGAGTATTTCTATTGAAATTAACGATAATTGTTACTATAAGTTCTTGTCATTGATAAAAAATATCGATATTGTTGAGGTTAATTTCTTATTCTTCTCCTAGTTTCCATATCATAATCATTATTACCGAAATATTCATAAAAGATATTGAAGTGCATTTCTCAATACTATCTACACTATCGTGTGAAATACCGAACTAAGCAAATATTCAAGTCAATTGAATTGTTCTTTATTTCTTTCAATACATGTATTCTTCCTTGATTTCAACTTCATTAATTAGTAATACTTTATCCAATTCGATGTCTTCTTTCCCGTTTTCATATTGAAAAGAGTCAGTTGAAACATTATCACAATAACTTTCAATTTTCACTGTGTGTTCCAACGTTTTCTCAAAGTCTTCTTTTAAGAACGCATCCATTTGTAGTTGGTCAAATGATTCTGACTTTATGTTACTTTCCTCTAATAAAAATTCTGCAGGTGAGATAATATCTGGAAAACTTTCTTCTTTCACTGTATCCTCCAATTCTACTTTTTTCTGAGGGCACTGAATGTCATTGATTACATGCACTCTCTGGTGATGAGTTAATTGTGATTTCAATCTGAACTCTTTCATACAGTCATTGCATTGAAATTGTTTTTCAGCATTGTGCAAAACAGCATGTTCTTTCAGGTCATCATTGGAAACAAATCCCATTGAACATACCATGCATCTGAAAGGTTTTTCACTGGTATGGGTCATTTTATGATTATTCATGTGGTGTTTTTGTGTGAACCTTCTATGACAAATGTCACATTCATGGGGTTTTTCACCAGTATGCATTTTCATGTGTCTAGAGAGAACCACTTTGGTGGAATACCTGTTGAAGCAAATATTACATTCAAAAGGCTTCTCTCCTGTGTGTACCAGCAAATGACTTGTCAACTGATTCCTCAAGGAATACTTTTTTGAACAGAGATCACATTCAAAAGGATATTCACCATTATGTGCTCTTATATGTCTCATTAAAATTGGCTTAGTTGAAAATTCTTTGGGGCACAAATCACACTTGAATGGTCTCTCTTTAGTATGAGTTCTCATGTGGTTTGTCAACAAAACTTTCAGTCTGAAGCTTTTGGAGCAGACCTGACATCCATAAGGTTTTTCTCCTGTGTGGATCCTCAAGTGCTTTGTGAGATTACTCTTTCCATGAAATTTTTTCTGACAGACTTCACATTCAAATGGTGTATCATTATGATGAGCCCTCACGTGGTAAGTCAAGCCATTTTTTGAACTGAAAGTGCTTGAGCATATAAGACACACATGAGGTTTTTCCCCAGAGTGACTTTTGATATGATAAACTATCCCCTTTTTGGAAGTGAAGGTTTTTTGACAAATGTCACAAGAAAAAGGTTTTTCACCACTATGTAGCTTGACATGTTTCAACATGTTTGACTTTGCATTGAACTTCCTTTGACAAATTTCACACTCAAATGGTTTTTGTGAGTGTATTTTAATGTGCCTATTGTAGTTCTTGCAAAGAGTGAACTTTTTCTGGCAAATACTACACTCAAAAGGTGTTCCACAACTTTGCACTTTCTTTACAGGTTTTTCCTCCATTTTATTAACTTTATTGCTTGTTTCAGAAGTCATATGAATCGTTTTATAGTTTGAAGATACTCATTCGTTTTAAAGCCATATTACATTGCGAAACCTTGTAAATTCATTGAATAAACTCTAATGCTCCATTATTTGTTCAACAAATTTGACATCATTGATAATACTTCACATATTTATTCGGACAACAAATTAGAAAATGCTACATTCTTAATGTTGGAGTGGCATAACTCATTACAAGTTAAATCATATGAACATATTTATCGCGGTGAAAGTAAATAAATTCAAAAGTGTATGCAATGATTATAAACATAAGACATCTAAGTCAGTCGTCAGTTGTCAACAATTCATTATGATAAGTCCTTAGATCTTTTATATGATTTATTTTCGGTAACAGATAATTGAAAAGTGAGCAAATTATAGTATATCTAATATATATATTGATATTTTAATTTTAGAGAAGATTGATGAAAAAACGACGTATGACAAGCTGTCAAAACTCTTTTCCAAATATACATGTCTGTGAATTAACTATCCGATTAATGGGACTCGATAGTCGATACATAGCCTGTGACACAGCTTCAAATTTGAAATATTGAAATCTTTAATCTTCTACCTGATGAAGTGTTATCAATAGATAATAATTAACAACCACTATTTAATAATGAGAAGTCATACAATAGAGATATTCTAAACATTCTTATTATTGTTTTTTTCAATCGTAGTAGTGTGAACTAAAATATCATCATGAATTTTATTTCAAGAATTAGGAAAATTCTTGATGTTCAAGTAGTTTCACTGAGCACGAGATCGTACCATCGACAGGAACTCCATATACCAGGTCATTTGTCATAGCTTACCTCCAATTCCCTAATTTAATAATAATTTAAAAATAATTTCATTACAGATCATATAAATAAACTCTCACCACAGTATGTAGAACTCTGTAAAGAGTTTGATGATACTGGAGAATCCGAAAGAAAGTACAATTTAATGAATAGTATGACAGTACACTATGACTTTCTCAGTGAGAATGAAGAACAGTCCCTATTAAATGAAATAGTGCCTTACATGAACAAATTACATTATGAATTTGATCATTGGGATGATGTAAGTTACTCTCAAGAGCACATTGAAACATGTTGAAGTGTATTAATCCTTGAAGGCCATACATGGTTACAGAGAAACTGAGAGACTAAAATGGAATGAGCAAAACACCAAAATCATTGATAGAGTACGCAGTAAAGCTTTCCCCCCCAATGTTGCACAACTAAAATTTGTACATATTCTAGATTTGGACAAAAATGGTTACATAAAACCTCATATTGATGCAGTGAGAGTAAATATAATTCAAAATAATAACTTCCATTCAGTTTTAAATTGACTCTATTGCAGTTTTGTGGTGATACTATTGCTGGTTTGAGCCTTCTTACTGATAGCATAATGAGGCTTGTGCATGATAAAGACAAAAACTTATATGCCAATGTCTTACTCAAGAGGAGATCTTTGTATATAATGAAGGATAGTGCTCGTTATGATTACACACATGAAATATTGAGCAATGATAGCAGTGTTTTCAAAGGGGAAAAAGTAATGAAGGACAGAAGAATATCTGTGATTTGTAGAAATGAACCTGATCCTGCCAAAAAGAATTCATGAACTTCATTCATTTGTTATATTTTAAATAAATAAATGTCGTTTCTAGTTTTTTTGGGGGTTAAATTCTTTGGATATCCAATGAATTGAAAATAAAACAACAAGATTCGTAGATGAATTATTTTATTTCAGTCGTTGAATTCGGCTAGAGAACCTTCGGATTTAAAAAATCAACACACATTAAAATGCATGCATTTTGATTAAAAAAATATATATGTACATTTCTTATACTATACAGATATAAAACATCAACTCTTATAATTTTTGTCTCATATCTATAGAACCAACATCATTTCTTTTGTAAACTTGAGTATTTCTTCACTTATCATACGATCTCTATTTTTCAAAAAATGGGGGGAAAAATATTTTTGACTGACGTGTTCAATACAACGCTAATTCAACATATCTACAAAAAACTGTTGTAGGTTCTATATACATGTATAAGATAAAGATAACTCTTTGACTATTGTCAGATAAGGCTGACAGCTGTCAGAAATTATTGACCCAACAATGGGTTTACAAAATGTGATTGTAAATTCTCACAAGGTGACACCTTTCGAAATTCAGGAAACAAAAATGAAGGTTAGTATTACTTTGTTAGGAAATTCGTATACACAAACACCTTGTAATGTAACGGTAACTTTCGAAAACCTCGAAAGAAGTTCAGTCAACGCCGAGTGAGAGAATATATGGCTTACCCAGTGTTGTCTTTGTTTTCAGGGTTTCAGAAGTCTGAAAAGAAAAGTCGATTGACCTTTGCACATAACTGTTTTGGAGTTTGACAGCAGCATTTTTCATCTTTAATAATAATTCAATTAAAAATACTAGCGACCAAATTTTGATATACATTCTTCTTATCTAGAGTATGTTATACCCCATTATAATCTTTAACAAAGAAAATACGACCAATTCGTGAGGAATCCTTTTCTTGAATTTGTCAGCGAAAAAAAAGGAAGGATATTTTGGTCAAGGCTTTTAGATTATCGATAGTTCGAGAAAAAAGTCTTGAAACTCTGAATTTGTGCCACCATGTAGATATTTACTCTTTCTATCAACTCATGAGAAAATGTTATTATACTAAAATCAGTCAGAAGATTAATGAGACACAAACTTGCCAAACAATAACAATTTACAATGTTTACGGATTCAGCGATTCTATACCCATCCCAAATTCTCTCTCTCACTCAAGAATACTAAAGAAGCTAGCAAAGCCACACATAAATTACAACTGTGGATTAGTCTCATAATTTTAGACTAATTAATTACCCTAATCTCGAACTTTTTGCTCTTCTCCTTCATAGAAAAATTTGTGGCTTTGCTAGCTTCGGCCGAACACAGCAAAGCCATTTTTCAAAATCGAACTTTTTTCAACGATTCGATACCGTCATATTTTAGAGCCAGCAAAGCCACAGGATTAAAAAAAACTTGATGAAATGCATTTTCAACATGTTTTCTGCGAATTCCATGTCAGTTTCTTCAGTTTGAACAAGTGAAATCCCCAAAAAGTCGTATTTTGGAATGATTACGTCACTCATACACGAAAATCAGAAAATACCGATTTCCTCCAAAACGCGTGGAGCAAAAAATATGAAACTTGGGTGATTAATTAGCCTAAAATTATCTCCATAATTCGGTATCATCAAGTCAGCAAAAATATCTAGCAAAGCCACGAATTTTTCTATAAAAGAGAAGAGCTAGAAATTCGGGATTAGAGTAATAAATCAGCCTAAAATGAGCCAAAAATCATGAGACTACCCCCAGTCGTAATTCGTATGTGGCTTTACTAGCTTCTTTAGTATAAATCAATGCAAGACTCACCATTTCAGCTCGATTCTTCCATAACGGAAACCGCGTGCGGTTCCAGCTCGAACCTCTGCTTCGTAATCGCACTGTAAACAAGCTCGACGCAACAAACGATTTTCCACTTGGCTCTCCCGTACTTCAACAAATCCACCACCAGGTGCACATCCTCTTCGTGCATCACCACGAAATAACTCTCGGGATTGGCGGCGAGCCCCGGCTCGATTTGCGCCCAGGTCCTTCGCTGCTCCTCGACGACGCCCCCACAACTCGTGATGAGATCCTGCATTTCCTTCAGAGTGGGGCCACAGCTGGGCGTGACGTGGAAGGTTTTCCCGGCGAGGATCTTATCTTTGTTCGGCGCCAAGAGGGACTGCTCGTAGTCGCAGTTGTACAATTCATTGTATTCTGTGGGGTCCAGGCGAAAGTCTTTTTCCGGCAGGAATTGATTGGCTTCGTTCGAAGCCTTCAGCCAATCGCCCGGCACGATTTTGGCGTTTTTGGTGATGGCTAATAATAATTTGACGGTGCGGTTGAGTCTCGGCACTACGAGGTGGGTGAAGTCTTCGTAGTCTTTGGCGAGGCAGCCGCCCAATTTCCTGTAATTTAATTTATTCATTTTTGCACGAAACAAACAAATGTTCCAATTCATATTGAAATATATGAAAATAAGTTTGACTATGAAATGATTCAGAAATATATTCATACAGTCAGTATACAGGGTGACTCACCTAACTGGTTCATTAGAAGCAAATGAACGTATTTCCATATTTTTGTTGATATCTCTGTAAATATCCATTTTAGCAATATGGTATGCTCATACAAATCGATAGGAAATGAAATTTTGCGTCGGATGGTGTGAACATTTTATGGTCATCTCATTTGAAATAAGGAATTTCTTGCGATTTGAAATTTCCAAGAAGTAAACTGGAATATCAAACACTCTGTTGAATATTTTAGAACACTTTGAGGGATACCTGATAGAACACTCTTTCATTGATGTGTATACGCAGATTGAAACTTGAATCTTGAAAATTTAAGATAATATGGACATTTTAGTTAGTCCATCTGTCATAATTTTTCCAAAAAATGGAATATCTTGAAAACAAATCACGATCGGAAGAAATATCAAAATGCATCAGGTCCAAAATTTCTCGTAGAATTCAAAAATCTAAGAATACACAGGGTGTTCCATTTGAAAAAACAAAGTTGATATCACTTCCGGTTTAACCGGAAGTAACAGCGTATTGAAACTATTTTAGGTAGAACACATTGAGTAGTAGCATCCACTAAAATTTCAAGTTGATATCTTTATTAATTCTGCATAAACCTCTAATGAACCAGTTAGGTGAATCACCATGTATTAGACCAAAATGTTTTTTTTTGTTGTTCCATCCTGAGGAAACACTTTTTTGAGTTTAGAAGATTGCCGAAATTCTTCGAATCAAGTATCGAATCCATTTGAACCAAATTTTTGTTACATTATATTACAAACTTTGACATATGTCAAAAAAGAATATCGCACCGGAAAAAGACTCACCTGACCATTTTTTCCAAATGCTTACTATAGCTGTACGAGGAAAACACAATTTTATACGAAGGATTCGTGATTTCATATTGCTCCTCGTTTTCACATTCATCCACTTTGTCTTCCGGATTTTGCACTGTTTTCGGTACCACAGGTAGATTCTTCACTCTTTCGTACGACTCTTGGGAAATGTTTATAGGGGATTTCCAAGCGACTGATGAAAATAAAAACAACGATACAAAAATACAAATAAATTCGCTTGAATAGTTTGGGATTGCTCACCCATCAAATTCGGTACCAATTTAGGGTCGAAACTGAAGTTAGGAGGATTCGGGAACTGTTGATACATTTGATGATCCGTCTGATTCATCATAGCGTAATGACCCAACATGATGTCTGTCAGCCATTGTATGTTCACTATGGGTATCTGCCATTTTTTAGCGTACTCAAAAAAGTCTCCTTCACCGGTCCCAGATATGAGAATCGTATTGTGTTTCGTTAAATATGTCGTGCACTGGAATAATTGAAAGAACAATAAACAATTTTTTCATGAGCATATGAGGCACGTGACTAATTATCACTGATATTACTGAAAACGGTCGATTATTACTTGAGAAGTCTTGAAGAAATAAAGTTTCTGTTTCTTTAATAGAACACCCTATATATTATTGCATATTTAAATTCTGCTCAAAAGTCTGAACAAAATTATTACAGCACATCATTTCCTAAATTTAACCTTTTCAGAATTTTGAAAATAACTTTTTACTATTCTAAAATTTATTAAAGGAAAAATACGAAATGATGGAAAATTATTATCAAACAAGATAGAGTATGTGGATATGATAAAAATTTATTTATAATCTTTTTATAGAAAATAAAAATCGCATAACTGTTTAGGGTTGATGAAACCTAAAGCGTATTTTATTTAAGATAGCACTGAGTAAAAATATATCCCATCAAAATATCTGAGATGATACAAAACTAGAACAATGAAAAAAATGGCACGCATGAAAGCTGAAAGGTTTAAGAACAAAAATTAACAGATTCCTTTTCTCTTACCTCAGAAATAAATTATGAATAATTCTAGAATCAGAAATAAAGACGAAATATTAACCCAGACGCGTATTATAAAAAAATAAATTAAGTAACAAGTTGAAATATTCACTCACCTTGCTTCCAACGATTTTAACCATATCTTTGACCTTCCAAAGATCTCGTCCAAATCCGTCGACCGCCATCAAATGTCTGGCCGCCGGCGCGATATCCAAAAAGATGCTGGGCAGGTGTAACGCTATCCAAGGGGGCAGCACCTGCTTCTTGAGCAAGACGTCATTCAGCCAAGCGATAGTCACGCACCTCTTGCAGTCCCGCAGCGCTTGCATGACTACGCCGTGTCGTTGGGTCTCGCACATGACGTGGGTGACTCGGCTGCAGTACTGGCTTTCGATTTCTCCTACATTTCGAGTCAGTTGAATGGTTCGTTTTGTGAAAGTAGCGTAGAATGGGCGAGATCACAAAATACGACACGGTCTCTGTAAGCCAAACCATCGAATATTTCGGAAATTTCTTCTTTTCGTTTTTTGTATATTCATCGAGGCTGCAGAAGGAAATTATTTTGGAGTATACAGGGTGGCTCAAGTGTTGCATATCAAAGTTGTGTTTTTTTTTTATAGAACACTCTGTATTTCGTTACATTTTTGGTTAGTTCAGGAAAAAATAATACGATTTCATAGAAGGTCGCATGTACCTAACTATAACCGTTTTCGAGTTTTTGTTTTGTTTCTGAAAATGCTGGATACAATTGGAGACTGAATAACATCGAAATGCATAGAAACCATCCCTTCTAATTCTGACTGAGCATTAAAGAGGTTTCAGGCTATTGATTCCGATAAAACCCGTTTCCCAATATTTTACAGGACGTTCAAAATTCATTGTCACTTTTTTATAATTTCGAACGAAGATAACTTTGTTATTTTAAATAGAACACCCTGTATTTTTTCAATCTGAACAATGAATTCGATTTTCTTCCATTTTATATCAGGGTTTCCTATACCTAGCTTGAATAGTTTTCAAGATATTGGCATTTCCAAAAACAAAACAATAACTCGAAAACGGTTTAGTTAGGTACATGGTACCTTTTATGAAATCGTATTATTTTTCCAACTATCCAAAAATGTACCAAAATACTAGGTGTTCCATTTAATGAAACTAAATTTTCACCCTATATACTCCAAAATAATTTCCTTCTGCAGCCTCAATGAATATACAGATTATGAAAAGAAGAAATTTCCGAAATATTCAATGGTTTGGTTAACAGAAATCGTGTCGTATGGGGTGCTCCACCCTGTATAATGATTAAAAATGTTATATCCGAAAAAACTTCACTTTAAAAGCTGTAAATTTTGTGAGACGTCGCTCTTTATGACATCAGCACTGATGTACTGAAATATTTTTCACTTATTGTTTCTAGATTTATTTATCAATGAAAAATATATGTGAGTCTATGTATTGTCCTTATTTTCTCGGTCTGCTAACGATCTGAAAAAGTTCAATAACAATTGGCAACGCTGTTGAAAATTATTACGGCACTGGAGAAAATGATTTATAACCTATGATTATTGGTTCGCAATATCAAAACGCGAGGTGAAATCATTATTCTTCTCATAGTTTTTCGACATTAGTCATCGTAATATAAGTGCTAGAAAGCCTGTATAGATCGAAACAACAACATTGCCGTAGTTTTCTATCTTTATTGCTCTCAACAAAAAATCAATCAATTATCACTGTATAGCTATAGCAGTTGTGACGTCACAGCATACCAACTTTTCAATTATTATTAATAAATGACTTATTTTCGAACTCACCTCCATGTTTTTCGATTGCTCGTCGCCATTGTGGTAGTTCCTCTTCTAAGTATTGATTTACTTCCACCACGCAGAATACACATCCCAAAAGGAACAATTCTGGAGGAACTGTAACGAATTTATATAAGGATGTAGCTGTTAGATTGATAAAAATTGATGTATCGACAAAATTACGTATGAGGTTACTGTTAGAACTCAAAAAAATCGCCTCACCCACTATGTCAGGTGCTTCACTACTAGTACCCTGCATCGTATCTATTTATCATGAGCTTTGTATAGAAAATAGTAAGTCGTCATTATCGAAGGAATTGAAAAAACTGCCCTTACTGCAGAAAACAACCTGGACTTAAAGTTTGTGTGGTGATCGAAGTCTACACTGTTTTTTGGAATTTTCAATAAAAAAATTAGATAGCTGTCAAATTTCTTTGTATAGATTGTCAACTATTCGTTCACGAATTATATTATTTCTGCTTCAAGAAAAACTTTCAATAGGGCAGTTGAATCTCGCCTTGTTTTTTATATAGATGAGTTTTTGTAATTTCTTATTCCTAGGTCGACAAAAACTTGTAGGCGATAAGAAGACTCTAAATTAACTTCGTTCTAGTTGATCAATTTTTCTTACTACAGGGTACTTTGAAAGCTATGGCCACATATGCCTTTCCGGATAAGCAACAAGATTTGAATTCTGGAAATTTGTGAAGTGAAAAGATTATCCACAATGGAAATCGTGTTCTGTATGTCCAAAAAGTACCATTCATTATTTTTTGTTTAGTTTTTTATTCGATCTATATCATGAATAAAATAAACCGAATTGATTTCGAAAATACAATTTCATAGGCCATTTTCAAAGGTTGCTCTCATTGGTGTAACGAAGTGTGACGTGCTTAACCCTACACGCCCATCGACCTTGAGCTGACCAATCATAGATGATTGTTACATGGTAAATCTTGCTGTGTTGCCGCACCAATATACCACAACTTATTTTCGGAATAAAAGATGTAAAACAATACAATATAAATGATATTTTTCCAAAAATTATCATGAAATGATATAGTTATCATTTATCGATATGTTTTTGAGAAAATATATCAAAGGAATAAGGAGTCATCCACAAGAAAACTTGACAACATCACACATGGTGTGAGCAAAAGATATATGGAAACAGACAAAGAAAGACTTAGGGTGTATCACGTCATAGCTTCAAAGCACCGCCCACTTATTTCTGGCGTGTTTAAATTCTCAACGAAAATGCTGATTTCAAAACGCTATAGAATCTATTTGCTTTGATTTTGATCCTCGATATTGGATATACACTGAACCAACATCATTATTCATAGGTTTGGAAGAATTTCATCACTCTTCCCCATTCAGAATTCCCAAATGAAGTGACCAATTATTGCGAGGATTATGATCAACAACAAGATGAAATAATGTGGAATTTGTATTATTTTAAAAAATGATCGAGCCATACCCTACAAAAAATGTGAGATGTTTTCAAATAATTTGTCAAGAAGCTGTAGAATTTTTTGTTCGAAAACGTTCGAGAGAAAAAGATGAAATTTCAGACTTCATTTGGATTGTTTTTGAAAAATTATTGGATTGGTCACGATAATATCATCAAATTCGTGATTTTTGTTGCGATAAACGCCAATACAATCGATAATTTCTTTTAAATATGAATCGCACAGCAAATCAAAATTAGTTCGATTATTTCAAGTCCTCTTACTCAAAATCAGCTTTTTCGTGGTGAAAGTATAAAACCTCACAACTTTTCTAAGATAGTCTGACTAAAACACAAGCCAACATTCAAATTCGAAGATAGTTACGTGAAAATTAGTCATAAATACACCAAGAGAGCTGTTGACGTAAATCGGAAACGAAAAAAGACGAGACCCACGAAAGAAAGAAGCGCTTTTCACAATTTCCACTCACGTTTCAAATTAGGATTGTGACCGTAGAAAGGCCCAGGCCGGTGCTGCACAGGAAGAGACGGCTTCGGACAGTACTGCAGTTTGGGCGGATCACTATTGGGGGTCATCGGCAACTGGGGCACTGCCTGGTGCTTCAACATATCCCCGTTGGGTCCTTGAATGTTCCTTCTTTGCAAGGCCAATATATCTTGCGGTTTGGAATTTATCGCTGCGTTATGTTGGGCGGTCATCAATCTAGACAAAACGATTTCCGCAATTAATTTCTCGAGTGCTTCCGTGGGCAGAACCAGAACTCACCTCAGAGTTCCAGCAGCTGAAGGTTCCTGAATAGTGTCCGACCTCTGATTGCTTACGGAGCCTGCTCCGCTCTGCAATTTGATGTTCAACATATTGGCGAGGGCGGTTTTAGTTTTCGGATTGACCACTAGAGAGTGCTGAATGTTGGCGTCCGGCACCTGAGCTGGATTCGTCGTAGAATCGACCAACTGTGGCTGGCTGATCGGCCTGGCTATAGAAGGTTGTGGAAGGGCACCTAAAAATTCGTTTTCTCGTTCGTTTAGCAAGAAAATCACTCTCTAGGTCTGTACAGGTTCAGAAACAATTAATTGGAGTATAGGGAGAAATCTATGGGCGGAAGAGACACAGTTTTCTTCCACTGTCCCCCACCCGATTGACTCCATTTTGTGCTGGGCAGTGGTGACGACAGCATGAAGAAATTCAATCAACTCATGAAACATGCCGACTATATTTTATATAACCGCAAACATATCGTCAAATCATTTTGAAAAACTGAAGCCAACACTGCCCATCGAATACTGCTTTTTCAATCTTCCTTGTCGCATTGTGTTTGACAGGGACAAGTCAATCGGGTGGGGACAGTGGAAGGGAAGCAATTTACGTTGAAATTAAAAGGGTCTGGCGAAATTCATTCTACAGTATCGACAAAAATAATGCGTGAATTCAAATAGTATCTTGTGTTATTATAATATTTGTGTCAGTTGAATTTTAATGTTGATTTTCTTCAGAAGGATTAATTTTTGTTGCATAGGATAATAAATTTGAATAAAGTTGGTTGGCGATAAGTGCCGTAGCACTTGTTCGCATAAAAACAACGCAATTCTCAAACGCAATAAAATCAAGTTGAAAGCCATAGAACATCAATATAAAAAAAATAATCGAATCGACGAATCAATGGTGTTGAAATTTCACTTTAACCTAAATACAATTAACAAGAAAAGTATTATAATCATGAAATAGTCCTACCTTGTTGCTGTTGCTGCTGAGCCAAATGATTCTTCTGAGCCTGCTCCCTCTGCAGCTGCAAGTGCTGCAACCTGAACTGCCTCACCTGGACCTGCTGCTGCTGATTCTGATCGGGAAACTGCGACGCGTTAGGTTGATTGATGGGACTCAGACCGGGTGTCTGTTGCATCCCTTGCGCCAAACCCGGTTGAATTATCGTACCGGGTGTGACGTTTGGCTGTTGTATGTTGGTGGGCAGCACTATGCCCTGCTGTTTCGCTTGCTGCTGCAGCCATTGGTACTGTTGTTGAGTGGTCAGGCCGGAAGGGACGTTACCTAAGAGGTTATCATTCATAGGAGTAGGAAAAAAACAACAAAATTTATGAAGAAATGAGAATTTACGACTGTTTTACGTAAGATAGGTATTTGAACAAAATATTTATTCAATTAAATTTGAAATAGTTCGAATCTGTTTGACAGGTGTCGCCCTGAAAATGAGGGATTATCATTCATGTTTTAGTGAATGTTAATGTCTGCATTAGCAACATGAATCATGTTTGTGTCAGGCCGGAAGGGACGTTACCTAAGAGGTTACCATTCGTATATTTATTTTTCAGTAGGAGTAGGAAAAAAACAACAAAATTTATGAAGAAATAAGAATTTACGGCGATTTTACATGACATGGGTATTTGAACAGAACATTAATTCAATTTATTATGAAACATATTGGACACTAGCATATTGAATCATTTTTGTGTTAGATAATGAAACTAAATATGGAAGAAGAATTCTTTCTGACCCTGTATGATCCAAGTATTATTCAATCAAGTTCATTTGATTGACTTCTATAACGTTTTGATTCCAATTCTAGAAGAAGCAATCATCTATAATCGCGAATGTTCAAATATTTTCGTAGTTTAAGAAAGCTACATGATAAATTCACAAACCTCTGATTAAAATATGACTGCCTCCACCACCTCGTTGCTGCACATGCTTCAGGAACTGCCTGTGCCTTTGGATCTTGGCCACGAAGACAGCCTGCTGCTCCGGCGGCATCTTCTGCAGCTCCTGATGAGTCCTAGCATCCAGCTGTATGTACTGCCTTTGGGGAAGGGCGGCAGGATTGCCCTGTTGGGCGGTCGGAGACCATTGCACCCTGGGGGAACCTGCGGGAATACCATGTCATTCATGAAATCATGATTTTTTTTACAGATACGCGAACCAGCTACAGAGAAAAGTTCGAAAATATCACACATTTGTGACGCCTGTCAAGGAAGTTGAAAAATGTTAGACAGCTGTCAAGGTTGTCAAAAAACTCCACTTCAAAACCCTTAGTCAGAATTACTAGAACTGTTTAAATTTAAATCATCAAAATAGGAGGCTAAATTAAGAAAATATTAACACGACCAAGGAGTTGACATCACAAATAACAAAACAAAAGGAGATAAGACAATGACGCATTATTTTGTAAGTTTGATCCAGGAAATGTGAAGTATGATGTAACTTTGGTCAATTGATGACTTTTACCTTGTTGAATTATATTAACTGGAATCCTAATCTGCTGCGATTGTTGCATCTGTTGTTGGGGGCCCTGCTGCGGGGACCACAAATGCTGATTGCTCTGCTGTTGTCTAGGCGCTGATTGGTTCTGCGGCGAAGATTGATTAATAGGAAGTTGTCCTTGCTGTTGGAACTGCGCACGAACTATTTGTTGTGGCATATTCTGGTTCACCTGTTGGTTGAGCTGAAAAACATCAAGACTCACCTACACAGTTCATAGTCAGGAAGATGAACAAAAAGGTATACCTGATTCAACTGTGGATTGAGGCCTTGCTGCTGCTGTTGCTGCAGTTGCAGCTGCTGCTGCTGGTTCAACTGCTGTTGCTGAATGTTCTGCCTGTTGATCTGTTGCTGCTGCAACTGATTGATGCCCGGATTGATTTGGTTCAAAGCCTGCAAACTCTGCTCCAAACTGTGATCCAACGTTTGCTGCTGAGATGTGATTTGCTGACTCAGCTGATTCTGCTGACTCAACTGATTCATTTGGAGATTCAACTGGTTAATGTTCATTTGCTCCAACTGTCCACCCTGGTTCAGTTGCTGGGCCAAAGGACTAGTTTGCGTTTGAGATCCAGTCTGCTGTTGGTTCAACTGCTGATTGAGCTGTTGCTGATTAAGCTGTTGCCCCAAATTCTGGGTGCTGAGTTGCTGGTTGAGCGCATGGACATTCAAATTCTGAGCATTGACGCCTTGTTGGTTGAGACCTCTTTGACTCAAATCGTCATTCTGAGGAAATTGCACGAACTGCTGTTGCTGCTGCTGCTGCACAGTCAAATTGGGTTGATTGTGGATTTGCTGGTGACTCGACACCGCCTGTTGCTGATTCAGAAATTGTTGCTTCTGCAGCAAAATCTTATTATTCGCCTGCGAAATCACATGCTGGTTCATGTTTTGCTGCAAGAAACTCTGTTGAATGTGCTGAGGGCTCTGCTGCTGATTCATCTGATTCGGCTGTTGATTCGCAGCTTGTACAACTTGGTTTTGCAATATTTGTGGCTGATTCTGAACTTGATTCTGTAGTTGGACATGCTGCTGAGTTTGCTCTAAAAGTTGTTGACTTTGGCTATGAGGTATGTGCTGCTGATTTTGGTTCACTTGTACCTGCTGAGCTTGACTCATTTGAATCATTTGCTGACTCCTGTTCATTTGAACTTGCTGCCCTGGATTCATTTGCTGATTCTGGTTGGACTGCATCTGCATTTCCGAAATCTGCTGCTGGTTTTGACCAATCTGAAGCTGTTGTTGTGTCTGATTCAAATGCATTTGAACGTTCTGAGTAGACTGGGCTTGTTGTTGGTTCTGATTCATCTGCATCTGTTGGTTCAACTGCATCTGTTGATTCTGATTCATTTGAAGCTGATGCTGATTTTGCGACATTTGCATCTGTTGGTTCTGCTTCAGCTGAATCTGTTGCTGCTGCAACTGAGTTAATTGTTGTTGATTCAGCTGCCCCAAGTGAGGATTCTGGTGCTGTTGATCTTGTAGGATCTGTGATTGAGCAGCTGTGACCTGAGGCTGTTGCTGTATCAACTGATTTTGCAGCAACTGTCTTTGCTGGGCCATTTGTCTTTGAACCAATTGTTGCTGCAGCAACTGTTGTTGATTAGTAGGCCTCTGAATGTTTCCTTGGTTCTGTTGCACCAGCTGCTGAGGCCCACGCAGTTGAAGATTAGGTCTCACAGGTTGTTGCTGTTGTTGCCCAACAAGTCTGTTTACATTCATCTGATTAGCTTGTGCTTGAAAGTTACTTTGTTGTTGATTGGCTGTGTGATGCACAATACTCTTTGGTGATTTTTGGTTGTTATGTGGAGGTGATGTGAAAGTTGACTGTACAGGAGACTGTGGTGCAACCTGCTGTTGAAATTGAGATGTAGTTTGTGGAGGCTGCATTCTTAGCAGCTGATTTGCCTGGCTGGAAGCATAGCTGGGAGCAACAACATTTGGAGGACCTACAGGATCCGAGCTGGATATAGAGGAAGTAACAGGCTGATTCCATGGCATTCTTTGTTTGAGTTTAGCTAGTAAGGCTTGGGTTGAGTCTGAGACAACTTTCTCGCCAATTTCATCTTCTTCAACCATTTGTTCGGGTTCAAAACCAGTAATGGCAGTTGTGCTTTCGTGTTTAACAGGTTTTGGCCAGTTTATGAGCTTGGGATGGAACAGAGTATGATCGAGAATAGTGTTGTTTTTAACTGTCTCCACTACCCAATCGGGTGTAACGATTTTAATTGTTTCTGGTCCTAAGCTCTCAGCTTTTTCAAATTTTGCACCTTCAGTATTAGTTGTGACAAGCCAATTACAATTTTTGGTCAAATTAAGTTGTACTATGCCCCCATGGAAAGTTATCAGAGCCCATAGATAGTTCAAGTCCTCTCTTACAGAGCTCAAGCAGAATATAAAATTTGAGAACAACTTTCCTTCTGGAGTGTACAGATATGGCTTTGTGTGTACTAATTGTTTTAGACCAGTGCAAATAAGAACCCATTTTGGGGTAACCGCAGGAATCTCATAGACATCAATAGCATCTGTTATGTCATTTTCTTCTGGATTTTCACCAATGATGAGGTGAGTAACATAGTCGGAAAAATAATTGATTCTTTCAGCACCACCATTTTTTAATAAATCTAATACCTGCAAAATGGTATAGAAGGAAAAATGAATATATTTTTTTTTTGTTTATTATTGGCAATTTTTCTAGTAGGAGTTCAGAGATACAGAATTCCTTTGTCTGAATATTTAGTTCGCCACAATCGAGAATAAAAGACCGTGAAATTGGTGATTTTTTCATTTGCAAATGTTCGTACTCTAATAAGAAGCAGGATTTTTTGAATATGGTATCAATAATTACCAGTATTTAAAAAATTTGAATTGTATTTCTAATGAGTTAGTAAATTGCTGTAGAATGGTGGGCATGATATATTTGCTATAAATTATATGTTTAATTAGCAGTGATCGAAAGAAGAGACGCCTTACATCTTCTGAGTTATTGTTTATATTATTTCATTCACCATTTGGATATACGGAAAATATGAGAAAAACTCACCTTTTCGTGTACTTCTCCAGTAACAAAATACTTCACTTCCTTGAAAAGGTCGACAGTAAGTTCTAATTTCAAAATTGCATCAGATAAATCACTCATATTGCACGAGTATTTATTTTAATTATTTTCAAAAACAATTTTCAAACATTCTGTTGAGAAAAACCATCAACAAAACGAACCTCGAAAGTGAACCTCACTTGTCAAAGCATGAGCACAGATTAAACTTAAACCGACTTATTCATCTGTGGCATGAGCACAAAAGTTCGGGTTCGACTTTTGACAGAGAGTACTGGGAACGGGAATATGTTATTATTCAGGTTTTTGATTCAATGTTTTCCATCCAACAGTGGCGAAAATCAAATTGAAACTGAAGGTGAAAACCTGATAACAAATATGTATTTCTTCCAACTTGAGTTGGAAACTGTGTCAGGGAGAGAAGAGGAATGGTGGTATGTAGAGGGATATATAGTCCTTTTATTCCGATTCAAGCTCAGAGTGAAGAGGATATACTTTAAAAGTTATCAGATCATCGATTGGACAGTTCCAGATATAAGCCACTAAACATCAATCAGTATCAATGAGAACTTTCAAATTGTTAAAATTGAATATAATTGAGATTTCGAGTAATATTCCAAAAGGCGCGAAGTTTATTTTGACTCACATGTACGTCAAATAAATGTCAAACCGAATGGAAAAGTGCGCGGTGAAGCCACAGAATTATACAATAATTATTGTATAATTCTGTGGGTGAAGCGCAACTTTGAAGCGCAAGCTCGATTCCCGCGTTTGCGTAAATCACTTTTTCAATCTATGTGTTCTATGGTGGTGACGGCTCTGCTTTAAGATTGTTTGTTGTTATAATAGAGGCTCCATTAAAATCTTCAATAATCCGAGCCATCTATTAATTTTTACCACCCAAAACAATATTTTAGTGATCTGAAAGGGTCAATCAAATGGCGGAAGCAGACAAACTAAACATTGACAGTATAATAGCTCGTCTATTAGAAGGTAATTCATGAAGGTCAAGATAATGTTGACAAAAATAATAATGGCGCCTCGGTATACGCCTTTATAGATGTCAAAAGTGAGACGTTGTTATATTTTCAGTGCGCGGAGCTAGACCAGGAAAAAATGTGCAACTATCTGAAAATGAAATAAGAGGACTATGTCTGAAATCCAGAGAAATCTTTCTAAGTCAGCCTATTCTACTTGAGCTTGAAGCTCCTCTAAAGATTTGTGGTAAGCAGATACCTTAATAAATTGAGAATTCCTTGGAGTTACATCACTTTAGATGAAAACCCCGCGTAATTAGGTATTCAACACAATTTTGTGTGGCCTGTAAGTAGGTCTGATCATTAATATTATTGACAGTACCTATTGATGAGTGCAGTGTATACTTTTTCAATTTGTTCAAGTTCAAATACAAGTTCAATTAATAAACATTCACATGATGTAACTTAATGTTCATTCAATATAGTACATTTCTTAGGTAAACATCAATTATAAAGTTGAATAATAATGACCGATTATGTATTTGAATGGTCAGGTCATCTATCCTATAGAATAAATGATCTGTTGGTCAAACCAACATAATATATACACTTAAATCATCAAAATTGAAATTTTAACTTTCAGGTGACATCCATGGTCAATATTATGACCTTTTGCGCCTCTTTGAATATGGAGGCTTTCCTCCAGAATCCAACTACTTATTTTTGGGTGATTATGTTGACCGTGGCAAACAATCATTGGAAACCATCTGCTTATTATTGGCTTACAAGATCAAATACCCAGAAAACTTCTTTTTGTTGCGTGGGAATCACGAATGTGCATCTATAAATCGTATTTATGGTTTTTATGATGAATGCAAAAGAAGGTGAGAATAATTCTTCAATTATTTTTAAAATATTCCAATGTTACAGAATTTCTACAAGGTGTCAGGAATGGAGTTGGGTCAATATTCATTAAGGTTTTTTGCAGGTACAATATTAAATTATGGAAAACTTTCACTGATTGTTTCAATTGCCTACCAGTAGCTGCAATAGTTGATGAAAAAATCTTCTGTTGTCATGGAGGTGAGTGATTATTACAGTTTACAATACATCTACTGCCAATTACTACAATTCATCATTTGCTTTTGTCAACTTTGAATTTTACAAGGTACAATTCAAAAGTTACTGGACTTTTTATCTTTCACATCACATTTCACCTCCTTTCTGAAATTCGTCATTGGATTCTGTATCATTCAGTGTCATGTCCACTTTTGACATATAGACATATAGCTGTCAAGATGTCATGCTTAATATGACAGTTTGTTGTGTTGGTATAAAAATGAGGAAACCAAAAAGTGATTTGTAAATCTCCTTGGACTTGCAAATCGCTGTTCTATAACTGGGGGAGATTATTTTGAAAGCAATGAATAGATTTTTCAACAAAAAATATTTTATTCTTCAAGAGTTCTCTTGAAATTTTCACCGAAAAATCCACGATTGTTTTTTGTGAACTTCAACAATGAATTCAATCAATCAAACTGTAGGTTTGAGCCCCGACCTCCAATCCATGGAGCAAATCCGCAGGATAATGCGACCCACTGACGTCCCGGACCAAGGTCTCCTCTGCGACCTGCTGTGGTCCGACCCGGACAAGGACCAAATGGGTTGGGGGGAGAACGACAGGGGGGTGAGCTTCACCTTCGGCGCCGAGGTGGTCGGCAAATTTTTGCACAAGCACGATTTCGATCTCATCTGCAGAGCGCACCAGGTCGTCGAGGACGGGTACGAGTTTTTCGCCAAGAGGCAGTTGGTGACGTTGTTCAGTGCGCCCAACTATTGCGGTGAGTTTTTTTTTCGTTATCTTGATTATTTTTTTATTGGCGAGGTCACAAAAAATAGTGTATATGAAAATTTCTCTGAAAAATATTATGTAAAGAAAAATCACTAAAACCGTTATACTCGGCAAGACTTCGAAGTCAACACCTCCATTAAGCTAGCAGAACCACTTTTCATAATTTAAGGCTAATTTATTACCCTATTGCCGAATTTATTGCTCTTTATTTCATAAGAAAAATCATGGGTTTTAAACATAAGATTTTTGCAAGATCTGATTATACCATAATTTGAGGCGCTTTTAAGGCTCTCATTCTAGCCTATTGCCGAATTTTTCGCTCCTTGTTTCTTTTAATCCTGGCTTTTTTTTTGAAATCACTATGAAATAGACAATTTATTGCTGTAATGTGCAGCAGTAGCTCAGTACATTTTGATTCTACTACGATGGGCTAAACTTCATGAACAAAAAAATCCACTACCAAAATTTTCAATGAAAATGTTTCTCACAGCCCCCCTTTGAAATTTTTGGAGAATGTTTTTAATGTTAACGTTAAAATTATTCGTCAGCAATATTTTACTGAAAATATTAACCAAAAAGGTGTAAAATTGTACCAACCGTAAAGATAAAACTATTGAAAAGTCATTATTTTCAAAAAAAAACTTTTATAATGGGAATTTTGTCATAGCAGGTGGGTTATCCTTTGATCTCAAAATTTCCAAAAACTTTCTCGTATCTGTTTGAGGTTAAGTTAGCAAAACCCCCGGGATTTTTCTTATAAAACAAAGAGCAATAAATTCGGCAATAGGTAATATATTTTGGCTAATGAAAATTTTGAATATTCGAAAGTGGTTCTGCTAGCTTAATGGAGGTGAAGTCAACGATGCTCTTGACGTCAACTGTACTAATACTAGGCGCCTGTCAGAGTTGCCATTTGAACTACTTTTGGAATTTTTGCGTATATTTCATTCAGTGTCGTCCACGAAAATTACCAAAGTATTGTGCAAGTATGTACTGAAATGAAACCCCCATATTTTATGGCTGTTGAAGATTAAGTTACCAGCGAAAAAAAATACGTAGGGCTATCAATTGTCCTTATTTTGCCGGTCTGATGACGACGTGAAGAAGCTGTAATATTATATTTACTACTTATATGAATTACCAATTATTTTTGTAAATCATTTCACTCAAATAAATAAATAAATGTGAAAAAAAATAATGTTTGGCAACGCTGTAAAAATTCATTCTGTCGCTAGTGACTGGGAGCAAGTGGGAGTACTTGTGACGTATCAACACTGTGATTTCTATCGCTCCCCAACTTTAGGAATTTATTCTGGCGAAACCATATTGATAGGAAAATTTTTGAAAGAACCTTCAACGTTTTGGATGTCGTATATTTTACAAAATTAATGATCTCGTCAATTTGGAAAAGATGAAAGTTTCACAAATATCGATTTTTCTGAAATTTCGCAGGCGAGTTTGATAACGCTGGAGCGATGATGTCTGTGGACGAAACGCTGATGTGTAGTTTTCAAATCCTGAAGCCCGCCGATAAGCGGAAGTTCCAGTACAACATGAACGCAGGTAGACCAGTGACGCCTCCCCGGGGGGCGACCAACAAAAACAAAAAGAAGTGAATGGGTGTATTTATGGACTTAGGTTTAGTCGAAACGATCATATTTTCATCATTTTAAATACTAATATTCGAGGTGTCAGGGCGGAGGTGTAAACTTACTTTTTTTTTCGTTGTTTTTCGTATGAATTAGGAGTGTAAAGTGATAATAACAGCATGCGGCCCTGTCGATTGAATATTAGTGTTTGAAATGTGGAAGTTTCGCCGTTTTATGTTGAAGATCTGGTATTACGTTTCGGTGATATCTGTAAGAAATTGAAATATTGATAGTTGTATCGATACTGATGATTGAAACGGCTGTAATAACTACAAAAAATAGGCATATTTTATTTTCCTGGTTTTACTAGCAAAACAAACAGCTCTATGTTTTATAAGGTTTATTTGACTCAATATATTTTTTATATAAATATCAAATTATTCTCTTCACAAATTGTTTCATTGAATTCAGGAAATTATTGCTGAAATTTATTTATTCGTTTCTGTTGGCTGTTCATAAATGAGTAATAAATTCCAAATATCTGCCATTTTATACTGTGTTTTATTCATTCATGACGTAACACTCAGTACAATACAAAAAGCTATAACGTGTGTCAGTGCTGTGAAATAAATATGTCAATGTCACTTGTCAATTGGGTAGTACTTGACGAAGAATCGTGTTTTCAATAATGATTCAGAGCTTCAAGTTATTTCAGTTTTTAAAATAATTGACGTATGAGATATTTTCCGAGAATGATCTATTCATTTAGGAAAGAAAACAGTGACATTTAACACTGTTGCAGGTCGTCTTTTTTCAGCGATAATTCATAACTTCGATTGGAATAAAAAAATGTATAGTTTGATTCAATGAATTTTATATGAATATTTACAATTAATATTTGAATATTTTAATTCAAATTATTATTTCTGATTCAAATGAACTAATTAGCTAGTGAAGTGTTGCCAACTCAATTCCTGTCCAAAGGGGCCAAGCAAATTGGAATTTCAGCAATGTTTGAATTTAGGACTGAATGAAAAACATGTTTTATAATGAGTGATTGTTGGTAATCTATGGTTAACATTTGATAATATCAACAATTGGCAGTAGTCATTCAGTCAATATAACTTGAGATGACCTGTTAATTCATCAAGAACACTTTTCGGTGCTGGTCCCACTGCCAAAACAGTTCGACTTCCTGGAGCAACTTGTGTTTGACCTGCATCACGAATAATACTAGATATGACTTTCATTTTTTTTGCAGCCTTGTCAATATCCAATAAATCTCTTTCGGATTCGGCTCGCACTACAATTTTAGTACCACCTGAAATTCAAATTGGTAGAATACAAGTCCTGGTGCGAATTTGAAAAAACTGACCATATTTCAGCCATCTTTTTAGTAACCTAGGTTGTTCTTTCAATGCTTTTGCATATGCTGCTACTGCTGCGTGTCCGCACTGGGCAGCAACTTTACCTTTCTGCATTTTCAAGTCGTTTCTCACCACCATTATCAATCTACATTCGTCCTTTGGATCTTCAAACTGAGAAACAAACATTATGAATGAGGTCATAGGCACATGAATGACTGTACAACAAACCTGATATCTCTCTTCAGTACCATTTTTCCAAATATCATCTACGGGCTTGGATCGTAGGACTCGTAAGAAGAAAAGAGCTGAAGTGGCACCGACAAGGGTTCCAGCACCAAATATGACCAGATTCAAATTATTCACAATTATACTCATTTCCTGATATCTGAGCAAGAGTTTTTAAGGATTACCGGAAAAGCTTGGGAATTCTAGATTCAACATATGCAATCATATCATAAGCATAACCTCATTTTTCCTCGGCAATTTAAATTACAACTTGAATGTTTCTCAATAGATGGTGCTACACGAATATTACAGGCAATGATGTGCTACCTGAAAATGATATTATAGATATCTATATCTATACTCCGTGATAAGCGACTGCAAAATAAAATAAGTACATTTGAACTCGTTTCCATCATTACCCAAGAGGTAGAGTTCTCAATGCGTTGCTTTTTTTAATGGAAGCATCCCCAGTAGGCCTACAAACCATGTTTTTCAAAAATATTTTGCTATTTACCCCTTCCAGAAATTAAAATAAATTCCTGAAATTCGTTCATTGGCATTTGGACAAAATTGCAAAATGCACTTTATATTGTTTCAGATTACGTGTCTGAAAAGTCTACGCGGCACTTATTTCACATTTTTCAATTATTTCACTACATTTACCCCTTCCAGAAATAAAATAATTTCTGAAATTCGTTTATTGGCATTTGTACAAAATAGCAAAATGCACTTCATATTGTCTCAGATTATGGGTCTGAAAAGTATAAACCGCGCTTATTTCATTTGTTTTCACTTATTTCACTGAGAATAGTTCATCTGAACGATATCACCAGATGATACCTACTCGAACCGCATTTACCCCTTCCAGAAATTAAAATTAATTCCTGAAATTCGATCATTGGCATTTTTACAAAATTGCAAAATGCACTTTGTGTGTGTCTAAAAATCAACGAAGAACCATTCAAAAAAAAATATTCAAGCTCAAAATAAAACGAATTCTTTTCATTTTTCAAATCTTTAATGTAAATCTCGAGAATAAATATCTGAATTCGAGAAATCATAATGGGCCATTTGAAAATCGTTCAAATGTGCGACGAGGTCATTGAGGCACTGTAAAAATTACAGGAATCGAAATTTACTGATTGTATTTGTATTCGAGACGTTCCTTTCGTGACATGCTCTCACATGATCTGAATGAATTCACCAGATATGATACTCGAACACCATGAACCCTTTTCTGAAATAAATAATTCCTGAAAAAAAATTCCTGAAATAAAATAATTCCTGGAAAAAAAATAATTCCTGAAATGAAATAATTCCTGAAATAAAATAATTCCTGAAAAATAATAATTCCTGAAAAAAAAAATAATACCTGAAAAAGAATAATTCCTGAAGAAAAAATAATTCCTGAAAGAGAATAATTCCTGAAATAAAATGATTCGTGAAATGAAATAATTCCTGAAATAAAATAATTCCTGAAAAATAATAATTCCTGAAAAAAAATATACCTGAAAAAAAAAACCTGAAAAAGAATAATTCCTGATAAAAAAATAATTCCTGAAAGAGAATAATTCCTGAAATGAAATAATTCGTGAAATAAAATAATTCCTGAGATGAAATAATTTCTGAAATGAAATAATCCCTGAAATGAAATAATCCCTGAAATAAATTTATTTCTGAAATTCGTTCATTGGCATTTTTACAAAATTGCAAAATGCACTTCAATCGCAAACTTATCATCTTAATCGTCAGGCCTACCTTCTTTTACATGAAAAAGTGCTTCACAACAAGTCGTTAAACAATCGGTACATCAAAATACTGAAAAGAATGTTCATTTTCGAATTAAAATCCTCAACATCGCAGTAGCAGAAGTAACAGTCGTCTACAGTGCGTTGTTACAAATCAAATCTACAATCGAATACGCTCTTGAAGAAATCGAGTACGCCGTCAAGTGATTAACAGACAAATAATCCATCGAAATTAAAAGGCAGGAGTTCGAGGTTATGAAGCAAATTTCTATATCAAGAACAACTATCGAAACTCCCTCAAACACAAAAAACACTGTTCATACCGACTCTTTAAGGTGACAACCTCCTTTTCAGGGAGGAAAATTACGAACACCAAAGCCAATACTCTCCCCTCGTAAGGGTACCGGGCGTGCTTTAAGGCGAGGTTTGTCAACTGTTGTTCTTGACTGGTCGAAAAATCACTGAAAAAAAATTGAAACGCCTCTGAATTTGAATAGACCTTCCATTAGTAAGTCACTTGACAGCGTAAATGATTTCTTAAAGCGCATCTTTGATTGTAGATTTAATTTGTAACAACGCACTGTAGACGACTGTTACTTTTGCTACTGCGATGTCAAAGATTTCAATTCGAAAATAAACATTCTATTCAGTATCCTCTGAAGTACCGACTGATAAACGACCTGTCACTCGAAACACTTTTTAAAGAAAGAATACCTAGGCCTGTGTAATTTGGAAAAGTGAGGTTAAAATCGAGGAATTACAATTCGGACATACTGAACGTGTATATCCCGGCTGTAAGGATTCTCTGGAATCCTACAAATTCCATAGTTTGTCGGAATATTGTGGGTGCACCCGCTGTAATTCGTGCAAAAAGTCATGCATAACCCAAAAATCACTTACCTTTTTCTAGAAGAAACTACTTACTACCATCTGTAACAACGGAAAAAATCATTAAATCTCAAGAATATCGGAATTCGTAAAATCATCAATTGACATTTTGAAAATTGCGCAATAAACTACCTAAGTGTGACGTCAAAATGGGCGGAGCCCCAAAAATCTTTCCAAACAAAGAAATATTGCATTGCGAGAATAACTTTTAGAAGAACTTAATATCACCATATACGAACAATTTTATTATTAGTTTCAACTGAAAGTAGCAAAAACGTGAAATGAACGCTTTGTTTGGAAATGTTTTTAAGGTCCCCCCTCACTTGTGACGCCAAGCGACTTAGGCTGTCCATTGGGCGACGAGCTCAATGTGGCGTTGTGAAAGTTAGAAGATTAAAAAAAATCACTGACTAATTGTATTTGTGAAAAAAAAACACTCACCGATTGGTAGTAGTAGTTATACGTTCTATCCTAGTTCTTTGTTTTCCAGACGTCACCGCGCATCATCCGTTTACGTCACATGCCATCTATAAAAAAAATAAACAAAACTATCTATAATTGCACTTTTTTTGAACATTTTTGTTGGTACTTCTTATTTTCATGCAAGTATATACACGAATTAGATATTAAGCCAAGTTGAAATTAATTAACCTTCTTTTCTTGAATGTTGATATTGAAAACGCTTTACAAGTACAATTTCAACAAAAAATCAGTAAAAATTCGATGAATCAATGGAAAATTTCAAAATCGTTCAGTTGTGTGAAGTGACGTGCAAAAAACTCACCCGTTTATTTTTCTCAACATGCCCACTCTCAAACTGTCCTTGAAATACACACACTGAAATTGTATCACATTCACATATAACTCGATATCACTGGAAACACAATCGCGAAAACTTTCCACCGCACGAGAAAGTCTTTTGTCACACACGTCCGAACCCAACGGAGGTTTAAAATCGAATGATTAATCTGTGTCGTCTTATATCAGTCTGCCAATTCCTTTATGTGTGATTAATAGGGTTGAATAATCGAAACTTAGCCATCTCTGCGACACCGAATTTTGTGTACAGGATGATTGATATATTTTCGAATACAATTCTGATGGCTATTAGAAGATCATCAAAACATTTCGGATTCCTCTGACTGATTGAAAGTTGCCTAGGGTTTTGCTAGAGCAGAATGGCTGTCAGACTTGTCACTATTGACATTAAAAGGTCATTTGGGTCTCGACCATTTTTTTTATACAAGGCTACTCAAGGCACGATACGCCACTGATACACAACAGGGTAAAGAAAAAACAACCCTTTGAAAAAACCGAAAGATAGTTTACAAGATAGCTTACAAGGGGAGTTTAAAATGTGTCAAACGACAGAACAGAATAAATGGTAGTAAATCTATAATAATCTATAATACAATGCCATCTTGTGGTTTCCCGCCTTTATCACACTGAACTCTTTTATGTAAATACTCTTAGCGACAACTTCAAATTATTATAATGATTGTAAAAGTACAATTATATAGGTGGTTATGGTTGACAGTATAGTTGATATTGTAGACCTGTTCAAAGTAATCATATTTTCGGCTGTGAAATACGGTCGTTGTTGACGTAGTTGATTCTTGACAAACATCATTTCTATCTTAAGATACGAATGAATTGGTTCCTTCTCCTCCAATTCATCGCACATTTTGATGATGCGTTCGGATTCCTTCATCACAGATTCACAACAGAAAAGAATCGTGATTGGGCCGTACTAAAACACGAAACATCACATATATGCAGTGACATTGCATAAATGACAGTTTGACACTTACCAGAATACAAACAATGCAGCAAATGATGATGTTCCTATCGAAATCTTCGTCGTTTCTTATGACGAAACTGATCCATGCTAGATGCTGTGAAATACTGGCAATGTAAATGAATAATAAGGACCATCCGAAGGTTTTATTGAACATTTCTACCGCGAGATTCAATTCCAGAAAATGTAGCTTAACTGTTTTCAAAACCAACATGTTGTTTCCCGGCTTGGCAGTTTTTTCAATCCACCTTCCCAGGTATTTGTACCGACATTTCATGATCAGCAGAAATTTGCATAGTACCACACAGAGCACTTCCAAGTAATAATAGTTGAACGACTTTATGATGAAGTGCACTATCGAAACTCTTCCGCTTATTGCCCAAACGTACAGAAGTTGAGAGGACAGCAAAGCAATGCAAGATAAAGTCGATGTTGTGAACACCAAAAATAAGTTCATAACTGGAAAGCTGTCAACTAACTCTGGTAAATCATTTTCCCATCGGTGTAGATGAATTAAATAATTCTTCCAATCGCCCTTACTTCCATACGTAGATTTCGAAACTGTCAAAAGTATGACAAGTGAACCTGCGATTACACAATAGACGTTCATGAGCATACTCAAGAATGGCAACTGCACTTCCTGTATTTGAGCAACAATAGTATCTACTGTTGCTAGGCAAATTATGAGACATAATGTTCCTGAGTAGAATATACTCAACTTTGAACGTACAACGTGGGCACTGCTCTCAGAAAAATTAGGTACTATGCACAAGATTGAAGAAAGTTTGGTAGCGCATTTTAGCAAGAAACTCTTCATGTTCGATGAGCTCATGTTCGTATACTGAAAGAATGAATTTCCGTATACGTGAGACTAATTTTCCTAATGGATTCTGGTGATAAAGACAATAATAAAATGGTGGAGTCAATTCGTATTCTCCTGACAGGTCATCTGAGTGTTCAGTAAAACAATCAATAACAATTATCATTTGTTTTTATCGAAACTTTCTGTCAGGATATTCCTCTGTGACTTATTCCTCCTACTAGTGAAAACTAATTCCATGTTCTTCTTGATTTTGAGAAGTGACAGATTTACGAATGATGAGCTCTCCCGCCAATGTCAAATATTTACGTATCAAGTACGGCCAGGTCCGGCTTCAAAATATAATAATCCCTACTCCGTAAAATTAAAATTGATCAATATCTAATTAAGTAGGTTATCTGTTGAATACTTCAGTTGCATTCGAATAACTTCATGGTTTTCACGTCCTTTTGTACCATTCAAGACGTGGTCAAAATACAGGGAGCCTGATCTGTCTAACTTATCCAACGTTCTCTAGTAACTTCATATTTGCATAAAAATAGTTAGGTTAGGTTATGTGCGAGCAAAGTTAAAACTTCGAGATGATTTCTTATGTTTATATTCAAAGCAATTACAATTTGGTAAAGATAAGTTGAGACAAATGTAGTGGATAACTATGATCATCAGTTCCTAGTACCACCAGCAGTAGGAAGTCCAGGAATGAATGCTTGGAAGAGATTTCTGATTTGTTGGAAGAAAGCATTGAACATCTCTGTTAACCTGTTCAAAAATGCCGGATCCTGAAAACAACGAAATGATGTTGAGTGTCTTTTTAGTTCAGCAACAAAACTACGCTACAGTCTCTAGATACCGGGTGTCTCAGTGTTTTGAGGCCTACAGGAAAAATAAATTCGAAACAATATTTATAGATGGATAGGTGACCATTATTAGCACGTTTTCGTATCACGAATGAGGTAAATTTCGTGACCTAATATTTCAAGTTTTTCCTGCAAATAACTGAAATATCTAATGGATTGAAAGCTCTGAAACACTCGCTGAGATCATCAAGTTTCAATTTGTTTTTTTGGAAAGTATTCCTTTCTTACCAATCCAAAGTTTCCCAAGAACTGTTGTACCATGTTGCTGATACCTGCAAAAGGATTAGCAGCAGGATCCATTGACATTGTAGCTTCAGCTGTCCATGATAACACCTGGAAAGAAAAAAAGATGATAAAATAGAACTCTCGAAAAATTACTTCTCAAAAATTCCACTAGTCATGCCTCAGGAATGAATTTTGGAATTGCGGAAACGAATCACCCTGTATACTTCAACTAATCTTGAAATATGCAGCTTATGGATAATTCTCAATTCAATGAAATATCAAAGGTTTCAAACCATGCCACACCAATTGGCAACCCTGTATAACTTTGATTAAACAAATAATACTGACCACTAAAACAATTGCTGCGACGATCATTAAGTTCAATTTCGAACACATCTTGATATTTCTGGTTTTTGTTCTGTTAACTTCAAGCTGTACACTAAAACTGGCAATTCGATTTTGAAATCTCAAAATTTATATCGAGTTTTTTCTAGGATCCTTCAAGTTCCACACGAATAATTTTTCATGTTTGGAATTTGAATTTTTATCTGGAATATTTGGAAAATAATCACCTAGACTTTTGCATATGCGTTGATTTCTGTGTCAAAGCATAGCGAGATGGTAATTTCGTATAAGATTTGAATTTATTTCAAGAGATAAGCAATATGAAATTCGCTAACTTTAATTCATGACAAAAATGCAAGCATTCTACAGAGTTTCTAAATTTTGGTGATATTCTAGTTTCAAGTATCCGTGGTAGCAATTTTAAAGTATATTCCTTTAAGTGTTATTTTTTTATTGGTGCCCCATTTTACCCATTTAAAGCACGCCTGAGCGTGTTTAAATCGAACTTTGAAAAACGCGCGTTTTTTAAAGTTACCATGGCAATATCAACGAAGGAACGAGAAACGTAAAGTCTAAATGACCAATTTTTGATTATTGATCTGACAAGATTACCTTGTAAACGTCAAAAAAATATAACTGACAGATGCAAAATTTTATTCAAACGTAAAATGTGGCACCAATAAAAAAAATAGCGTAAAGTATTCGTGGATCTGGTCTGTAAAACACTTGCTTTATTTCGCTTTAAACTCGCGCGTGTTTTAAAGACCTTTTTATCCACTTATACTTTAATGTACTATTTTTTATTGGTGCCCCATTATTCCCATTTAAAGCACGCCTGAGCGTGTTTAAAACGAACTTTAAAAAACGCGCGTTTTTAAACGAGAAACGTGAAGTCTAAATGACAAAATTATATTTTATTGATCTGACAGGAGTAAATGCAAAACTTTATTCAAACGTGGAATGTGGCATCAATAAAAAATTATCGTAAAGTATTCGTGGATCTGGTCTTTAAAACATTGCTTTAAACTCGCGCGTGTTTTAAAGACCTTTTTATCCACTTATACTTTAATATACTATATTTATATAAATTAATGAATTTTTCGATTGCATATTGTTGTATTATTGCTATACTCTATTAACCTTTCGAAAAACAGACGATAAAATTCACTGAAAACATTTCCTAATTTTTTTATTATTGAAATCATATCCGTGGCAACGTCAAATCGGACGATTTGAGATTCACATGGAAGCAAGATGTATACTATCTCCATAAAAGATAAACTTTAAGACTTGACCTGCTTGATAAATCAATGTACATTAGGAGAACGAAGTTCATGCTACGAATAATAAATTAACGGTCATCATAATTTGTAAACAATGTGTACAGTACTTTGCATAAAAAAACTCACTCAAAAATACTTTCGTGGCGTAAAATATGCTTTGATCATTTTTTATTTTATAGATCTATTCAAGATAAATCCATCATGCATATGACAGCTCAATGTTGATTAGTAACAAAATCAGAATTTTTCATTTGTTCTTTGCCTTTTTTTTAAGTAGGAATATACGCAGAAAATATTCAATCTAATTAATCAAGCGTGATTATTGAATTCAAAATGACAAATGACACTCGGTATTGAAGTATTCATGAAGTTTTCTGTTCAAATAAAAGTTTATATCGCATACCTATTATTATGCCTTTATGTTGATCGTGACATTGAGTTGTTCCCGTCAAAGCCTACTGTATGAAATATTCATAATGCATCTGTTTTCTGAAGCGTTTTCATTGTTTCTCAAAAATCTCATTAGAATTTGTTTTATCAACTATTGAATATCCTAATATTTTATTGAAAACGGACAACGTTTTTTGGAATTGGTTCATACTCGAAGAATTCGATAGCAAATGATTATTTTTATTTGTGAAAGCAAATGATGCGTTGAAACGATTCGAATAAAAGTATAGTGAATAACAAAAACACAACTTGCTTCAGAAAAACTTCCCCAATGTAGAGAAAATGAAGTCCAAATGAACATAAAATTAACAACGAAACATTGATACGAAAATGAATCTTCTTTTCTTAAGTAATGAAAAACGTTTGCTTTCAATTTACCCTAACCTAACCTAACTTTTTCGGAGTATGGTTGAATAAATAGACAATTGGCAACACCGCACTTTCTGGCGAGGTGTCACAACTATCAAGCTCAAATAAATATACCATATCTTATAAGTCATTAGTATTATTGTAAACTCATTATCGAAATGGATATCGATCAGTGAACGAACAAATAAATGATCTTCCTTTGTCATATTTCTGTGATGGATATTTTTGTATGAATCGAACCGTACTTACTTCTATTGTGAACTTCAGTTCGAATTTATCAAAGCCATAATTTGATTTTATAGTCGAGCCTGACCATTTGAAGTTAGTATCTCTTTATAATCAGTCTTGAATCTACTTAGCTCAGCAGAAACTAATTACAATGGCCACTAAGTTGAGTTTAGTACTAGTAGCAGTTTTGGTTGTCTTGGTAAGTTATATTGTAGTAACCCAAGCTTATATTTCATTTATTTTCTGATTTTTGTTTTGATCACTAAGTTGTTTTCTACGAGCTATTCCAGAAGAATATCAACTCATTTCAAAAATCTGACTACGCCACTGGATTTTATTCAAAATAATGTTTGAGAGGCCATGCTGACTTTTCTATAATACGAAAGATAGCTGCGATAAAAAGGGGGTCTCAAAATGCAGTATTTCCGAATTTGCATTGTATCTCAAAAAGAAAAGTTTGTGGTATCATGAGTTTTCTTAAAAATCTTTATCTAGAAATGAGAGAGAGATATCTCGCGAGGGCACCGAAAATGGACACACTGTACATTCGATCCAAAGAAAACCGATTTGAGATTTGACATCAAAATTGTTTCTGTTTGAAGATCTTCCAAAATTCAACTAATCCTAAAAACTGAGACTCATTACAAAATATGAGAAAAAACTAAAAATTATTCCTATCGAAAATGCATTCAAAACATTTATTTTATTATGAAAATCATTATTCTTGTGTCAAACTTTTATTTGCGTTTTTATTGTTGGCCATGAAACCACTTATTATCATTTCATTGTACTAAATATCACGATTCTTCATTTTTTCGATTAGTAAATTTGTTTTTGGTTTCAGTACAGTTGGTACATTTCAATGAGAATTCAAAATGAACTCTCACGAAATGTAAAAAAAAGTTGGGTGTCCAAAAGAGTGGGATTTTTGAAAAATATTCTCTGAGTTTTGGAATTCTATATCATCAAGTTCATTTCATGCTTTATCGATATATTATTATTATTATTAATTAATCAATTGTATAACTGTTTTGATGTGTTTTATTTTTCAGACAAATAAATATGTCATTGACCGTGATTATCTGTGAAATCAATGATTTATTTATCTATATGACAATATTTTTGATATTCACTTGAGTGATTCGAAGAACACAGAATCTATCAATGTTTTCTGTAATTAATGCTAGATAAAATAATGACTTTAACGATAATAGAAATAATGGATTTTGTTGTAACTTGAGTTAATTGAAGCCTCTTGTGAATATGTGAACAATACCCAGTCATGGCCATCTGATTTCGAGTTAATTATTCTGAGTCACTTGGTGCAAAAGTTCAGAAACTTATTTCAACGTACTGAATGGAAAACTTTGTCAAAAAGACACATTGAAGTTGTTTCAGTATAGAGGAAGCTTTTTTCTTCGAACGACATGATAACAGAAAAAAACTAAAATGAAACATCAATTTCCCCTGTTGCTATTCACTCTTTGAATTTTGTTGAGAAGATTGTGAATTTTTCTCAGGCTTTATCATGGGAAAGCCAAGCTTCATTAGTTCGCAGAGATGCTCCAGCTCCAGCAGCAACACCAGACAAAACTTCTGATACCACCAAGGCCATTGAAGATGCTTTCGAATCATTCAAATCTGGATTAGGAGATTTGGTCAAGAATGTTGGGGTAAGTTCAATGATTTTCATGTTATGCATAGTGTCTGAGATCATTAACGTTGTAAGAAGAAGCAGTATGACAAAAAACAAAAAAAAGAAGAAGAAAACTGGGAAGAGCAAGAAGGAAAAGTAGAAGAAGAAGAGAAAGACAATATATTTATATATATTCAAACTGATACGTTGATTTCTGAAGAGTTGCAATTAAATTGAGAATTATGGAGTCCACTTCCGGTTTAACCGGAAGTTTAACGATAAAGTAGGCTGTATTCTTGATGTTTATATTTTTTAGGAGAATGATTTAGTGCAGAATATAACTCAAGCTTTCAAAAACTTTGGAGAGAGCGTACAACAGAAAGGTGAAGAATTGATCAACAAATTGAAGAATGATGACCAAAAAACACCACAATAATGACCATACACTTTATAATCTGTTGAAGGAATAAAATACTCATAAGCATTGTTTCTCTTATTATAAATGAAAATGTTTTCTTACAGGGAACAATAAAAAAATGTTTTTTTTTTAATAATGGAGACAACCTGTTTTTCCACTTTTAATACCACTTTTCGATTGAAACCTGCGATTTTTTCGAGAGCATTTATATTTCCTGCTTTTTTATTTCATTTAATGAATTGTACATTGAAAGTGTACATTGAAAGTTTACATCGAAATAGTATCAAAAAATACTATAAGGAACACGTATATGCTTCAGTTGAAGAAGAACATTTTACATTTCATTTTTGATTTCAAGTATAGAATAGATTTAACAATAGAAAAGTATTTAAGGAGATATTCGTTTGCTTAGCAGAACCTACAAATGCTCGTGTTTGTCACTCAAATATTATTCATGAGTTTATTGACTGTGTTCTTCTATGTGACTATATTGATAACCACGAAATTCTGAAGCATTTCCTCTGAACGAGTCACGATAACAATTATTATTGGTGAGTAGTAGAGAAACAAAATTAATTCACAAAGAAATCAGTGGAAGAATTCGCAAACGTTATCTTGTCATTTCAGAATACATATATGAGGTAATTTTTTTTACGCAAATATGAATCATGGTGGAATCTTCTTCTGCCCCCCTTAAAAAAAAACTAGTGGAAGTTAGACCATAATTATAATAATCCGATAAAAATGAAATATTCCTACATTATCTCAGAGCAGTTGAAAGCCTCTATTCCCTCAATTTCAAGACTTATTTCTCTACTTCAGTTATGAAGAAATCTCAGACACGAATATATTGGAAAAAATTTATTCAAGAAAACGAATACAAATGGGTTACATTGGGAATTTTTATTGTTTCTGTTCTTTGAGCTTGGCTTGTAGGTCGTTGCTGACTTCTACGATGTTGTCCAGGAAAAGTTTTGCAGCTTGAACCAAATCATTTTTGACTTCTGTAAACAAAATTCATAATTATCAGACCTGAGGAAGATTGTAGTCTGTAGCATATAACGCCCTGTATATTTGGAAAAACTCGACATTGCTCATCATGTCCTATTCTAAAGATCTGATATTTAGTCTTCATTATTAAATCTATCGGATGCAAATGATAAAATAGGTTAGTAGAAGAATATGAGAATTTTAAAACTTCAAAAAATCATTACGTCATCAACTTCCAACACTAATCTGACCTGATACATTCAATGTTTTTGAGATAACCTTTACGTTATGAAAATATCACATTCATGCCGTGTTCTTATCGTGAATACGTAAATAATATCATGACAAATGACAGATCAAAAGACAAGTGACTCACTTTCGGCTTCTGGTTCAACAGCCTTTCCCAATTTCTCCATTTGGTTGACGGCATCCTTCAATCCGTTGTCCACAGAGTCCTTGATGTCTTTAGCTTTCTTTTGTCCATCGGGACCCAAAGCCTTCTCGATGTTAGCTTTGGCAGTGTGGAGGTTGTCAGATACTTGCTTCAAGATTTTATCCATATCGCCTTTGTTGCTTTCGAGCTAAAGAAGACATTTTCACAGTTCACAAGAAATAAAATAATATACACTCTTAAATATGAATTTTCGCATTTTTTTTCAATCAGCCAGAATGGAAGGCATGATATAAAACAATAGATAATTTTGAGGTGACGTCACGACAGATTACTGGTAGGGCACACAAAACGTTCCTGTCATTGTAAACAATAGAGAAGATCAATTAATTGAGTGTGAATTATTTGAAATGCCATCGTTTTGTTCTGTTGTGTGGTATTCTGAAAGGGCAGAAAGAGATCAAACTCAAAACTGCAGATAACAATGCCCTACCGACAAAATGGCCGCATCTGTCAAAAGTGACGTCACTCAAAATGATCTATTGTGGAATTCTACGTATGAAGGCACTTCTTGATGCGTGAAAAATCTGTTATAAATACATATTTTTTTTCTCGAGGTCTAGTCGATTTTTTGAACGTATAAAACACTTGAACCATATTGGATATGCATACCTGAGCCTTAATTTTGTCAGTTATGGATTGGATGCCAGTGACAAGTTTCTGAGCATTCTCATTGTAGCTGTCAATGATTTGCTTGGAATCAGGAATATTTCCTTCAATTGTTGCAGTGACGTTCTTGACAATTTGATCGGCTTTAGCTGCCAGTTCTTGAAACTGGGACGGTTCCTGAGCCTTTTTGGCGACAGCTTTAGCGAGGCCACCCTGTATGAAGAACAAAAAACGGAATGAACAATAATTAAGATTAATAGTTTATATTTCTAGATAATTTCTGGTATCTGCAGATGAATTTTTCGATATGGCAACTATGTAATTACAGAGTGATATGAGATACCTCTACAAGAGTTTATCATGCATAATTTGAGATGAAATAAAGTAGTTCAGTTTCCCCTTTTCGAGAGAATGGTTTGAAGAAATGACAGGTCGTATTATTGTTCTAAATAGAAAAAAGTGCCACATTGCTTTCCACTAAAAAAAAAAAAATTATAGCATTTGATACTTCCTGGGTGTTTATGGCATTTTTATTCTTTCATTCTATGTAAAATGACTTGATATATTTTCAATTCTCGTCCTTTTTGTATACAGTGAGTGAGTTTTATCCACTGAAATACTTACTGAAATACTTACTGATGTGAGACAGAAATGATTTTTATTCAGTAATTTCTTTCGTAGTAATTTCGAATGTTTCGTAATAATTAATTTTGTTTAAGTGCATGTTTTTGTTGTGTAATTGAATATTCGTAATCCTCTGCATATCAAGGTTACTTCATAGATCAAATTTGAATAGTTTATCAAAGGTTATCAGTGAATATGAAAAACTAATTCATTATTTTATTTCTTCTCGATTCAATTTAACTTTTTACCCGTTATTACGTCTACAGATTTTCTAATTTTTTCCATATTTTACAACCATGCTTTTGATTTTTGAATTGAGATAAAAAAGCAATTATGAAAGGAATTCGTAGATGATATCATCACATTATTAGATGAATCTATTATGGTATAGTTTATTGAATAATTAAAACATTTAGATAATTCATTAGTATTGATAGTATAGAAAATGGGAATAAAAACTGATATAAGATAGTCTGTTGAAGTATTGATGAATTTGAAATTATGTTTAGATAATGAGCAACCCTGTGCATATTCAACAAATATAAATGTTCATTGTTATTGAAAACTGAAAAAATATGGTTTGTTGAAAAGTCCTTAGTATGATTTGGTGCATATTCAACAAATATAAATGTTCATTATTAATGAAAACTGAAGAATATGGTTTGTTGAAAAGTCCTTAGTATAATTTGGTGCATATTCAACAAATATAAATGTTCATTGTTGATGAAAACTGATCCTAATACTAAAAAATTCTTGACTAATCCTTCCTTACCTGGACCATCAGGAATCCCACGAGAGCCACAACGACGAATTTGTACATTTTGATAGTTTTCAGTTCTCGAATACCAACCAGAAGAAGTCACTAACCAACTAGAATTTGTTTTTGGTATGGCCCAGCTTTTATAGTTTTCAGAGGTTACGAACGTTGATTATTTCGATGCGTATTTGGCCTTTCTTATCAACCCATCACCAATGTATCTTAGAAGACACGAAGTAAACAATGCAATCATCCATTTCGTTTATCTATTTAATGGAATTTTACTTTTAGGAGGAAGATGTATGGCCGGATGTAGTCATCGACGTTTTGGAAAAGTTTAGAGGGAAACACTTTACCAGCTGAATTTTATTTGTATTTATATTTGTAGCTTTGACATGAATTTCGAATTCTTCAATAAATAAGAAAATAAGAGTACAATTTTTATTACGAAAATTATGATAATCTAATGGAAATCTAATTCAAAGGAGTAATAGGAAGGATCCTTCAAATTGAAGTCCAAGAAAATATTCAACTTCTTTCATTTGACAGGAATATACCAACTTTTATACTTCAATCAACAAATTTTTAACAATATTTATAATGAAGAACTTGACAAATGGATTAAGAAAATTCCAAGCTGAACCTTATTCAAACAACACTCCTAAGGAAAATAGTAATAATTGGATTAATGTTCGATGAATGTTATGATGAATACTTATTTGATGAAATAGAAGAGCTGTTTTGAATTATTCATTCATGGAAGATAGTTTTGACAGATTTGGTTATCTCTCAATGCCAATGGAGAAAATAAAAAGTATCTAGCTAACCACTAAACTTCTGATTGATTGAGACATTACTAGGAACATTTAGGCATCGATAATTATGGCACAGTGTCTTTACAACGGTGCCAAATTTATTTAGAGAGAAATCTTTGATCCGCTAGTGCAGTTTGTTAATTCTAGACCAGTTTTTCTGATTATCTCTTCGCTTAATTTTGAAAATTTTCCAGTTGTCAAGAAAATAATCGTATCAGCTCATGAAAGTCCTTGAGAATTATGTACAGTTTATATATTACACTGTTAGAACTGTTTACATGAAGAGAAATTAATAAATATAATTGAAGAATAACATGAGTCATTGATAATTTCGTTTCGAGTATCAGTAGATAGCAGACACATTATATCGACATGAACTTCACACCCTGACTCAGAAATAATAGATACCCATAATAAAAACATGCTTTACACTCATTTCGTGTTTAATTTTGATTTGAATTGATTTTTTTCTATTGCTGATTTTTGTGAAAAGGTTACAATTATTCTACTTTGAATTGAATACATTCAATGTTCCATTTCATCTATTAGATAAACAATATGAAATCTTCTTGAACAATGCGAAGAAGAAATATAAAATTGTCTTTTGACGCACAGAATGAGTCGCTGTCTGCGTTGCTACTAGTGATGGATTCACGCGTGATTTCCTTAGGAAATTGCTGAAAACTAGTACCAAATCAAACCGATGGAGAATGTAGATCAGGGGATAACCCAACTGCTATGACAAAATTCCCATTATAAAAGTCTTACCGTTTTCGAGAATTGTTTTTTCGGAATCAATGAATTTTTGACCCTTTCAATAGTTTTGTCTTTACGGTTGGTACAATTTTACAACTTTTTGGTTGTTTTTTTTCAGTAAAATATTTCTGAAGAATAATTCTAACGTTTACATTGAAAACATTCTCCGAATATTTCAAGGGGGGCTGTGAGAAATTGAATTGATAATTTTGAGGGGACCTTCTTTATATCACAATGAAATAGACAATTTATTGGTGTAATGTTCAGCAGTAGCTCAGTACATTTTAGTACCACTACGATGGGCTAAACTTCATGAATAAAAATCCACTACCAACATTTTCAATAGAAATATTTCTCACAGCCCCCCTTTGAAATTTTTGGAGAATTTTTTTAATGTAAATTATGAAATCATTCTTCAGCAATATTTCAATGAAAAAATTAAGCAAAAAGGTGTAAAATCGTACCAAAAATATTGAAAGGGGTAAAAATTCATTATTTTCAAAAAAAAACGGTTTATGTTGGGAATTTTGTCATAGCAGGTGAGTCATCTCTTGATCTACATTCTCACTCAGTTTGACGTGGTCTTTATGGGAAACCCTGTATATTGTATAAAATGATTCAATCAATTCGAGAGTATTGAAAAGGTATTTTTGAATTTAGACATCTCGGAAACAGTTGAATTCAGATTGTGCTATATCAACTTTGTTCGATTTTTTTTTGATTTTGAAAAACTGTAGAATTTATTGCATCCAAAAATTTTTCGAAAGCTATCTTTAGAAAATAATTCACCGTTTCCATACATATCAACGACCCTGTATAAACACCCGTTGTCAAATTTGTTTCTTAAACTTCATTTGTTATCGATATTACTCAGTGAATTCATATTTCGTACTACTAGTATTTTCATTTGAATCTGTACAAAACTATGAATAAATAAACATCAAAGTCTTTCACCGAAAACTGCTAAAATGCAGAACACTCGCAATGAAGTGATCGAATTGAAAATCTACCATGATCCCCATTGCCTGTCTATCCTCTGACTGGGCATGCTGTCGTAGAAATAACCAGCTTGAGTCGTCAGCCATCTCGACTTCACCATGTCGCTACCCTTTTCTGCTATCATTATAGCTGGGGCATTGGTATTTCCAGATGTCACTTTGGGCATTATGCTGGTGTCCATAACTCTGAGTCGGTCTACACCATACACCTGGAAATTGAAAAAAAAAAACAGTTGGTATAGTTCTTCCATTATCAATTGCAGAACACAGTTATGCGAGGAGTAATCAATATTTAATGCACGCCCTATATAAACGCACGGCACTCCCGCCAAAATTAAGGAACGAAAATAATGATTAGTACTCGTACGAAGTCAAAGAAGCCGCCAGGGTCAACGTGGATTGGAGTTATATGTGTCAACATCCCTTTCGACCAATGAAAACAGTGAATCAGGCAATGCATTGGCACTTTATTGGTCGAAGGGTTATGGACGCTCGGAAGCCATAAATCATCTTTTTTACTCAACAGATTGGATTGTCTGGATATCAGTGGCGTAGTGTGGTGTGTTGAATTTGGAAATTTTATTAAATAAATCGAAATATGGCGGTTTGGAGACCGTGGGCGAATGAAAATAATTGAGTGCTAAACAACGGCGTAATAATGATTCGATTGCCTTTTAAGGAAAACTTTCTCGCATATGATTTTAAACGTATTTATGAAAATAATAAATTCATAAAATAAGGTATCCCCGCCTATGGCAGATCAAACAAAATTGTCGGTAAGGGTTCGGAATGAGTTTTTATATTCTGCAATTGATAATGGAAGAACTATACCTACAGCTCTTAGTGGAATCCGAACCGATATATTGTAGCCATTTTGTTCCTTGTTGATTTTTCGAAAACGTCTTCAGTTTGAAGATACAGGGTGGAATAATTTGCAACGTTTCATCATGAAAAGTACGAGTTGACAACTGGAATACAATGATTTTTCCAAAGCACACTCCGCAAAAAAATTCAAGATTACATTTACAATCTGAACCGATATGTTGTAGCCATTTTTGTTCTTTGTTGTTTTCTTGGAAAACGTCTTTAGTTTGAAGATACAGGGTGAAATAATTCGCAACGTTTCATCATGAAGAGTACGAGTTGACAATAAAACAATGTTTTTTCGAAAGCACATCTCGCCAAAAAAATATAAAATAACATTTTTTATGAAACCATGATTTTGAAGCACTCCTTATGAATAGGATAGGAAAATGACGTTCGTCAAAGTTGACAGGTATTTCTGAGCCATTTTGCTCACCTGTAGCTCTGGATTCACCACTGCCATTGGGTCTGAGCTGGGACCCATTTTGGCAGTACCGCATTGATGATTTTCTGGGCCTGTTTGTCTTTTGGCTGCGCATTCCCAATAGCTGTCCGATCCGAAAGGGATGGATTCGCAACCCTTCACAGGGGTTCTGTCTAGTTGGAAACCGTATTTTCTGAACGCTGAAATATCAGAGGAACAAATTTTTTCATGTTTCCATGTGAATACCACGAAAATAAAAAATATACAACATATCCTACAAAGTGGGAGAGAGCTGAATTGCAAGAAATGCTTAAATCTTCCAGAGATTCTGTTGAAGTTTCAGTAGATTTTCGATTGAACTCACCAGCAGTTTCTGATAATTTCAGAGCAATTTTTATCCCTTCAACCATGACTTTGACGTCTTCTGGATGGGTGTAGTAATTGGCATAAATTAAAGGGTGGCTCAAAGGGTTGGTGTCTCTCAATCGCAGAGAACCTGGAATAATATTAATCAAAGCCAGATTCATCTGGTATACATATGAATGAAGACCTTGCAAGGTCCTGGTGCAAGAACTTTTCTGATTTTTATTGAAGGAGAAATACTTTTATGCCCTTAGTGAATAAAAATCAGAGCTGCAAGCAGAAGATTCTGCAATCATTCAATGTGCAAGAATATTTAATAAGAAGGCCCCCACGAGAAAGAGAATTCACGTTTACTCAGGCTACAAGTTGTAGTCCAGACTTCTGCCACTGTGAAACACCTTGACACATTGGAATAAAAGGCAATGAAATAGCTGATGAACTAGCTAGGGAAGGCACAGCTTAGAACTAGCTCTTGGTGTGCCTGAAGACACACCAAGGATATGTTTTTTTTTTCAAACTCACCACGACTTTTGGGATGTAAAACAGTTGGTATAATTTGAATTGATCGAGAATCGTTATTGACTCTTTCTCCAATTTGACCAGTTCTGGCACAATCTGCTAAAAATCCTCCAAAGAAGAACTGAATATCAGGATGGTCATCATGTGGATCTTGATATTTCGTATTGACAAACCCTGTCACTTCAGAAATGCCTGAAAAAAACGCAAAAGAGAGATATGGGGGAGTAGACTGAGCAGTTTCCTTCAAAGAAAAAGACAAACGTTTTTGGAAAATGCAGTTGGAAATGAAAGTAAATTGTAAGCACCCCTTACATTGACCATTTTCTTCTGAATTCAAGGAGAAGAATTAGATATGTTGGATGTCATCAATGTTTTGTAGCCTACTTAGCCTTCCAAAAATGTCTCTCTTACATCAAAGAAAACCCATGGAAAACCCACCTGTTCCACTCATTAACCCATCTCTATACAACAAATACTCAACAGCTGTGGCCCAATTCAAAGGAGCAGTGTTGGAATCATTAATGTGGAAATTGATGAAGTACGCGACGTGGTTCTGCAGATTCTTTCCAACTCCTGGCAGGTCTTGAACGACCGAAACGTTGAGTCTTCGTAGCTCTTCCTCAGGCCCAACACCAGAGAGGAGCAATAGCTGAGGTGTGTTAACAGCACCTGAAAGATCAAAGTCAAAGTCTTCGAGATGGATGAAAGGAAGCACCTCGAGTGTTACCTCCAGAAATCACCACTTCCTTGCTAGCATACACCAGCATCTTGCCTTCAGGAGATATGACCTCGACCCCATAGGCTTGTTTCGTGGTTGGGTTGATGAGAACTCTGGTGGCTGTTGTGTTGAGAAGAACGTGGAGGTTTTTTCGTTTATTGAAGGGTCTCAGGAATGCCCTCGCAGAGCTATGCCTTGACCCATTCTTGTTGGTACTCTGAGCTATGGCGAACCCAGTGTGGTACATCCCATTCAAGTCTCTAACGGGATAACCTGCAAGAAACTCTGATTTCCTCACTGCCACATTGGAAGGAAGACCAAGTACCAAGCTCCTGTGCTCCTTTCAAAATAGCTTTCGACAAAGGTGGGTGGTATGGGAATTGGGACACTGACAGCAAGCCCCCTTTGCCATGGTAGCCTATATCCATTTTTTTGATTTGTTTGTTGTCTTCGCTCTTCAAAAAGTAGGGGAGGACGTCGTTGTATCCCCACCCTTTGTTGCCCATAGCTTCCCAGTCGTCGTAGTCCTTTTTGGATCCTCTTATGTACATCATACCGTTCATCACGGAAGTGCCACCAAGAACCTAGTGAAGAAACAGTGAAAAGGAAAAAGAGAATCCATATTTATCCAGAAAGTCAGGCAAGCCTGAAAGCTCTTGGAGGGTCCTCCACCTGGGATTGACTGTCTTACTTTTCCTCTGGGCCAATAACAACGCTGCTCTCTCTCATTGAGACATGCTTGGGTTTCTGGTTCCGTTTGGTAGCCCCAATCAATTGCTGACCCAAGAAAATTCAAGAACATCGAAGGTATTTGGGTGCCAGTAGGTTCATCGAAACCTGCAATGAATAAATTCAAGTGAGGCTTGAAACAAGATGTCAAGGTTTTTGGATTTCAGTCCATGGTAGTCGATGTCTTCCCCAGTGGTCCCAAGGGATCACATCTAGAATGGTGCTTCACCAAGCTGACCAAACTTGTGGATTATGTAGCTTGGAGCCTGAGACACTTTGGGTGCCATTGTGAGACACCAAACTACAGGAGATTTAGGCAAAATCAGAGAACGTAAGAGCCTTGAAACCTAGCGAACTTTGTGAACCACTCAAAGGGACTAATGTCTGTCAAAGTACAATAACCCTTTGGACTCCTTCAAAATAAAAAAACCACTGAACTTACCGGCTTCTATGAGCAGGACCCTCCATTCGGGCACCTCCGAAAGTCGACTGGCGACGACCGCCCCCGCACTACCGCCCCCTACCACCACGAAGTCGTACTCATGGAGGGGCGTGATGGGCGGCTTGACCCGCCCGCAGGGGTCGTCAAGGTCGCACTGAGAGCGCAGGAATACTTCCAGCAAGCCCATGAACAGCATGAAGGGACCGCCACCGCAAACGGAGGACAAGGTGGGGCCTGGGGAGGTGTGAGGACACTCGCACGACATCTGGGGGAATGTAAAGGAAGTTTGAACGTAGTGTCAAGTTTACAAGAGTGAAACTATTCATCGTAGAGACTTGTGGTGAAGAATTTTATGTCTGAAGTAGCAAAGAGAAAGCTGTGGAAATTATTGTAATGTTTCCAGGATGGCCGATAGAGGGCGTGAGGGCGTGGTTCAAATAAAGAGCTGTAACTTCCAAATTACTCAACGGATTTGAACAAACTTAGTCTCGTTGGAAAGAGCATTGATTGATCTATCAAATCCATCTCATTCGTGATGTGTTTAATTCCGAGTTATGCCACTAGAGGGCATCTTTTGAACGTGAACTGTCAATTTCTCAATCTTCGCATTTTTAGCCATTGATTTCTTCCATGATAAATTCACAGCAATACAAAGATGAGCCGAAACAATCTCATTGTTCCTATAAAACAATGAAATGCCTATTACGTATTCGATTATAAGATTAAAACAATGTTGGATTTGAATGATTCCCCGTCTCTGTGTATGTGTAACATCAGTCTACTTTCACTAGTTGCTATTATGTTTAGGTCACGGATGATCGTGTCCTGAAGACCATGTTTCCTATCTGGTATCATCATCTAAAAATGGCATTTATAGGTCATCTGAATAGATTCATTCGAAACGGGAAAGCAGTGGTGTAGGTAACACAATAAAGGGGTGATTGGGGATCCACTGCATCAAAAATATAAATAATATTTTCGAAAAACCAAAAAACACGCTTATACCAATGATCTAACTGAAGTAAACGATAATTTTTAGTGACGAGAAATTAAATATCCATATTGTAAAAGCAGGAATATAATATTGAATAAAACCAAAACAATTCCCCAAATAAATCTAGTTCAATTATTGTTTTTTCTTTTATTTTTTATTTTTTAATGAAATCAAAACTACTCATGACCAATTTTGTTCTGTGGTAATTGATCCAGCTCCCAGTGAAATACTAATTAATGTTGATTATCGATAATAATGATGGATTAAGGAATACATTCAAACTTTGATAAAATATTCATATCTTTTCGTTTTCAATGCAGTGTGATTCACAGGCTTTCATTTTGAGTTCTCCAATGTGAAAAAAATTGTTGAAAAATGCAGTGGTCAATTGAATGAACAATAAAGTTTATTGTATTCTCGATTCCTCTAGAAGATTCAAAAAACCAACTGAAAATTTAAATTTCTTCCGGTAAAAAAAAACGAAAAATTTTGTCTGTCATACATCAATGCAAGTACGTAAAAAGTTCCTACTTCAAGCTTTTCCTTTTGAAGTAGGATGAACTTTTATTTGCTTGCATAATATTGTTATAACAGAACCAGTAGCAAAATTAGTTGAACTGTGATTGAAATGATCGAGTTTTATATTTATTATAAATGAAAACTGGTTTGCAGGCATTCAATATTATAATTATTAATACCCTACCCGTACTCATAATGCAATGCATTGTGAAGAATATTGCAAAAACTCTAGTTTGTATGTGTTGTTGGAGAAAATACACAGTGGACAAAATCATTCGAATTGTTGTTGAATCAAGACCAACTATGTTTTTACATTGTATATTTTGGGCTAACAAAACACCCTGTATGATTGAAGCTTCAGTTTCAAAAGACAACAAATATTCTCTCATTTATTTTCGATAGAATAAACCATTTTGGAAGAGAATGCTACTGATCAATCCATTTATTTTTATCCATTCACATGAATTCTAGTTTATTTTTGAATTCAAACTTCACGAGTTGATTTCAACCCGAGGTATCATATATTTCAGCAAATTTTCAGTGGCGTTCTGATAACCAATTCCTCATTTTGTTACCAAATAATTTGACAAATATGAAGCAAAAATGTCAAATGTCAAAGAGATGCAGAGTTTATAATAACGTTCTGAAATAAATGCCTACCTAACCTAACATAATGTAAGTAATGAAAGTTTTTTCATCCATTTATAGTAATTGGAAATTTAGAATATCCAACAACAGCTGGTTTATATCTAGACATTATCAAGTTATTTATTATATTCGTTACAGGAATCGAATAATAATGGAAATGACAGTAACAAATCAAGCATGTCAACGTATTGAAAATAATCTATGTCAACAGAAACGTTATTTGGTCTAATATGGATTTATATTGAAGACAATCGAATATGAAAGTGCCTATGTCCAATTCGCTTGAATTTTTATAATAATATAAAGGTACGGTCACCTGGTTAATTACTTTGATAATTGACTCTCGAGATATCATTCATTGTCAATATTATTCATTACTTTTTCAAAACTATTAGGAAAGAAATACTGATATGCGTTTCATTCCATATTCTTACAGTCCTTTCTAAGGAAATGGGTTTGCCATGGTATGTATAATGGAAAATTGAATAAAATGGCCAGATATACAGGATGTCTTTTTCATCGTCTCTTTCAAGAACAGAAAGTGATAATATTAATAATATGAAAGCTCAGATTACAAGAAGCATATAGGATATTTATTTATATTTCCCAATCATTGATCAACTTGTGAGCTTATAAATAAACAAAGAATGAGCTCGATTGTATAATTTCTCAATGATAAATCAGTAATTAGAATCGTTTCAGAAGGTTGTCATTCTTTCGATACTGAATATTGATTTCTTCTTTCTAAAGTTACTTACTGTCCAAGAAATTTGAAACCAATTGAAAATCATTCATAATATCGGTCATCAACTCAACTAAGTACATACATTTGTGTCCAGTTTTTATGCCAAAAAAATGCAAAAATGTAGTAAAAAACTGGAGATTCAGTATCAGGAAGACAAGATAGCTCGAATGAAAACGTTAACACTGGAAAATATTCCAATTATTTAGAAATTCCTGCTTTCAAAGGAATGTTTACTGAATTATCGTTTCGATATTTATATCTTCCACTCATCTGTCATTTCTATCATTCATTTGTCCGTGTCGATTATTAGTTTAGATATTGAAACAGTTGTGAATCAATCGATTCACTTTTTCTAGTTAAAAATAATTACAAACTGACATCCGTTCATTTCTGTAGTCAACAAGTTATTACCCATGATCTGAAATACGATGAGAGAAAACTATTTCAAAATTAAATATTCACGGTGTGTGAGGCTAAATCATTCGTAACAAATAGTGCATTGTATGCACCGATGGCCGAATTTTTCAGACTATTGGCGTAATATGGCTGAAGAGAAAAACATTTTAAATGGTCTGTATATTCGTATTCGTTATTTATAAATGCCAGATGATGATTAAAGTGCGAATTTCAGGACAATTTGTTGATTGGTTTTTAATCCTGATTACTTTTAATTTTCGGTTCGATTATATAATCAGTGAGTTATTAATTTGATTGGAGAAAGTGTGAATTAGTTAGGTATGCATTGATCGCCGAATTTTAAGGATTAATTCATTTCAAACCCATGGGATCCATGTTTTAGAAGAGGAAAAATGTCTCCAGTTCATTTTGGACCCAGACATATCTAATATTTTGAAATTCTCTTGAAAATTAAATGTACTATTTAATTCACTGAATCAAGTCACCTTGATATTTTTGTTTGTTCATCAATTGTTTTTAGCAATACAAATACAAATAAAATGCATGCCAACTCCATCCGACATTTGCATTAATAGTGTGATAGTTTGACAGCTGTCAAGCATACCAAAGGTTGAAAGTTGAAAGAATAATTCTATTTTCATTCTGTGGATCTCCAATATTCTGCATTTCAAATGTTATCTGAAGATGGGGACGTGATCACGATAAAATATGCAACGTTATTGGAGAAATTTGCTTGGAGGCTGATTAATCTTGTTCAAAAACAATGTGAAATTTATCATATTATTAAATTCGTTTTTTTCTGGACAAAATACTTGAGTACCCTCCAATATTTCCATCGAAATCCAGATCCATGATAGTGATAACCAGAAAAAGGTTTTGTATATGTATGGGACCTACAGCTTAAAGTGAAATTCGAACCACTTTCAAGACAGGGCAAATTCAGTAGCGAATTAAAGTATTTTCAATCAAGAAATCCACAATCGTGTTAAACGTTGGAACATTATTAGGTATAATGAATAACAGCATGGATTAGGTACGCATTGATGGGTGAATTATGCTTTCTAATTACATCTCACCGACCTAGAAATGATCTCATTCAATAGAGATATTCTTCTAGTAAAGGTCAATGATACCATAAAACATCTTCGGTTTTACTTTCATGGTATTTACGATCATCATTCAATTATAGAGATTATAAGATTATTTATATGAAATTGATATTGAAATGAATTCTTTCTTATTTTAAATAAAACACCCTGTCTTCAACTTTTTCGGAAATATCAAGTGTTTTCAGATGTATTACAAAAATTAATTTTAAGGAAAGAAAATTATTCTTTTTCACAAATAATGTAAAAACGTTAATTTCAATTTAAGAGATGTTCTAAATGTTCGGATGTAGCGAATTTGTGAAATAACATATATTTTTTTAAATGTTAATTCTTGAAATACATCTGAAAACACTAAATATTTCAGTTGAAACAGTGATTAGTATATAATAGATTCTTAGGTATCGTCGAATTTATTGTAGGTTATGTCCCAATTAAGGAGTTCGGTCCAAGTTGCCAACCTTATTTATTCGTGAAAAAGTCTGCCTTTTTTTTCCTCATGATTTTGCGATTTCTAGAAAGATCGTGCAATAATTAGTACACCCCAATCATTTTTTTGAGTCCTATCGTAGTTATTTTGCTGAAAATTTTTGAACTGTCATATTTAGTTACTTTTAGTTCTCTAAGGTTAGAAACTAACTCTATGGTTACAAATGCCCGCCATTTACGAATATTTGTATATCTAGAATCAAATGAATAGAATGACGAATTGTCACTATAAAAACTGTAAGAGTGATTCAAGGTAATCCGGAAATCTCAAAAAGTTGAAATTTTACCCTTTCCCCAAAATGAGTAATCCTAAAAGGTGTTTTGAATGGATAAAACGCTGTGGGAAAATTAACATTGGAAAATATCACTAAAAATACCTATATATATATATAATAAACATTTTTGTTAAAGTATAGCAATAAGGAGTCGTTACCAAATGCTTTCGAATCAGAAATTCAAAACTCGAATTTCACAAATACTCAACAAATAATAACAGAAACAGATAATATCAAAGTAGAAGTAGGTACCATAGATAAAATAGAGACCGAATACCAAGTAGATAAACATGTTGATTGTGAAGAAATTTCGAATCAATCTGTGGATAGTAGTACCCAAACTTTCTCAGGACTATCTCAGAAAATTTTTTCCTACGAAAATTTGTCAAGAACTTCAAATCGTTTCAAATTCTTCTGGAATTTCTGGAATACCTTGAATCACTCTTACAGTTTTTATAGTGACAATTCGTCATTCTATTCATTTGATTCTAGATATACAAATATTCGTAAATGGCGGGCATTTGTAACCATAGAGTTAGTTTCTAACCTTAGAGAACTAAAAGTAACTAAATATGACAGTTCAAAAATTTTCAGCAAAATAACTACGATAGGACTCAAAAAAATGATTGGGGTGTACTAATTATTGCACGATCTTTCTAGAAATCGCAAAATCATGAGGAAAAAAAAGGCAGACTTTTTCACGAATAAATAAGGTTGGCAACTTGGACCGAACTCCTTAATTCATTGACAATATTTCAACCAGACACCGAGTATGAAATTCGGTTTTAAAACCACATTATTAGGACATTTAAACAACTAACCTTTCAATAATTATCACTGTTCGATAATATCTTCAGGATTATTGTTGTTACCAAATAAACCAGAAATCAAATGGGTCGATGAGAATCTGAAACAAATAAAATAACTGGTCTGAATATCACGTTCAAAACTACAGTCAACCATGAAATATATGTCACAATTTGTTCAAGTTTTTTCAAGTGGTACCAAATATGACTTGAATGAACCCCAGGAGGACTGGTTAATGACGTAACACATAGAATTTACGAAAATATTCACATAAATGAGAAAAAAATGTGAAAAATATAAGAGATGTAGAAAATGTAAAAAATGTAAAAAGTGAAGAAATGTAAAAAGTGTAAAAAATGTAAAAAATGTGAAAAATGTGAAAAATGTGAAAAATGTAAAAATGTAAAAAATGTAAAGAATGTAAAAAATCTAATAAATGTTGAGAATTGTAAAAAAAAAATAAAAAATATGTCAAGTATTTATGATATATAAGAAATGTTATGTATTTTTCACATTAAAAAATAGATACAAGTCATCACCGTCTCTGAAAGATATCGCCCAAAAAATTGGTTGGCCCAGAAATTCATTCGTTCGTGAATGGTACAGATGAAATGCACTAAACAAGTATTGACCTTGACTTCAATAACATATTTCTACCAAAAATTGTTACTCATTGCATTCAAGAGCACCAGACAGTGCTTTGTGGTTTTCAAAGTTTGAAGTTGCAAGAGTCAAGGAACAATTTCAGTCACGAAATGAATCTGATTGCATATTTTCTTCACCATAGACTGTTTTGTTGGTATTTTGTTTCATTTTGCTTCAATAATTATTGAAGATTCATTTTCTTCATATTTTCAGTTGGCAGTTGAATTACTTGATGAATAACTATACGTTTTCACCCTGTATAGTCAATTTTATGTCGATATTCATTATACAGTGTGGCCCATTTTAGATAGAAACACCCCTCTAGGTTTCATTTTTTTTTTTAAATATCAAGAACTAAAATTTCTAGCTTGGGAGAAAATTTGAAATGTTCGTTTCAATTTTCAGGGCATACTACGATATTTTTTCTCATTTGAAATCATAAAACAATATTCTCATGGCTATATCTGTTGATATAGGGTGTTTTTGTGATTGTGAGCTATGTGAGTTTTGGAATTTTTGAGTTGTCATAACTTTGTTATTGATGAATATTTCTTCATGAAATTTAAGTCACACCTGTTTAGAAAATCGCCAATGAGAAATCTAGATTTTCGACTAAGAAAAATTATCGTAGTATGCCCTGAAAATTGGAATAAACATTTCAAATTTTGTCCCAAGGTAGACAAATTACTACTTGACATTTCAAAAAAAAATTATCAAAATCTGTCCACAACTTGAAATTTCGGGGGGGTGTTTCCATCAAAAATGGGTCACACTGTATAAGCCACAGGTTGGGTTTTTCCGAATCATAGCAAAACAAATGATTTTTGAATGAAAAGAACGGACTTTTAGAAGGATGGAATTTTAATATTTTCCACAGCCTGAATTTTTCCATTTATTATGTTCAAGTATAAAATTTTTCTATTGAACAAAAACAGAAGAAATATTCTTTATACTCACTTAAATTTCCCGCTTTTCTTAGTACTTTCCACTTTAACTTCACTGTCTCACAAACCATTCAATGCAAAAGAACCTGCGGTGTACTAAGCACTATCGCAGCACCTCAATGGTACCGACTGATAAAAATTGTGGTACCATCACGTAATACCAGTTCGATTGTTACAATTCCGTAGAGTGGGATGGTTTTTCTCTTTCTCGGTCGATAGGCAAAAAGAATATTTCCCATGACCCTACAAATACTCACGATGCATTACGTAAACGTCTTGGTTTTGGATTTTGAAAGTTGGAATCTTCTTACTTCACTAGAGCAAGTAAATTGATGGGCATGGATTGGTTCATTGGATTTATGATGAATTCATGGGTTTACTGAGTTTTGTTGATATGACAGGAGGCCTTTTTTTGAGAGTTATACTAAATAATCGATTTAAAAAAGTAAGTTGTGAGTTATGAACATACACCCTGTGGAAGAAATAAAGTGAACCATGAGAAATTCGATCAATTTTTTCACTTCTCTTTCATTTTTATTGAATGTTGTGAATTATTCAATTCAATACGTATACAGATTTGTAATTGAAAAAAAAAATAAATAAATAAAATCACAATTTGAAGTTTCACATCTGAATAATTTCACCATGATGGTTTTTGACGTCTGCCTGTAATGTCAAGAAACATTATTGAATACAAGGTGATTCACCTAACTGGTTCATTAAAGGTTTATGGAGAACTGATAGGGATATCAATTTGAAATTTTGGTGGATTCTACTACTCAATGTGTTCTATTTTCCTAAAATATTTTCAATACGCTGTTACTTCCGGTTAGACCGGAAGTGATAGCAACTTTGTTTTTTCGAATGGAACACCCTGTTTATTTTTATATTTTCGAATTCCACGAAGAATTTTAGACCTGTTGCATTTTGAATTTTCTTCCTATCGTGATTTGTTTTCAAAATATTCCATTTAAGGTTCAATCTCCGCATACACATTAATGAAAGAGTGTTCTATCAGGTATTCTTCAAAGTGTTCCAAAATATTCCAAATGGAAATTTACAGAGATATTAACAAAAATGTGAAAATACGCTCATTCGTCTCATGTGTATTTTCACAATTGTGCTTTGGATGGTTCTAAATTTCATATTTGACGAAATTCAAAATGCAACAGGTCTAGAATTCTTCGTAGAATTTGAAAATGTAAAAATAAACAAGGTATTCCATTTGAAAAAACAAAGTTGATATCACATATGGTTTAATCGGAAGTAACAGGGTATTGAAAATATTTTAGGAACACATTGAGAAGTAGCATCCACCAAAATTTCAAGTTGTTCTCCATAAACAGTTCTCCATAAACTTCTAACGAACCAGTTAGGTGAATCACCCTGTATACAGGGTGTCCAGAAACTCTTATGCCAAACTACTAGGGTTTTTTTATGTCGATTTGACAATAAATTTGAACTTTTTGTGTTTAAAACATAACATCATGTTGTATTTGGTGTTTAGATAAAAAATTAAAAACAAAACATTTTTAATGAAAATACCCGTTGGTATCACCCGTCTGATACGCTTATGGTGGTTGTAAGAAATCAGTTACAGAATTTTGAATAATTTGTATAAAACTTGTATAACTTAGGAAACATCATCAGATCAAGGTAATTTGAGTTAAATCGTCCTAAAATAATCCCTAGTATCTGTTGTTTCCGTTTGGCAGATGAGTTTCTGGACATCCTGTATAACCTTGAGTATCAAGCATTTGAAGAGGATAATCTACAAAATATTATGAATGATAATGTATTGGGAATGATAGCCCAAGGCAAAGCTTGCTGAAATGTCATTCGATGAATAGAATGAGTCACTATCTGCGTTACTACTAAGCATGGGGTAGCTGAAAACCAAGTATCAGAAATTATTCAATTCTCGTTACATTCATTACTGGGATACCCAGTATAACACAGTTTGAAGTTTAATTTCTGTGCATGTATTTGAGAATCGTGACTTTGAATTCGCCATAAGAGCAAGGTTCCCATCACCAGCTAGGATGTGATATAACTAATCATGACCCCCAAGGGGATCCATTCGTTGTACAGGGTGATACGTCCTTAATTGTATTCATGAGAAGTACCTGTTGGAATCAATCAACTTGAATATTCTCACATGGTCATCGTATTTTTCAACAGAAGTTAGTTATATTTCAATCATTTTCTCATTTGGATTTTATTATCAATGAGAATCAACAAGGTTTATAACAAAAATATAATTTAGTGAAACATCATTGGTGTTGAAAATAGTAATAGTGTGGGAAAATTGAATGAGTTATGGTTACAACGTCGTAACAATGTTCATAATACTGTTTTCTTCAACAGAGAAAGTGTTCCAGTTTCAGAAATAATGTATAGGGTGATCTAGAACATTTTGAACAGTAGTCAGATGATCCATGAACATCAACATTAATTAGACGAGAAAAAAGACATTTGATTGAAGAATTTTAATCGAATTATTTTCCTCCTAAAAATTAAGATTTGGATTTTCGAAAAAACCTTGATGTCAAACCAGAATGTGTGATACACCGTTGTGAAGAGAATAAAAAACGTTTACGAAGGATTGAAAGAATAATGTCATATTTTAAAACTCCATAAATCGATTTTCGTTCAATCGCAATATCTTCGAAACCATCAAACATATAATAATAATAATAATAATAATGTTTATTCAGTAATAATGATACACCAAAGTGGAAAGATTCATAATATGTACTAATATTTCATGAATAAACAGAAAACAATCACTGAAGCTGTAAATACAGCTTGTGCGTGATAAATCAAATTATAAACATAGGACAAATATTCTCGAGTTCTTTTCAGATTATTATTCAGTACAAAAATGTGCAACTTTCCTACAACATAACCAACTTCTTATCTCTTAGAATAAGCGAGAATCATATAGTGAGTAGTGACATTCAAAAAACTGACAGACTTTATGAATTGAAAGTAAGAAAGGGTCCACAATGGACCCTTGTGGTACACCGGCAGGAAGCAATACAAGAAAAGTCGTACTGATTGGATACTTACTCCTAAACAATCAAAAGCTAAATTAGCAGCATGTGAGTGGATTCTTCGTTTGTTAACAGAAACTAACCCCTTTGACGACTCCAGATGCATTTTCTATATCATCAGCATTTCTATATTTGCAACCGACGTAGTATGAGTATAATTGTCAATGGATAACTTTTATAATGTGCGTAATTGTCAAATGATTAGATTATACAATGTGGTTCAAAAGTTATCAATCCCTAAAATATTGTAACAATAATTAACCCAGATGATATTGCAATAATGTTGCGAAATTTTCATTAATATCTAAATATTCAATCAGGGATCAATTCCTACTTGACCTTATTGAATTTTTTATGAATATTCTGTACTTCGGGGTTGACAGTTCGAATATTGAATATTTATTCAGCAGGTGTTCTTTGTTCGATTGTAGCAGTAGTAGTAGTAACAGTAATAGTAATAGTAATAGTAATAGTAATAGTAATAGTAATAGTAATAGTAATAGTAATAGTAATAGTAATAGTAATAGTAATAGTAATAGTAATAGTAATAGTAATAGTAATAGTAATAGTAATAGTAATAGTAATAGTAATAGTAATGTAATGGTGATAGTATAAATTAAATATCATATTAGGATCACATTACCAACTATGGTCAAGGTATCATTTCCATATTCTTAACAGTAACTCTAACTAATTTCTGAATTTGAATAGACAATAATATAATTCATCTTCAATAAATAATATTTCAACATAGTTCATTGGGGTGCATTTTTTTCTTAGTAGAATTAGATAATTAAGTATCCATATGTAGATAATAGAATGAAAAATTTAATGATATATAGGCTAGAAAGAACATTATACGTATTGGATCTGAACATCATAACATCGGTTATCGAATTATCGAAATGATATTTACGGTTATCTAGTCATGTTCGCACCTTATTCTTTAGATTCGGAAATTGATTTTCAATGTAACCGAAAACAGTAAGATAATTTATTGATACCATAAAACTATTTTCAACACAGCCAAAATATCATAGGGGAAAATATTTTAGAAAAATGACATTCTCGTGCTTGAAAAATATAAAAAATAGCGGAAAATTCATAATTAATAAATGAATTTTCAGTTGAGTGATTTTTTCAATCAGCAAATACATCATAGTGAATTCAAAATGAACTCGTTGTTATCATTGGCGTAACTAGAGTTGACTAATGTGAGGGGGGGGGGGTCGACCCCTACCAGTCAATCACACTCACTAAAATTTTTATCTTCCGAATTGTAACTTTAATTTTTTTTTATTTCTACTAAGCAATGGGGGAAGGGGTTACGTCCCCAAAAACCCTCCTCGTTACGCCTATGGTTGTTATATCTATCAGATGTAATTAAATTGAATATATTTTAGCCAGATCAGCCCCATAGTTCAAGTAATCTGCGAATTTTTCAATATCTATGTATATAGTTGATAACATTATTGAATTAAAATTATAATCTTCTATGTGATAGTATACAGAGCGGCCTGACTCCTCAATATTCTGTTTTAAAAATGGAAATCTGTAAAATCACATGGCTAATGGTCTTTTTTATCACTCTATCCACCTACTTGTGAAAATAACAAAAAAATGAAGTGAAGAATAATGGAGTAAATTCTTATTGTCCCATGTGACACATGGTTGAAAAGTGAAAATAGTATATTAAAGTATAAGTGGATAAAAAGGTCTTTAAAATACGCGCGAGTTTTCGAAATAAAGTGTTTCAAAGACCAGATCCACGAATACTTTACGCTATTTTTCTAATGGTGCCGCATTTAAAGTTCGATTTAAACACGCTCAGGCGTGCTTTAAATGGGTAAAATGGGGCACCAATAAAAAAATATAAAAAAATAGTATATTAAAGTATAAGTGGATAAAACGGTCCACGAATACTTTACGCTACTTTTTTTTATTGGTGCTACATTTTACGTTTGAATGAAGTTTTGCAATTGTCAGTTATATTTTATTTGACGTTAACAAGGTACTCCTGTCAGACGAATAATCAAAAATTTGTCATTTAGACTTCACGTTTCTCGTTCCTTCGTTGATATTGCCATGGTAACTTTAAAAAACTTTTTAAAAGTTCGATTTAATCACGCTCAGGCGTGCTTTAAATGGGTAAAATGGGGCACCAATAAAAAAATCTTTTTCAATTAAACCATATCCAACTGTGACTTCCATTTGGAAAAATACAACTTATAACTCAGAATTTATATATTTTTTTCAAATACCATAACAATGTAGAAGTTGTTCTCCCCTAACTTCAATAACAACCAAGATTTTCGTATGTGTCGAAAAATCGAACTTTTGTTTATATCTCTAAAACAAAAGACGATAGCCAATTCCTGCTTTCGCCAGTGAACCTATCTCGAAAAAATTGATCGAGGATGCGACCTCCATTTTATCGTATCCCCTACAGTTACCGAGTTATACAAACATCAAAACTTGCTCACCCCGTACATTACCCAACATTTCTGGTGTTGAGTCTTCATTGGCCCACCCTGTACATCCAAATTTGAATGACGAAAGCGCTGCACTACTAACCTTCAATATCAAATCACCATAATCAACAATTACATGCAACTGATAAAAGGTAGCGTATATATTCCACAATTCCTGACATCCAAGGCAGTCTACGATCTGGCACCATGTCAAAACAATTGCTAGATGATACTTGTCCAAACAACTTGCAAGGCTCATCTGCTCAATTGTTTCTTCTGCTGATGAATTACTTGTTGCAGACCAAGTGCGATTTAGGCTCCCCGAATCAATATCCTGCTGATCAAGGACCTTTCCTGAAGGATGGGGATGTATTCGACTTCGTGATTGTTGGAGGTGGATCGGCTGGTTCTGCTCTGGCCAATCAGCTCAGTTCCAACGGGAAATGGACGGTTTTGGTACTGGAAGCAGGTGATTATCCTTCTTCAATCAGTGACGTAAGTTTCCATTGTCCAGCCACATTTTAACGATCTGAATTCATTTTAACTACTTTGGTACTTAAATTTTTTCTTGTACGAAAATTCTCGCGAGAATGCATTTGTTCTTCGACAAATCAGAAGTGGGATCTCAGAACTACAATAGCGGCACTTTGATGAAAATAAGCTTGGATGCTTGAAATGATGTTACTAAGAATAACAGCATCCATTTGTTTTGCTCAATAATCCATTCAGAAATGATAAAAACAATTTCTGACTTATTGGGCACTTTGGTAATGGGGAAGTTCACTAATTTTTCGAAACAGCATAATCGTGTTCTGTATGTCCAAAAACGACCATTGATTTTTTTATTTTTTATTCGCTGTATATTATGAATAAAATAAACGGAATTGATTTCGAACATACAAATGTTTTCAAAGGTTGCTCTCATTGGTGTAAGGCAGTGTGACGTGCTTAACCCTACACGCCCATCGACCTTGAGCTGACCAATCATAGATGATTGTTTCATGATGAATCTTGCTTTGTTGCCGCACCAAAATATCACAACTCATTCTCGGAGTAAAAGATTTAAAAGAATACAATTTAAATGATATTTTTTTCACAAATTATCATGGAATAATACAGTTATTACTTATCGATACGTTTTTGAGAAAATACGTGAAAGAAATAAGGAGTCATCCACAAGTAAACTTGACAACTTTACACATGGTGTGAGCAAAATATAAACGGAAACAAACAAAGATAGACTTAGGGTGTGGCACGTCATACGCTCATAACACCGTCCACTTATTTCTGGCATTTTCAAATTTTTAATGAAAATGCTGATTTCACAACGCTGTAGAATTTATTTGCTTCGATTTTGATCCTTGATATTGGATATACACTGAACCAATATCATTATTCATCGATTAAGAGAGGTTTGGAAGGAGTTCATCACTTAGTGGTATTCCCCATTAGGTGGAGTAATTCTCAGACTTTTGGATTAGATATTGTGAGAAGTAACCCATGTAGTAGTAGTTCGAAAACGAAAATTCGAAATATTGTGTGTGTTTTTTTCCGCAAATTGTTTGAATAAATTTGGAATAAGTAATAAAAATCATGAGTAATAGTAGACATACATCTATTTTGTTTGATGTATATAATTTTGTAACAAAAAAATCTATTAAAAAACAATTGAAAGAAATAACCAGCCTTGTCTTTTATAGCAAACAAAACAACGAGAAGGCAAGAAAAATTTGAGTTGATTCGACTATTAGACTGAAATATCATAATCTATTAATTAAAATAGAACAGAATGGTTCATTTCCATAAGACGCACTTCTGACGTCACTACCAGACCTCTCGTTGTTTATGTTTAATGACCATTCGATTTTTATTCTGTCGTTAATGTGGATACCTTTTTCATGATGACGAAATGTTCATTCGTAATTGGTAGCCAGATTATGATATGATAATAATGAGAAAGAACTTTAGAAACCAACAAATGAAAGAAAAAATCTAGAATACTAAAAGAAGAAAGTCTATAGTGGTCACAGAAAAACTGAAAATATGATTGAAATAATCAGTCAATATATTTTTGTGTATTGATGAAATGAATTGAAATGCATTCAACTTCATTTATGTTATTTTATTTTCAATATTTCAAAAAATGATCATTCTGAAAATTTGCCACATCTTTTACTTAGATAATAATTCGTATAGCTTTGATAGCTACCTCAACTGATAAATTATGATTAATATTCATTACACGTGTGTATTATATTCTGAAACTTCTGAGGCACAAGAATATTCACAGTACTTTTATTTTGAAAAGAAAATATCCCTCTTCAGATACCATTATTAGCTCCTGAATTAGCTCAAAGCTCCGAAGATTGGCAATTTGAGACTGTCCCAAGCGAAAATGCATCCAGGCCGAACGAACAAAGAAATCCATGGCCTAGGGGTAGAGCCTTGGGGGGTACCAGCAGTATCAACTACATGATATACACGAGAGGCACCAAAAAAGATTTCGACCAATGGGCAGAGCTAGGTAATGCTGGTTGGGACTGGAGAACCATCGAGAATGATTACAAAAACATGGAAAATTTGCTTGTCGATGATGGTGCTGAGAAGAAGAAGGTTTTGAGTTTGTATTCTTATGAATCAGGTGAGCAGCTTTGAATATTACCGTAATATACATGTCATAAACATGTACATATACATGTACATATACATTTACATATACATTTACATATACATTTACATATACATTTACATATACATTTACATATACATTTACATATACATTTACATATACATTTACATATACATTTACATATACATATACATTTACATATACATTTACATATACATTTACATATACATTTACATATACATTTACATATACATTTACATATACATTTACATATACATTTACATATACATTCACATATACATTTACATAAACATTTATATATACATTTACATATACATTTTCATATACATTTTCATATACATTTACATATACTTTTACATTTACATATACATTTACATTTACATATACATTTACATATAAATTTACATATACACTTTTTTTTTACATTTACATATAGTAGCTTCACTTGTTTTATTTTAGGAGAGCCTCTAGTTGAAACTATAAAACAAGCAGCTGGACAGCTAGAGGTGCGATATATTCGAAGTAAAGACTCGTTTAATTCTCTGGGCTACTACAGTTCACCACTGACAATTGAGGATGGTACCAGACTGAACGCAGCCAAAGCATTCCTTGGCAAAGTCAAACACAGAAAAAATCTACACGTAGCACTCAAGGCTATCGTGACTAAAATTGCAATCAACCACGAAACAAAAACAGCCACTGGAGTCGAAGTTATGCTAAACAACAAAAGTATCCACATCAAAGCTAGAAATGAGGTTATACTCTCCTCTGGAGTCATAGCATCGCCTCAGCTGCTGATGCTGTCAGGTGTTGGACCTGAGAACCACCTCAACAGCTTGGGGATCAAAGTGATAGAAAGCCTGCCTGTTGGGGAGAACCTCCAGGATCACCTCAGCTTCAAAGGTTTCGCTGTGAAATTCGGCGTTGACCCCCTCAATGAAGAGAACGAGCTAGTGGATGATGTCTACGAGTATTTCGCCCACCGAAAAGGGAAGTTCTCTGAGATTTCCCTGATGAACCTGTTGGGTTTTATAAACACCAGGAACGACTCTTTTTACCCCAATGTAGAGATCCTTCATTTATTGAGCAATCCTGCTAATGGTTATGGGCCTCTGAAGGTTTTCAAGAAGTTAGGGTCGGCTGCCTTTTTCGACGAGCTGATTGAGTTTGTTTCCGATGGACGACATTTGTTGAAATTGTTTGTGAGTGTTGTCAAACCCAAATCCAGGGGGAAGATATTATTGAGGTCCGCAAGTCCGTTTGATAAACCTGTTATACAACCTGGGTATTTCACTGACGAGCATGGGGATGATCTGGAAGTGGTGCTTGAAGCTGTAAGGTAGGGAAATTCGGGCTGTACATATCTGTGCACATACTCTTGGAGGTATTGGATGCATTTTATCTAAATGGACTACCTAAGTGTGACGTCAAAATGGGCGGAGCCCAAAAAACTTTTCCAAACAAAGAAATATTGCATTGTTTTCTCCATAAGAGTTTTTATAACAATGACTTTTAAAAGCACTCAATATCACCACATACAAACAATTTTATTCTTAGTTTTAACTGAAAGAAGCAAGAACGTGAAATGAACGCTTTGTTGGAAAGGTTTTTAAGCTTCCCCCCACTTGTGATGTCAAGACTTGGTCTGTCCATTGTTTGTCAAATAATCAAATAATCCACACATATAATGAATATTAATTATATTTTATCAGTCAAGCTGAACAGAATATCATCCAGGTAAAAAATATGTCAAACTTTCGAAATAATGAAAATTTCATAAATGGAATTTAAGGCGTTTTTTTAATTTTCCTGGTATTCCGGATTTTTTCTTTAGTTGGTTTCTAAAGGCTCATTATTGTTCGCATAATATGGCTACTAATTACGTGTTCATAATTAGTAGAATCTAAAAAAAAGAGTGGATATACAACAATTTCTTTTCGAATAGTTTTATTACCGTTTTCGTGGAATGTGCATCCGTAGTTGTCAGAATATATGTATCATTTCAACTCTTTACAATGGTACTCGAAATATTTTCAGCGATACAGTGTTGCCGCTTCTCCTGCAAATACTACAATTCTTGTTATTTGGAGTAGGATTTCTACTTGATACTTTCCCAAACCTTTCTTCAACCGTTTTCGAGATAATTATTATTTATAATCGAACATACGGCTTTGTTTTCTTCATATTTTAGGTATAACATAACAAACAATGCATCAGTTATATGTATAAAAGTTCGTTCTGCGTTTTACTGAGTCGTTCAAAATTCTATTGCTCAATACAAAACTAGAAAAAGGTCAATATTTTTTAATAAAACGACCTGTATATTATAGATTCACCTGAAATATAATCGTACTTATAGCTGAAACGTGTATCTACGTAGATAGAGTCAAGTTCTTATATAAATCAAAATTTTTTTAACATTTTCCCAAACCCCCTGTATAAACCTAATTTCCATTTCAGGTACCTCGAAAGATTAATCGAAACTCCTGCTTTCCTCAAATACCAACCGGAAATATACAAACCAAACGTCTGCCAGCATTTCGACCATGGAACAAACGACTATTGGAAATGTGTCATAACAAACCTAACCTCAACTCTATTCCATCCTGTGGGTAGTTGCAAGATGGGCCCAGCAGAAGACGAAACGTCAGTTGTCGACTCGAGGTTGAGGGTGAAAGGCGTGAAAAAGTTGAGAGTCGTAGACGCTAGTATCATGCCGGAGATTGTCAGTTGTCATCCGAATGCTGCTACCATGTTGATAGGTTATAAGGCTGGACAGATGATTACTGATGAGTGGTTATCTAATGGAAGGACGACAAGAGAGTTGTGATTGGCATTTTCTTGCATTCACGTGAATTGTGAAAATTGCCTGCCAAAGTATAGCTTCAGATGGCATGTTCATCGATTTCTTAGAAGTTGTATATCGTCATGTTTTATATTTTGTATAACAATGGTATTCTCTGTGAAGAAAATAAAATGTAGTGTTGTACCTTAAAGAAAATAGTTTAATTTCAAAAACGAACACTGATTTTTTAAAATTCCTTCAAGACCCACAAAACACAAAAACGTAAAAACTTCAGAAACGCGCATGCCCAGTCGTCAAATTAAATTCTAACGTTAAGAAGAATCAAAGTTGCAAGGTGTTGCTACGTCATTTTGAGAATCATTATAAAGAGGCGATACCATATTCAAAAACTGTCTGAATAAAGTTTTAGTTGAAAATGCCTTCGGATAGGATATCCTAAAAAATTAAAAACGTTTTTTTTGTGATATCTTGAAAAACTATCAGATATATTCTCAATTCATTTTAAGACTATTATTCAGTATAAAATGCGCAACTTTACTCTAATGGGGAAAACAGCATAATCGTGTTCTGTGTCCAGAAGTACCATTCATAATTTTTTTATCGGTCATTATCATGAATAAAATAAACGGAATTGATTTCAACATACAATTTCATGCGCCATTTTCGAAGGTTGCTCTCATTGGTGGAACGCAGTGTGACGTGCTTAACCCTACGAACTCGACCTTGAGCTGACCAATCATAGATAATTGTTCCATGGTAAATCTTGCTGTGTTGCCGCACCAAAATATCACAACTTATTTTCGGAATAAAAGATATAAAAGAATACAATATAAATGATATTTTTTCTACAAATTATCATGAAATGATATAGTTATACCTTATCGATACGTTTTTGAGAAAATACGTGAAAGAAATAAGGAGTCATCCACAAGTAAACTTGACAACTTTACACATGGTGTGAGCAAAAGATATATGGAAACAGACAAAGATAGACTTAGGGTGTAGCACGTCATCGCTCATAGCACCGCCCACTTATTTCTGGCGTTTTTGAATTTTGAATGAAAATGCCGATTTAAAAACGCTGTAGAATCTATTTGCTTAGATTTTGATCCTTGATAATGGATGTACACTGAACCGAAATCATTATTCATCGATTAAGAGGGTTTTGGAAGAATTTCATCACTCAGTGGTCTTCCCCATTTAACCCCAACTTCGTATCTCTTAAGATGAAAGAGAGCTCTACAGTGGTATTCGACAAACGAACAACCTGTATATTGTTATTCAGTATCAATTTGATAACCATCCAATACTTCTCAAGGCTATTCCAGCTGAAGTTTTTTGTCCTATTAAATTTTATTTCAGACTTCTTCATAAGCTGATGGTAGATTTTAAAATAAAAAAAAAATAATAATAATACACAAATAATATTTTTATTTATTTATTTCGTCCCTGAAAAATACATCCAATTCTCAAAAAAAAAAACTAGCAATAAATTTATAACGTATCTACAAATCATTTACGAGGACAAATTTTCAAAATCTCGCACAACTTCTCGTACACTTTTCCGAAAACTTTAGTGTATCCGCTATTCGTTAAATGCAAATAATCGTGCATGATATGGTGCGATATCGTTTGATCGTTACCGATTATATGATCGTCTATAACAACCACGTGGACATTTTCTGTGACCTCATCCACGTTGGCTTCGTTGAAGAATTTGTCCAGGAGGAAGGTGTTAACATGGTCGTTTCTGTCTCGGTAGGGGTTCGGATATTGGCCCTTAGGTAATAGTGTCTGTGTAATGAAATATAATAGTAATAATGAATGGTTTTTATTCATCAAAGTTTCGCTTTGTTTCGAAGTATATTTAGAAAAAAAAATGAGATTACTTTGACGAAAGGGCGAAGTTCAGCTCAACCCAAAGACAGTAAAGAAATTAAGTACACTCACAAGGTCAGCAGGAATAAATTCCAAAATCGGAAAATACATTGTACCAACAAATTGTTTGCGAAATCGGATAAATGTCTGAATCATTTTTGTTGTATCAAAGAAATAAGTTCTCATCATTTTTCCATTATCCTGTAGGATCTAATTTCCTCATGATGGATTTTTGGTTATTAACTGATAGACAAAACATTTATTTTTGGTTAACAGTCACATGAGCAAAATGTGCGAAGTTGTCTGATTATAAACAAATCATTGAATTGAAAGAAATAATGTTGGAATTTAGAGGCTATTCTTTTTTTAGAATTGAATTGCAACATTGACTTTATGTGGTATTTCAGATGAGAATATCTTTGAAACAATTTATAGCTTAAAGATGTTAATTCATTCCGTGGAAAAAAGTTATGCATGTAATCATGTCGAGGAAAATTATAATCATAGATAATTTATTTGGGGAAAATAGTTCTTGCGGATTTGGTTACCTTCCAATACCAATAGTGCAAAATAAAAAGTATCTAGCTAACCATTGAACTTATGATTGATTGAGATATAACTGGAAACATTTAGGCATCAATAATTATGGCAACACTTCTAAGTGACTTCACAACGATGCCAACTTTATTTGGATAAAAATCACTGATTTTTGGAAGGCATTTTTTCTTACCGGTAAAATTATAGCTACCCTTCCAAGCCTATTTTTGATTTCTTTGATTATCTCCAAAATCCCCTCAAAAATTTCATGTGGGGTACAGTCTAGATTGTTCGTTCCTACGAATAATACCACAGCTTTAATTTTTGTGTTGAAATCCAGTTCACCATTTCGAACCCGCCATAGCACGTTTTCCACTCTAAAAATAACAAAATAAAATGAAATGATAATCGACATTTCTGTGGATTTAAGGATGAATAATATAAATTGAGGTCAATGAGCAAGATTTTTTGTTATTTCAGCCCATTTTTTATATTTATCATCACAAAATTCATGCCAATGTAAAAAAACTGTGATATAATTGGTACATCCTTAACTGATTTTGGTCGTCGTGATTCAAGCTTTTATTTTATTCTTCGTTTATTTTCTACACAACTTCCTGTTAGATATATTATGGAAATCATGAAAAAATTCACTACTAACCTGTCACCACCAATTCCAAAATTTATACAATGTAAGGCACTTATTTTTTCAGACCACAAAGTGCTGAATTGTAACTGTTGAATAATTGAATCTCCTATAAAAAGCACTTCTGATTCACTAGTTTTTGCTTCCTGAACATATCTGTTATGCTGAAAAAAAAATATGTTGAATTTCAAGGTCACCCTGTGAAAATTTGCATTTTTAGGTCAAGTTTGAATAAAGTTTTTTGATATTTTTGGGTAGTATCCTGACAAACTATCATTATTTCATTCTCTAAATACCTACACTGAAAAGCAATTAAATCAATATTTTTGGAATGACGTGAATATGACAATAAAATATCTGTTTGTTGCTGTAAAAAATCCTTTCAAGTTCTAGTTTTATTTATGTTCAGAATCATGGCATATGTAATTTGGCTTCCCATAACTATTTTTAAGAATCGGATTAGCCCAATGAATTGTAGTGGACATTTCATCACAAACAATATTTCACTGTTTATTTTGAGATCGATTCAAGCTGGTTTGACATATATTACATATCTTGGAATTATTTTTGATTCATGTGAAACGTTTCATATACAAAGTGTACACGCAGTTTCGGAACTTATTTATGTATGATATCGTGATTCAATGGTAGGGAGAAGAATAGCCTCAAATAATTCCAGAAATACGAAATTCTTCTCTGTTTCACACACATCATTATCATTATCCAGTTGAAACTGTCTTAGCAATGTTTTCGTAAGGAAGTATTTAATAAAAATTGTAACACATTGTGATTATATCATTAGAAAACAGGGAAGAGTGGGTATGAGTTTTGGCGGCTTCGTCCAAGAATGGGCTCATTTCATTTGCATAAACTTCAATTCGTATCAGATTATTTTGAACCAAATGAACTCCATCTTTAATATCATATCAATAGATCACTGACAAATGAATCAAAACCGACATCAAAATAGTTCAAGGGAAACGTCTCTTTTGAATTGATTGACATCTTACAGAAATCTGTAATGGATTTTATTTTTATCAATTATAATTAATTTCTCTGTATAAATTCTCCTTTTTCAGTACGGAACCAATTCATCGTCTGTATGTACGAAATTACGATTGTGAAATTCCATTTTATATTCTGCCCATACAAACAATATTTAATTTTTTGCGTGTCACTTGATAAAAAGCCTACTCCTTCGTATTTCCTATATATATTTCTGAACTGAATCTCACTCCAAGCTTTTTCGATATATATGGTATTGTTTCTGTTTTTCGTTTCTCGATAATTCTTCATGAATCATTGTTTGATACGAGGGGAATGCCAAATTCAATAATTCTATGAATGTTTTCAAATTTCAACCAAAAGAAAAACCAACCGAGAGTCTTCAGGTGTTTGAAGTAACATAATTTACATCGCATTGTTTTGAATGAAGTGACATGCAAAAATGTCATGAGAATAAAAACTCAATATAATGAAAAAATGGTATTTATTGAATAAAAACAAGGAAATTTAATATCCAGTAGCATAAATTAACTTGATAAACCCAACAGGAACAAAGATTTCATTTAATATTCAAACGCTCATTATCAGATTGACTTGAATTTGTTTCACCTCAATTATCTCTAAGTACGTACCATCGACATCCACCGTCCATCACCAACAGTATCTTCAGCTGGTTCTGGTATAACACAAGGATTCATCATTCTTTTATTATTATTGTTTATTAAATGTACGATAAATAATGGAGCAGAACTATCGTTGTTCCAGCCAGCTTCCTGCACTTACCAGTAATCCAATTCTACTAATTTCGACTCTGCATTTGAAGTTCGTTCACTAAACGCAAAGCTCGTAGTAATAATATAAACATCTTCATCATCTCCCCATCTATGTTTCTGGTACAGGCATTCAGCTAAAGCATCGGTCACAATCTTTTTAACGTTCTACATTTTGCAATGAAAATTCTGATTCGTGAAAAGAGGGAAAATTTACATGAAACTCGTAGATCAAAGAGTAGTTCAAGTCTCGTTTATTACCTGAACATACTATTTATCATATTTATTTTACGTGAACTTACATCGTTTTAAGTAAATAAACACAGAACAGAGGTTATGTTTGATGTGAACATCGCTTAACGATTTTCGAACAGCAGGCTGGGTTATAGAAAACTATTCAAGCTCCTGCTGTACTCGCAGGATAATAGTGAGAGGGCGCTACTATGGGAAAGCGCCATCTACATATCAGTAGTTGAGAGTTCTTCCTGCAATCTTCGCAGGAATTTGTCAACGTTGTGCTTCTTGAAGTGAGAGGGCGTCACAGTATTGGTTGTGAATGAATTGCATTACAAGTTCTCTGGCATATTCATCACAAGAATTAAAAAAGATGAATAGGTGAAATGATGGTCACTACATAATCATGCATTCAAGCCTTATTCTTTCAAGTGTTCTCATGAAGGTCATGAAGATCAGAATAAATGTCTATTTCTGCACAATGTAAGGCGTAACCATTTTTTTGAATAGTCTTGTACGCCTGTGGCAATGTTACACCCGAAACACAAGTTCACGGTCATCCACCTATGATTCAATCCTCCTAAAAGGATTCATCTTAGCATACAGCAATATCAGATGGTGAAATTAAATTAAACAGGAAGCTCTGAAACAATACGCACAAAATATGTGTTATGGAGACAACCCCAATTAGAGGGCAATATTTTCGAAATATGGCATTCCAACAATATTTTAATTGGGCTTCGTTGAAATTTCAAACCGTTTCAAAGGCTGGTTTGCAAGATATTTCTATCGTACTATCTACCGTGAATCAGCACGTATTTTCAAAACCTGTTTGGTTTTGGCAGCATCATCAAATCTACAATTTTTTTTTGGTCAGGAACATGAATCGCCTCACTAAAACTAGATGTATCTTTGAAATTGTGAAAAATATAAGAATGAACAGCTTGGTGATTGTTTTTTTGCAATTTATTAGAACTTCACATGATATAATCACTCTGTATATTACATACGAGACCTTCTAAATCATGTACTCTAACGGGGAATTGTCAACCGTGAATCCAGTAGGCGTATCTTTCTTTAGCCGAAACAAAGGAAAAACGTTAGACAAGTAGATGTTTGGATTCGTAAATTTAGTAACCTTGTCCCATAGATTCGAACAGAAAAAATGGTCATCAACATAAATTACATCACTTGAAAGAACACACGAAACAAAATCAGTGGCGTAACAATAGACATCTTAACGGTGCATTGGTTTTCATGCTTAAACGTTCTAAAAAGGATTGTGAAAGAAAGTTTCCGAATGTTCATTTTAATCAACAGAAAAACGTGTGAAAAATCTATAGCATTCAAACATTCTGAATAATTTAGATGGATCAAGAAATACACTAAAATTTTGAACACCTTGTATGGTAGAGGCCCAAAACAGAAAAAGTGGATAGGTGGAACGTGAAAGTACAAGAAACTACTCCAAAGCGATTCATTTTGTCGAAAAAACTATTTCCAGTGGCGTACTTTAAGGGGTCCCTTATCTGAGGGATTTTCCACATTCTCCTGGGCACCCTGTGAATATTGAAGAGATCCTCAAACAAGGTTGAAAATTATTCCATTGGGTTTCCCGAAAATTACATAAAAACAGGAATAATGTGAAATACCATAGGCGTAACATAAATTTTTTCGGAAGTAATTCCACTGTAGATATTCATTTTAATTCTTGAACGGTGAAAAATAATTGTTTTTCAAATCGTCTGTATGAGCTCATATAATATGGAAAACACCAACGTACTATCTAGAAATGTCCAAAAATTATATTAAATGAGATAAGTCAAAGTTTTGTTATCTCTACATGCTCATTGAAATAGAAAATGCGGGATTGTCAAGGCTTTATTGACAAAATCGTTTGAAATATTGATGATTGTCGGTATACCCATTTCCTTTGAAAGATAAGTTCAAAAACAGTGCCAGCAACACCTTTCAATTCAACCACTTTTCATTATTTCAAACAGAAAAAATCCCCGAATTTATTCATTTCGAGTTGACAGTTACGTCACATGAGCAACAGGTGTGATATTGACAGATCAACAGATCATAAATAACTAATTGAATGGAAAGAAAACTGAAATGAAAATCAACGATTTCTTCGTGATAATGAATCCCCTAAAAAAAACTTCGACCCGCCTATGTCATAATATCTGGACACATCAAAAGATTCTCCGAACCAATGGTATTATAAATAATTGGCTACCCACAAGCTTATAAAAATCGCGAACCAGCATTCGGCGTTAGTTTGCTTCCGAGATTTTTAACAGTGAGTCGAATTTATTTACTTTTCTAAGATGGTGCTGTCAATGGAACGCTGGGTGGGGAAAGTTGCCATAGTAACCGGTGTCACTTCGGGAATAGGCGCGAAAATCGTTGACAGATTAGTCGACAGTGGTATCAAGGTAATTAATCTTCAATTATTTTATTAAATTTTCATGCTGAAAAAAAACGACAAAAAAAACTCAAAGTCTTCTCCACACAATAGTAGGTAATCTTTAATAATCAAAAAGGGGAAACAAAAATGTTTCAATCAATGCTGTGATCATCATCAGTGTCTATGCAGGGTGATCATCAAGTGCGTGATAATACTCAGTTCAATATTTTCAATCGAGAGCAATTTTCAGAAGAAATATATTTCTCGAAGTCTCATTGATCCTGGAACAAATCTAATATAATTGAAAAACTATTTTTTTACAAATTTCCATCACTTTGTATATTTAAAGTCAAGACTTTCAGGGTACACGTTAATTATATTTTTTCTAAGGATGAATTGAAGAATCACTCCTCGAATATCAGCATGCCTTGAAGGAACACCCTCTATATTTATGAAAAATTTTGTTGGCACTCTGTAATTTGACGAATAAATACGATTTCGACAATATTATCATGAAGGAATCAATCATTCTCGCGATAAACTAAAAAGATTCAACCGTCTTTTCCAGTTTTCGTAATTAAAAAAAATACATCGAGAATTTTCGAATTATCCATGAGAAGAATTATCTCCGGAAATATTAGTATTTTTTGAATCACACTGTGTGGTACAACCAAAAATATCAATCAGAATAAAGGTCGCATGGAAAGATGAGACTGGATGCAGAAATTAACACGTATCTCGATATTCATGCTACAAATGGTTGAATTAGAAGAAATCACGTTCCGAAAAACTATGACTTTTTTTAAGAAACACAAATTTTGGAAAATTGTATTCATTTGTAACTGGTTATTGAAATAGCACTTTGTCCTAAATACGGACCTGTCGACCTATTTTACATCAAGGTTGTGATCCAAAATTCACGATATCATGGAATGGTTAGTAATTTGATTGATTGAAAGAAGAGCATTTAGAGACGAAAAAGGTATTTTTTTGAATTTCGTACCACCTTTTCATCAAAAAAATTAATTTTGAATCAAATTAACAGGTACAAGAATGGCATGCAGAAGTACCAAACTCATTTGTATAGGAATATTTTTTCTGCTCTTTTCATATCTGCAAACTAATTTTCGAAATTTCGTCATACAGGGTGTTGTATTGATCTAATGAAGTTCGTACCTGGATTATTAGTTTCATTCATTCGGTATTTGGTAGCATACAGGACAATGGTTTTATGTTGTGAAAATAAATTAATTATACAATGCGGATCGTAAGTTATGAGCCATTGAAGAAATATAAGAAATACATAAGACACTCTGTATCTCGCTTATACAGGGCGCTAATCCCATCATATGGGGGTTTTTCAGAACCAGCTAGTCGACCTCTACCTACCCTTATAGTACGCCCATTTCCCAATGAATCACCCTGTATATCAACTCTCATTTGAAATAGTTCTTAGTATTCTCATTCCTTAATGAGCTTTTCTACTTTAACTTCTTGATAGGCCACCCTGTATGTCTTCGAATAATTGCAACCAGTACATTCTCCCTACTGAATATTTTCGAAAACGAGTTTCCAATTCCAGAAAAGACTCCAACTCATTAGCATCAAACCGTTCAAACCCACAATTGTCTATCATCTCTGAAAACATTTAACCACGAACGAATCCTCGGTTTTCAAGGTCGTTGGTTTAGCCAGAAGGAAAGACCGCTTAGAAGCCCTCGAAAAGAAATACGCCGGCAAGAAAGGCTCCTTCCACCCCATCCAAACCGACGTCACCAAAGAGGCGGAAATCCTCCGAGCCTTCAAATGGACCAAAGACAATCTCGGACCGGTTCACATCCTCGTCAACAACGCCGGCACGCTACGAAACGGTTATCTCGCCGATTCCAAAACCGAGGACTGGAATTTGCTGTTGCAGTTGAACGTTTTGGCCGTTTCCGTAGCTACGAGGGAGGCTATAAAAGTTATGAAGGAGAATAACATCAAGGGGCACATCGTGCACATCAACAGTATTGCCGGGCATTTCGTAATAAATATTCAAGGGGGGTCTGCGATGTATGCTGCCTCCAAACATGCTGTCACTTCTTTGACAGAGTCTCTCAGGATGGAACTGGCTGCCGTTGGGTCCAAAATCAAGGTCACGGTGAGTGGATTGGGAGAAAAGTATACCGGGGTGTCCCAAATTATCTCGCTTATTTGACAAGATAATTTGAAAATTAAAAAACTGTTTTGAATGGCATTGGAGCTTTTTTTATTTAAAACAACAATTAGGTCATCGATTAACTACACTAAGTAGTCCTTTTTTCGACATCGGCATCGCTTTTTGCTAACAAAATATTGATTTACTTCTTTTCAATGATATTTTTATAACCATCGGCGAAGGCAATTTATAGTTTTTACAAGGATAATTAGATAATATAAAAAAGTCTAAAATGTTAATTTTTTGTTTGTTAATAATAAAAAAGCAGAAAGCATGTTGTATTCCGAATAGAATAACACGCAATTTTCAATGACAAAAAACAGGGGGCACCATTTCAAAAAAGTGACAGGTGGTCAAATATAACGAAGTTTTTTTTAGTCATTATGACGGTTCTTCAGTGCCATTCAAAGCAGTTTTTAATTTTCAAACTATCTTGTCAAATAAGCGAGATATTGTATGTATACGATAATTTGGAACACCCGGTATATACCGGTATACATATAATCCATATGGATTGAGCAGAATTTCACAATTTTATGTTCAGTTTCATCAATCAAAACGAATAAATCGAAAGTAAGTACTCGTTAATACTTCTCAAATTGTCTCGATAGTAATGATGATGAAAATATAGTCTATTTACATAACCAAGAAAGTTGTGACATCTTGCCAGGAAGTGCAGTGTTGCTGCTTTTAATTTTTTTAGTACAAATTGTAATGGAAAAAGAGAGCACGATCAACAACCAATGCGTTAGCATCTGTAGAGTAAATCGCACGACATATAACCAATAAGATGGAGCCTTCAGTAGTTGCCATGGAAACGAATAACAAGTCGCGTCGCCAATAACAATTTGGCGTTTCGTAATAATTGTATCGCGATTTGTTACTAGTTTTTGTCGATTCTCGTGGATTCTCCATATAAATGTTTGTGGTGTGGGAAAAGTGAAGTGGGAAAAATATTTCACACAGTATGAGCAATATGAAATTGAGTAAGCTATGAAAAATACGCTACTTTTCATAGCAGTTGTAGGAAAACATATTCTCACTTGATGGAATCCTAATTTTTTATGGGAATGAATGCGGTCGTAGAAAAAGTATAGTACACGACTCGAGTTGAAAGACAATTACGCATTTCTAGAATTCTTACAACTCTTGTTATGCAATATACTAATTCCATTGTTAGTATAAATATTATCATATGTATATCAAACAGAAAAGTTCATTCTTCAATCTGGAAATCATCTCTCTAAGTTCAATGATTTATTAACAATCCGGCAAATTTGCACATGTTGCTCACGCGACTCAACAATCAACCTAAAATAAATAGACTATATTCATGATTGTTTCACTGTTTAGAGCGTTAGTCCTGGATTAGTTGACACCGAGATCATTCCCGAAGACTTCAAAAAAACCGAGACCTACAAAAAGGCCAAGGAGGATGAATTGATTCTTCTTCCAGATGATATTGCAGAAGGAGTTATGTATGCTTTGTCCACTCCACCACGTGTGCAGGTGAGTTTCAATAACGAATGGAATTTCAACAAGGCTGAGACATTCAAATTCAAAAATCAAATTTTGTTTTTCAGGTCCATGAATTGATGATCAGACCAGTTGGAGAAATATTGTAAATGAATTCATATCCACTACCTGTTTTCTTTTAAAATTCCGAGAAAATATAAGACATTTCTTTGAATGATTGCTTATTTTCAATTCAACTCCTTGTTCCCTAGTACAGAGTCATCACTATGTAAATGCAAATAAAATATGTGTTAAAATATTCAGTAGTTCCGCAAAGTACAAATCTGGGACCGTGCATGTTAACCTTGTGTCTAGCAATATCCAAATGGAAAAAATTAATCAAATTGGCGCATGGACTAGTATTGAATCACCAAACAATGTAGTAATAGTATTTTTAGACTTCATACAGTGTGACCCCTTTTTTGATCACTCTGTATAACATAATTTTTGCACTTTTGTGGAGTCTAACATATTTCAAACGAAGTCACCTGTTCTATTCTCTCATTGGTCTATTTGAGATGTCTCCAACTATCGATGTGATATTAAAGCATACTCGGAGTTGTGGTGCTGCCATTTCTACCATATCAAATGTCCTTCCACATCATCATCATGAAATGAATGCTAATTGAATTAAATAATTCGTTTGCAAACGATTTGGATTGTTAGCCACGGCTCAATTGATCATTCAAGATTATTCAAAAATACTACGAGGAATTCAATAGAATCATTTATTTGGAATGTTGCCAAGGTTGCTATTTACTATTTTTAAATCATCGTGAATTATATTTTTTATGATACATCATTTATCATTCTTATTGAAGAGCTGTTATATATAGACCACCAGATAAACATGTGTAGCAAATCAAATTTACCCATAGCATACAGGGTGTCTCATAAAGACCACCTCAACCGAGGGAGAATATAGATCAAAGGACCTGCCATGGCAAAATTCCCATTATTATTATTATCAAAGTCTTACCGTTCTCGAGATATTTTTTTTAAATAATGAATTTTTGTCCCATTCAATAATTTTGTCTCTACAGTTGGTACGATTTCACACCTTTTCAGTAAAATATTGCTGAAGAATGATTTCAACGTTTACATTGAAAATATTCTCCTAACATTCTGAAGGGGACCTTTTTGGAATCACTATAAAATAGACAATTTATTGGTGTAATGTGCAGCAGTAGCTCAGTACATTCAGGTTCCATTACGATGGGTTGAACTTCATGAACAAAAAATCCACTACCAAAATTTTCATTAAAAGTATTTCTTACAGCCCCTCTTATAATTTTTTTTATTCTCAAATTATCTTGTCAAATAAGCGAGATATTGTACGTATACGATAATTTGGGACACCCGGTATATGGATTGAGCAGAACCGTTTCAAAGGCTCGTTTGCGAGATATTTCTATCGTACCATCTACCGTGAATCAGCATGTATTCTCAAAACCTGTTTGGTTTTGGCAGCATCATCAAATCCACAATTTTTTGGTCAGGAACATGAATCGCCTCACTAAAACTAGATATATCTTTGAAATTGTAAAAATATAAGAATGAACAAGTTGGTGATTGTTTTGTTTTGCAATTTATTAAAACTTCACAGGATGAAATCACTCTGTATATTACATACGAGACCTTCTAAATCATGTATTCTCACGGGGAATTGTCAACCGTGAATCCAGTAGGCGTATCTTTCTTTAGCCGAAACAAAGGAAAAACGTTAGACAAGTAGATGTTTGGATTTGTAAATTTAGTAACCTTGTCCCATAGATTCGAACAGAAAAAATAGTCATCAACATAAATTACATCACTTGAAAGAACACACGAAACAAAACCAGTGGCGTAACAATAGACATCTTTACGGTGCATTGGTTTTCATGGTGAAACGTTCTGAAGAGGAATATGAAAGAAAGTTTCCGAATGTGCATTTCAATCAACAGAGAAACGTGTGAAAACTCTATAGCATTCAAACAATCTGAAGAAATTAGATCGATCAAGAAATACACTAAAATTTTGCCAGCAACACCTTTCAATTCAACCACTTTTCATCACTTCAAACAGAAAAAAATTCCGAATTTATTCATTTCGAGTTGACAGTTACGTCACATGAGCAACAGGTGTGATATTGACAGATCAACAGTTTATAAATAACTAGTTGAATGGAAAGAAAACTGAAATGAAAATCAACGATTTCTTCATGATAATAAATCCCCTGAAAAAAACTTCGACCCGCCTATGTCATAATATCTGGACACATCAATAGATTCTCCAAACCAATCGTATTATAAATAATTGGCTACCCACAAGCTTATAAAAATCGCGAACCAGCATTCGGCGTTAGTTTGCTTTCGAGATTTTTTACAGTGAGTCGTATTCATTTACTTTTCCAAGATGGTGCTGTCAATGGAACGTTGGGTGGGGAAAGTTGCCATAGTAACCGGTGTCACTTCGGGAATAGGCGCGGAAATCGTTGACAGATTAGTCGACAGTGGTGTCAAGGTAATTAATCGTCAATTATTTCATTAAATTTTCATGCATTCTTTCATTTTAGAAGAGATGGTTTTTCAACTTTAGGCATTATCGAATATAACAAGTAGTTCCTGTGGTAATTTTGCATCATGCTATCTATACAGGGTGATCATTAAGTGCGTGATAATACTCAGTTCAATATTTTCAATCAAGAGCATTTGACAAAAGAAATATATTTTTCGGAGTCTCAGTAATCCTGTAACAAATCTAATATACTTGAAAAAACAATTTTTTGCTTGAAATTTTCATAACTTTGCATATTTAAAATCAAGACATTCAGGGCACCCGCTTATTATTTTTTTTTTCTAAGAATGAATTGAGGAATCACTCTTTGAATATCAGCATGTCTTGAAGGAACATCCTCTATAATTATGAAAAATTTCGTTGGCATTGTAATTTGACGAAAAAATACGATTTCGACAATATTATCATGGAGAATTCAATCACTCTCGCGATAAACCAAAAATGATTTAACCGTCTTTTCCAGTTTTCGTAATTAAAAAAAATACATGGAGAATTTTCAAATTATCCATGAGAAGAATTATCTCCGGAAATATAAGTATTTTTTGAATCACCCTGTGAGATACAAACAAAAAATTCATCAGAATAAAGATCGCATGGAAAGATGAAACTGGATGCAGAAATTTACTCGATGTTGAACGAATATACAGGGAGGCCTGTTTGACAAAACTGAACTCAATGTTTTCTTGCCTAAGCAGAACATCCTGTATATCTAAAAACATTTCAATATTGTGTATTTGTGCAAATATAACAACTCTCATTTGAAAAAAAAAGGGCAATTCGTCTCGTCGGTGATGCTTCGCTTACTAACTCGCTTACTTCTCTGGAACACCGTAGGAGGGTTAGCGATCTGTCTCTATTCTATAGATATTTTCATGGGCGGTGCTCTTCTGAAATATCAACAATCGTTCCTCCTTTGGCGGTCTCTTCGAGGTTAACCCGTCAAGTCCAGTCTTCACACCCCTTCGTGGTTAATTTGGGGACCTGCAGAACATCTCTTTTCAAAGACTCGTTCATCCAACGAACGGCGAGGCTCTGGAACACATTGCCCAGGGAGGTGTTCCCCGAGGCATATGACCTTCGGAAATTCAAAAAGAGCACCAATTCCTACCTCCTTTCCCTTGGTTCTCACGATGTTCTCTGAACATTACAGGATGTCTCCTTTCGTGAGAAGTTTAATATAAAAAATATGTAACATTTCACCACGAACGAATCCTCGGTTTTCAAGGTCGTTGGTTTAGCCAGAAGGAAAGACCGCTTAGAAGCCCTCGAAAAGAAATACGCCGGCAAGAAAGGCTCCTTCCACCCCATCCAAACCGACGTCACCAAAGAGGCGGAAATCCTCCGAGCCTTCAAATGGACCAAAGACAATCTCGGACCGGTTCACATCCTCGTCAACAACGCCGGCACGCTACGAAACGGTTATCTCGCCGATTCCAAAACCGAGGACTGGAATTTGCTGTTGCAGTTGAACGTTTTGGCCGTTTCCGTAGCTACGAGGGAGGCTATAAAAGTTATGAAGGAGAATAACATCAAGGGGCACATCGTGCACATCAACAGTATTGCCGGGCATTTCGTAATAAATATTCAAGGGGGGTCTGCGATGTATGCTGCCTCCAAACATGCTGTCACTTCTTTGACAGAGTCTCTCAGGATGGAACTGGCCGCCGTTGGGTCCAAAATCAAGGTCACGGTAAGTGGATTGGGAGAAAAGTATACCGGGTGTCCCAAATTATCTCGCTTATTTGACAAGATAATTTGAAAATTAAAAAACTGTTTTGAATGAAAGTGCTATGAGAAAAAGTATTTCCCACAGTATGAGCAATACATCGTTTTGAAATTAAGTAAGATATAAAAAATATGCTACTTTTCATATCAGTTGTAGGAAAACATATTTTCACTCAATGGAATCCTGATTTTTGATGGAAATGAATGCGGTCGTAGAAAAAGTATAGTACACAACTCGAGTTGTAAGACAATTACGCATTTCTAGAATTTTCTAGTCCCGCGTAATATGCTTCTTACAACTCTTGTTACGAAATATATTAATTCCATTGTTCGTATAAATATCATCGTATATCAAACAGAAAAGTTCATTCTTCAATCTGGAAATCATTTCTCTAAGTTCAATGATTTATTAACGATCCGGCAACATTGCACATGTTGCTCACGCGACTCAACAATCAACCTAAAATAAATAGACTATATTCATGGTTGTTTTACTGTTTAGAGCATTAGTCCTGGATTTGTTGACACCGAGATCGTTCCCGAAGACTTCAAAAAAACCGAGACCTACAAAAAGGCCAAGGAGAATGAATTGATTCTTCTTCCAGATGATATTGCAGAAGGAGTTATGTATGCTTTGTCCACTCCACCACGTGTGCAGGTGAGTTTTAATAACGAATGGAATTTCAACAAGGCTGAGACATTCAAATTCAAAAATCAAATTTTGTTTTTCAGGTCCACGAATTGATGATCAGACCAGTTGGAGAAATATTATAAATGAATTCATATCCACTACCTGTTTTCTTTTAAAATTCCAAGAAAATATAAGACATTTCTTTGAATGATTGCTTATTTTCAATTCAACTCCTTGTTCCCTAGTACAGAGTCATCACTATGTAAATGCAAATAAAATATGTGTTAAAATATTCAGTAGTTCCGCAAAGTACAAATCTGGGACCGTGCATGTTAACCTTGTGTCTAGCAATATCCAAATGGAAAAAATTAATCAAATTGGCGCATGGACTAGTATTGAATCACCAAACAATGTAGTAATAGTATTTTTAGACTTCATACAGTGTGACCCCTTTTTTGATCACTCTGTATAACATAATTTTTGCACTTTTGTGGAGTCTAACATATTTCAAACGAAGTCACCTGTTCTTCGTTTGCAAACGATTTGGATTGATAGCCTCGGCTCAATTGAGCATTCAAGATTATTCAAAAATACTACGAGGAATTCAATAGAATCATTTATTTGGAATGTTGCCAAGGTTGCTATTTACTATTTTTAAATCATCGTGAATTATATTTTTTATAATACATCATTTTCGATTCTTAGTAAAGAGCTGTTATATATAGACCACCAGATAAACATGTGTAGCAAATCAAATTTACCCATAGCATACAGGGTGTCCCATAAAGACCGCCTGAAACCGAGGGAGAATGTAGATCAAAGGATAAACCTTACCGTTTTCAAAATATCTCGACAATGGTAAGACTTTTATAGTGGAAATTTTGTCATATCAGGTGGTTTATCCCTCGGTTTGACGTGGTCTTTACGGACACCCTGTATAAGATCGTAAATAATCTCTTGGGTATTGTAGTTTGAAGAAAACATGAAAAATTATGCTGAATATTGACGGATCATTACAATTTCTCTTGGAATAACTACGAGGGATAGTAAAAAGTCGTACCATGCGCAGAATGAGTCGCTGTCTGTGTTGCTACTAGTGATAAGTTACTCAACTGCCAAGAATCAAAAAGTATTCAATTCTCATCAGTACTCAGTTTACATAATATGGATTGAAATCAGACTCACTTGGTTTACATAAATAAAACCTGACGACTTCATAATTTTATTCAAGATTGGAAAGGAAATAACGACACGACTAAAAAATCATTCATTTCCGTCTAAATATATCTATAATAGCTCTCTCATCTCATAATTGATAAGGGTTATGATTCAATATAAATTGAATTTGATACAGATTACCAGAAGAAGATTGATTGTAAACAGTCTGTGGAGGGATCTTCAATAAAACAACAAAATCATGATCATTCAACTTTATTCAAAACGTTTTTTCCAATTTTTTCAGTTGACATTATCTCTACAGATGTCTCTTCGTGTTATAATTTTCGTGGAAGGGCTTTAGAAGGGCTCATTCACTGGTTTGATGGTCAGCTCATGTATCTGAAAACATAAATAGTAATCAATGATTCTGAGATATTTGCAACCAGACTTTCTTTGCATATCTGAAATATTCGGGCAGAAAAATCGCCAACGACGTGAAATAATTAGGATAAGATAGTATTTCTGAACTGGAAGATCGTCCTCACAATCACATTCATTTCCAAAATTGATTTATCCTCATGCTGAATAGTTTTTCAGTACTCATTCAAGAGTTGGTTAATGGTGATCATTTGGGTCCGAATTTCTTTGTCTCTGTTGATTTCCTACTTCTCATTGATCGAAAATAACTAACCTGCACATGCGCAGGCGTGCCCAAAACATACAAAACAGCATTTGCTATATCTTCAGGCTTCAAATACGTCACAGTACCATCGATCGCTTCCTCGTTGAATTGAAGCCCACTAGCTTCCATAAATTCAGAAGCTACAACACCTGGACTGATGCTCTGGAAGAAGTATAATATACAGTATGTTTCGTGACCAAAACAGGATGAGATTGACACTTACTGTAACTCTGATTTTTGACTTTAGGCTATTGAGTTCTATTCTGAGACTCTCAGTCAATGCAGTAACAGCATATTTTGATGCCGAATAGACATTGAAATCTGGTGATTGGACTACTTTATGACCTGCTATACTGTTTATGTGGATTATGTGACCATCGATGTTGTTTTTCTGCATATCTGGAACAATTTATTGAACTGTATTTTAATTTGAGCGATGAACGTTCAGTGAACGTCTTTTGTTTTAGTAAAATGTGGATTAACACAATAAATAAATATCCCATTGGACTGCAAATCGCTTATCGAAAGAGAAGACGAAAATGTAAGGTTTGTTTCAAGGATAATAAACTGAACAGGATGGTTCAATTAGGCTATTTTGTCGGCGAAAAGGCGTGGCTTCCAATGGCGCGAATTACGTCAGCAACGTGCCTGGATTCAAACTTATTCATTCTGTGTAGCTAAATAATGCTTTGAAAATCATCGAATCGGTATAAACACTTAAATAACTATAATGAACGTTTCGTAATTATTATATATATTTTTGTGAAAAACAATCAATCTTTTTTAATATTAATGGATCACCTCATTTCCCAATTGAAAATATTATCAAAATATTAGGATTGAATAGAATAGAGAATAGAATAGAGAATAGAATAGAGAATAGAATAGAGAATAGAATAGAGAATAGAATAGAGAATAGAATAGAGAATAGAATAGAGAATAGAATAGAGAATAGAATAGAGAATAGAATAGAGAATAGAATAGAGAATAGAATAGAGAATAGAATAGAGAATAGAATAGAGAATAGAATAGAGAATAGAATAGAGAATAGAATAGAGAATAGAATAGAGAATAGAATAGAGAATAGAATAGAGAATAGAATAGAGAATAGAATAGAGAATAGAATAGAGAATAGAATAGAGAATAGAATAGAGAATAGAATAGAGAATAGAATAGAGAATAGAATAGAGAATAGAATAGAGAATAGAATAGAGAATAGAATAGAGAATAGAATAGAGAATAGAATAGAGAATAGAATAGAGAATAGAATAGAGAATAGAATAGAGAATAGAATAGAGAATAGAATAGAGAATAGAATAGAGAATAGAATAGAGAATAGAATAGAGAATAGAATAGAGAATAGAATAGAGAATAGAATAGAGAATAGAATAGAGAATAGAATAGAGAATAGAATAGAGAATAGAATAGAGAATAGAATAGAGAATAGAATAGAGAATAGAATAGAGAATAGAATAGAGAATAGAATAGAGAATAGAATAGAGAATAGAATAGAGAATAGAATAGAGAATAGAATAGAGAATAGAATAGAGAATAGAATAGAGAATAGAATAGAGAATAGAATAGAGAATAGAATAGAGAATAGAATAGAGAATAGAATAGAGAATAGAATAGAGAATAGAATAGAGAATAGAATAGAGAATAGAATAGAGAATAGAATAGAGAATAGAATAGAGAATAGAATAGAGAATAGAATAGAGAATAGAATAGAGAATAGAATAGAGAATAGAATAGAGAATAGAATAGAGAATAGAATAGAGAATAGAATAGAGAATAGAATAGAGAATAGAATAGAGAATAGAATAGAGAATAGAATAGAGAATAGAATAGAGAATAGAATAGAGAATAGAATAGAGAATAGAATAGAGAATAGAATAGAGAATAGAATAGAGAATAGAATAGAGAATAGAATAGAGAATAGAATAGAGAATAGAATAGAGAATAGAATAGAGAATAGAATAGAGAATAGAATAGAGAATAGAATAGAGAATAGAATAGAGAATAGAATAGAGAATAGAATAGAGAATAGAATAGAGAATAGAATAGAGAATAGAATAGAGAATAGAATAGAGAATAGAATAGAGAATAGAATAGAGAATAGAATAGAGAATAGAATAGAGAATAGAATAGAGAATAGAATAGAGAATAGAATAGAGAATAGAATAGAGAATAGAATAGAGAATAGAATAGAGAATAGAATAGAGAATAGAATAGAGAATAGAATAGAGAATAGAATAGAGAATAGAATAGAGAATAGAATAGAGAATAGAATAGAGAATAGAATAGAGAATAGAATAGAGAATAGAATAGAGAATAGAATAGAGAATAGAATAGAGAATAGAATAGAGAATAGAATAGAGAATAGAATAGAGAATAGAATAGAGAATAGAATAGAGAATAGAATAGAGAATAGAATAGAGAATAGAATAGAGAATAGAATAGAGAATAGAATAGAGAATAGAATAGAGAATAGAATAGAGAATAGAAACGAAGAAACACTTAAATATACAATGTTTTGTATGCTAACCACCCTGTAGCCCAAAATTTCCTTAAAATTCACCTTGCTTCTCACACTACACTTTGTCTCACCTGCAATCGCTTCCCTCGTGGCAATGCACAACCCCAAAACGTTGACGTCGAAGGTTTTCCTCCACTTTTCAGAGTCCCCACCCACAAGGGTTGTGTTCTGTACCATTCCAGCATTGTTCACCAGGATATGGACGGGTCCCAAGTTATCCCTAACCCATTCGAAAGCTGCCAGAATGTCCTTTTCGCTGGTCATATCTGCTTGAAGAGCGTGGAGTTTGCCTCTACGGTCTGAGAGTTTCTTGGCAAGGTCTTCGATGAGGTTTTTTCGTCTGGCTATGCCCACGACCTGGAGGGATTGCCATGGGGTACAATGTGGAGACGATTTCCATTGTAATGGTGTGATTTTTCAATGATAACAGGTCGTTATAAAGATAAATAGGTAGTTCAAGGATTTCTAAGGATTTGGTTGCTTTTGTAAGTACTATCGATTGAAAATAATTTCATCATTTTTTGATTTGTGCTTATTATACAGGGAGTTTCTTCATGGGTTAACGTGGGGATACGTCAAGTCAAAAGTTTACGTTAACAGACTTAATACTATTGATGAACTAAAAGAAAAAATTAGAACCGTAAGTAATTCAATTAACGCTGATACCCTTGAAAATATATCGCAGGAGTTTCAACATCACCTTGTATATTGTCAAGAAGCCAATGGCTTGTAATTTGAGCACTTATTTTAATAGTTTGTGGGTTTATAATAAAATTCTTTTTTTTTATTTAGTCCTGCTGTCATTTTTATAAATTACATTATTATCAATGGATTATCTAAGAAACATAAGCAAAAATATTGCAACCAAACACAAAAAATGCGCTATTTTTGAAGGTACGACTTATCAAAATAGGGTATTGCCATCAAAAAATCATGATGACGTCATAACTCAAACAGTGATGACGTCATCAAAAATATGAGAATACCAAAAAATGTGCAATCAAAAACGTAAATCGACGTGTCTGAGCTTTTTTTCCCAATAGCTGAATCAAGCTTTTAAAAAATTCGTTCCGACTTTTACGTGCTCACCCTATTTTATATGATTTTTCAATTTAAATCCATGTATTATACCCTATACCTGAAATTAACCATTTATAAGTTTGTCTAAAATAAAATGGCAGGTTATTTCTTTAAATTCAATGATCAATTTATGATCCGGCAACATCGCTCTTGTTGCCAATGTGATTTCAATTATGAACCTAAAATAAGAAGACTATGTATTGCATAAGGGGCCATACCAGTGTGACACTTTCAATATATACAGAGTGTTTCAGAATTGCACTGCAATATTTCGTAAACTTTTTTCCTCTTTTTGTACCAGAGAATACTTACCTGAAACATTGCCGTGCAATTCTGAAACACCCTGTATATTTTTCTGGTTTATTCGAGAGTTTTTACTTTGAAAAATATCCTGTGAAAGCAGCAACATCGTATATGGAATATTTTTTGAATAGCAGCGTTCTTAAGAACGACCGCTTTCAGGCTGAAACTTTGAACGCGTTTTTCTTGAAAGGACATTTTTCAATATTGCTAAATTGGGCGATCGACTACAAAATGAAACTGAGTATTTTTGGATAAATTCACTATACAATGACATGCGATCTTTTTGTTTTTTTTTCAATCGCAAACTTTTCATTAAATCCTCAAACTATTCGTATTTCCCATCTCATGCTTCTATTCACTTGTTGATCGGTGCACAAAAAAAAATTAACAAACCAAAATAATTGAATCCACTTACATGTAGACCTTCCTCGACTAGTTTTTCGCATATTGCTGAACCGATTCCTACACTGGCGCCAGTAACAATCGCGACTTTGCATCGCCATCTAGCCATGGAGCCGGCCATTTCAACGATTCGATGATGGATTAGAGAATGGTCGATGGTCGTGGATCGTTCTCGACGCGGCCCCTACTTTGCTTGATCTATTTTTCATGTGAAATTCATGCTATTCGGAGTATTCGGTGGGGTGGTGATTTGAATATCGACTGATTAGGAATTTGGCTTTCAAAATCGTCGTATGGAGAGCATCTATATGGACTCTTCATGGGGTTTTTCGTTGAAAATCAAGGGGATTTTGGGAGTTTTTGGTGTTTTTTGCGATATTCTGAGAGTTTTTGGAATTTTCAACATGAAATATCTCGAAAACTATGCTAGATATTGAAAAAACGGATTTCACCACCGTTTTCAGCGCCTTTTAGACACCTTATAGACACTTTATAGACGAGTTTCCAAGCGAATTCTTGAAATTTTGCTCGAAAATATACCAAAGGATTTTTTGGATTTTTGAAGAAATAAAAGTCGTTGTAGAGTCTTCAATGTTCGTATGGAGGCTCCCAGAGCATCTATTCATGGGTTTTTTCGTTGAAAAATGGGGTTTTTGGTGGATTTTCGTGGGTTTTTGCGACTTTTGCGAAAAATTTGTTGTTAAATTTGTCAAACTAATTTGACATCAATCATAAATATCTCGAAAATGATCCGATATATTCAATATTGACAGATATCGAAGTGCGAACTGGAAAAAATTCGATAAAATTTGCTCATCTCATAAATGGCCAGACTTAGACATAATGAAAACTGAAAAAGATAACCTCGAAAAAACATGAGAAATCTGAGGATGTAATGAAAAATAGAGCTCTCTCTATGAGATAACGAAGTTAACCTCAATTTCCCTCATGACCGGAAATGTTGCCATATTGAAAACGTTTTCATTTGACAGGACATAATAGGTAACCGTCTATATACAATTAATCAAATCTTTTTTTTCTGAAACTCCGAATATATCATAAAATTGAGATAAATGTAGACTTTCAATGATCATACTTAGCTTTAGTTTCAGTTTTCTTATGAAACTTCCTGAAAAATTGTAATCTCTTCTTAAAATTCCCACATATATGTAGCATGAATCAGCTGTTGATTAAAATATAATCAGATGTAAAAACAAATCTCAAAAAAAAACTTACAATAATGTGACTTCCATCACTCAAGGTCATATTCTCAAATTTGATAATTAGTATTCAAACATAAGTGATAATATCTGGGGAAATTTTGTAAACCATTTCCAATGACGCATCTCAAATGCCAAATAAAGTAGTCAACAACAAAATAAAATGAAGACAACAGTTTCAACCTCCCATGAATGTCATATCTCAACTGAATCCGGAAATTTTCGTCTGATCATCAATCAAGATATTTGAAAACATGATTGGATGAAAAATAATGAGTCCTGTATAACTAATCTTTCAAAATCTCTCGAAGATCTGTGATGTAATCTTTTACATTTGTGGAGAACCTGTATGTCACTATTGTTAATGATAATTTAATTATTTCTTTACTTATTTCGGCAATTTTCGATGTTAATCGACGTCATGGATTCGCCAGTGACTATTTACAACTGTTTCTTTTTGTCAGGTTGGTACCAATAAATAAAATAAGAGATATGCATTTAGATTCAATGACCAGATCATTGATCAACAAAATTTTCATTCCAATCCAAATCTACAGTGATGGACAAAGCATCACAACACAATGAGACCTCACGAAGTTAATAAACATACCCCCAAGCGACTACATTCCCATCCAACACCCCTGGACTTGTCAAAACATTCAAAATATGCTCGCCAAATAAATCTACAAAGTCCGGAACGAAGATCAAGCTTTTATTTCCCATTATCTCGAGCCTATTCATTTGCTACATCAAAAAATAAATGATTTCATTATGTTTCTTCATTCACAGGTCACCCCAATAACAGCGGCGTAGCTATGTCATCGCGTGCTTTAAGGGTTCAACCCTACTTAATTGAAAATTGAATTACCCTGTGATTCTATGCTGGGCCCTTTTCTTGTCTCATATCTGATGGTACTTTTAAGTTTATTTTGAATGAATATTTTCTTTTGTAATGATATTTTTGTGTTTTATTCTCATAAATTCTCTCAACTCCATGCATTTTTATTATCAAGAATATCAACTAAAATTTCAAATTCATGAAACAAAATTGTATGTACGACATTATCCAATACATTATACACAGCTCTGGTTCGTGAGATTCATGAGTTGAGACAAATGACATGGAACGACAAGATTCAAGACAGATGACAGCTGACACATGACATCAGACTCGTGATGGAAGACATATGACTTTCAATTGTATTAATATCTCTGGGATATAACTGAAGAGAACACCCTGTAATCGTTTTCAACCCCTGCTCAGAGGTGAAGTATTTGTCAAAGAAGAAACTTAATAAAATCTCAATGCGCTCTACGCCTCAATGAATAGAAGTAACCCTAGTAACCCGATACTCGAACAATCGAGAGTCGGTCGACAGTCAAGAAGGGTGGCTTGATTTTGCAATCCCCAATTAGGCGACGTATGGCCGACGATTAAGGCCCCTGTCATGAGAGTAATCTGGGAGATAATATTATTATTCGACTGACGGCTAGATGTTCCGGTAAATAAGGTCTTTTATCCGGTAATTACGCGACAATATCGCGTAGAAATTGAATTAACCGACTTGATATTGTGCGCATTTTATTTTCCTTTCAGGGGTTGTGGAGTGTTTCAGTGTTATGCCAAGAGCAATTGATCGAATTGTGTGTTTATATTGACAACATTGATTGCAGTAATAAGAGGGTTTTAATTTGGATAATTTGAAGAACGTCCTGTATGAAGCACCACCAGAACCAACAATGGAAACTTTCGGCTGCACATCAACGACGTACGTGAACGTATTTTATGACAGCTGAGCATGCGCAGTTCTGATTTTCTCCACGTTACGTTACGTCTAGATATACAGGGTGTCAACTTGAAAACTTCCAATGCAAATATCTCTGAAACTAAAAAAGTTAGAGGAGCGCAATTCGGTACAATTGTTTAACAGGTAGGAGGAACTACAACCACCATATTTTGGTTACAGGGTGAGTCACCCCTTGGGCCCAATGGACCCCAACCCCAAAATTTCAAGCAGCACACCCCACTTTGTGATACCTCAAATTGAAGGTTTTTTGGGGTAGAATTCACCTGTACAAGAATTTTATACAGAATCTAAAAAAATTATGACTTATAACTTATTTATAACTTCGAAAATAAAAAAATAAACAACAAAACCTCGAAATCACGAACCATCCTCGACAGACATTTTCCATCCCTTAAAATCCCAACGATCAGAGCCGAGACAACCTCATAAAGATCCCTGTTAATGAGGCTTCCGGCTTGCGTTAGTTATATTAGCACCTTTATCTTTTGTTTTGCATTCTTTGTGAGTCGAGTAGGCCATGGAGGGTGCTAGAAAAGATGAGGTGGAGTGCAGGACACGTCCGAAGGGGTACTTCGTACATGTGACGTTTTGGGGGGGCATGAGTTATGAGAAAATAAATCTTGAAGACATTAGATTAATTAATTTGTAGATGTGGCAACACTGCAACTAGGGTTGCTGCTATGAAAAGAAACACATAGTATAAAAGTGGAGTGTAAGTATATATTAAGCTATTTCTCCATGAAGATCATCCATTTCTGCGTAAAGTTTTTGTTTGCAGAATCGAATTCTCTATAATGTTTACAATATCACAATATATTCACGACTAAAAAATACGAAATAATGTATTTTCGTGTGAAATAAATGGAGAACTTAACCTCAATGTTTTCTTGATAGTTGGAGACATCTTGAATAGACCAAATCCTTTGATTAAACTTACAGATTGAGGTTGCGTTATCAACATTGAAATCAGTAAATTCTATAATCAAATTCATCTTAGTATTTTGTTTATATTAATTACCAAGAAATAACGTCGAAAGATTCAACGGATATAAACATTTTCATTTGGATTATCAGATATCAATAGTGGAATGTAAATAAACAAATGAGATAACTTCATCATCATAATTTCCTTCTACCAAACCTTGATTTTGTAATCTCTCTAACCTAGATTTTAATTATAGGAAAAATAGACATGTATCAAAGCAATCAATGTAGGAACTAAAATTCTTCGATGGTTTCCCTTAGTTCGTTCATATTCATAAATAACAAATAATTTATTTTATTGATATTTCGAACATTCCATTCATCAACATTATGAGCAGTGGCTAGTTTTCAATAAATAAAGAAATGAAAATTACTGCATTATTCAATACAAAATGAAATAGTTCCTGTGAAATAATATTGACTACACCAATGGATTATACCTATCAGGAAAAATTATACAATCATTTGTATTGATAATTTTTCGTTCCACACAATTTGGTAAGTTGTGAGATCATTGATTTTGCTAACGAGAAGCTTTCTTGTGATTTGCATAAATAACCCATTCAGTTTGTCATCGATAAATACTAATAGCCTATTATTTCCTAGAATTGTATTGAATCTTCAACAGAAAGATTAGTTTCCACAAAAATAATTGGTGATTTATTCATCAGGCAGTACCCAAAATTTTGTGGAACCCCACGCCTTGATATATTTTTTTTTTCAATAGATTAACCATAGGCGGAATCGACGTTCGACTTTGAGTCCAAAAAGATGTCTCCTTTACGTCGGAAACAAGTCCTCTAGAACAGTGACATCTTTCACTTTTTATTTCTTGTAAATTGGCAAGAAGGGGAAGGAGATAAAGTACTAGGGGGTGACTTATAGTGGGGTTGTGCCAAAGAACGCTAATTGTTATTTAAATAGGAGGGTTTGTTCTATGGACGATGGTCATGAAAATCCGAAACGTTGGAACCAACAATCATCAAATAATACTTAAGAAAAGTTATTGTTAAGGGTAACTTCATTAAAACACTGTTTATTTGTTTGTAGTATTTTTTTATTTTGAATGTCATCTTCCTATATCCTGAAATTCTCGTGATGACAATAAATTCATCATCAATTTCAAATAATGCATCAGTTCTATGTCATAAAGTTGAGCACATGTCATCTGTCAAAATCTGACAGAATGATTCATTCGAATTATTTTCCATGGATGACTCGAACAGATGGTTAATAATGTATAATAAATCCATTGGCATTATAAACAACATATATAAATAATGTATTTACGATTCCTGTCATACTATATAATAAATACTTCGATTAAAAATTATCATCTGTAGCACTAGCTTTATAAAATCTCCTTGAGTAAGCAGCTGGGGAATTATCGCAAATTCCAAAAAAGCTGAACCATCGTCGTTGGTAGGCGAATAACAAGAAGAAAATGGCTGGAATTGTTATCAAAACACCTGGAATTTAATTGAACACAAAAATAATAGTTATTCCATCAACAATCTCAGACACTTAACTATATTTGCTGGGATACTAACCTGCTAATACACCTACCAATATGGCACCATCCCTCTCTGGTCTTGCTCCATATATGTCTAAACATCTCATGTGACTCTTTTTCTCGAAGAGTTCATAAAAAGTGTACTTCTTCATCTCTATCGGTGCAGCACATCTTAAATCATTGAAAACGTATATCTCCAGTTGAAATTATCATTTTGACAAGCTGTCACACTCCCCCCTCTGAAGTACTGTCAGATATGTCAGTTGTCAGCTGTCATTGGGGGCATATTCAAAAGTGACAGTTGTTATTCTATGCTTACCTCACTTCCTTTGCCCTATGCTCGTCGATTTTAAGGAAAATTGGTAACAAATCATCGATTAACCACTGATTCTCGCACTCGCAAGTCCATGGGTTGTCTCTGATGTCCATATCCGATAAACCATCCCATCTAGCGATGATCTCGCTCTCTAGGTAGGCCAGTTTGTTGTTGCCAATGTAAAGCTTGAATCAACAACAACAAAATGAAATCGATGTATCGGAATGACATTTGACATTTGACAGTTGGGATAAAAGACGTTCCGGGAACGTCTCAGCCTACTTACTTTTTTGACAGGTGGCCAAACTGAGGCTCCGCCAGTGTTGGTGGGTTTTGCCAATGCCATAGGATCAATGTGATGGAGATCAATGTTATCGCTCAAATAAAGTTCCTCTAGATTGACAAGGTTGCACAGGGAATGCTTTTCTATGCGGATCAAATGTTGATTCCGGCATAGGTGAAGGATTCTTAACTTTTCCAATATTGGGAATCCACTAAAAAAATTGTCATTGTTGGTATTGGTCATCGTTCTTTTCAGATATTGAAAATAGTCTTCGAAACCCCAGTCATTTGTTTTATTGCATATACAGGGTGTTTCATAATTGCACATCAATATTTTAGGTACGTATTCTCCGGTAGAAAATAAGGAAAAAAGTTCCTATGAACGTATATCCGATCTCGATTATTAGCGAAGTTACAGGGTGTTGAAAGTCGAAAAAAAATTAGGTTTTTATTTTATTGTGCTTGACCTACCGCAGATAGAGCTTTCAAATTTTGTATGAGTATCAAGCAATAGGTGCTGCTCAATATGAAAGTAAATGTTTCCCAAATACCATACAGGGTGTTGCATTTTCCGAGGTCTCAATCCGTAAAAGCCATAAGAAAAACTTGCCCGTGCGCCACTGGTAAATTTTAATATTTTTCTCAAGTTCTTTAACCTATTACCTAAATTTTGTCACTCCTGACTTTTGGTCGAATTTCGTTGAGTTTCCACCAAAACAGGATACCAATTGACAGTGAATAACCGAAAAAAATGTCGACTACAATCAAATATTTCTCTCTGAATAAATTTGGCATCGTTGTGAAGTCACTATTGATGCTTAAATGTTCTAGAGACTTTTCATTTTGCACTTATGGCATCGAAAGATAACCAAATCAGCCAGAACTATCTTCCTTAAATAAATAAACTATACCTTTCTTGTGTCAAATTCACGAAACCAGTGTTGTTCAAATACAACTCTTCCAGATTCCTTCCTTGAGCCAATGTATCTGGCAATTCAGTGAAGCCAATGTTTCCAGATAAATCCAGGATCCTCAAATATTTCGGCGTGTGCAGCATATTATCTGGCAAAGTCTTAATTTCTGTGTATTGAAGATATAATTCCTAGAATCAATCTAAGTTCCAATTTCATGTATAATATAACTGAAAGTTCAAGCGAGCTCACGTCCCACGAACGTACAATTTTGATCCAATTAACGTCAGAATTTAAATAGGACATCTAATGAAATGTCTCTGATCGTTATCAGTATCAGATACTGACGAAAGAACGAGTTAAAACAATTTTAGTCCTCAGACTACATCCAAATGATGTACTCGGTAATAAATTTGGTAGAAAACTTCTAGACACTCAGTATATAATTTACCTTCAAGGACGGTAAACTGTCAATGGCTATTAGAGTCGGATGATCGATTATCTCAATAGGATTGTGACTCAAATCAAGAATTTCTATTTCGGTGGTATGTTCAAATATATCTTGATTCAACGTGTGGAGTTTATTGTGATCCAGTCTCAGTTCTTTCAAGTTTCTCAACGGGTACAGCCTTGTCTCCAAATATATTCCCTACAAATAAAACAACACACTTCAATGGCATGGTTTTCTTATTGATTGGCCTGAACCACGATCATATACACAGGTCTGGCAACTCGTATGGTAGGGGGTAGCCCAAACATTGAAGAAATTTTTGTGGTTCTCTATTGTCACTTGTCAGCCAGAGCTTCAGGAAGCTGAGAAAATCGCGAAAAACCAATCGGAAAATTTCAAAATCGGTTTTTCGACTTTGATATATAGTGATTCTTTCGTATTTTGACGCGCTGATTCCGAAAATGGGGTCTTTTGAACTCGTAGAGCTTCAGGAAGCTGAGAAAATTGCGAAAAAACAATCGGAAAATTTCAAAATCGGTTTTTCGAGTTTGATATATAGTAATTCTTTCGTATTGTGTCGCGCTGATTCCGAAAATGGGGTCATTTGAATTCGTAGAGCTTCAGGAAGCTGAGAAAATTGCGAAAAACCAATCGGAAAATTTCAAAATCGGGTTTTCGACTTCAGTATATAGTGATTCTTACGTATTTTGACGCGCTGATTCCGAAAATGGGGTCATTTGAACTCGTAAAGCTTCAGAATCACAAATCAGATCCGATCAGCTTTTCGAAAGAAGGATTGGTTTTCTTTTATTCCAGAGAATTTTGCAAGATATAATATTTCTGTCATTGATTTTATTCACCATTCAAATCTTAACCGTTTCTTTTGTTTACAATACGAACTGTCAAAGATTAATCACGTGATTATACCCCTAGCGGATAATTATTGCAACTTTTTCTCCACCACTCTAAAATGCCGTAGATTCCAGACCTGCGCATACGATCGTGGCGTGAACTCACTCTGAAAGCATCAGGATGAATAATCTCCAGATCATTGAAGCTCAGAATCAAAACCACCATGTCTTGCAGGTTCCTGAAAACACTGTCGGATATCCTGAAGATGTCGTTGCGCGCCAAGTTCAAATAGGTAAGGTCCGAATCGGGGAAAATAAAGGACAAGTTACTGAAATGGTTGTTCTGGAAATTGATGGAACGATATTTGTAACTTTCGTTGGAGTCTTTGTTGAACCAGGAGGTGTTTTCGAAGACGTAATTTGGTATAGGCTGGGTACATGTAACGTTGGCGTAGGTTTCTTCGGGATCGTAGGTACAATTGCACAGTTTGCAGAATGGATATGTAGAGTTTTCTTCCACAGCTACAGAAGTCCCTATCACCACCAAAAGTGCGAAAAATGGTAGTAACATTCTGAAAGAAGAATGAGGAATTATTTATTTCATAAGCATTACAAACATTTTTCGAACAATTTGAATGATATACTTAACCTAACTTTGTGTTTCAGAGAATCGTTGAAAAAATAGACAAGCGGCAACACTGCATTTTCTGTCGAGATGTCAATTTTTCTGCTTGAATGAATTGAATATAACTTGTTTGGTAATACTGTTATTATTAATGACAACGTTGATGTTCAAGCTACCTCAATTAATATCTTCAGGCTTTTTTTGTATAGGGTGTTAGTGATTTCCAGCGGCGTCCCTTAAGGTCACATGACTCGATAAGGACTATTTATTAAAAACATTTTTATGGCAGGATTTTGAATTATTTAGTCAGGTTCTACCTTAATCTGAGATAATTTCCACGTTTTCTCAAACACCCTGTATACATGGAAATTATAAAAAGAATGTAAGCTTAATAAAATATAAATTGTCAGATTCTGAGAATTATTCGTAGCTGAGAAACCATTCGCTGATGAAATGAAATATCTTCTTGTCTCATTACTTTCCAAAATTGAAACCCCCCATTCTATGCGAAATGTACAGGGTGTTCTTCAGATTTTAGTTTGAGAGGTGACAAACAATATCGTCTAGTTTTTTTTTTATTCAAGAGAAGTTAATCGGCACAACCTATACAGGGTGTTTCAGAATTGCTCGGCAATATTTCAGGTACGTATTCTCTGGTACAAAATAAGGAAAAAAGTTCCTATGAACATGTGTCCGATTTCGATAATTAGTGGAGTTACAGGGTGTTGAAAGTAAAAAAAAATAGGTTTTTATTTTATTGTGCTTGACCTACTGCAGATAGAGCTTTCAAATTCTGTATGAGTGTCAAGCAATAGGTGCTGCTTAATATCGAAGTAAATGTTTTTCGAATACCATACAGGGTGTTGCATTTTCCAAGGTCCCAATCCATAAAATTCTTAAGAAAAACTTGCTCCTACGCCACTGGTGATTTTTAATATTTTCCCCAAGTTCTTCAAACTATAATCTTAATCTTGTCACTCCTGACTTTTGGTCGAATTCTGTTCAGTTTCCTCAGAAATTAATTAATTTGTAAACTGGCTCAAAGTTGCATACTCTCAAATGTTAATAATATTTCGATATTTGATATCAATTAAAGAATCAATATCAATAAAAGAGAAATTTATTAACAAACGTTTAGAGGAATTGTTAAAAGTGACCTCCGTTTTGTTGAATGCAACATTGAACACTGAATCCACGATTTCTTGGCACTTCGTATCACCCTGTAACTCCGCAAATAATCGAGATCGGACACAATATGGTCATAGGGACTTTTTTCCTTATTTTGTACCAGAGAATACGTACCTGAAATATTGTCGTGTAATTCTCAAACACCCTGTATAAACCAAAGAAATTACAGTTTTCGTAAACTGAGATGTGTTTTGTTTACTCACTGACTCATTATCAGATATATTATCTTGTATGATATCAACAATTTTCACAGTATTGTTTGTCGAACATATCATTCATTGCAATTTTTATCAACTATAGTATTATGGAACGTATTTTCGTTGGCTTTCATACAAATAATGTCGTCTATGAATGTGTACTGCATTCACTCATATATAGAAACATAATCAACCTCTGTTTACCGTGAATATTTTTATAATAAACATTCCGTAGATTATTACCTGATTCTTTCAAGATCAAAAATTAATTTACACTACAATAAGCACATTCCTGTGTCTCACTTGATACTGAAAGGTAACAAACACTATAACGTTGATGTTTAATTTAGTAACACTATCTATCTTATCTAGATCAAATATTGGGCAAAACGTTCCAGATACTGATATTTCCAGCAGTCTCAATGATAGATTCAAATAAAATGAGATTAGGAACATTCAGCAGGTGAATGCAATGTGGAATGCAATTTTAATGTATTTTTATCAATAAAATGTTTTCAAATCTCCACAGCACTTTGTGGATATGTAAACTAAATGCCCCTCCTTCGAATTTTGCAATAAAAACCGACATTTAAAAGAGCGAGTAGCATCGATAGGAGCATGAGAAGTATCGTGCTCACACACTCACTTACAATTCTGGCCCATATAATTTTTTAGATACAGGGCGAATTTGAGAGTATAGAATTTTGGGAACTCTTTGTATCTCTGCTATCTTTCAACTGATTGGTGAGGTAAAAATTGCCTCACAGGATGTTCAACTGGAATATAAAACATATCTTGCAGTTAAATCTGAATAGCTCTTTTGAAGAAATCTGACTACGCCACTGGATCTTACGATAAAAAATGTTGAAAAGGCAATTTTTATTTTCCTTTCATTTATGAATTAAAATATAGCTGATTAATATTGAGGATTCCATAATGCAGTTTAAGGAAAATAATAAAAAAAACTAGCTGTATGAACACTATGAACATCTAAAATGTGATAGATTGTACAGGGTGGGCAAATTTTAATGTTTATATGGGGTAACTAGGTAACTATAGGAGATACAAGAAAATAGAAGTGATATATTTTATTGAATTGAAAGAAACGAGATGATTAGGTTACTGAAGGTACACATTTGAAAATTATTCCGTATACAGGGTGATTCGTTTTCACTGAGCAAACTTGCCATACTTTCATTTATAGAACACCCTGCATTCTACTAAATTTTCAGTTACTTGGGATCATTTGTAACAGGTTTTTTCATCTCCAGAATTGACATTTTAAGAGTTGGTTCGTTTTTATTTCAATTTTCGAAAATTGTACTGATGGCATCATCAGAACTGTGTAAATAAATATCACATTTCAAGAAAAACTAATTTCGAACTTATATTAACATGGAACTTGATGCCAATGCACTGAAAGTGACATAATTTGATTGACAGATTCGATTCGATATTTTGAAGATATTACGAGAAATAAGGGATCTTTCGTATTTTTCAGTTGAAAATTCCGAATAAAACGCATTCAGCGCCAACTTTTTGATTAGGAATTAATCAAACTGTCAAAACTTTACATTGTACATTGTTTTTTCCACAGCACTCCTCGCAAAAATGAATAATTAAATTTTCGACAACATCGTGATAGTGAACCACCCTGTGTGACACAAGAGGATGAAAAACGATAACGAAATAGTTAATTTCAAGATGGCAGGTGTTTCTCCGCTTATTTGGTAATCACTGAAAATGCGATGCTATACTCAAAAACTCCTTGACAAATTCTCTCAATGAAGTTTTCATTATAAATATTCAATACGATTGGTTTTTCAAAAGGAAGGGATATAAAAGGGAAATCGAAAATTTCTTTATTCGCATTCGAAAAACGGACAGCCTGTACAGATTTAAATTGGAATTAAACATCGAGAATTCACAACGAACGGTCTTTGTGATAAACCATGTATTATGCAAAACTCCATCGACAAATCATACTCCTATTGTGAGATTGCAATATCCGAAGCATCAATATAAGAATTCAACAAAAGAGCTGCATGCCTCCATGGCGTATATCGATCTCCTCCGTTATTAACTTATTTTCTTTCGAAGAGAGTGTACGAACAAGCTGGAAACCCATATCGAACTGAAATTGGACGTTATTGGAAAAATTACATCAGAATAGCATTCGTTACGAACAATTTGCGGCGTACAGTCCGGAAAGCAAGTCAACTAGAAACGGTGGATTATTCCAATTTTAGCTTCTCCCCGTTTCATCCTAAAACGCAAAATAAATCGCTCCCGGAACATTCACACGCTCTCTGATGCCGGCAGTTGGTGTTTCGAAATAAAACTACACAAACTTTGAAATGCGAAAGTAGCATTTTCGATCTCAATTTTTCGATCGATTGCACTGATTTTCTGGTTTCGAGTTATACAGGGTGATTCACAAAACTGATTCATTTGGGCTGCATGGAGAAATAACAGAGATATCATGTTGAAATTTTGGTGCCAGCTACAGTTCAATGTGATCTATTCCCTTGAAATATTTTCAAAACGCTGTCACTTCCGGTTAAACCGGAAGTGATATCAACTTCGTTTTTTTTAAAGCAACACCCTGTTTATTCTCACATTTCAAAAATCTACGTGGAATTCTGGATCTGTTGCATTTCGAATTGCTCCTCTATCCCGATTTGTTTTCGAGATATTCATTTTTTTCTAAAAATTTTGACAGATGGACTGACCAACTAAAATGTCTGTATTAACTACAACTTTCATGATAGAAACGTCAATCTCCGTATATACATCAATGAAAGAGTATCCTATCAGGTGCCCAAAACAGTGTTGCTAAATATTCCACAGGGTGTTCGATATCTCGGTTTACTTTTTGGAAATTTCAAATCCCAATAACTTCTTTATTTCAAATGGAATGATCATGAAATTTTCACACTATCCGACGCAAATTTCATTTCCTATCGATTTGTAGAAGTATATAATATTGCTAAAATGGATATTCATAGAGATATTACCAAAAATGTGGAGTTGCTATCTCTTTTAGTTCTCCATAAAACTCTAATGAATCAGTTAGGTGAATCACCCTATATGCAAGTATTTTTCTGCTTTCAGAGACCCACAGATTGGATCATTGAATACCTTCAAATGGTAACATATGACAATTGACAACTGAAGGTATTTCTCTTCTTGATATCGAACAACAAAAATTAATTCAAGACATGGAATTTGACTTGATTGAATCACATCCAAAAATGAATTCTTCTGATAAAGCAGATGTCGAAGTTATTATTATTTTTACAAATTTCCTTGGATATCTGTCAACAGTATGAATGACAGAGTACTGAAAAAGTTAGGTTAAATATTTCATTGCATTCAATGTTAATTTTATATAGCAATAAATAAAGAATGGAATAAAATAAATATGTGATTATACATTAGTGCATTATCGTTTCATTTCATTCCTTATTTGCTAACCTATAAACTAACCACAAAAAGACCGAAAACTAAACAAACAATCTTCAATGTCCCTGATCACAGCCTACTAGAATCCTCCTTGATGCCCCATCAAGACATCAGATTACACATGACGTATATTGCACACGAGGGCGCTATCAAACAATAACAAACTCAAAGGTTAATCGTTCAATGTCCACCGCACGATATCGCTGAAATGTCACCAAATGTCAGCCGTGGAAGGGCCGAAAAGCTGTGCCGAGCTGTCACGCTTCACGTCCTCCTACACTCTACAACCTCAAATTCGCTTGTTTATAGGGCCGTTATTCGATATATCGGATCATCTATGTACAGGGTGGTGCGTGTGAGAGTCAAATTCGTTTAATAACTCAAGCGGAAAGCATGAATCAGACGAAGAAAAAATGAGAGATCAAATTTATTCGAAATGAAGAAGGATTTCGAAAACGAGCCTCATTTTGAGAGGAAGCATTGGCGTAATATTTTTTTTTTCGACAAAAACGTTCAGTATAAGACCCTGCACGGACGCCACTGGAATTATAATTGAGGAAATACACCCTGGTACGTGGAAGCCATGTATCAAATTTCATGGAGATGTGTTCAATATTATGTCAGTTATTTTTTTCAAACCCCTGTAGATGCTCGTTATTGTTTCAAGAAATTTCTCGAGAAAATGTTATTATAAAATTGTATCTACAGAAACACAGAAACAAAGAAATAAAGAAGCACAGACACACAGAAATACAGAAGCACAGAAACACAGAAATACAGAAACACGGAAACACAGAAATACAGAAAGATAGTGTCATATATGTCAAAGGAAGACAAATGTTTTCTGTGAGGGATAGCACGTGATTGAACCAATTTCCCTGTGACATAATGTGGCATAATAAATTGTTGAAACAATCAACTTCATTTAAAATCGCACTCGAACATAATAATTGTGAGACATTGTATAGAGTATATTTCACATAATTTGTCACGTGTAAAGGATACAAGTTCCCTGAGAATGAATTTTTCTCAACACTTACACAAAACAGAGCAGAAAAAAACTATCGATGTTCACATGATTTAGTCACGATGGAAATTGCTTGCAACATTATAACCCTCATCACTCATAACACCTACTTCAATATCTCGCTAATGAGGCCGTTGAACAGCCTTATTTTGGCTAGTCTGCAACTCCAACACACACTTCAAGAAGATTAACAAGTGGTAAAAGAGATAAGTCATGGATTAGGTTGTTCTCTGAAAATTCGATGAGCTTATCGAAGATCAATATGTCACAGCAAATTCCAGTGGTGATGCTTCAATTAAGCTCAATAAAAGAAGTGTCGTGTTAAAGATAGTTTGCTAGGAAGATAAATTGCTAAGAAAAGATAAAATTATTTTTGGATCTACTATGGATATTTGATGATGTATGCATGAAAATTGTCATGAACAATTGAGAACTGATAGAAGATAGTTCTAACAGATTTGGTTATCTTTCAATACCAACAGTGCAAAAATAAAAGTATCTAGCTAACCACTGAACTTCTGATTGGTTGAGATATAGCTGGGGTTTCATTTAGGTATCAATTTACAGTGACTTCACAACGATACCAAATTCATTCAGAGATAATTGAATGTTTTACGAATATGTATTGGAAAAACTGTTAACGGTTAATATCCATAGTCGATATTTCATCAAACGAAAACATTTTTGAAAACAGTGTGAATGTTAAACTTAACCTAACTTCCTCTGTCGGAGTATCGTTGAAAAAATTGACAAGCAGCAACACCGAACTGTCAGGCAAGCTGTCACAACTGTCTTGCTCAAATAAATAGACAATAACACATTGTTAGACACGAATCTCTCTCTTTTATTTGTAATTTAATCAGCTGTCGCAATAATAAACAAGTGGACGTATAATAATAGCAAACATTTTATTTCATTTCATTTCAAATAGCTTTCCACAATCCTTACATCCCCCACCACAAAACCCGATCAATTCACAGATCACATTATACGATCCAAATCCTCGCCTGACTCGAAACTTCCTTCCACTTATATACCACATATTGTCGCTAAATGGGCAATTTGGCCCGAACATATCCACGATCAGGGTACAATGCAGCTCGGGGTGGAGTTTACGTCCGGGGGTAAACAATCGAAAGGGAGGATGGCCGCTATAGGTCGACACCGGCATGCCCCGCCTCGCGTCACCATGACGACGTGTTATCCTGGTCTAATGCACCTTAATGGGGTTGTGAAGGCGAACGGTTTTCAGATCATCTGGGATACAGGAACATTTGACGGTGACGGAGTAATTGGGGGGAATTCGGGTGGTTTCTTTTTCGATGTCGTATTCTATCGGAACTGTACAAGGTGCTCATGAACATTGGCATAACTAGAGTTGACTAATGAGGGGGGGTTTAATAAATAAATGTCGTTTCACAACTCTTTCGATTCAAAGAATGCATTGAAATGATAACTACTATTTGAAAATGCCAATATCTTGAAAACTATTCAAGCTAGGTATAGGGAACCTTTATATAAAATGAAAGGTTATGGAATTTTGTATTGTTCAGATTGAAAAAATACAGGGTGTTCTATTTAAAATAACAAAGTTATCTGCGTTCGAAGTTATAAAAAAGTGACAATGTTTTTTGAACGTCCTGTATAATATTGGGAAACGGCTTCTATCGGAATCAATAGCCTAAAATCTCTTTAATGCTTGGTCAGAATTGGAAGGCATGGTGTCTATGCATTTCGATGTTATTCAGTCTCCAATTGTACCCTGCATTTTCAAAAAGAAAACAATACCTCGAAAACGGTTATAGTTAGGTACATGGTACCTTTTATGAAATTGTATTATTTTCCCCTGAACTATCCAAAACTGCAACAAAATACCGGGTGTTCATTTGAAAAACCAGGTATTTGGTCGCGAGACCGAAGGTCGAGTGATTTTGTCAAATGTCAGTTTTTCGAGCAAAATTGCTGATGGAAAAATTTTGAGTTGAAAAGAAATTTATCGGATAAAAAAAGCTGTTTTTTGGGAAGATAAATTAACGACAGAATATATCAATGAACAACAATAATAATTATCTTTATTGATACAATTAAATTATTTAAATTAACAGTTATTAAATCAACAATGCTCAAATAATTGACAGGGCAGACATTAAAGTGACGTAAGCATACTAGTTGTGGACGCTTAAGAGGAACAGGCGTTTTCATCAGTGATAAAAAACGATGCACCTTATTTATCGCTGTCAAAATGACAAAACAGTCGTCTTTATACAGGAGTTGATGTATCGCTGTAAAAGTTAGAGCTAACTTTTGCCGCTGTCAAAGTGACAATTGCATTGTGGCATATGCGATTTTTTACACATGAATGGAATTGTCAAAGTAAATGTTGAGAATATTTTCCTATAAACAATTCACTTTATCTTCGAGATCAATTGTTTGGTCTTGATTTTGTTTTCAAAATAAGTTGAGTCAGGTGTTATTAATAAGGGGAGGCAAAAGGGTATCGGAATTTTTATTTTCATCATAATTTATCTCAAAAATCAGTGTTTATTTATGTATTTATTTATTTACACCAACGGGATAACCCCCATTACAAAAAAAAATATTACAATAATAATAAAATTATGCTAGATTTTCATTTCTATAGATTTCTTAGAGCTTATCAAGTTACCATGCAATACATCTAATTATTTTTAAAGTTATTTCAATAGGTCTATGATTTCCATAATTTGTGGAGTGAAATCGAATATGAAAAACAGATTTATTTCTCAATGATCTAGTTGGGACATTTATAGAGATCAGCTGCAATAAATCCGGACAAATTATAAGACCATTGAACAACTTGAAGACAAAACATACATCACTGACGGTTCTTTCTTTTTGCAAAGAGTACATCTTCATGGTATCCAAAATATGGGAATAATCATGATTCTGAGCAGGGATCTGTAACCTGAAGGCACAGTGTCGTAAGAATTTATTCTGGATTCTTTCAATTCTCAAACTGTGTACTTACTATACATATAATAGGGTGACCACACAATGGGGAATTCTCCTTCAGACGATAATGAAGTATTTTTCATGATATATCTTTAAAACGTCGCATTTTAAATTTATCATTTCAACCTTTTTCCTAAAAAAAATATTTCAAGTACTTAAAAAACAGAAATAAATATGGGAATTTAAAGTTTAAGGTGCTTTGTTTCTAATTCACCATTTGGCAACATCGACTGCGGATTACAGTGATAAAAAAGGACAACAAATTCGTTACGTTGATTAGGTAAACAAAGATGGCTAGATTTCCATCAGATTAGAAATCCATTCTGCTTATTTCTATTCCATGAGGCATGACGTTCCATGCATCACAAAGGAGGCAACGACCAAGTTAGAGAGAGAACTCAGGTTTTAAGGTTATGTTTAAGTTTGGCGTGGTTTGGCTTCTAAGTAAGGTTGTTGTTCGGGTTGGACTATTATATTGATGTATAATATTGTATCAAATAACTTAAAAACAATTCAACCAAGTATTCTTCACCAGCCACAAAGTATAAACGAAAAGTTGGGTTATGACAACCGACAAATTTTGACACTAGATTGTAAATGTACAGACAACAAAGAACAAATATATGTTGTTCTTTTTCTAGCTTACTAGGCGCTGTTGCCAATTTGTGAACTAGGAACAAAGCGATTTAAAATTTAAAACCCTATATTTGAAAAATTATTTTAGATATCTTCTGAAGAGAGTTCGGAATTTTCATGAATGAAACTCATAATCATTAACTTTAAACTTGCATTTCCCGTAATAACCCAAATTGAGGAGAATTCCTCATTGAGGCATATTCCATAATGGATACTACCAATGACATATAGACCTTTTTTTGTTGTAGTTACAGAGAAGTCTTGACAATTTCGCAATACAAATCCCAACATTTTTGAAGCCTTTGCCACCATGCCCTTTATATGTTCTGTAGAATTTAAATGAGAGTCAAACACAACTCCTAGATCTTTTATAGATTCAACAGGATCAGCTTTGCTGTCCAAATGATTTTGCATGTCGCAGTCGAATCAGCTTCAAATCCATGGAAACTCATCCGTAACTTCCGAATCCACTAAACTGGCATCACTCACCGACACTACTCCCTCACGAGCCAACTCCTGCAAACTCCCCTAATCAAATCAGCGAATTCCTTGCTGTCAAAGCTCCTGTGCCCATCGCATTATTAATATTTACCCTGACAATAGGCGACGCCGAACAAATTAACTCGACAGAAACACAATTACCTCTTAATCAATCCCAATTAACCACCCCCTGGCATCATCAAAACTACCCTCCGCCGCCCGTGGTGGGCGTGTCCCGGCCGACGCTCGACGCTCCGGCGGCGTCGCGACGCCACAACCGGTCCGCCAGCGATCATGAGCGATTCGCGCCGCGAAGACTCCGTCGAGTTCGGGGGCACCAACTTGACGCCGAATCGCACCCCGTTTCTCATCGAAGACATACTCTATCGGCAAAAAAGTGAGGATAGTGAGAGGGTCTTCCAGTTGCCCAGGGCGGTGGAGAAGCGGATGCCCTCGCTGGAGAAGCCCGGATACGGGTACTTCCAGCCGGGGGGCATGATGCAGGGGTTCCCGCAGCCTGAGAACGGGTACATCCAGGTTATGGGGGCGCTAGGGGCGTATTTGGGGCCGCCGTACAAGAATATGACGGATCCGTACTTTCTCACGCAGGGTGAGTGGTTTTGGTAGGGTGTACCGCAAGGGTACGATTTGAGGCCGCGTATCTTACGAGTAGGCATCAATGGTCTACTTTTTCGAATTGAAGTGATGGTAGTTGATGAAAAAGATTACGATTCTTTAGCTACAGTGTTTCCACATGGAAGTTGTCAACCAAAAATATAGTCTCTTTATTTAAGGGGTTATATACAGTTAGAAGAACGAAAATAAGCGAATTTTCCACAATTTTTTCTGAAAAAACTTTTGAATTTATTGATCTAATAATTTGTATACATATTATGGTATCTTCCAACAGTACTTTAAGACTTAGTATTAGAGAAAATATTTATTTGGGAAGGAGCTACAGCTGAGCTACGGGAGCTCCTCTCAGAAAATACGTTTTGCGGTGACCACTCGGTATATCTCTGAACTGGGTCATCCGAAATTAAAAAACCAAACAGGTATCGTTAAAGTAATGTTAAATCTAGTAATTAATCGAAGGAATGAGCAGAATAATTTTTTTTTTGACAAAATGGCGGTTTCTCAAAGAAAAAAATCGATTCTTGACCAAAATGTCGGCCTCAAATTGTTTATAAAAAGAAATATTCATCGGTGAGAAAAAATCTTCGATCAATAACTGAAAAATATATTCAAGAAGCTCGTGTTAAAATTTCAGTCTAATCGGTTTAGCCGTTTTCGAGTAATGCTGGTCACCAACTTTGAAAACACCATTTTGAGAAAAACGCCTTTTAAGTTTGGAAAGCACTTTCAAGCACTCTGAAACGCCTTTTGAAATTCGCGTGTAACTCCGAAAATATTCACCGGAACGATATGAAAATTTTTGTGTGTAGAATAATTAGGAAAATAAAATAAAAAAATCGATTTTTTGAAAATTCTAACTGTATATAACCCCTTAAGAAGGGCAGTTGAAAAATGGATAACTCTCCTATGTTCAATTGAGCATAAAGTACGTCTAGAATCTGAATCTTCAACATGTCTACATGATGTCTGTCGATTTCACTAACATAACATACTGCAAAAATAAATTATTGAATAACGAAAAATGGTATCTTGGTATACGCCATTTAAGTAACGTTTCCAATCTTATGTAGTTTCAAAAGATTTTCAACACCATTTGTGCAAAATAAAAAGTATCTAGCTTTCAAACGTCATAACGACTTCTCATTAAGACCCATTAAGACCCATCAAGATCTATAATTATGGCAACAGAACTCGAAATTTTTGCAAATGAAGAAAAAACAAAACAACAGTCATCCGAAGTCAATTGTAATCCAATTTTTGTTTATATATTTATATATTTGATGAATCAAAAAACATTTTTCGAAACAGTTCGAATGATGAACTTAACCTAACTTTCTCTGTCGGAGTATCCCTGAAAAAATAGACAATCATTCTGTCGAGCAGTCATAATAATATTGCCTAAATAAGGATACACTATTATCCATATTCATTTTAAAAAGAATGATGATATCTGGGGTTATTTTTTACACCTTGAGATTCTGTACTGATTATGAAACACTTTGCAATGAATTAAGGTGTCAGTTGTTCATTGGGAGACAGGACTAGTATATTTTTCAATCTCAGGTTATTCGATATAATTATGCTGATTGACTTCCAATTAGACATTTTTAGGAGACTTTAGAGCCTCAAAGTCACTATCAAAGTCGAAGCTACCCATATCTGTAACCAATTGTAACTGACATCATCACTTAACGAAAAAAAACTGTAAAAACATAGTTGCCAAATGCCAAAAATCATCAGCAGACAACAGAATAAATTTCTATACCATGTTCAGAATATATTTATTCGTCAAAAATGCATGAAATCATAGGATGTTGCACCACCACAACTCCGAGTATGTAAAAATCGTGAAGGAAATGAAGAGCCCAATTTTATTGTGAATAATTGTTGACGATTCAATTCCATTCAAAACGCTTATTGACATTCAAAACGCAGATTTTATAACTCAGGTTCCTAATTGTATAATTTTCAAAAATTTATTTCAGTGAATAGTTTTTATTTATACATTTCGATGTTATTCAGTCTCCAATATTGTACCCAGCATTTTCAAAACCAGAAAAATAACTCGAGAACGGATATAATTGGGTACAAAGTAATCATATTATTTTTCAATTATTAAAGTATTCAGAACTGTAACATGATAAAGGGTGTTCCATTAACAAAAAACACAACTTTGATGTCACTTTTTTGAAGCACCCTGTAGACTCCAAAATAATTTCCTTTCGTAGTCTCAATGAATATACAAATAATGGAAAGAAGAAATTTCCGTATTAATCAATAATTTAGTTAAAACAGATATCATGTCGTATGGGGTGCCTCACCCTGTATATTCTTGGAGAATATATTGATTCAGATTGTATCCGAATCTGTCAAAACTCCTATCCATAACCTAACAGACTATGCTCTTGTTCCTGGATAAATAATAATCAGTTGGAAGATTTGAAAAAAAAAACAAGAAGCGAGTTGTTCTTGAGAACGTGATGACTATCACATCTTTTTTAGGTATTCCATTCCACCATGCTCTATTCGGAAGTTCAGCGAGTGAAATGTCCTTGACTGCTCTGAAACACTGTCGAAGAAGAAAAGCTAGGACCGTTTTCAGTGACCCACAACTAACAGGTTGGTAAAAACTAAATAACTACAAGTTAAAGTACGAAAGTTATCATAATATGCACATTTCTCAAGATTTCACGTTTTCTAGTGTTGTAATTTGGGTTCACGTAATTACGGGTGCTGAAAATAATCAACGTACGCTAACTGAAATCTAACAAAATCAAAACGATAAAATGCAAAGGCACAGACAATCAGACATTTCGATATAGACCGGTAACGTCTATTCAGCTGATTACCGTCATTGAAAACGTTACATCATGTGTCTTGTCACATGTCACTTATCCGAGACTGGCCTAATCGCATCGCACAAATATGATCTCATCAATGACGTTTCAAGGGGTTATGACAGAGGTTTAATGAATCAGATGCTACAAAAATCAGAACCATCAATCTCCGTGCAGAAACCAACTGATTCAATTCGAAATATGACGTAACGTCGTTGTTTCAGGGTTGGAAAAGAGATTTTCAGCGCAAAGGTATTTGTCAACGCCTGAAAGGGTGGAACTAGCCACCACCCTGAGTCTCAGCGAAACCCAAGTGAAGACGTGGTTTCAAAACCGCCGCATGAAGCACAAGAAACAAATGAGAAAAGTGCAAGAAGATAAATCAGCTTCATCGATGAAGTTGAGAGTCAGCGCACCTGAGAAGTTAGCCGAGTTTCAAGGTCGTTCAAGTCAAGGTAATAACAAAAAACGATATATTTTAGGTATGGATTGATATAAAGATGAGAACAGTTGATGAATACTTTTTTTTCTGGATCATATTTGAACTACATGCTAAGTTTTTATTCCTTATAGATTTAGATCATTGTTTTTGACTAACGAAACGTCAAATACGTCTGAACTGTCACTTATCAAGAACATCAAACGTCACACAAATCGGGATAGGAGATAAATATCCACTTCAAAACGGAAATACTGTGATATAAAATAATGAATTCCAATTGTAAGGCATACAATTACTGAATTACTAAATATTTCATGTAGTTTGACGTAAATAACCTGTCAATTAAAGTTTTCGATGTCTTTAATGCTTCGAATAAACAGGGGAGCAAAATTTTCCTTCCTCAAGTTCAACTGTTTCTGCGAGTAAATTCTACTCGAATAATAAACGATGAAATTTCTAGACGCGGAAGATTGAACCCTGCAATTACGAGGGTATAATGCAATTTTAATGACGTCCCCGAAGACTGTACGACTGTCATTTGTCCCGTTGACATAAGTTCGTCTAAGAGGATTACTTATTTCCAATCACTCTGTACACGCCGATTAAATGGTAATACTGTGGTAATATGATAGGATTATTGGCAATTATTTGGATGATCATTATTTTAGGGTAGGACTCAATAATACCAACCTATTGAAAAAGTGTCAAACTCGTCAAATACCTACCCAATAAATTATATAAATATTACAGCGACCTGTTTTATGTTGTATTTTTTACATTTTATTAAAACACCAATATTTGTTTTCCTGTATAATAAAAATAAAACCCACTGTATAATTATATGAACACCCAACTTGGAAGCATTTGGTTGTCTTTTAAGAGACTATACACCCAATCTTATACATCAATCAGGGCGAGTTCATGATCTTAATGAACTAAATTATGACAAGATGGCGGGTACGCTCCGCTAAGATCTTTTCCACTTAGAAACAAAATTAGCGAAGTTGACGGTGTTTCCTTCTTACACCTCGTCCTTCCATTTCCCTTAACTGAGAATCTTAGTCCATTTAGGGTTGTAAAACACGTAATTACTCGTCAGGGTTGGATCCACCCATATTTCCCATTTTGATAGAGAATGTATAAAACGCTTGTGAGGTCGATTTGAATTTTAATTATTGTTACAGGTATTCCTCATGATATTTCATCGTTGGGGCAAGAAAATACGGCTGGTGCTAGCAGTTCGGGATTGTCAATCACGAATTCTGACGTCAGTGATTGTGAAAGCGATATCGATATCGTCGGAGACACCAAACTACACAATTATGGATACAAAACGGCATAAGGATGTTTTGAAATTGAATACTAAGTTGATATTATGTTGATTCCGGATATGGATTTCCGTGGAGGATATTCTGTTATATTTTGTGTGTAGATATATAGTGTGAATAGGGTATTCATTATATTATGTTCGGTCTAGTCATATAATAAACCACCTGACTGTTATTAGTTTTACTATAGATTTAGGTATAAACGATGATCAAGTCAATATCCAGTTATTTTTTGAATAGAAGAAATATCTTATCCACCTGAAACTTATGCAACTCTTACAACAATATTTACTGTCATCTTCAAATAGACCATACTTTCAATCGGATAGATCAACAAGGTATAATATAATACGAAACTCTCGAACTATAAACATCCACAATTGAAGAATATATCCGTTTATTCAACAATACTCTAGATTTCAACTATGAATTTCCACTTCAGTAGACTTCGTAAAAGTCATTCAAATACGAATGTGATTATGGAGTTCTTTTAAATCTGGTATTTTTAAATTGAGCATGTGACATTAGTGACAGTGTGCTACCAATGCTTTCCCTTGGAAAAACAAATAACAAAAACAAAGTAAAAATAATGGACTGATGGTCAGATTACGAATATGTATAAATTTTCAGTTGTATTTTTAGTTTCAAGTCTTATAATTGTTGCAAAATGTAAGTCAACATGAGATATCCCGTGTTTTATAATGTCCATCAATCATTTCAGGTGAACTACATTTGCAAATAATGAAAAATTATAATGACTTTCTCACCCCCGTTGATGATATAGTAGAAGAAAGAGTAGGTACATCATTTAGTTTGATATGTGAACTGATTGTCACAAATAGCAGCTCTAATTCTCTGGATGATAATCTCATATGGAGGAAAGATGAAAATCTCTCAAATCAAACTAGGTAAAAAATACAAATTCTGGCAATTATTTGAGACTATAGCTAGATAATCTTCTTCCAGGTTCAAAAAAATTGTCCAAGGTATTTCAGGCACTAACAAAGTTGAAATAAAGTTTGATCCTTTGCTGGCTGAAGATAATGGAAACCATTACTGTATTAGTAAAAAATTCAATTTGTCAAAAAAAATTCTAATCAAAACTATTTTCAATAATAAAAGTAATAGTGGATCATTACGGGAGCAAACTTTTTGCAATGAGCAGATGTTCCATTGTGTTTCAAATGGATTGTGTGTTATATCTCATTACGTCTGTGATGGAAAACCTGACTGCAAAGATTCATCAGATGAAGCTTTTGAGCTTTGTAGTCACGACCCTTGTAAAGGTAAGAATAAAATGTTTCATAAAAGTATTCATTTCCCTTCTATAATGTTGCTGAATTTGCATTCTACAGACAAAGTTCCTTGTGAAGATGGTAGATGTATACCAAGAAGTTGGTGTTGTGATATCCGTCATGATGTAAACTGTACAGTAACAATCAGGCCTGCGTGCTGTCAAGCAACAATTTCATCAGAATGTAAGGATCACCAAATTATTGTTTGATAATTCCTGAATTCATTCCATTTGCAGCTTTTGAGGAGTTTGAATATCCTAGTGTGAATCACATCCAACACAGTGGCACTAGATATTTATTTATTTCAGTGTGTAAGTATCGTGAAAATGTTGTGAAGGATTGAATTGATGAAGTCTAACTTGTAGGCATCGTCAGTATACTCTTCTCCATTGTCTTGCTCCTCCTCATAATCTCCAAAATGATGATTTTCGCTAAAAAAACAATGTTGCGCCAGCAACAACAATTGTGCGAAAATATTGCCCTTTGTAACCACACAAACATCAATATCAACAGCCCAGACTTCCGTCCTACCAATGTCTACACAGTTAGAGCCAATTCTAGGACTCCCAGATCTAATATAATCATAGGTAAGCCCTCGACTCCTTGTAGAGCTGTCACATTAATTTTTGTTTTCTATTGTCAAGATGCTTCTGAAGTTAGCGACCCACTTTTGTGTCCGCCCAGTCGATTTGGGGCCGAGGGTGATCTACCACCTTCTTATCTTGATGTGCTTAGGAGTAAGTTAGATAATGAACCTCCTCCTCCTTATGCAAGCAGGGAAATGTTAAACCTGACTGAAGAACAACGGAATAAATAAAATCGTTGTGATTATTTGCTGTTGGATGTGCTGAATGTCATTTTGTCAATTATCGAAGGTTGTGATGTCAAAAATGATTGCTCGGTTTAGTGGTGCCCTCTAGATGAATGACATTTAGTTGGTTGGTTGTTCTTCAGCAGATGTTCACTGAATGACAATAAAATTTTGCATATTACGGGATTAAACTAGTAAGAAATGTTAGGAGTAATATTAGCTTAGGTAAAATTGTATCTACTTTGTGACTGACTGATTATAAAAATGATAAGTGAAAATGCACATATTAAGCGATCTGGATGTTGATGAATATTTTTTGTACATTAAAACACGAATTTGGCAATATAATCTTGATGAAATCGAGATATTCCACTTTGAGGTCCAAAATTTCACCTTATTTTCTCAAACCTATTAGAACGAGAATGTACAGCGAGACAAATAACATATTGAGAAAGGATTTGCCATGCTTTCATTCTCAGATAAACGTTAAATACAGAATTTTTCGTCGCTTAATATGTGGACGTTTACCAAATGATAGTTTCGTATAAACTCACGGAATATTATTTGATTATTATAAAAACATATCTGATGTAAGTTCACATATCAATAAGTGTTGATAAATAATGTTAAGAATACAGTGAAAAGTATTTTGGCCTGGTTATTCCAATTGCTCGAAAATAATGTCTTTAGTACATTTTGAAACTACTAAAATACTTGACAACAAAACCTTCAGGGTAGAGATGAAAAGGCTTCAAAAAACTGCCGCTGGCGGCTTTTTCAACAACACTACGTCAAATGTCAAGTCAAATGAATCACTTTTCTCCCAGGCCAATTAGATTTTATTTTTGAGGAATATTTCTCAATGTTAGTGTGGTTTGAACAGAATATTATCCAATATTCTAAAAAATGGTATTGAGTTTCAATATAGTATTATTTACTTCCTTTTTCTAATGTCAGAATGAGGGAACTATGATCTGTTGATAAAATGAGATGGATGTGATTACAGCTACTGTTTTCCAGTGTGAGATTTTTATTTGGTTTTGTGTGAGATTCAAAATGCCTCGAATTGTCATTGATTGTCGTAAAAAGTATTTTTGTCTGAATAGCTAGAAGCAATAAAATATTTTAGTATGTCAAAATTTGTTTCATTGGTTTATATTTCCTGATGAAATTTTCTATGGATAGTCCAAAAATTATTGAATATTTTTTAGCTAATTTTCTCATCCTAGAAAATCAACAAAGTTCAAAAAAGTGTGTTCTAAGAATAAGGATCAAAATAAAAGCTCATTACCACCATTTATATATTTTATCTGTATATACTCAACAAATATCATCTTCTTAAAAAATACAATTTCAATTTCTAGCATTTTTATGATTTTCTTTATACCAATCAACACTTTTTTTGATAGCTAAAGGAAAAGGCGTGAATTGAAAATTGGGTAGATATTTCCTCAATTTGGCATTGCTAGCAGTTTTCTTATACTGTCCATCAGCTTTAGTAGTATCAAACAATATGGTTCCTTTGAAATCAAAAGCTTGAGCTATTTGCTCGGCTAACTCTTTGATTGTCACTTCTGAGTTCTCATCAACTGAAAAATCAAAGTTACTTATAAGGTACATACTTTAAGCCTATATTCACCTGATAATATAATGGGCTCAATTTCTTGGTATTCCCTCAGGACCCACAGGAAGAGTTTGGCTAAATCAGAGGAATATATAAATTGCCTCAGGGGTTTTCCAGTGCCCATAACAGTGAAAGTATCACCGCCTATAGGAAATACAGAAAATTTAAGAAAAAATGTCTTGTCATATCATTTCTTCAACCTTTTGCTATGATGTCATGTAGTTTTCTTATTAGTCCTGGTATCACATGGCTAGATTCTAGATTATAATTATCATGAGGTCCAAACACATTACATGGAATGACTGAGGTAAACATGCAACCATGTTGTTCATGGTATGCTTTGTTTTGTACATCAATTAATCTTTTTGCATAACTGTATCCAAAATTAGAAGGATGTGGAGGGCCATTATGAACCTGGAAAGTGTTGAATGTCCTTTATAACTTAGTTTCATTTGGACAGTTTATATCAAAAGTAATACTAACCATTGTTTCATCTATTGGATATTGCGTTTTATCTGGAAATATACATGTTGAAAGACAAGACACAACTTTTACAACTCCAGTTTTGTAACTCATTTGCAAAATATTATCATTCATGTGAATGTTTTTCCTCTAAAATAAAAATATATTTAAACTAGGTTATTCTACTTTATACAACCACTGGACACTCACTAGAAAATCTAAATTATGTGACATATTGTGGAAAAGACCTCCAACCATTGCAGCTAAATGTATAACATGAGTTGGATGATGTCTTTCGAAAATATCTTTAACAGCTTTCTGATCACTAAAATAGACTTTGTTATGTTGAAAATCAAAGTGAAATTTTCTGTTACTTACCACAAGTCTCCATCTTTGCTACTTAAAAATATCCATTTCTCATCTGAACGGTCTTCAAGCTCTACAATTCGTTTAATTGCTGTCCCCACAAGACCTGTACCACCAGTAACTAGAATAACTTTATTTTTGCTCATTTTCTGATTGATTTAAATACTGAAAATCACTATTTCATAATAGTCGTCATTAAAGTTTAAACTATAAATATGGATAATATTTTATCTTCTACTTCACTAATCATTAACATAAACATTACGTAACCTCACTTTTGTTCAGATGTCAAAATGTTTACAAATTAGAATATTTATTTTCGTTGAAAGTATTGCAATATATTACAAGAAATAATTAACAATGGATGCTACTTGCTGTATATGCTTGATGAATGTTGCTGATTGTCATAAATTGAACGATCTAGAAGGAAATGCAATCAACTGGTTGAACAAATTGCAAATCATTGTACCGGAATTGGTAAAATACACCTTCAATCTCATATTTTCTCTCTTCATAATTCCCTTTGCAGGAACAGGTATCAACATTTTTTAATGATTCCCTTATATGTGAATGTTGTATATCTCAAGTTGAAAACATTCACAAATTCAGGCACCAATTGATCCAACTCATTGCAAAATACAAGCTACAAATAAGCTTTCAACCAGACATAAAGGCTTCTATGAAGCATCAGCAGCCTAGTGATCACAATGTTCCAGATAATGGTGAAGGAACAACATTTGTGGATATCTCAGAATGCACAGCTAATTCTCAAATTGATTCAACTGGAAAAGGTGATGATATTGATTCTATGTCAATATTTTCTGCTGAAGCTGCACAACATTCTGGAGAAACAGGAAACAGTATGTCTTCCTCTGATAGAAAGCTTTGTGAAAGAGAAATTACAAAATGTTCAGATGATAGAAGAGCTAGACCATATTCTTGTGAAATGTGTGAATTGAAATTTGATTACATCAAAGACATTTTAGCCCATTGCAAAACAGTTCATTCCATGAATGAAAAGACTATTAAGCCATATAATTGTGATATCTGCAATAGTCGGTTCTCTTCCTTTTCCAACTATAGTCAGCATCAGAAATACCACTATGGTAATAGGAGTTATGTGTGCCCTCTGTGTGGTAAAACCTTCATCACAAAAAGTGATCTCACAGCCCATGAGTACATTCATCAAAATCAGAGAAAATATAAATGCCCATTATGTGAAAAGGCATTCAATACAAATAAAAACTTGAGGACTCATAATCTAGTTGTACATACAGACCATTCTCAATGGAAATTCCAGTGTTTAGTTTGTGAAAAGAAATTTCCTCTGAAAGGTAACTTCGATCAACATATGAAACGGCATTCCGGAGACAAACAACACACGTGTCAGTTTTGTGAAAAGTGTTTTGTATCTGCAACTGAGTTGAAGAGACATGCATTGTTGCATACGAATATTAGAGCATTTGCATGTAAACATTGTCCACAAGAGTATAAGACAATTAGAACACTGAATATTCATTTGAAACGTGCTCACTCTGTAGGAAATGTAAAACTGCTGCAGAAGAATAAGAAGTATGTTTGTCATATTTGTCCTAGTCAGTTTTATGATAAACAAAAATTGACCAGGCATCTGTATGGACATTCAGGCTTCAAACCATTCAGTTGTCTTGCATGTGATAAAAAATTTACTGATAAGTCTTATATGAGCCATCATCTCAAAATTTATCATAATATAGAAAATTTAAATAAAGATTCAATCGATTAGGACAATTGTTTTATAATGATGAATTAATCAATCCCCATTTCAAACACTAAACTGAGATAAATCCCAACTTATTGAGAAAGTTATTTGAAAGATTATATGAAATAATTCGTTTTAAAGGTCTTTAGACTTTACAACAATGAACCATTAACCAGAGAAGAAGTATTCTTTTCTTGGATGAAACTAGAAAATAACCTACAAAGACATCACATAATAATAATGAATAATTATTATTAGTGTTATTATTTATTTTATGAAAACAAAATGAACAGCTTTAACGCAAGTTGTTGTGTCTGTATGAACAGTTTTTTAGTTTTAAATAAACTATCGAAGAAAGACGACAGCAATGTCACTTTACTCACGAAAATAGAAATAACCGTTCCACAAATTGTTAGTTGGAAATCGATATTGTTTTTTACAACCCCAATTGAATTCTATTAAATTACAGAAATGGGACTTATCCTTTCAAATCTGCGAACCTTGCACAAATCTGCTCAACATTGTTTACAATTTCCGAGAAACTTGTATGAGATCTGATATCATTAGAAAACAGAAACTTACGGACATTGAAAGAAACATTAAACCAGAAAATATAGAAACCATCTCTGATGCCATCGAAGTAGAACTCGATAATGATAAGAAAGAAATTGAGGATGAAGAACTAGATGAAGAATCTCAATCTGATGATGATATAAATGATCCTAACTATAGTGAAGACGATGAAAAGGGAGTTAAAGTTAATGTTAAACTTGAGATCATTAGTGGTAATGAAGAATATCAGAATATAAATAAAATATGAGATTGTTATAAACATTTCATTGTTGTAGAGACTTCCAAATCTAAAAGACGAAAACGTAAACCCATCCAATTCAGTTGTGAAGAATGTCAAAATAATTTCACATCCAGTACACTACTGATCAAGCACTGTGTTGAAAAACATGGAATGAACAGTAAAGATATCAAGCCTTTTGCCTGCACAAGATGCAGCAGTAGATTTGGCAATTCCTCAAATCTCTTACAGCATATCAAATACCACGATGCAGTCAGATCAAATATATGTACGTACTGTGGCAAGGGATTCATCACCATGACAGATCTGAAAATTCATGAGAAACAACACTTGAATATGCGGGAGTACAAGTGTGAGATCTGCTGCAAGAGTTACAATACTCACAAGGATCTAAGGTAAGTGAATGTAATTGTTTTCTTTCCATCATTAAGTGTTTTGCTTAGATTTGGAAAGCATTGAATCAGTTTTCACAAGCATTGAAATTCGTGTAAATCCATAATAGGAGGTTGAAATTTTTGTTTTTGTCTCAGATCTCATAAGTTGGTAGTCCATACAGACTCCAAGCTGTGGAAATATTTCTGCGAAATGTGCCACAAACGATTCCCAATAAAATCCAACTATGATTGCCACATGCGTCGTCACACAGGCATCAAAAAGTTTGAGTGTCATATCTGCAACAGAAAATTCACGGACAAATGCGTTCTACAAAGGCACATGCGCACCCACTCCAATGTGAGAGACTTTAAATGCGCCCACTGTGCCAAAGAGTACAAAGATAAGCGCGTGCTACAAATCCACATGGCAAAGGTTCATGGAATAGGAGTGGGGGAGATCAAGCTGCCCTCAAAGGAGAGGAAATATATTTGTCACATGTGCCCAAAGGCGTATTATGCTAAGAACAAGCTGACGAGGCATTTGTACACTCATACTGGGGAGAAGCCTTTTTTCTGCACTTTTTGTGACAAGAAATTCAATGATAAGTCGTATCTGAAGCAACATATGAAAAAGGGGCATAATATTGATGATGATGGGAACGGGAAAGATGGTATTGTGTTTTAGTTTCAGTAAGTGTTGATCTTGATTTTGAAATTGGATGTATCTGTTGTCATAAATAAATTCCATTCTAGTCACAAAACTAGCCGTTCTCCCAACGTAACCCAGGTAGCAATACTGGCGAATATGACGTCTATGGGACCGCTATCTAAGGTCTTTTTTGGTCCTATACGTCTTTTGACCAAATGATGACGTCGTGAAGACGTCATTTCTGTGACGTCTTATGGACAGCTACTGTTAAACGTCATAAAGACGTCAATCTGTGGTCTTAATATGTTTACCGGTGGCATCAAAATCAAACGAAAAGAATCACAACTACTTTACTACTACTCATTATTATCGAACAATCTTGTTTGAAACCAATAACTTTTCTAAAATATCCGAACAAAGTGCACTCGATATCAAATAAGTTAATCAATAAATTCAACCTGTATCAATGTAAAATAGGTTTATTTTTTTCCGGAGAGTTCCGTTGATTCTTACAGTTTAAATTTAGCGCCAAAAACAACTCTCATTTTACCGAAAAATGCACCAATCACAGCATTTCTCGTAACGGGCGATGATCGGCGTAGCACTTGCAGCGCTCGTGCACGAGCACCTGACCTGAGTGACCTGCACAAACAAACGCTGAGAGTTGAGGTTATGTATGGCGTTGGCTTCTGTTTATTTTGAGTGTTCGAGTTTTTAGTAATTATTCATGCATATTCAGTGTGAAATAAGTGAAATTATTCAGTATGTCGTATTGTGTTATTCAATTTTATGACAGCGGAAATAACAGCTTAGCTGTTGTCCATGAAACTAGGCTAACACGCTAACACCTCTCAAGAGGAGAAGTGTTCTGGCCGCCATTCAAGGACAGCAAATTTTACAAACGAGCTCTTTCTGAAGGGGCAGCTATCGACACAGGAAATTGGAAATTATTTGGAGTCAATCGGATTTTTTATCAAACTGGTGAGTATATATGTGTCTGCCTTTTTGCAAAAATTCTTAAATATTTTTATAATTAGAACTATTGAATTTTCAGCATGAATCAAACGCGCATCTTAGGTATAGAAATTATTTTAAAATACCAAAGTACCCCAAAGTTATATTTTTGAATAATTTTTGTACACAAAATGGGTTAAATTCATGCTGAAAATTCAATAGCATTTCAATTACATTCATTTAAGAATTATTGCCTAAGATATACTTCATCTCTCAATGTACAGCACATTGTATGTGTAACCTTATATTTTTTGTAAATATAATCTTCTTTCATAGCAAGTTTTTTTTACCACAATTAATTACCTTCCTTACCATATGCAAAAATAACTGAATAATTCTAATGCAGATAATATATTTATACAAAAAACAGACGTCCTTTTGACGTTGGAAATTGGTCAGCAAAGTCAGTTTGAGGTCTCAATAGAAAACATACTGACGTCCGGAAGACCTTGTAATAAGACGTCATTTGGATGTGACTTACTTACGTCATTTAGACGTCACTTATGTTATAAAAAAGACGTCTTTTGGCCGAATGTGATGCGGTCTATTAGACGTCATATAGTCGTCTTGTGCTACCTGGGAATACGGATAATATATGGAATGTGTTGAAAAAAGCCAATGTGATAGTGACATATGAGATTAAAATGACTATTTCAAGTTTAGGAGGAAAAATTTTATTATTAATAAGTAATTCCAACTGATTACACTGATATTATACTATTACCTATAGATCTGACTAGTAATTAAATAATTATATCCTCTATTACCATGCCTTGGATTTATTATTTAAAAATTCAAATTAATGAAATTTCTCTATTTTCAGCTCAAAATACCACGTAACTTATTGAAAAAAAATCAAGTTTATTTGCATGGTTTGTATTTCTGTAAATATAATACACAATATATATTTTTTCTCAATTACATTTCATAACCATAGAAACTTCGCCATTTCGTCGTATCCACTATTGCACTGGACAAAACGGAAAATCTGGAACAAAAAAAGGGTTACATTACACACTTTACCTATAGGAAATATTTGAATCAAATTTGAACATCATTTCCTGAAAATAGGCAGCCAAAAATAATCAACAAACCTTCATACTGATCAGTCTGAGTCTGTCCCACTGTCAGATAGGCACAAATCATCGTTGAGCACACCCGTGTCGAATTTCCCGAGTGATGAGACACCATTACTATACCCGTTCGCCTTCGATGGCAAGTTTTTATTCGTTATCGTAACATCATCTTCTGAATCCGAACCGCTATCGCTACTCGATGAGCTGGTGATTTCCCCAACGCTGTTGTTGTCAATCTGAAAAAGACAAAGTTGCAACGTTGAAAACTTTCGTTTCACCATGTTTTTTCTTCAACTTTTTTACCTTTGGAGGAGATAGTTTTGGTGGAGTAGGTCGCTTCTGTTGTGTCGGAATTTGGGAGGTGGTGATACGAGAATTGTGAGAATTCGTTTGGTGAGCATTTCGAGAGTATGACGTCATGTCAGAGAAGTCGTCCATGCCTATTATCGGGAGGCTAGCAAGAGTACTCTGATTATGTGATCTGCAAAAAAAAGTTTGTTAGACATTGTTACATCATTGAACTATTGGTTTAGACTTCCGCTAAAGAAATGATAATGATTTCAAAACTCTTTAATATTTGATACTTACTCATTGGAGGCAGTCATGGTATTTTGTGTTTGTGCTGGTGAATAATTATTGGTGGGACTGGCACGAAGTGGAGAATGCTTTGGCACCATGTGAGTAATTTGGCGATCTGCCCTTCGACTTCCACTGGCGACTTTTGTCTTGTGGGACACTCGATGGCCAATCGCAGGGACATCCCTTTGCTGCTGTTTCAGTGGTGGGCTTTTTTTGGTAGGATTGAGGATTGGTCTTTCACCTGAACATAAATATATTTGTCTGATTATGCATCAACAAGAATTATAATATTGAATTTGAAGAATGACTCATCAATTAAAATATGACATCTATTTTCATTAATGAATATTTTTTAGTGCTCAGATATCCATAAATGCAGTTCAGGTCAACATTATCATGACTCAATATTTCTAATTTCTATAGCAGATAAGATGTCAATCAAGATATAAAAACCTAGTAAAATCATGTTGACATGTTGGCTAGCTGAATTGATGAGTTTATGTTGATGAGTTACTTACAGAACACTTTTATAGAGGTATAGAAGAATAGATGAAAAAGTCAAGCTATATTTAAGACATAAGAACTCACCTTTGGCATATGGTTTATTATTATATTCACTTCTAGTCTTCTTCACTTGAATATTGCAACTCAATTTTTCCAAGGTGATTTCTCCTGTTACTCTATCTATTATGAGAACACATTCTTTAGTATAAGGTTTCTGGGAACCTTTGAATACCGTTTGTGGTATGCCTGCTCCATCTGTAAAGAGGCAAAATATATGGTTAAATGGTTTCAGGCTTCATAATGAAAGTACATACCTAAGTGAGGAACTGTAACAGTCACTTGGTTGGTCCCAGGTACTTCAACAGTAGCTTTCTTGTTGGTATCTACAGATGCTGGTTTGAAGTCATCTAAAAGATAAAATTACAGTGAAAACATATCAGAAAGAAAAAAAATGCATTTACTTACATTTTAAGGTGTGGAAAGCTTTGGCTTTTGGATTCGTAAAGCTTTGACCAATCTTCAGTTCCCTTATTTCGGTTCCTAAATCTAATTTTTCAGCCATATTTCACTTCAAAACAATCCCCTTTTCACAATAATAAATTCACAGTTATCGTTAAATGATTTACTTGAGTCAGTAATTTTTCCGAAACTGCTTAACGATATCCATTCACACATTTATGCTTGCTACCAACAGATTATTTTTTAAGATTTATAACATATGAACACACGTATTGCAAAATTAAAAGTAACATGTACAAAATGTACAATATGACCTACTTTTTGACGTTTGATCGACTGCAACCAACTTGACCAGAACGAAAATCACAGGACAGCTAAGAAATTACAAATGACATAAAGTCTATAAATTAATACGCCATTATGTCAACACAGAACATCTAGTTGTTCTAACACAGAACCATAAAACAACTCCATGAACATTAACAAATAGATCTAGGGAATATTTTCATGTTGGCAACAGTGAAAAAAAAACTCTTGAAAGGGGACCATACATAAGTAGAGGGGATAATTATCGGCCATGTTGTGTGAAAGTGTTTTGGTCCTGTCAGATTAATGGATTTTCTTTGTAAAAAGGAATAAAAATGGAAGAAACGAAAGTTATATATCATATAGATGATGAAGAAACTCCTTATCTAGTGAAAATACCCATTTCACCAGACAAAGTGACTCTTTCAGATTTCAAAAATGTTCTCAACAGGCCCAACTACAAGTTCTTCTTCAAATCAATGGACGATGATTTTGGGTATACCTTTTTCAATGTTAATCATTCGTATCCTGAAACTATAATTAATCACTAAGTATTCGTTGAAGAAAGTCCTCCGTATAATTGATATTCATCGAAATAGTGAACTTTTTTATTTGACATGGTAGCCATTATTGTTGTAGTAAACATCCCATTATTCTGTACATAAATTTCTATACTTGTCATAAAACTTTCTAATTTATTATTCATTATACTGAAAACATTAAAATTGTAGTGTAGTCGTATTATTGAAAAAATTCATTGTTTTTAAATGATTTTTAATCTAACATTGCAGTGTTGTTAAAGAAGAAATAATTGATGATAGTGCACATTTGCCATGCTTCAATGGGAGAGTAGTTAGCTGGGTAAGTTGTTTTTTTATATCTCTAGTATACACACCCACAAAAATTTTCCTCAGTCAAATTCAACTTTTAGGTAATGTTGATATCATGTAATGTACTTGGAGTGGTGAACCAAATTGTGAAAACAAAAACAATAATCTTAATCATCATATAAAATCATGAAATTATCATTCGAAAATGTCAAATTGCTTTGAAAATAATAAAAATAATTCAAATACATTTACATATAAGATTATAAATATTTATGAAAATTGCAGTATTTTAAAACAGATGACAAATATAATCAAATTGAATGAATGCTCTTGAGCAACTTTTTTTGGCATTAATCAATTTAAAAAGTATTACATTAATGTAAAATATCTGATATTGTAGAGTAATTACTTTGTGAATGTTAAATATTTTTCTCTTGTACATGCTCAATACTATACCTTTCAATTATGATTATAAAAAGAATTGGTTTATTGCATAACTTTGCATTTGCACTTGATCATGTTCCATATTCTCAAAATAATTTTCTGTTTCAAGTTGGTATCCTCTGATGGTTCCAATCCATCAGATGGTGGTTCACAATGTACAGATAGTGTCACACACCAATTAGAAACAAGATTACCTCCCATGGCACCAGAATCAGTGTGTACAGACACTGAGAGTATCATTAGTTCAAGACCTGGCAGAAGGCACCATAAATACTCATCAAGAATAAATGGACATCTTCCAAGGTGAGAAAAAAACATGCAAAACATTAAGATTTCTCATACATTAATCCTAAGTATCTCTAATATTCACCAACTTTTCAATTTTTTTATGGCAATTCAGAGTATATGAGACTGAGTCTATAGTGAGTTCAGATTTGGAAACGACAAGCTTTCAGTCAGAAACTACTGGCAGACATACTGCTTTGTCAGAATGTTCTAGCATGAGTAGACTTCATGTGGCTGGCAGAAAAAGACCACAGAGAAGACGAAAACAACGATTACAGGTAAGTGATGGTTAAACAGGTACCATTAGGATCAGATGACAAAATTATTTACTATTCTATACAATTATTCATGAACTATCTAGCAAAAATTCTCTTTTCTCTACTTCATATTGCCAGAATCAGTTTATTCATCATTGAAATATACATTTGAATTCAATCAATAGCAAATACAGATGTACATTTATAGGACTAGTCAAAAAGAAAAAAACGAATTAAAAATATTTAATGCAATTGAAATAAGTGATAAGACAAGATTGTGGCCTCATTTGCAATGTAATGGCTGAATAAAGTTACAAAACTTGACCATAGAAATACAGATTAAAATTTAAATGTGAAACAATTGAAATGATAATTCTTGAAATGGAAGAAATTGCTCATTTGTATGAAATACATTCAGAGATACACAATTAAACATAACACTACAAATACCCAAAAGATTGAGCGTCTAAAACTCTGGAATGGATTATCATTGCAAATGTTAAACAGTTTTGAAGTAATCACGAAGCTTATAAATCGATTGGGATTATGAATTGAGGAATTCATCAATCCCCTGTTTGTCAAAACTATGCAAGTTCTTCCTGAAAACATGCCTACATATTTCGGCCAACATGACATTTCCAATTTGACAATGACAGTTCTGGGGTAAACTCTCCCTCGAGTCATTCATCCATTGTTTATTTCCCATATTTTTAGGCAATGTCGAGAACTAGCTCGTATTCGAGTATAACAGACTCTACCATGTCCCTGAACATAATAACAGTAACACTGAACATGGATACGGTAAATTTCCTGGGCATTTCTATCGTCGGGCAAAGCAATAAGGGCGGGGATGGAGGGATATACGTCGGATCCATAATGAAGGGGTAACTATTCGCGTTCGCCGGTGTTCGCAGACGAATCTCACGATGATTTTTTTGTAATTTTCAGCGGTGCGGTAGCTTTAGACGGTAGGATAGAACCGGGTGATATGATATTACAGGTGAACGACGTGAATTTCGAGAATATGTCGAACGATGAGGCTGTCAAGGTATTGCGAGAAGTTGTACAAAAACCGGGGTAAGTGAAAGAGTGAAACGACATGCTCGAAATGGTTTCAATGAATTTTTCATTTCAGACCCATTAAGTTAGTAGTTGCCAAATGTTGGGATCCTAATCCGAAGGGTTATTTCACCATACCAAGAACTGAACCAGTCAGGCCTATCGATCCTGGTAAGTTGAATAACATTTTCGTACTTTAAAAATTTCACATTCGCGTTTTCGATTTATTTACATAAATAATAAAATGATGAACAGATGGAAAACCATCAAAATATTTTTCTCAAACTGACATGTATCAACTGATTCACCATAATCCTTGACAATCGATACTCATTTCGAAATTGCCTTACAGGAATATCCAAAAAGTCACTTACCGTTATTGTCTTCCCGAAATTCTATTCGTTGTTCTGCAATATTAATGTACCCATATTATTCAATTAATTGAAATGGTTGTCACCTAAATAGGTAATATTCATTGATGAATCATATATTGAGTAAGAATCAACGTTTGTACATACTTTATATCATCTTGAGTTGTATGTATGATGTAACTCAGCAAGTGACGTCAAGTTTCACAATAACAATGTTTTTCTTAATTCGATTCTATACTACTAATTATTTTTGCCTTTTCGGTTCATCATAAAAGCATGTTTCTTAGTTTTAACAAACGATATTCATTGTATGAGATCTTCTGTTTTCAACTAAATTCATTCAAACTTCAATGGTTACCGGAATACCTCCAATACAAGTGGTTATAACAGAGGGTTGTCAATTGTCACTAGTCAGATAGCGAATGAATTTTTTTATGGTTAGGTTACATGTACCAATTTGTAGTTGTATCAGCTTATGATAAGTCATATCAAACAACAAATATTGTGATTAATTGCACAGTTTCAACTTGATGCATTGACAAAAACTAAGACTGATTAGTAATGTAACAGCGGTAATAATGCACAAATTGTCCCTCCCACTTAATTGTTCAATTAATATCGAAAAACTTGACATGGATCGGTGTAGACATCAAGGTGTTTTTCTATTATTTAGGTGCGTGGGTAGCTCACACGGCTGCCGTGAGAGGAGAGACAGTTAATAGGCCTGCCAGCAGTTCGAGTTCTTCCTTGGCTAGTACCATACCTGCCAATGAACGTGAGTGTCTCCTAGGTCGTGGTATGTATGCACGTACGCTGCTTCTTGTTGCAGGACTTTGTTTTGTCCGTTATTTTTATGTTGCTGAATGCGAACACTGAGAGGGTCACAAAATATTCGATAGAAAACACGGGGTATTTAGACTATTTTGGGGCAACCGATACATGAAAATGTGATGTTTTTGGGTATTTATTTTGCCCCTGAAATAATTTTACTTTATAAATAGTTTTACAATCGATTTATGTATACAGAGGTGTGCACAAAAATCGGCCAGATGTTTTTTCTGTTTCACACAAAATGATCCGGAAAAACTACTGGTGTATGTAAAATGATACCCTGTATATGAAAATGGAAAAATATACAGGGAGTTCCATTTGAAAATCAAAAGTTGGGGTCACTTCCGTGGAGTACAATTTTTTCCTTCAAAAACAATATAATATAGTTGCTACCCACCAAATTTCGATCTCGAATGATTCAGAAGTTACAGCTCTGGACGATTTTCGTGCACACCTCTGTAAGTCATTTATTTATTTGTCTGTGTATTCTAATTTTTGTTTCTCATTTTTTTTCCTGTTCGTTTTCTGTTTGTGTTGCGACTATTCGTTTGGTTTTTCGCATTTTTTTTTCATTTGTATCGTTCTTTCACGAAATAACTGGAAAGTCACATTTTTAACCTCACTTTATGCACCGTTTAGACTCGGAAGAGCCCCTTTCGGTGAACCTGCCGATGTCGCAGATCGTCCAAGCCATGATGAGGCCGGACAGCGGTCTAGAAATTCGCGACCGCATGTGGCTGAAAATCACCATCCCGAACGCGTTCATCGGCACCGATCTCATCGATTGGCTGCTGACGCGCGTCGACGGCTTCGCGGAGCGTCGCGACGCGCGCAAGTACGCGTCGCATCTGCTGAAAGCCGGTTTCATACGGCATACCGTCAACAAGATCACTTTCTCCGAACAGGTGAGTTTTGTTTTTTACTAAGAGTTGAATCAGCGCCGTTGCCAGAATGTTTCCTTTGGTTCATCAGCGGTGACTGATAATCTCATTATGCACTCATTTATACAATAACTTTTTAAATTCAAATGTTATATTCTAATTCATGTTATGCTGTACATAGTATTTATTGCGGAAACATTCTGTATATCTACCAATTGGAAACTAATACTTTTTATGTTGTAGAATTTTCACCTTGAAATAGGGATTTATTCCATGTAATTATATAAATAAATAAAATTAAATAAACTGATCAATCTAGACTAGGCTGTATTGAATTCGTTCCTTTTTCAGTGTTATTACATTTTCGGCGACTTGTGCTCGGCCATGACGAACTTGAAGATACAGGGTGATACGGACAGCGTGGGGCCGTTACCGAACGTGCCCAACTACATGCCGTACAGCGGCACGTACAATCCTCTGGAGTACATGCCGATGCCGTTCTACAGCGACAACACAGTATACGGTTACAATAAGGAAGAATCGGTTTTGAGCGGAAGCGGTGAGTGTCTTGTCGATGATTATTAGGCCCGAAACTGTTCCGCTCTTTATTTATTACGTTCGTTTGTGATGATGAACGGTTGTTTTTTGTCGATTTTCCCTGAGAAGCTTGCTGGTGTGAAACACTTCTACCATTGGAAACTCGATTTTTCAGGTTAAAGATCAAAATCCAGAGAAATGCACGTGGGTTTTTCTTTTTTTTTACACCCCAATTGCTATTTTCCATATTCGCCAACCTAAATTGACACTCAAAGCTAATAAATCAAATCAATTGTTTATTTTTATGATTATTAGTGTATTTTCACAGAATTTATGCTAAGGGGATGAAAATGGCTGAAAAATGTGTGAAAATTTGTCTTATTCTCACGCTGTTTAATGTGGACCCACCTAAAAAATTTTATTGCCTATCCGAAAATCCCGGAATTCATTTTTTCGGCGACAAATGACTGTTAGGATAGTTTATCAACTCATTCAATCAATTTCTTGAAATTAGCAATTAATTTTACCAAGTTGTGATAAAAATTTCATTCGACGCCATATTGATCGTCATGTGACAACGTTTTTCGATGTTCCAAAATGATAACTTTGAAAAAAAAATCCATAGTTCTTATGACAAGAATGTTTATAATTGAAGAAATCAACACATTGAATTCATAATGTACATAGTAATCATAATGATTATAAAATCAGTAATAATATGGTTAAGGCTAACTTGAAAACTCATACTAAAAAAACATTTATTTGAGCTTTAAAAATGGTTGTGATATAACTATTGATTTGGTGAAGTTCCTCTCAACCGAATTAATGATTGATGTTTTAGGTGATAGCTACTTTGTTTATGCGGAAATGAAATATATTCTTTATCATTTATATAGTCAAATCCAACAGAATGATGAGTCAAACTTCCTATGAAATAAAGATTTGAGTTGTTTTATTTGAATACGTTTTGCGTTTAGAAGAGAAGAGAAAGAGACTGACAAGTGACATTTGAAGATATGATTGAATATCTCTCGAAATGTTCTCCGAAATTCGTGCGCTGTGACTATTTCTATCCTTCCTTCTTTTCATTAGTAACATCTTCCTAAACGATAATACCATACAAAAGGAATGTTATGCTAACAATTCTGCCTCTGTAGATATATTTTGCGAAATGGTGGTGATACATCGCAAGATAACAAAAAACTCGAATCTCGAGATTATTGTATCGATAATGTGATTGTTTGTGCAACATTTTGAAAAATATATCGACATGTAGTTGACCTATAGCATAGGTATGTAGAATATTCGTGAAACAAAATATCAGAATATAAAACCCTTCTGTTTCAGATGTCCTCTTGATTCAGTCTTCTTGAATCGCGCAGGATTATGAGATGAAAGGGGAAAGGCCTTACCTGAAAATCTAAAATATTATACCTTTGAATGAGCGAATGAATACAGTGGCAAACATTATAAAAAATGTGGGAAATGATTTTTCATCAGTATTTGGAACCCAATTATTCAATTGTTCAAATTGAATAACTTTTTCCAATACATGTTTTTCATTAATTTTATTAACTCTGATTACATGTGATGACATTGACAGGTTTTTGGAAACTAAGAAGATATGATAGCTTTGTTCGCGGATAATTAGTTTTTTATTTTATGTTTTTGTTGGTAGTGTACTAACCAAACTTCCATCCATTAGTGATACTTTCATGCATTTCGTTGGGAATAACCAAAAAGTTTATAGATCAGAGTAAAGAAAATTTTAATAGAGTGCGAACAAAGCTTCGTTCTCGGTTGTTTATTAACAGTTGTAGAAAATATTTGTTCCACTTTGCGCTAATTCTTCAATAATTTTCCGTTGTTTATTTCATGTTTGCCATTATTATGAATTTTTGTTTTAAGTAGTAATGTTTTCTCAAGTTCTTGCTGAAATTTCAAATTGATTCAGCCGTTTTCGACATATTACTCAAAGTGAAAATCGAAAATAAGTTGAATCAATTAGGAAGTTTAGTTTATTAAATACTCAGTTCTCAAAGTATCTGGTATATTGTTGTTTTATTGTTTTTTTTTTGTGTATTGTTGTATTGCATTGCATTAGTTGAATATTGCACCAAGATATGCCAGATATTTTAATTTGAATCCTTTGTTACTATACTTTTAAAATATTTTTCTTTGTAAATAAAACTATTTTCTTTTCATTTTATTTTTTCTTTTTTATTTTATTTGCTGGCATGAGTGTAAGTGAATGTAAAAAAAATGTGATTTAAAATAATCGAGTTTCGAAATTACAGTATAAGGTTATTCCTATTGGTATTTCATAACTGATTAATTTGATATATCAGTATGTCAAAAAATAAATAACTATGGCGTAGCTTGTTAAATAATTTTTACATTGATCAATTCTGTTGTAGTAGAACTGACGTAATTTCTTTTGAAATAATGCCCAAACTAGAATTAGAAAAAATTAATTCTCACTGCTATACATAACAGACAATCTGTATACAGAGGGATATATTTTTGATATCGTCATTATTGTAAAATATTTAAATTAATAATTGACCTTTTCAACACTAAAATATATACTACTTTATAAAGATAACCTATTAAAAAAATCACCTGTTTACACAGAACATAAACATTAATAACTTGATAACTGATCATTTTCTGTAGGAATGTCTGGATTCTTATTTTCACTATAAAATTATCAGTCAATTTTTATTATGAAAATAATATAATACCTCAGTGCTTCAAAACTCATAAAAACTTCGTTATGGAGTTATATTCTAAAACAATATTGACGGTAGGACCATGACCTTCTTTCGATAACGTTCCACTACACAGGGTGTCCGTGAAAATGAAAAATGTCAAAGTCAGCGTTCCTTTAAAAAAGTGTGATAAGCACTCATTTTTGTTGTTTGCACGTTGACAAGGTAGGATTCAAACCACAGAATATTCCATTTCAAATTGTTTTGTTCTGGAAAATGTACAGATTCATTATTAATGACACCTGAATAAATTCAAATGTTCTTATTGTTATGTTTTATCGATAAATCCAAATACCAGTTTATACAGGCGCTTAATCTTCTTTCCTCAATATTTAAGTATTTGGTCATTCGAGAAGACTATATTTCAGATGATTTGATAATATCAGAAGGCATTAGAAAAAACTGTATGTTTTCTATATAATCTAGAAAGAATCTCAAGTTCATCAAAGCAATGTTTTAAACAAAGATTATAAAAAATAGTTATCCTGAAAACAACCAAAAATAAGTATATGGAAATATCAAGCTAGTATCATGAGAGAGTAGCCACCATTCAGATAATTATGACATATATTTGGTATTCTATTTGAATTAAAGAAGATAACGCCACCTTGTGAAAATATTTCGATAGACCTCCTGCGTGTTTCAAAACATCGAAATTACTAACAAAATTGTATCGCTTTCTTCCCAGGTGAATCATCCGGAGGCTCCGACAACATGAAAGACGGGGGCGGCGGCCACAGCAGCGCCTCGGACAGCGACCCCACCTCCATAGGGGGCGGCACGCCCCGCCTACCGGGCGTCGCCACCTCGGGCGGAAACGGCAACGGCAGTTCCAACGGGTCGGAGCAGAGCAGCGGCACTTTGGGTACTGCGCAGACGCAGCAGCGCTCCAAGGATATCGCCGGTAGTAGACAATCTTTTAAGATAGCCATGGGTAACCCTTGCGAGATGTTTGTCGATGTTATGTAGGCGCGAGGATGTTGGACTGTATCGGAGGCGTGTATTTGTCGGTTTTTGAGTACGGAACGAAATATTGATGCGATTGACATTTGACGTGACATTCGTCAGCTACAGTTGCAGTCTATTGTGTAGACAGTTCGCCAGAAAGTGCAGTGTTACTGCTTTTCTTTTTTTTTCTCAACGATAATCCGAAACAGACAGTTCAGTTTTTTTTTATATTTCTCTTCAAATGAATTTGGCATCGTTCTGAAGTCACTGTAAAGTGTTGCCATAATTATTGATGTTCCCAGCTATGTCTCAACCAATTAGAAGTTGGTGGTTAGCTGGATACTTTTTATTTTTAACTGTTGGTATTGAAAGATAACCAAATCGGTCAGAACTATCTCCTCCAAATAAATACATAAAAACAATTTTATCCGAATTTATTTTTTTCATAGCTATTTTTTCGTGAATTTTCCAATCACCCTATACAGTCAACATCCTTGATGTAGGCAAAGTAGATTAAGTACCTGAATGTCAATATGACAGTGTTATGTCGTTTCAAGAGTAACTCTTGAGAACAAAAAAAATAAACAAAAGCCTCTCTAAGCTCGATAAAATTTAATTTTCAATCGTCTCAGTAAAATTTCAAGGCCCCAAAATGGGTACATAATACGTCACATTAACATTCAGGCACGTCCCAATGTAGGCTTGCTGCAAAGATTATAAATACTGCAGATATGTCAAAATGGCGTCAAATTTAAAAACATGCAGAATTCACAGACAAAATTTCAACGTCAAATACGATATTCATAATTTTTGCAACGTTTATATTTCGTCGTTGAAGTATTCAAATGTGATTCATGAAGTCTGATGGTGATATTGCAGAAAAGATTCTCAATAGTAGTACAAATTGATTCTTGAATGTAGGCATCTGGAGATTTTTAACAGATCGAAGTCAAATAACATGAATCTAGGTGATGCTCAAATTGCATTCACTCGAAAAAATATCAAACAATATTTTTTATTTTTTTTACATATGTGGAGACGACTTCTTGCGTTTTTTTTTTCAATAATATTTTTTATCACCACCAGATAATATGAACTGCACTTGTAGTAGTTGAAAGCTAGAATACTGACGTAGCATATCCTTAGTCAAGGAAACGAGTTGTGACAACTTGTGCGGTTGCCGTTCATCTTTTTCTTCAAGAATTCTATGAGAAACAAGATATGAATATTTATAATTCAGCTGAGAGTGGTTATTAAGACATTGAAGAATGATCAAGTTTGGCTCAGCTCTCTTCCTTTGATAAATGGAACAAATAGAAGTGTGATGCACAACATTTTGAAGCATTTAGATATTTCTTAAAGTCACCAATAAGACAGAATAAGTTGGAAACCATCAACACAACATTCTTGATGAGAAATTCTGATTCAACATTGAAATATCAGTATTTTATTAATTCGTTGGTGGTTTGTTTGGTAATTATTTCCACTAAAATGAGTATTCCATTACCATACACCTGTCTAGTGAGAATTCGCCTTTGTTTTGAGTTATGTCACATGTCAAAACACTTCTTGAAACGTAAACTGAATCAAAACATTTGTAGGTACCTGCAACGAACGAAATACCGGTGTATTAAAAATGTTTTCATTCAAAACGAAATCACTAAAAGTGACGTAGGAGGTACTTCAGACCATTCCAGGATTTTTTTTGAAGTTGGTTTTCCTTATATGGATGTTCCTTGCCATAATTTGATATCATGAATACAGTTACGATGAACTTGTTGAACACTATTTATCCAAGCACTTTTTTTGCTTTACTTGTATATTATATAACCATTCTTAGTTAATTTTTGAATGTATATTGAACATATTTATGAATTTTATCACAAACGAGCTCTTAGTCGAAGTTTATTATTCGAAAGGGTGACTCCTGGTTTTGAAAAAAAAATCCTTCTTTATTTTTTTATGATTGTATATACATATATTTTATATAAACAAGATGAATTTTAATCTAGTGTAATATAGCAGAGAGCTTATCTAAGAATATTTTAAGAATAATTAAAAAAAGATTACAATATCGTTAGCAGTGATCAATAATGGAATATATTATATGCGTAATATTCATATTGTTATGATTCTGCATGAAGCATGAAAATAATAAACTGGTTTTTATTTTGAGTTTGTTTTATTTAATATGCATTATGAATTTGATGTTGCTTTGCATGATAGCTTTGTAATTGAAACAGCTTGAAATAGTTAGGCTTTGTTGAATTTCCAACGATTTTTGCAATATCAGCATATTAAAATAATGTTTGAAAGCATTCTAATTCAGAAGGTACACTTTCGGCAGAAATATATATTAGTAATGAGATTGACATACCGAATGATACGTTTGACACCTGCCACTCTATTGACAGTTCTAATTTGAATTTCGAAAAATACAAAACGAACGTATCAAATAATAATTTTCGAATGCAAATCTCACTCGGTGTCAAAGCAACTAAACTTCGATGCCATAATTCCAGCAGAAAACTTTGCTGGATATATAGGCTGTCCATTTTTAGTGTCACTATGAAAAGGGCGTTTATTTCGAGAGAAATAAGAATATTATCTAGTCAAAAATAGACAGCCTGTCGAGAAGCAATCTAGCTATTTCCGATGCTTCCCGAAAAGAATGTTATGTGTCATGAATACTGTTTATCATTTTTTTCTGATTAAGCAATGGTGCTTTATATGTTAGACCACAGCCTAACAATTATTATGCATGAAGATTCACAAGGATCTCAAAGAACTTTTGATCAGTCATATTTTACTTTCCGCATATGGTACTCAAAAGGCTATAACTTAATATTTTCATTTTGAATTCATTTATTCTCAATTCCATGGAGTATACACACAACAATTCACTTACTTTTTGTCTGTTCAGCGCACTATGTTATAAATTAGTTTCGTTATTGAATATTTTTTTATGGAAACAAAAACAAAAGATTAAAAAAATATTACATTACAGCCTTTTCATGCATGTTGCATATAACTACAATTATCAAATTAGGATGACTCAAATATTAAATATTGCCTATCCTTTTTTCTAGATGAAACAAGTTGGAAATGGTTTTTTCTCATTCAGAAAAACGTTTGAACTTCCTCCATCATTTTCCGATCAAATATAGACTAGACTTATCGTTAGTAATTTCAACATTGGGCTGTTTAGATTTTAATAAAAAATATTGTTAAATTAAAGTACCACTATGTTGTTTCCAAAGTAAATTAATTTAATATTCGAGTATATATTTTATGAGTCGAAATGTAATAGAAGTTTTTGTATTAAATGGTGTGTTATACTAAGTGTTTTATTGATTAATTTCCCCATTTGCCTATAACACAAAGCACCATATTTATTCATTAGAAAATGATAAACAGTATTTACGCTCCAACAACTTGAACTGCACCGTTTTTCTTTTGATACACTCACTAATATTTGATTTTGTTAATTTCAGTTTTGAGTTACCTCTAGTGCAATTTTGTACATCATTTTGCAATTGCTTTCCTAACAAGGTAAGTTTCTTTCTGCTATTCAGCACAATTTATTTCAAGCATGGAAAACCTCGATAACCAGCATGAAGTAAGTTTTTCATTGAAATAATACTCGAGTTGATTTTTCGTTTGTTGTATTTTTCAGATTTCGATGAAATGACTACCTACCATCTGACCGAAATTTGAGGTGCCATATTTTCGACATTTTGATAATATATAATCCGTATTCGTACTTTTTTTATTAGCTTTGTACATTTTTAGTGGATACCAGTAAGTTACTGTACAATTCATTTCAATTCGACTTGGCGTTGATTTTTTTTTTCATCTCTATACTGTCCGTACAAAGGAGAGTTTATACCCTGAATGAAACAAAATAAAAAATAATATGAAGCAAAATCAAAAGCGAAAAGTAGAATCACAGTAGGGTTAATGAATCAATAATCCATGAACAAAAGAAAATAAATTCTTGCATTTCATTTTGTATTTCGTTTTATTCGCTTCGTAAACTCTACTTCACCTTCAAATATGTCGGTAGAAATTAAATATCTTTGTTTGAGATGATACATCGATTAATTTTCTATCATCGGCAGTAGGTTTCAACTGCCATAGCCATAAATATTATATAAGGTGCTTAAGTTTTAAATTTTCAATATATTTATATTTTTATTATATATTTTATCATTTATTTTTGAATGATTACTTTTATATTTACTTTGAAAAATGAAAAAAGTTCAATAATTGATGTTTAAAATAATGTCTTGTGATATATTACGTTCTCATTAATTTTCAAAAAAAGTGTAAATATATTTTGAGACAGAGAAGTTGAAAATGATGCTAACAGGGTATTTGTTTTGGCATTCTTATCATTGTGACAAGATGAAGAATATAGTTCGTTTAAATGCATTTTGCTATTTTGTGGAATATACAGGGAAAATGTAACCAATTTTGTGTGACTGAGAATGTAACACCGTATCGAAAATTATTCAATAAAATACTTTATGTGAACATTCCATCATTTTTGAACAAGAACACATCGATATGAGGTTGGGAAGAAACTTCATTTGGCAAGTTTACAAAGCCATGAGATAAGCATCTTGTTTTTGTTTATGACCTTCTAGTTGAAATAGCAGGAATTCCCATACTTGAAATAGATTCGGCATTTTAGAAAACAATATTTGTTAGTACCAGTAATTATCGATTCTGTTGTATTTTATATGTATTTTATCCACTATTTCTGAAATATTCATATATTATTTGAAATTTAACATGATCATATCATTGAACTCATGGAATTCAATCAGATATATCTTTGATACGTGACTACTTCCAAGTTCTGATAATTATTTACAAAAAGTATGTATTGGTGATTCATACGCCCTCTCATGACGACATTTGGAATTTTAAAAAGGCGGACAGATTATAAAACATTTTTCAGCATTGATGTTCATGAGGGTTTGCTATGAGTTATCAATAGAATCTGGCACCAAAAATATAGGAAACATACATACAAAGGAAATAAATATTCAGTAATTTAAAAAGAACACCAATTCCTACCTCCTTTCCCTTGCTTCTCACGATGTTCTCTGAACATTACAGGATGTCTCCTTTCGTGAGAAGTTTTATATATAAAAAAAAATCAGCATACACAAAAATCAAATTTGATTGAAGTAGTTTTCAGAATATTTCCTAACGAATTTCATGTGCCAATTTCTGAAAGTAAAATGCCTAAATGTTGTGAGAATTCTTCTTTCGGGCCATTTTTTTTTTCATTTTAACCAAGTGTTATCTCTGTTCGTGTAATATTTATCTAAAATTTATCAATACGTGAGAAATAATGCGATTATGATATAATTTTAGAGTGATAGATGATATCTCAATGATTTTCACAAGTATATGAGTAAATTTCAGACTTCATGTCAAGTGTTTATGAAAAAAATGGGTAAACCTCTCTAATTTGTATGATTCATTATCATTCTCATACATAGTAACAATATCAGGCTCTTATTAACATAATTATCTATAATAAGTAAGAAAAATCTCAAAAATCTGAAAGAGCAGATTTTTTATATCATATTTCGCTATTTTGATAAGCTGTAGTTTTGAAAATGTTCTAACAGATTTATCTACAAGAATCTCTTTTGGATGTAACACAATAATAGTTCTTGTCACTTGGGAATGCAGTTCATATTTCATGAGTAATCATCATAAAGTCTCCGTGACCTTGTTTATGAGAGAATCACAATTTCCAAGTAAATTAGTTTGTGATAACAGAGGTGCAAAGTTAACCAAACAACTGCTTCACAAATGCTCATTTGGTGTGAATTACTGTGAATGAATTTCTGCTACGGGGTACCTATATATCCGTTCTCGTTCCCCCAACTCGACACTTCCCCCAATTTACGTAAGATATGTTAAATTCACCATTTCATTATCTTTGAACAGTTCGCTGGAGCCGCCGTTTCAGTGCCTAGTTTATAAAACGGTGTAAAAAACTATCGCTATCACTCAGCATAGTTGCGCCACTCTTGTGTTAGGTTCTGTAGTGCCTGTGGTGTTCGCTAGCTGTCAGAGTTAAAGAGTTAATTTTGAGGTTTAGGTTACATCAACTTGAGTAGTGTCATTTTTTTCTGAAAATTTTAAGTTTGTTTTGTTCGCTTATAATGACGAAGTTTATTTTGCTTGCAAGTTAAAAACTAAGACAAAGCACTTTTTGAGTTATTATTTGTGGCACTTTTGTATGACAATCAATTTTACGTAAGGTGAGTTTGCTGATGGTACACGTAAGTAGAAATTTATTTTGAGAATTTTGAATAAACATTTCAATTTTGAAGACGTGAACAAAGTTTGTATCAAATTTCTACAATTTGTCACTGACACACTCTTCTGTACATAATAGTAAGGTCATTATTATCTATTTTCTGAATTTATATTAAATTTCATTGTAAAAGTTATTAATTAGTTAATCAAAAATCTTATTGAAGAGAAGTTATGGGATCAAATTATATCAATATGCTATCAGTTCATTGCCACATATATTGTCTGAAGGAAATAAATAACAAGTATCAATCTTTATACCAAATATTGACAATACATATTTATTTCAACTATGTAAAGGGGTGAAACAAGATACAATAGGATTTCAAGTATTTTCTGATATCAAGTTCAAACAATTATCATTGAGTGATCATTATTTTATTCAACTTATAAAAGTTAGATGTGAGATAATCAGAAATAGTTGAAAGTACCCATTGTGTTCAGCATTAGGAATCCTGTGTCTAGGTATACCAATTCTTGAAAAAAGAAATCAAGATATGACTGGTTTCTCAATATTACTTGTAATTGTATTTGTTATCTTGATAAAGGAAATTTTCTACAAAAATGTAAAATATACTTGTGAAATTTGCTGCAATCATATTCCAAGGTCAATTTCATGTAATTTTCATGATCACCAAACGTGAATAATGTTTTCATTATGAGGGTTTTTCCCAGTACTAGCTCGTTTTTTCATTGTCTGTGAACAATATTCACATAACCATAATTTATACACAAATAAATCAAAATATGAAGTATATGGTATTTCTTTGAAATATCTATTGATGTTTTCTGGATACAAACAATGAGCAAATTCAATTTACACTAATACATAATGGTCCTTTCGAAATATAGCCTTATTTTCTTCAATGTTCTTTGTCACATGATGCTGATAATGAAAATTAACATATTTTGCGGTAGTCACAGTATTGAAATTTTTCCATTGTAAATGACATTCCATCTAACATTCCAACATATTTCAGATGGGTAAAGAAGCTGAAAATGTCGGTTCACCAACCGGAAGCAGTTATGGTACCAATGAATCAATTAATGAAAATGTGACACAATTCAATGTTACTACTGGATCTTCCACAGTCACTGAAAATACTAAACTGTCCAGCAATCAGACTTATTTTGCTGAAAACAAAATCAGGATTCCTGAATCATCACATGTGAGTACTATTATAATATTTTCAACCATATTTTCCAACTTATGTTGATTATGGACTAATTATTTGAAAGTTTTTTTGTAGGAAGTTGATCAAATCAATTTTGGATTTTGATAACACTCAATTGTTATGTAAATTCACATATTTTGTTCAAGGTCTCTTATCATTTGAATTAGTATAATACTGAGATTAGCCAATATATTTATTTTTAGATAATATAATTCTACAGTATTTCAATCCTAACATGGATTAATTTTTTTATTACTCCAAATATCAAGATTTAATTTATTACCTGTTTGCTTTTCCATTAATGTCTAATTGATATTTTTTTGGGACAAGGGTGATTAAGATATAAAGATTATTATATAATTTAATCCACATTTTTATAATTCAATATAATCTCTGTCTGATATGTTGTTGAATCAGTGCAAAAATTATTTCAACTGACTGATAATTGCAATCTGCATCCACTTGATTTTATTTAAAGCAGATTTCCTGATAACATGAATTTATTCAAATAGCAAATATATCAGTTTTTAAAGGATATATCAGCAATTTGGAATTTCAATCTCAAAAATGTATTTTATTAAATTTAATGAAATTTGAAATTTGGTGGGTAGCAACTATATGACATTGATATTCATTTTTTTAAGAGAAAAATTGTATTACATCACTTCCGGTTCATACAGGGGGTTCCATTTGAAAATCAAAAGTTGGGGTCACTTCCGGTTAAACCGGAAACCGGAAGTGATGGAATAAAATTTTTCTCTTCAAAAAATGAACAATATCATATAGTTGCTACCAACCAAATTTCAAATTTCGATCTCGAATGATTCAGAAGTTACAACTCTGGCCGATTTTTGTGCACACCTCTGTATATATATTTGTTTTCGACTCTTGGTCAATAAATGTTCTTCCCAATTGCAAAATACAAATTTTATATTTGATTGTGTAACATGACATCATTTCAACAATGCAATTATATCATTTATATGCAGCATGGAGTCAAGAAACTGCATTTTATCAAATTTACATAATTTATGCTGAAATGTCCCTAGTTCTCTGTCATCTTGATTTATCAATTATCGGAATTAAATGGCAGTAGAACGGCCTCTGGCTATACAACGTGGTAGTTTAATGGGTATAAGTATAAATCAATGAGTCGATAATCACCATTTGTGGAAAAAAACTAGAAGTTGAATATGGAAGAGATTCAGTTGCGATATGTTTTTTATTGCTACACCCAATGAACTAATGATTTTTCACAATCATTTATATCAGACTCATTGCACAATTTTCCCCGTATTGTTTCACTATGAGTTAAATATCGAATATACTTTTCATTAGTATGGTTTCAAGTCAAAACATCAAAAAACAGACATCATTAGAAGATCAAAGAATTATCAAATATAATTTTACAACTGATGTTTGCGATGCAAGTTTCAGTTTCTCCTTTAAAAATCGGACTTTTCAACGAATTCATTTTGAAATCAACTGTGATTTCAGACTGGTTTCAGCTTCAAAAAATTATGGGCTTTCACTGGTCCCGGCTTTTTGATGTCAATAGCTTACCTCGACCCAGGAAACATAGAAAGCGATCTACAAAGTGGCACAATCGCAGAATACAAATTATTATGGGTGTTACTCAGCGCCACTTTGTTAGGGCTGCTCATGCAGAGGCTGTCAGCAAGATTAGGTATGTGATATTCAGTCACATGATATTCCATGCATAATAAATAAAATTCTATTCTGAAATTACAGATTGTCAGATAATTTACTTGTTGTTTGATTGATACACACTGAAATTTTCTCCCCTGAGGAAGATATTCGATGTTTTCTACTGAGAACAGTATTTTTTAGACAAAACAGAACAATTTGGAATGCATGGTTTTCCATCTTTTCTAGGTGTCGTAACTGGTTTACATTTAGCCGAGATGTGTTATAGGCAGTACCGAAAAGTACCTCGATTAATAGTATGGATCATGATAGAAATTGCGATTATAGGCAGTGATATGCAAGAAGTTATTGGCACAGCTATAGCTATTTATCTTCTATCGAATAAAGCGTGAGTTATAAGGGACATTTATAATATACTGGATGATTAGGAACTTTAGAAATTCAATGAACGTGACTCAAAAAAGTTTTATCGTAAATGAGGATTTATTTATTCTAATCAAATGCCAAGGCATTTTGTCGTAAATCACTAATTCATCGAATTGTACGTAGAAATATCTCAGATAAGAAAATTTATCAAACATGTAGTGTGTTGAAACAAGTGATTCAACATTTTTTGCATGAACAACATCCGCTTATTAGTTATTTCATTGATTAATTTCCATATCAGTTCTAATGAAGTAATAATTCAATCATTCATAGGTGAAATATATAATATTTGAATATTGTCAAGATATAAATGAGGCATTTGAACGAATGACTGAATGTTTGGCAAAAATTTTCTAGATTACCAAAACAAACATAATAAGGTGGTGTATTCAAATACTTGGCCGCTGACATAATATTTTAAAAACATATGCAATTAAACAGAAAATACAAAATCAGTTGTTTGCCCTAACGTATATAATTGTTTATTGTTCAATTTTCAAGAACTGTTTATAATAAATATCCATTTGAATTAAAGTTTTCGACAATATTTCTGTTTGAAAGTCACATATTCGGTGGCTGAATAATTTAAGAATACCCAAAAATATAGAGATTGTGTACTTCTTCAAGTCAGAGTTTGTTTAAGGGAGACTTTCGAAATCCGGAAAACGCTTCGACAGATTTATTTCTACTCATATACAGATTGAAAATCCGTGATAAAAAAAATCTTAACCTTCGAATTTCACGAAGATCTGGGATCTGGGCTGACTAATACTCCTGTATAATTCCTAGGATTCCTATTTGGGGAGGAGTTCTCATAACCATAGCAGATACCATCACGTTCCTATTCCTCGATAAATACGGTTTGCGAAAACTCGAAAGCTTCTTTGCATTCCTCATCACCATTATGGGGGTAACTTTCGGTTATGAGTACGTAACGTCCAAACCGAATGCTGTGGGAGTGATCGAGGGTATGTTCATACCATGGTGTCGTAATTGTGATTCTAGAGCTCTCCTTCAAGCTGTTGGCATTGTGGGTGAGTAGTTTTAAAGAAACTGAAAATCACTCAGTATATCTGATAGGGGCTTAGTTGGTTTTAAGACGAGCTCAAGTTAATAATTTTCTTTTTTTTAAGAATACAAATAACAATTCTTCTATTTGTCATTGTATATGTGTTGGAAGTCATTTCTTTTAACTTGACAATGACATATTTTTTTGAGAACTTTAATAAGTTGAAATAACGGGTACAGGAATAACAAACTCAAATTAATAAAATTCTGTTCAAGGCGCTGTCATAATGCCTCACAACTTGTACCTACATTCAGCCCTAGTAAAATCCCGAGATATCGATAGAACGAAATCTCAAAACGTCAGAGACGCCAATATGTACTACTTCATCGAAGCATCTATTGCCTTATTGGTCAGTTTCGTCATCAACGTGTTCGTAGTGTCTGTATTCGCTCACGGACTCTTCGATAAAACGAATGCGGATCTGGTGAGTTTCTTGACAAACAGCTACGAATACTTGACCAGCAGTTTTTTTTTCAGCACGAATTGTGTCTACAACACCCATCCATCAATGCTTCGATATTCCCCGTGAGTTCATCCAACATGAATCATAACACATGGTGAAATAATTGTCATTTAATTCGTAGGTTAACAACGAAATAGTTGACGTTGACTTATATCGTGGTGGAATTTTCTTGGGATGCACCTACGGTCTGGCAGCCATGTATATTTGGGCAGTGGGCATTTTGGCAGCAGGGCAGAGCTCTACAATGACAGGTGAGTGACGTACCACTTGCTGTCCAAAAATTTGTTACATGGAATTATAAATTCGTTTGTCGAAATTGTACCGGTTTCGTTACGTGATTTCCTTGTAAATTAAATTTTATTCACCATTAATCATCACCTTTTCAAATAGATAAATAGATCTTTATTTAATTAGGAACCCCAATATACATATAAGAAAGCATATTGAAATATGCAGAATTGTGAATATAATACAGACAAATGGAATTAAAATCGAATAGTCAACAATTACAAGTAACATATTTAAGATAAATATAGAATAAAAATAGTATCACAATAATATAGAATAAATATTCAATGCTAATAAGTGAAAAATATATATAAAAATTGAAATATTAGGTACTTATGCCGGCCAATTCGCTATGGAAGGCTTTTTGAACCTGCAATGGCCGAAATGGAAGAGAGTTCTATTCACTAGAACAATTGCTATCATACCAACGTTCTGTCTAGCGTTCTTCAGTAACCTTGAAGATTTGACGAGCATGAATGACATTCTCAATGCTGTCATGAGTCTGCAGTTACCTTTTGCTACCATTCCCACCATAGCTTTCACCAGTAACCCTCAGATAATGGGGGAATTTGTTAATGGAATGTAAGTAATTTATGTCATTCTTCTTCTCGTTGAATAGGGTTAGCGATGAGATGACAGCTCACATTGGAAAAAAATTTAACGTCAATTTTTTATTTGTGCTTTTTCAGCGGCAATATGGTGGCTTCTATCCTACTGAGTATCGTAGTCATCATAATCAACACCTACTTTGTAGTGAACACAATGAACGAACGAGAATTACATTGGTTCGCTCTTCTTCTCGTTATTGTCGTCGGGATATTTTATCTCCTTTTCTGTCTCTATCTCGTGGTACACCTCATCGTATCGATTGGCAACACGAGGTTGTTGCAATACAATTTCATACATAAATATGTGATTGGACCTGTAGATGCAACGTTGGATATCAACCCTATAAGTTACTCTAGGTGAGTGAATGGTTATGCTTTTTTAACTGTGGGGGCGCTAAGTTCAATGAATGAAGTCTGTCAAACGCACCGCTGGGCATAATAGCTACAAAGTAGGAAAAAGTCAGTTTTATATGATGAAAATAATATATTCGAATAGAAATCTATTTTTTTTACCCTGAACAGAAACTCTGCATTTACTGAATCATTATTCTATGTAAAAATTATGAAATGTGTGATTTTCTTCATTGTTCAACCTTGCTTTATTTGTTGCTTATTATATTACAGTGAAAATTCTGCATGATGAAAAGAATGGTGATGATCTACCGCTTTCTATACTGTACGTATCCAATAAGAGTGGTTGCTTCGATAAAGTATATTTATTTGATGTTGATGTTACGTCATCTCGCAATTTTTTGGCGAAATTAAACATTTTTGTTTAGAGAAAAACAGCGCGGAAAACTAAGGTTAAACTCTTAATAGTGAAATGAATGACTGTGACGTAACTATCAACTTGTAATAAATAGACTGTTCTGCTTGGGATTCTATTGTGCTGAATTTAATTAACCTACTAATTTTATTTCTTTTTATTTTGTGTTAACAGTGTTATTAAGACCACCAACCAACAAATTTAGCGCTTTTTATTTTTCAGTGAGTACATTTTTATTATTTCTGCCAAGTTTTTAACAAAACTATTTTCTCGTCATTTATTTATATATAAATTTCATTTCCGTAGATCTCAATCTGAATCAACTATAGCAACGCAAATCGTGGAAGAAAAGCGATTTTAAGAGAAACAGGAATCGAATTATATTCTGTGAATGTATTTCAATAGATGGGCTCTGTTGCAAAAATAAATAATTGATTATTGATGCAATAATAAAGAAGAAGAATTGTAGATGATGTATCAAATAGAAGGATGTTATATATAGGGTGTTCCTAGAAATATTGACACCTTCATATTGCAAGGAACAAATCAGCAAATATTTTATTCATCTAAAAAATATTTTTACCTATGTATGCATATAGTCAGATTTTATATATTATTTAGTACTCAATTTTTTTTAGATGCATTATTTATTATATCCTTAGAAAAGGTTATGTTAATACTCACTTTTTGTGGTGTATATTTTTTATTATTAAAGTGTGGAATGTAAATTTTCAGTAGAGTACATTAAATACTATAAATAGCTTACTTTGGCTGAAAATATTTATAGAAAATACATTTGTGAGATTTCATATCGATTTGGACACACCGTACGTGATTTAGTTATAGCGTGTTGTATATATGTTTACAGGAGATTCTTAAATATAAATTTCAATCAATTTCAATGATATTCAACTCCTCGAGATGTTAGAAGAATTGAAATTTAGTACAAATTTTTCGAAACATCACATTTTATACACCTGACTAACCTTCAGCTCTTTGTCTTCCATTTTTCTGCTTATAAAGGATGATCAATTTGAAGAGAAATTTCCTCATTTTATATTATTATTTTTTTATAATATTTCATCATTCGAACAAAATTTTAATTAATCTCATTTCGGGTTTTTCACTTTTGATTGGGACACTATATCATTCTGTTACATTACATGTTGATTATTTCACTTTCAATTTGAACAGTTCAGTTGCCATTTTCGTTCTTACTAACTCTCAGGAAGTTTAAAGATGTATACAGGAAGGGAATTCTGTACTGGCTTTCAAATTCGAGAATTTCATTTCCCAAAATACGACACCATTGTCTAATGATATCAATAATAATTCTAATTGGATCTGTTAAACTACTCAAGAGTGGGAAGGCATGTAATGTATATTTTTATATGAGTAGAGTTTTATGGAATGACTAATCCACTGTTATTTATGTTTTTATGAATAAACGAAATCGAATTAACATTCGTTTCATTGTTTCAGTGACTATATTGTAGAGTAATGGGAACTGTAGTAGGGAGATAAGTATTTATTCATCCATTAAAAAAATACATTACCATTGTCAAACTCGTTGTTTACTAAAATTTAAAGCTAAAGATAAAATGTATAAAACACAAGTGCAAATTACCAAACAGAACATACGAAAAACACAAATTTAATATAAATTATACTCGAGATGAATATAATTTCAAACATATATAACGTAATAATTTCGAAAAGGCTAAATATCAAAGATATAGTTATATTATTAGTATAAATAAGACGAAAACGTTCAATCGAAAAATATTTCATATCCATATAAAAAGTAATGCCTATATTATTAATATTTTTATATCCTCTATATTGTGAATATCTGCGATTCACATTTTCACCATGCATTAATCTCAAAAGTTTCCTGAAATTATTTTGACACTGGAAGATGTTTTGTAAACTGGCTAAAAAATTACCTTGACACAATTTATTGTCCCTTCTAAAAATTTGGATATGGTATCTATTTAAACATAGATATGGCTAAAAGATATATTTGTAAAAATATTATAAAAATTATATGCAGTCAACCAAATTTTCATGCCACTCATAAAACTACAGTAAAAATTATAGTTATATATAATAGGAATATTCGAGTCTATTTCGTTTCTTTTCTCTATTTTTATAATCATTAACACAGCATGAATAGGTAATTTAGAGTGTCAAAAGTAACCATCAATGATGACTAATTATAGCGACGACTATTTTGGCCCACTCTGTATCTTCAATTAGTTTGGTGATGGTATCATTCATTTAATCATCATTGATGATTAATTTTCAATAGCACCAACAATTGCACCTATATATTTCAGACTAAATTATGCTCATCCCAAATTTTGTACACGTTGTTACAGGTTGTTACATAATAATTAGGATACCCTGTTTACACTCTACTATCGAACTGTGTTTTAATGATTATGACAGGCTTGTTTCGGTTTAAAAAACTGTGCATGAGCAGAATGTATTCATTCATAAAAAATCACAACACACTTTGAGTAAAACTATAAAAACCCAACCAAACATTATCTTATGTTAATTGTCTCAAAATCAGAAATCTCATCTCACTGTTTCATCAAAATTTCACAGAAAAATAATTTATTTCAAGTAAATATGGCACATATTTCTATCCTAAAATTTCGAAGTCATAAAATCAGATCAACATTTTTCGATAATAATTTATAATTATATGTGCGATCACAAGACTGAAAAGAAATTCTACTATAATATACAGTTTGGAATTTAAACTGAAGCTAAATTAATCTACACAAGCAGTAGGATTTTGACACTTTCTGAGCTTAGTTGGGTTTAAATTCCACCATAAAAAAGTAATGATGTACAAAATATATCACCGGTACTTAAAAAGGCAGCTATAAAAACTTAGGAATCAATCGACAGACTTCGGGTCTGCTTTAGTCCAGTGAATAGTGCCAAAAAATCTCTCCCCCTCCCTTCCCACCGCACCCAAGAAAACTACCCCCCACTCACATCCCTCAGAGGACTCGCCATCGCCACGTACTGAGCCTCCGGCGCATTATTCTTCTTGTTCTTCTTCAAAGTGCACTGGTTCTGCTTCGCGAAAGTCTCGGCCGCCGTCTGCATCTCCGGACTGTCCCCTCCGCCAGCCACCTCGGCACTGCCCCCAGGGACAGGCGCCACTTTGGTCAGGGGCAGATCCATCACCAAATCAGGGGTATGGTTTTGTTTCGGGAGGTACAGCTCGGAGAGCTTGTGCGATTTGAGTACTGGCGAAGCTAGAGCGGCTTCCAACACGGCTCGTTTCTGCCACAGCTCCCTGTTCTCGGTGAAGTTGACGTTCGACTCGTCGATCTCCGATTGGAGCTCCTGGGAAGGCTCCTGCTGCTGTTTGACAGCCTCCGAGCCGGCGCAGTCTTGCTGTTTTATGATTTGGGGCTTGAACGTTTCGATGACAGCCCCAACAGCCTCAGTGGGCTTCGGTAGTGTCACACACTTGTCCTTCACCTCGGCGCTGGCGGCTTCACTCCACGTCAAGCTGGGTCCCTGCGCCGAAGGCGAATTCAAAGTGCTGACTGAGGAACTGGGCTCGCTCGAAACGGACACCTTCCTGCAAATGTACTCCTCCGAAGAATTGGACTTCGACAAGCTGAGCTTTTCCTTGTCATCGCCCTTCATCTTCAGCGATATGTACTTGTCGGGGACGAGCCCTTCATGCCCGTTGACGGCGCCCTTCCACCAATCGTTCGACACTTGCGAGTACAGGGTCACCGAGTCGCCCCGCTGCAAGGACAGCTCCCTGTCAGACCTGGCGATGAAGTCGAACTGCGCAGTGGCCTCCATGTACTCAGAGTCGTCCTCCGACGGGTAGACCGAGTCGGTGTCGTCCTGGGTGTGGTCCGGGGACTCCCCCACCTCCTGGTCCTCGGGATTCGGGGAGATGTACTTTTCGTAGACGGTGCCGCCGTCGTTGGGGAATATGTTCTCGTTGTACATGATTATGTTCTTGATGAGCTCGTTCACTTGGTTCTGGTACTGCACTTGGTCTTTGTCTTCAGGTACCGGTACCAGAGTGGGACCGAAGCAGATGGCCAAGTTGTAGGGGTCCATCATGTTTTCGTCCGAGAACTCGGAGAGGTGATTGAGGAAGGCAAAGAGGTATCTCAGCACCACCATGACCGAGCGAGACAGGCTCAGTATCAGCTCCCTCATCCTCCTGACGAATTCCTTCTTGCACTCAAGCTGGGCTATCCCCATGAACTGCTCGAAGTAGATTATGGGGAACAGGGGCTCCCGCAGCTCTCTCAGGTACAGTTTCAGTACTCCAGCCACGCTGTTGATGTCAGAGGCGTCCGTCATATCAGCCAGGGGGTCCTCGCCTCTCTCGAACCATTCCCTGAAGTTGTTGATTTCAACCTGGGATCCAGACACTCTGAATATTCCTTGGTGATGTAAGCCATACAGGTTGATGACTCGGATGCAAGATCTCATAATGAGTGGTATCTCCTGATTGGTGGCCTCTTGGTACTCCTCTATGGAGCCCCCGAACAGCTTGGGTTGACCACTCATCTGGAGTCTGCCGATTCTCTTGCGTTTCGGTGTTTTCACCACAGGTTTGATGGTGTGAAGTGAGTCTGGATACTGTGCTAGCAGTGTCTGTCTCAGGAATTCTTGTTTGGACTCCAAACGAGCTATTTTCGTGGAGCCTAGCAGATACTCACGGAATTTGGTTAGGTAAAACTCTTCAGTCTCCTGGCGGTCTGCTCTTAGTTTGATGGAAACAGTCTCAGGTGGTTTACTAGCAGGCAGAGCATTATCGCCAAAGTAACTGCTACAATCGAAATCTTTGGCACTTACCATCTCCAACAAAGTGCTTTCTGCTGTCTCTAATGTCTTCCACACTTCTTCTGATTCAGCTCGGAGAGAGGTGATTCTCTGATGGAGTTGTGTCAGTCTTGATTCCATTTCTCTGTGCATGATGCTCTGGATCCCTGCTTCTGGGGATTCGTCAGTCTTCTGGCCTTGGAATTCTAGCTTTTTGGGTATCATGAAGGCTCCATGATTGAACTCTAGGAACTTTTGTTTATCCAATCGGGAATCCAGAGAGTTCAAGCATGCAGTCAGACTATCCAAGTCGTTTTGTACTGATTTCTGGAGACCTTCTTGAGATGTAACATGCATCAGCAGTGCACGAGAAATGCAGTTATGGAAACCAAAATCCATGCAATCAATGAGATCAGACAAATCATCTACAAAATACTTGTGAATGTTTGTGTTTGAGGCTTCTAGACACAGCACATATTCATTCCTAGCTTTGAGCGCTTTCACTTTAACATCAGTGTACTTGTTTCTCCTCTTGGTAACCTCTTTTTCCATCAACTTGTATTTTTTTGAGCGTTCAAGTTTGTCTTGTGTGAATGACTGTTCCATTTTGGTTCTTTGCAGCTCAGCAGTTCTCAGCTTGGCCTCAGCTTGGCGCAGCTCTGTTTGATAACTTTGGTACGTCTTCATAGTTGTATGCAGTTCATGTAATACTCTTAAAATCAGTTCATGTGTTTCGTAGCCTATTTCCCTACATCTCTTGTAGATTCGTTGTACGTCTTCCATCACTTGAGTCAACCGGGATACCAAATGGGTAGAATATACTTCTGATAGGGCTGCATGGTCTCTACTCAGATTCTTGGTCTGTGTTACTAGTTGCTGCCAACAGGCATAACTGGAGAATAAGGGCCACTGCTCGCGTTTTTGCTTCTGTTCCTTGTGCCGTATCTGTAAAGTTTTGGCCAGCTTGTCCAAGTTTTTCGAATAATCTAGTTCTAGCTCGCCTCTTTTTCGAAAAAAATCCTGGATTTCTGTCAGGATGGCGACTTGAGCTTCCATGCGAACATCGAGACATCTTAGCTGATCGTTCAGCTGCACACGAATGTCTGGATATACATCTTTGTTCTCGGTATTGTAGGAATGAATCCAACCATTTTTCTGTTGGATAATGCACTGAAACATAACTGTTTACTAGTGCTGTATCACTGACACTATTTTTTTGTGCTTATTCGTTGGAGAAGAAATCAGGAAAATTCAATACAGAACGTCTTCAAAGAACGGAAGTATAAAAGCTTTGGAATCCGGTGCAAGACACTCTGAAATCGTCTAAAAATACAAATCAAAACAGTGAGGGATCGTTTGTTATTAGGAGAAAGCAAGATGCATTCATTTGGATCGATGCATCCGTTTATGAGCGTGGGTAAAGAAGGGAAAACAGGAGTCTACCCCCTAAAAAATAATACTTCTAACACGAATCAGTATTCTATTTACGATTGTTTTATATTTGGTGTTATATTGTGACTCATACTTTGCACTTAAATGGTATTCTTATAATAGTTATTGCTTTCCGAATATAAAGGAAGTGACATTGTGAATCCGTTCCTAAAATAGAATTTAGATTCTAGCAGAGTAGCAATGCGCCGTGAAGCCATGATGCCAAGTTTCAAAATCTAAAAATGAGTCAAAACCTTCAGATAATGTCAATTTTGTTATCTATTTAATGATAAATAACTTTATCAAGCCGAGATTTTCGGTATGACAGATCGATGTGGTGATATATAGGGCAGAGAGATAATGGAAATGCCAAACTTTCGATAACAAGATTATGGTCAGCAGAGTTTACTAGCATCGTTATTTAAATCTCAAATGGATTTAACAGATAACAGACGTGACAGGCAGTGACGGCTGAACAAAATTTTAATGAAAACAACCAAAAATGCATTTGTAGTTTAATAATTTTATAAACGCTACAGCTGAAATCTCACATTTTAGTGAATTACTGATGCATAACTGATACATTAAATATGTATGCATACCACTCTCTACAATTAAAAAGAAAGTCAAGGTAATTACACTTTTATTGTTTGTACTATTACATAAACAATGAGACATCAGTTATCAGGTTCATTGTTAAATTCTATATTATGTTTCTTTTTTAAATGAATCTTCCTGTAATAATTATCTATGAAATTTCTACCACAATAATGACATTTGAAAGGTCTCTCGCCAGTATGTGTACATAGATGTTTCTGTAGTTTATTATTAAATGCAAATATTTTAGGACACATTGGACAAGGAAACTTCTTCTCAGGCTTGACAATTTTCATATTGCCCACATCATGGATTATTTTCATATGTTTTCTCAATCCATAATTGTTCTTATATTCTTTATTATTGCATATCAAACATTTGAACAAACGTTCACTAGAATGGCTCCTAATATGCTTGGTCACTTCTGATTTATCAAAGAATTTCTTGGAACAGATGTGGCATTCAAATTCTTTCACACCCTCATGCCTTTTCATATGGGTTGCTAGGCTTGAGCTGATAGGAAATCGTTTATCACAAAGGGTGCACCCATATTTCCAATCCTTGGGCTCCGTGTGCATGCAGATTTTGTGAGTTCTCAGAATGCTTGCCGTGTTGAAACCTTTTTCACACAACTCACATTTGTATTCTCTTTTATTGAGGTGGATTTTGCTATGGTGGTATAAATCCCCTGAGCAAACAAAACTTTTACCACAACAGGCACAGATGAAAGGTTTTTCATTGTTATGATTTCTTTTGTGAATCAACAAACTGTGTGAGTTTGTGAATGTGGCATCACATAAGTTACATTTGTATGGTTTTTCAAATGTATGCTTGGACCTAATGTGTGCACAATAATGTTGTCTTCTATGGAATATTTTGCCACAGTACTCACAGGTGAACGAGGTTTTTTGTTTACTGTATTTCTTTGTTTTCTCGAGGGGTTGTTTGTCATCTTCATCACTAGAATAATTACTCTCATTCTGCACATTCTCATCATTTTCACTATTCGATTTATCCTCTAGTTGCAGTTTTTCATCATCAGTCTTACTTTCGGAGGAAAAATGAATCCTGGTTATATGTGATTTGAGTGATCTTTTCAATCGAAATTGTTTTTGACACTCGCTACAATTATAAACCGGATTTTCTTCCTTTGAACCATTTTTCAATATTTCCAATTGCTCATTCCTCAACTTTTCACTGAGCAAACAAACTTGTATAAAGTCATAAGCAGACTCCAGTCTTTCTATACAATTCGTACAAATATTGAAGTTTTCGCACCATTCCTGTAGAAAAAAAGAAAGCTGATGAGCAGGAAGGTCCTGCAGGTTTCAACTTACAAAGTTCGGTACACAAATGGAAAGTTTGGACTTGTGGGTGAGTTTTGCATCATCATTATTTATGTTCTCCAGATGAGGATATTTTTTAACGCAAATGCAACAGAAGTCTTCTAAACCTGACATTCTTTTTATATTCAAGCCATAATTTTAACTACCATAATAAAAACCAGAGAAAGTTACCAACAAGATACGTATGTCAATATTGAGATATTTTTATCATGGTTTCGGGATCGACCACTAGATGGAACTAGTGTCCTTGCATCCACAACAACGAAGATAGCTCTTTCTGCTGCCAATTTGGCTACCATCTGACCATTATTCGATATTCATCTCTGATATCTAGACAGGCTATGACAGTTTTGCATGATGCAAAAATAGTTTTATTGTTCTGTGAGCATGGAACAATAAAATTTTTTAGAGGCAAAATATTTATTAAAAAATAAGAACCATTACAACTTGAGTATATTAAAAATATCACAATGGGTTATTGCATACATTGAATAACTTATGAGGCACATCATTACAGTCCTACAATATATCGTCACTTTTTGTTAAAATAAGTCTGGCTAACTGGTTTTCATTTCCTAAGAATAAATTCCTTTCATCAGAGAATAATTTATCCTCATGGTATTTTACTTTCAAACTCATTTCAGTAGCTCTCATACAATGAAGCTGACTGAACTTCATGAACATTTCAAAAATGTTTCCTATATTTCTGTGATCTTCATCAATAACATTTTTTATATCATTATCAATCCTCACTAGTGGCATTGAATGTTCGTATTTTTTTCGTGCTAAAATAAAAACAAATTATGATAGAGAAGCAATTTGAAATGCAATGCAAATGTTTCATTGAAAAAACAAAGTTTATCAAAGTGAATCACCCTGTAAACATACCAGAAACGTAGTCCTTTCCATAAAAAGAAATATATTTGTATTCTTCTTTGTCGAAGTGTCCAGCTTTTTTGTTCACTTCGAGACTAACGAATTCACTTATTTTTGGATTATACTGACGAAATGGAATAGGGCTGAATACTTGAAAATTCGGAATAGTGTTCATTCGGACCTACAAAAAGTATAATCAATTGACAATTCTCGTTTTTTTTTTCAACAAAACACTTGCCCTGTTCAAAAAATCCACGGAAATATTACAGTGAACATCTAGGAATAAAGAGAGACTATCCAATCCGATTTTTTTCAAAGTCAAATCCACAACAGCAAAATGCAAAGACTGATTCTCTTCAACAAGAACAGGTTTCTCACTAGACGGTAGCCTAATCGACAACCATGCTACCTTTGTGTCCTCGTTTTTGTATTTACTAGTCGCCTCTGTAACTTTTTTTTTAATAGCCTGGAAGACATCCGAAGCACCCCTGCTTTCACTGTTGTATTGGTAGAGAAACACAAGCATCAAAAACGTTTTTTCCTTCCGGTCCATTATAGTTTTGGTATAAGCCAATAGGAAATCTAAAGCTATTGGAATTTCCGTTTCCTGTATAGGAAGAATGATGTTGACTCTTGTGTTCTCCGTCATGTACGGGACTGGGATGAATTCTACACCTCCAAGAGGTTTACAAACCTCGAACCTGAGGGGACAATTGATGATTCCTGTGTATATAGCATTGAACAGATGAGTTACCTCTTGATTACTTCTTTTCCTGTACTAAGGTCTCTGAACGAAACATCCAACATGTAATCCATACCCCTGCTCAGATCAAAAGTTTTGATACCATTCTTCAGTTTTCTGAATTGCAGATTCAAATATTTGTTTGCTGCCTTGGATTTGACTTCTTGCATAACATTCTTGAAATGAAAACCTGATAATAAAACATTTTTCAATATTTGAAATCTTGTGAATACCTCTATATCAATCATTTCAGGTTCAGAATGTGGTCTTATGTTTGTGAAATCGTCAGGGAAAAATACATGGGACATATTGAAGTAGTACTGTCTAGGTAAATCGAATCTGGTTGCAGGTTTTGACCCATTTCTCTGCCCTGGAGGCCAAGCTTCAATCAAAGGCACTGAAAGATTATCAACTTCATCCATTAAAGCAATTAGTCTTTGCTGAAAAGGATTCAATCAATTCAACATTGTAACACACATGAACTACTTCACTTTTAAGAAATGTGCATTCAACATATAAAAATCATCTTTCTGTAGTACTGGGTGGACAGTGACAGCATTGTTGAAATCCTCATTCTTTACAAGTTCCTTCATGTGTGAACTCAGTTCAAAGTGCTTCAGTTTGAAAGAGTTCAAGTTTTCCATCTGTAGTGTTTCCTGACAAGACAATCCTAGACTATGGTGAATACATCTCCCGATATTTTCACTTTGATCCTCAGAAATAGCATTCATGATACACCAGTCTAATTGTTTTCTAACTGCTTTCAAAACTGAATTACTTATGAGTATACCAGAATCTTTAAGAAATACCTTGATTAGTAAAGTTTCCATCACAATTATTCAAAATTTACCCAAACTACAGAAGCTTGCATCTTTAACTCTGGTACCCAAATATATATCCATACTGACACTAATTTTCTTCAATACATCCTTCAACCTATGAGCATTAATGAATGTGTAATCATTTGCAAAGAAATAATAATCATATTCCTGCCCAAATGTATCACACACATATTTCAGTACTTGAAATGGTCTATACTTTGATCTTGAATCAGTGAATCCAACCAATCCTGTGAGGTTGAAAACAGTTTTCATTTTATACTGTGCAGTCATGAAGAATTTTATTTTATCAACCACATGCCCAATAGTTCGATTTATATGTAATGCTTGATTATTTATCTTCTCTTCTGATGTGAAAATGCCAACAAATAGTTTTTCTCGTATCCCCAGTTCAGTGGAATAATATCGGGGTCTAATTAATTTTGTCTTCTTGCTGGGACTAGGTTTCTTAGTGATAATTTTGGGAGCAAACTTGTTCACAGATGAGTTGATAATTTCTTGTGCCATGTGATGTTTCACTTCAGGAATTTCCACCTTAGGAAGTATATCACAAGTACGGTTAAAAGAAGCAGAAAGCATCGAGGAAAAGTACATGCCAATAATAATTCCAATGAATACATATGTATTTTCCGAGAATACTTTTCGCAAATTTTTGTACATATTGATGAGCTCTGATTTTCTTCACTCTTGAATGTTGAATCAAAATTCTCCAACAAATTACAGTTCAGGTATAAATAGATTCACTAAATAAGCAAATTACTTTAATGCATTTTTCAACCTTCAAAACTCAAGACCATACTCAAGACATTGCTCAAGTTTTGATTTAAAATTTTCAATTTCAACATCAGATGTCAAAACTTCTTCTTCTTGCTTGATTTTTGGCACTGCCATCTGCTGGACTCTACTTGGCTCACACTTAACTCTACCCTCAGCTTGCGGGCGATCTCAGTGTTGCCGTACGAATTTGACATCTATTCGAAGAATGACGTGTATTGAAAATGAAAATAAACACAATTCACAAGTGATGGAGTGATTTTCTAGTTATACTTGAGTTGTTCACTTTTTGTTATAATGGGTATAGAAGGAGACTATTATGATGGGCCCTGTAAATTTCTGGAACTCCCAGAAGATGTATTACGAATCTTGTTTTCCTATATGGATTCCACTTCTTTATATCATCTAAGCCAGTACGTAAATTTTGAGATGACGGGAAAGATTTTGCTATCGCCGTTTTTAATGTGTTTCAGGACTTGTAATTACCTGTATGATATCATCGAGCATCCTTCATTCTGGCGTTATATTGATGCGCGTGCCGAACCTAATGCTCCTGATAAATTGGAATTTTGTACTAACCAGCTACATGAAAAATCTACTCACTTATTTCTACGGGGTAATCAAACCTCATTTGATCTTCCAAAAAATTTTTTTGTCAAAATAAAACCCTATGAAAATCTCAAGGTGCTAGCTCTAGAAAATGTAAAGCTACGTGGTTCTGAGGTATGAATTGCACATGAAATTGGTCTGATTAGACACCACGAAAAAAATGCATTTTGCAGGTTTCTTTGAAGGATTTCCCACCAGGTTTGGAAGAGTTGAGTCTCAAGAGAACATATTTGAAGAATTCAAAATACTTCTTTCATCACTCTTTCAAAAATTTGCCTAAACTGAAGGTATTTTGTATTTGGTGAAACAATAATGGAATTTTGCTTGTATTTGTATTTTTCCAGGTATTATTGTTGGATGAATGTTGCTGGGTAACTTGCAGTTTTCTGCTATCTCTTTCAAAGTATGAAAACTTGGAAATAATTTCAGTAGTTAAATGCATCAGAGTCCACATGAATGTGGTACCTTATCTGAATCTCTCAAAGTATGGCTGCAAAAAACTCAAAGTTGTGGATTGCAGATTCACTGGTAATAATCATTATGTCATAGATGATTAATTAAACAAACTTTTTACAGGTATTGGGGGGGATTTCATCCGGACTTTTTTCTCCAACAGCTCCATTCAAAGATTGTATTTCCAAAGTTTCAATTCCGGAGAATTGGATTATAATGAAAAGATCATGAATTGTGCTTATTCCTCTGTGACCAGGTCTTATTCTACTAATTCTACAGACATGAGTATTCTAGACAGCCACTTGTATTCATATAGAACATCTTATTCCCAGCCTGAGAGTGAAATAGAACCCATTTACGATAGTATTTTATATAAAGATCCCTACCCACCTTGCACATGTCGTACTGATGGGCTTAGTGAAAACATTGATGGTTAAGTGTCACCCATGTGTTTCACTATTATTATTAAAATTTATATTTTCAGAAGAGGCAGTAGTTTGTGCAGATGATAAAATAAGTGTTCCATACGGAACAACAGAAACTAAATTTGTATGCAACAAACATATGAACGACTTGAACAATTTACCACAAAGTATTAGGGATTTTTTCCTCACCCAACAAAATCGAATGAATCCAGGTGAATTTAATTGAATGTGGTATCTTCTCAAAAAAAAATCAACAATTTATTCAAGAGAGTTGTTATTTTTAATAGCTTCCGAAAATGGTGAAGATTCGGACTCAGAAGAGGGAGACGATGGTTGTTGTTATTTCGGCATGGGCTCAAGAATGATCTTACCGATCACTCCAGATCGCACTCCGTCTTTGAGAGAAGAGATGAGTTTACCTGAAGAGGGCGCTCACAATCAAAGACATAGAGTACTGGTGATGAATCCGCTCATGCAGTATAGGAGACAAAACGCTATAACTTTCGACAGGTGATATTGATATTCATAATACCGGGATGACTATTGATAGTGATATGTTGGGAATTTATTATTTGATGAATGATAGATAGTTGAAATTTGACATAAAAAATTCAAACTACAACTATGATTACATCAAAAGAACATCAGTTGACACCCAACTATGAAAATTTATCTGCATTCTAAAACAATATGGAATTGAATCTTTCTTTATAATCTTGATGATTCAGCAATAATTATTATAGGAACCAAGTTTGTTTTCTGAAATGATTCACAGATACAATGAGAATGTCTATTTAATACCAAACCAGCAATTTTTCATTACATAACACAAAGTTACCATAATTTCGAATAGTTAATTGAATCAAATCATAAAAATACTTTCAAGAACTTTTAGGTACACACCTAACAGAATAATGGTTTCTTTTTAAATTAAAATATTTGCAGGTGGCCTATCAACAGCACCAGCTCTAGCAGCAGCAGCAACACGAGCAGCAGCTCTAGCAGCAACACGAGCAGCAGCTCTAGCAGCAACACGAGCAGCAGCCCTAGCAAAAACACTAGCAGCAGCCCTAGCAACAACACTAGCAGCAGCCCTAGCAACAACTCTAGCAGCAGCCCTAGCAACAACACTAATAGCAATACTAGCAGTAGTCCTAGCAGCAGCAGTAGCAAATTCACAACGAAAAAAAGGCGAGCTAATGGCGATAACGGCAACAGTGATGATAGTTCAGAGCCAAAAAGAAAGAAGATGGTCAATGCAGAGATGCGGTAGGTTTTCTGTTGATTTTTAATACATTTTCGAAACTTAATTTTCGGCTACAATCGTGATGATTCAAAAACAATAATTGTAGGTGTTTCATGATTTTTTCTTGATACAAAATGGATGTTACTTTCTACTCCCTTTTTAACCAGAAATACTATACTTCTGATGACATCAAAATTCATCATATTTATTCTGGGTTGATACCTGTGACGCGTCGCCAGATTTAGCCGTGATGCCACATGTTTTTCACTTTTTCAGCGATGCTCCGAATTGACTCCGAATTGAAACTTGGGTATATAATCATATTTTATAAAAACTATTGAACCATTGTGAGATCGTGGTGAAAAAATATTCATGAAGTTTCTTTACTTACCTTTCGAATAAATTCCATTGAAAGTAAGGGGGGCTCCTGTTATCCATTTCGTGTTTAAAATGTTCTAATAAAGATGCAACCATTTTCTGGGCATTTCCACTCAATCCTCTCGACATTTTGATGAGAATACGGTGATATTAAGCTCTCAAAAGAACAATTCTAAAAAATCGCAATGAAAGAACAATTCGTATGTAAACAAACGATTGTAGGGATTCGCTCCAAACAATTTGGCATCGTCGTGAAGTGTTGCCATAATTGTTGATGCTTTGATGTTCCCAGCTGATGCATAAACCTATTGAGACGTCTGTCATTGCTAGATACTTTTTGTTTTGTACTAAGGGCATTGAAAAGTTACCAAATCTGACACAGGTATCAACCCAGAATGAATAGACTATATTTCATTGAGCAATTTTTAAATAGGAATACACGAAGTTTCCTTAATTTTCAATGGCAACAAAACAAATAAAGGGTTTTCTTATTATGTACAGACGAAAAAGCTCCAGCAACGATGATTGCAACAACGCTAGCTCCAGATCTCCAACGACTGAAAGTAACGGAAACAGCAGTGATGATGAAAGTCCACAGCAAAAGAGATTGAAAAGGGAAGTTAGCAATAGTGAAATGCGGTAAGATTTCAATTGACAGTACAGAAAACATTTGAAAGGTGAAAGAGACATCTAAAAGTGGAAATAAAATGGATTCGAATTAGAATTTTGATGGAAACATTGTTGAAATAAGCAAGTTGACAACGATTTCTGGTGAAACCTGAAATACTAGTGTGTGAAGCCATATAATTAGCTGAATATTCGATCCTATTTTTGAGAATTTCTTGAACAGGTTGAATTTCCGCCAAAAGTAAAACTCGCTATTATTGACGATTGTCATCCAAGTATTTTTATAGTGAGCATTCCTGCATTTTTATGTAAATAACAATATTTTCCCAATAATTTGGATCCAATTGTTGAACAAATGCAAATTGTACATTTCTGAAGTATTCAAACCTCATCGTCATTAATCAACTTCTATTTTGGCCCCCCAACTAGACCCCCCGATCAGAGGCCGTCCTGCTCCAGATACGACCACCCAGACCCCAGACACGACGACCTCGTTGGCGGATTCGATGAACCTCCCTTGAGGCCCTTGACGCCCATGGCGGATCTCTCCGATGATAGTGACAATGAAAATCAATTATTGCATGACGATTGGAGGTTCCAACGAGACAGTAGGCTGGCACTGGCTACTATGCAAGAAGTTGGGGTAGATGACGGGCCTATCGACCAGCCAGCAGTCGAACATTTCAGAGGGTAATTGAACTACTTTTTCGTACTCTTTTTGAGGTTGATTGCAAAATGGGCGAGGAAACACAACTTGAAACATTTATTTTTTAGGCCAAGGGAACAAGTTTTGAGATATATAATATTAGAAGAACCCGGACCAATAATATTAAAACACAAAATACCATTGAAAAGATTGTCTCTGAGAGGTTACAGGAGAATAACAGATAACACGTTGAGACATCTGAGGAATATAGAATTAGATTTGATAGACTTAACTTACACATCAGTTTCCAAAAAAGGAATGGAGAATTATCTTGTTCAGTATCCAAATTGCAGAATTATTCACCCATTGTACTGTAGGTGTAAGCCAAATAACTCTTTATTCTGAATCAGATATAGACTAGACTATTTATATGGATGATTTATAAATAAATATTATTAAACATTTATTTTCTCGCATGCTCTTACTTGAGTTGAATTTCAATTCAGAGCCATGCGAAGTGTTTTATTTTGATAGAATGGACTATAGAACAATCACAGTAATAAAATTGAAACTCTTAAATGCAAGATACAGCCACTTCTATAAACTCAGTCTCCATTATTTCAACAAGACTTTCTTGTTAGTAAACAAAGTCATTTGGCTTTCTCTTTGAATTTGAATCCAAGCTTCACTAGTTGTTCTTTGGCTTCTACAATTTCCTAGAAAAAAAAAATACTGTCAGGTAAGGGTTATTTTGGCAATAATGCATTTACGTTTTGAAGCTCCACTGCTGCTTCTTCACAGTCGTTGAATGTATATACCCTGTATAGTACTATCGTGGCTGCATATATCTGAAATTAAAAGCTAATTATAGTAACGACAGTTTTTCTTCCAAGTAATCATTTCACTAACCCCAAATAACACAACAAAAATAATTGGTGAGTACAGTACTAAATCGTAGTTGTTTTTCACAAAATCATTTTCTTTATTGGTAATCAAATAAAACCATAAAGCTCCCAAAACGCCTCCGCCAGCGAGCCATTCCTCTAGCTTGGTCATGTTCGAAGATTTGGTAGATAAAATGTAAATTTCAAATCAGCTGATTTGATATTCAACACGTCGATAAAAAATTATCAGTGACAGAGTGGTGACAAATGTCACATCGTCATTCCACTGAACTGAAACAGGTTCGAGGTTACTGAATATTCGATGTATATCTATGCTCGTTTATCAAGCTATTTAAAGTGAAACAGCATTCCATTTATTATATATCACCAATGACAAGCCATATAAAAGAAAGTCGCCAATAGTTCCGTGATGACAATATTGACAATCAGTCATGCCAATATCAATTATACAAAAATTGTTTTGACATTTCAATGAAATATGCATTTTGAAATTATTATTTACACAAATTTTTTCATATTTTCTTTATAAATTGAAGTGGTAATGTGATGTCAGTAACCCCTTTCAACTAAATGAAATTATCCGAAGATAGTGACTAAACAAATAAATCTTTTGTTTGTAATAAGAGTTTAAATCCTTTAGAATGAAAAAATTGTGGGAGTATAATTTTATCAAAAAGCATTGATATAATTCACATAACAATATTGAATCAACAAATTAATTCACTAAAATGGATAGCATAGTAAGGTTCTCTCCAAAAGGTAAGGTTCAACAATTCCACTTGTTTCTGAGTTCAGATTGTTGTTTGTGAATTAGATAATCATGAAATGAATGTTTTCCAGATGGTGTTGAGAAGTCAGCTAAGAACTTTGAGAATTTCAAAATCTTGATAGAAAAAATTGATGGTTCAGTAGTGAAAGTTCCTGGTGACTTGTCTTATGTTGATGTCTGTGTTGCAGAAGGAAATTATAACATAATCAAGTAAGTTGAACTATTCAAGAATGATATGTGTAAACAAAAGATTCTGTGCAACAATGGGTAGTATTCTATTGTTGCTTAAAGTTGATATTAGTTGAATATTTTTGTCTGCATTGTTGGTTGCCTACACTCCTCATGAAAGTGAAACAATGTCGGTGAAAATTGTGAATGTCAAAACACTTCAAGAACTAAGTTGAGAGAAAGACCTGATTGTACTTGAAATGATATGTGGAACTCATTTTTATTATAAAAAAATATATATCCAATGCATCAACTTCATCTAATGTATAGGTTGCTTCACAAGTAACAAGTAGAGAAATTGCTAGTAAAATGCTATTTTTTCATTTATGAATCTCACAAAGATTATTGATGTTCTAGAATGATTCTTATTCATTGTACTTGAATCATGAAAAACTTACTCATGAATATTTGAAAAGCCAGGCATTTTGACTGGACATAGTATTGCTATCATCTATCAAAATTCTTCTGAATGAGTGTGCTATATTATTCATTTGATTGATTTCCAGGAATATACCCACCTGAATCGTGTACTTCACTATTTTATCAGTAAATTTGGTGGGGAATGAGATTATTCAAATGTGTGCAAACCAGCTGTTAAATGAACAGTGATAAATCATTTTTTTTTTCATAATGTGGAGTAACTGGTATAAATTATTTGTAGAATTGGTGACTTTTAAAAATTCGTAAGTGTATCATAATTCAAAGTATAATCATTTAGATACCTAGTTAATTAATATGATATAATAGATATCTATTGATTCAAATAATGCTGAAGTTGAGAATTCCAGGAGTTTTTACCTCCTCACTTATTGATTCATTTTGAAAAACATAAAACAAATGAACTGAACTCTAGACCACTTCCATCTTTAATTTTATGTTTTAACAAATGAACACGTTCAACTTTCTTGTGGAACATACTGTATATATATAGGAGGTCCTTATTGGTCACATATTAATTACTCGAATTAGTTCACCCAGAACAATTTACACTCACAACATGTAATTAAAGCAGTATTCGTGAACGGCGATAAATATAATAAAACATATTTGAATACCACCATGACGTAATTCTTATACTAAAAAACTGAATTCTCTTCCGCAGTAGACAATATCCTCAAACACAATCCCTTGTTGGATTTCATTGATCTCGTTTCGACTATCTGTTTCAATATCGAGGACACATCAGACGGATCATTTCACTTTTATTTTTCGTCGAGGAACACAGTTCTAATTTGTCGGCAGCTGCTGTGTTTCAAAGTGAAGTGAAAACCCACCACTCAAGGCGATACTTTATGATGTGTTTCTTCGAAAATTCCGTGTTATCGTGTACGTATGTGTTTGGCTCAGTGGGTGAATGTGGTGAAAAATGTGCAAGTGCAGTCAGTGAATATTTCGGAAAGGTATAAACTCAACAAGCAAGTACTTACCAGAAGGAAATTCCAATATGCTTTCGTGGAAAAGGTGTGCATATTTTTATTATTCATAATAATTAGCAGACTGTGTTATTATGAATTTATACGAGTGGGATTTTGTACTGGTGTTGCTTAAAAAAAATGTGAAACTTTCTTAATTTTCGAGTATAATCGAACGAATATAATCTCCCTGTATATTCTTGAGTATCACTACAGGTACAATCAGACTATTTGTGGTTCCGCTATCATAGTTTCTACCAAGATATCAGGCAATACATTTGAAAAATAGTTTTGCATTTTACATATTCAAAAACAATTTTGTCTACAGTTTCAAGTACAATACAATTTTTTATGTGAGTATACTTCTTCAATATTTTGGACAGTTTTCAATTCCATATTACGCTCACAATATTTTATTTTGTTGTTTATCTTGAAATACTTTAATAAGAGTTGTTTATTTGTGCCAAAGTATGGGATATTAAAAATTTTCCATAACTTCAATTTCTTTCAATAACTCTAGTATGAAATGTGATCTATATTTTGATATTTTCCAATTGAACAGTGCAATATTTACGTACCGTTAATAATTAATAGTTTACTTATTATTGTATAACTTTCGTCATATCAACTACTAAGTCATCTTAATTTATAGGTTGAAAAATGAAGTGAACACTATTTCGTCAGTTTATTGAAACTCATTATTTATAAGAACAAAATTCTCACACTGTTCTTGATTATAAATTCATAAAAATAGGCATTTAACAGATGTTAGATACCGATGCTAGTTTTATCAATTTCTACTGACTTTTTTGGATGAATGACACTTTTTACAATGATCATGTAAGAATGTTAAGTGATTCTGCCTTATAGTCTCGCTCGATAACTTCAGATATTTTCTTAATGGCATTAACTTTCTCTTCGAAATATTCACCTTTTGTCACTCTGTATAGCTCAGGTAATTCATGCCTATCATAATAAACAAATGCAAATATAGACCTTACTAACAAAAGATATAGGTCAATACAGGGTTATATTGAAAAGCATAAACCCAGAAGGTTTTTTCTTATTTGTATGCTTATATGTATATATGATCTTGTAATTCAATTTCGAAAAATTATTGGGATCAATTAATTATGTTATCAAAAATTATCCATATTATATATGGAATAAATAATGTATGCATCAATTCTGTGAACATTTTGAATTTTTACTAAAGCCACTGTGTACAAGATCCATTGTTCAGTATTTTAGTTCCTAGAACAATGATGCATCAGAAAAAATCTAGAATACGCATTATTCGTTTCGAATGGCCAGGAAAAATAATGCCCATTATCGCAAGGAATTTTATCAATTTGTTTTTGGTGGAGCACCCAAACTACTTGCTCGATTTTGCATATGCTGTAGCAAAACAGTAAACTCGTTCGGTTACTGTAGTTTATTATAAGTTGTTATAAACGATTTCGTTCAAAATATCCGTGTATTGGTACTGATACGTGAAATGATGGAATAATGACAGCGATGTTGAAAAAGTGCCTGTAAGTTTTGGGTCGTCTGGTCATATCAGCTAATTAAAATTCTGTCTTATATTTGTGCTATTGCGAAGGAAATAATTTACATATATTCTATTTCAACAATATATAAAGAATCACTTGAACGTCGGATACGTTGTTTTTAGACAGATGTCAAAAATAGACCACTTATTTCTCAAAATACAAATTCAATCACGTGAGAAGTATCAATATGTTCAAAATTTTAACCGTCCACCACTTATAACCCTTATAGCATCACTAATAAATGCAAAGAAAAATTTCTCAGGTGTACAAACATGAAGAAAATGTCTACAATGCACAGAAAGTTCTTGCAAGTTATTCACAAAAAAGTCACACCTAATATCTGTCAAAAATGTCAAGAATGTCATCAAGTAAAGCCCTATCAAAGTTCTGACATATCACATACCTGTCAAACTATAATTGTCAAGAATAACATCTATGTTTGAAAATGTCAAAAAAGTTCAGAAAATGTCACAAATTCATCATGATGTAATAAACTAGTTCTTTTAATGCTTACTTTGATATACGGTAGTATTGACATTAAGAATTATTGTCCCCTTATCATGTTCGAGATAAACCTGTTGAGTATTTTGACTATTCGACATGCTCTTAGAATTGTGTACACGACTCTCAGTATAGAATCGAATTCGACAGGGGTTAGTGCGCTTTTAATATTGTTAGTGAAGTTTAATGATGGATACCACGCCACTTTTGGATAAAGATGACGACGGGTAATTTATTATTATTGTTATTATTATCATTATTATTATTATTATTTTGAATTGGCTGAGTGGAAGGTGATATTTTATAACTTTGGAGACCTATTAATCATCTACATGTCTAGTTCATATTTATAGAACGTAATGAGTTGAAAAATATATTTTTGATGAGCGATTTTGAATATTTTCAGTGATATTGTGGAATAAAATATTGAATTAATTCTTTTAAATCATGTTTTGTTTTACAATCGTTCGGTTCCAGGTATAAATGTTTAAAAATTCGAAGGTTAAAAGCCAATATGCTCATTAATAATCGTATGTAGATTTATGAACTACTTACCTGAAATACAGAGTACGTGAGATATACAGAGGGTTTCATTAAATAAATTCCGACGTTGCAAGCTGTCAACTTTATGTTGTTTTATTCATGATGAATTAAATTTTTCTGTTTTGAATAAATTGACAACATCGTAAAAGAATTGAGATAAAAAAAATCATCGGGCAACGAGCACATGAACAGGATGATATACAGGATGTTCCATTTGAAAAAACTCCAAATTTGGTTAGCCACGCTTCAATAGTACACCCTGTATACATAGGAATCTACACAAATAAATCTTAGATATTTTTACCAAAATTATACAAAAATTTCCACCCAATTTTTTTTAGAAATACTTCCGATACACTTGGATTCGAACCTCTCGTGAACCAAAAGACATCCCAAAACGAAAGGATAACAACATATTCTCCCTCTGCCGGGGACTATGAAAGTGAACTTCTCGATAACACAGAACCTGAAGATGGCACTATCAGGGTCAACATCATCGGTATGACTTGCATGTCTTGTGTTAGAAATATCGAAAGCACTGTTGGTAAAAAACCCGGGATATATAGCATTAAGGTGAGATCAAAATTTCCACATTTAATCGTTTGACCAGTATTATTATATATTATTTGTCTCTATTGATACCAAGTGATGAAACTAGAGCAATTTGTTAAAAAGGGCATTCAATAATATTCTGAAACGTTACATTCAGGCCGGCCACAATTCTATGAGAAGCACTGTCATAAATGCATTAATTATATCAGTTGATCTACTTTTATTTCATTTAATTACCTGTTCATTAATTGTCATTATTTTCAACTGACGGTCTCGTATTCATAATTACCCATTCAAGGGTGTTTTTTGTTTGAAAAAAACTGACTACTGGTTCTTGAAACTAATGAATAAAATAAAATGAAAACAGAGATACAGCATGTAAATTATTTTCTGGTTTCACCCTAGTTCATAAATGTCTTTATCTAATTTTTTCGTATTGTTACTAAATATATCATTGAAATATGAATACCTAGAAGCGTGGTTATATTATAAAAAAGTGAGGGGAGATTATTATTTATGAGTTTATGTTACGTCTATTGTTGATACCTCTGATAAAAATGCCATAGTGGATATTATTTTATCTCTCATAGGACGAATTGTTTAGTAAAGAAATTCGATTCAGTCCCGTGTGGAAACTATAGTAATAATGTTTTCATAAAGTTATTGAATTGACGTTGACATGCACATTTCAAGTTATTCTGTGATAAATTATTCCACTACGTTAAGGTCTTCATAAAGATTTGCGTATTGTGATCACTTCCATTCTTTAATATTGCAGTCGAAGAATATCATTATATTATCTAATGAATTGATAATAAAAAATGATTGAACAAACATGATATGACATGACATAGTTATTTCTATCATTCACATCCATTTGATGAATGGTAATAGATAATATTATTTGGTATATCATGACCAACTAAGCTATGCAAATGGCCTGTGCTTATAACTGAAAATGCATAGTATACAGGAATATACGAAGAGTTTTTGTAATGATTCACTTAGCAAAATTTAAGCATCACGTTTTTAAATATAGTTTATTTACTGTTGTGTATTTTTCATAATGAGGTCTAAATTAAATCCAATAAGAAACATGGGAACTATCATTGAAAATTGATTTTTACAATGATTCTTGTTCTCTATGAAATATACTTGAAACGACGTTAAAAGAGGTGTGAATATGTAGTCTTCCATTGTTTTGATTAATAAATGGACAACGTGACAATTCAATTGTTTTCGCTTTTTCACTATTGTAATCAGAGCGGATTAATAGTTGAATTCAATCAATCAACCTTTGTATTTTGCTTATTATAGAAGTTGTTGATGACTAATTTGGATAACCTGTATCCTGAAATTGATTCATTCACTATACACGATTTTCGATAGTATTTCCTAATTTAATGATTCATTATTTTAGGTAAATTTAGAAGGAAAATATGGGCTGATTCAGTATAACTCTAATACTTTGTCACCTCAAGAAGTATGTGATTATATAGATGACATGGGCTTCGAAGCGTCTTTACCATCAACACAAAATACAGTCACAGAAAAAAAGTACACTTGTTACATTGATATAAGAGGAATGACATGTAATTCGTGTGTACAAAGCATAGAGGGTAACATTTCAACTAAATTACAGTACCCAAGATATATTATTTCCGAAACTGAATAAAGAATGCACTGACGATTGAAATTTCCAGGAATGTTATCAACTAGGGACGGTATAAAATTGGTGAAAGTGGATTTAAAAAATGCCGAAGGGTACATGGAGTTCCTACCAGACAAAGTATCACCGGAAGATATAGCAGAACAGATAGAAGATATGGGTTTCGAAGCGTACGTCAAATCTGTCAATGGTAAAAGTAGAGCAAGCTCAACAAAACCGACTTCTAATAACCCGAAGACGTCAAAAGGAACTAAAAATGTGGAGCCAGAAAACGAGGAACGTCTCGAAAAATGCAACTTGCAAGTGAAAGGCATGACCTGCGGGTCCTGTGTTGCTGCAATAGAAAAACATGTTCTCAAATTGGCAGGTGAGTTTCTGCGAATTATCACTAAACTACAGCCTCAAAAGGATTTGACAACTATGTAATAACAGATTTCTTCTCAAAAAGTTGTTACGATCTAAACTGTAACAAGGACTTCTCATTTTATAAGATAAGACTGTTTTTTTTTCATTCCCATTCGTTTTTTGATGGATATGTACGTCATACGTACTTACTATTGGAAGTTTATTGAAAAATTATACACAGATACGACTATCAATATTTGATGTATGAAAGCCTCATTTTTTCACTAGGCGTACAAAAAATCCTAGTATCACTCCTGGCAGCCAGGGCAGAAATCCAGTACGATCCACAAATCACATCGCCTTCCGACATTGCCGATTCGATAACGGATCTCGGCTTCCCGTCTTCCGTTCTGCAACAATCTGGTGCAGGAGAGGCAGAGACTGATATAGAAATATCCGGCATGACGTGTTCGAGTTGCGTGCACAAAATCGAATCCAACGTACTTAAACTCTCTGGGATCAAAAGTGCACAGGTAAAATTACGATTTCGTCGTTTTCGGGATATGTTTTTTGTGCTGATTTTCTTCATAGTCTTGACTGAAAATAAATTTTAAATTGATTGAGATGGGAGAGTACAGGATGTATTATTTTTTGGGGGGAATTCTTTTAGGATTTGGTTTCAGTCAAGCTCATAGCAATGAGCGAAACGTTTTATGAAAAGAAATATACAACGAAATTAAGATTTTGACATCGACTGAATCCAAATCCTAAGAGAAGTCCCTCCAAAAGTTGAAAAAAAGCAAGGATTCAAAAAATTACTAATAATATATTATTTATAACCATTTCAAAATGTTCGCCTTGGATATGAAGCGATTTTCGATCTTATACTAAAAAAAGATAATATATAACATTTGTAGTTTGCTAATAGTTTGAAACCCAAAAAAACTATGCATTTCGTGATAAATAACAAATTTATAAACATTTTTAATGACTTGATTGCCTATAAATGAGCATCAAATGAAATTATCAGTCACTGCCGATGATTTGAATGAATCGATGGAGAACATTTTGGCAACATTATTGACTTATTAAGGAACACAATACTATTGGTATCAATGACATGAAACACGTTTCTAAAGTATCACTAAATTTGGGAGTTTTAAAGTATATTATACTGGGTGTTCCTTGAAGACATGCTAATATCTGAAGGAGTTTGACACATTTTGAGAAAAAAAAACTTCCTATAAATGTATGTCCTAAAAGTCTCAACCTTTGAGATACAGGGTGATAAACAGTTTTATATTCGCAAGATTAATCTCAATTGTCATTTTATTCGATCTCACATATCGTTATAGCGTTGAATTTCTCGTTTCTAGGTGGCTTTAACAACTCACAGAGGCCGTTTCAAGTACGACCCCGAAGTGACAGGTCCTCGGGACATCATACAAGCCATAAACGCCCTAGGTTTCACCGCCAAACTGTTCAGCAGGGACAACAGCGGCGATCACTTGCAGCAAAAGGAGGACATCAGGAAATGGCGTAGAAGTTTCCTCTTCTCGCTGGCCTTTGGAGGACCCAGCATGATCGCCATGCTGTATTTCATGGTGCAAATGTCCGCCGGGCACATGTCGCACGAGGACATGTGCTGTATCATACCAGGTGATGACACTAAAAATATATGGAAACTAGGAATCGGTGAAATTAAACTTCCAATATTAATTCCCATGATTTTCCTCAAGCTTGTGATGAAATGGAGTCACTGTAGTTGTCATTGTCAACACGTCAAAAATATCAAAGCTCAAAGTTTCAATCTATTAAAGCTTGCTGGATTATTTACTGGTTCAAATATTATAATGTTGATAAAACTGCTTCCCATTACAATACTTCAGAAATTTTTACAACGACTTTATCCATCAACGTTACATCAATGTCGATACTTTCTATGAAAAAATACATTATGCAGAGGAACTTTCCAAATATCCGTGTTCGGCGATAATGTGCGGATTAAAATTCTGAAACTTCACACATGCCTTTTAGTAAAAGAGATGGAAAAACAATTTTATAATGCAAGCATCTACTTCCACTACGAACTCTGAAATATCACAGCAAATCTGGTGTACAGTATTGAAATAATTTATCATTGGTTTTGTGATTCAATAAGATTGTGATATTCGTGATGAATAGCTGCAGTACATAAAATTTTCGTTTGAAGCACAAAACGAGTCGCTATCTGCGTTGCTACTAGGAACCATCCACTAAGAATCAAAAAACATTTCGTTCTTTACCAATACTTCATTTTAATTCAGTTTGCAAGTGGTTTTCCTTGAAATCATGACTCAATTGAATATTGAACAATATTTTATAGTGTGACAGGAGCTGAAAATACATGTCAAAGTTGACCTTCATTGGAGTAATCTTTGTCATTCAAAGTTCTTTCAAATAAATTGGCGAATGAACATAAGCGATACGACACCTGGTGGCACTAAAAATAACTAGAAATGCTGGCATAGTTCTTGTGTTTGCTATTGTGTTTTGTTGATTTTATACTGAATTTGAATATTTGAAAGATTGTGAAACTATGAATCGGTAAAATCAAACTTCCAATATTAATTCCCATGCTTTTCCGCAAGCTGGTGATGTGAATATCGTGAATAGATAGATGAAATACTGTTTACATCAAAGGTCACAGTCGAGCATAGTATTGTTCAGGTATCAACAAAATTGGAACGAGATCTCACATACTCTATTTTATTTGGCACTTCCCAAAAAAACAGCAGAAATAACAAATACTATAAACTCATAATTCATTCCAAAACATAAACCATTATCTTGTCAGCAGTGGAAGAATTCATTTTTTTTTTCGTGATATTACATGTCCAGCATTCAAAACTTCTTCACCTCCATGAACACTTCTGAAAGTGTTTGTGCCTTCAAAGTACCCCAAACTAAATCTTGCCTTTCGAATCTAAAAACAAAATAAATTATCAGAAGCCTGTATACATTTCGATCGAACCATTCACATTCACAACAGTATTCTTACCTCGTATTATTTTCAATATAATACAATGAATAAAACAAATGATAATGCTTACCACTTCCAGAAAAATGAAAATACATACATATTGACGCCCTAGCTCACTGCAAAAGTCTGAAATGTCTTTATTATCATTATAAACTCACACTTTATCAACGAAAAAACACATTTGACCTTATGCAATGAAACTATCCAATCGTCAATAGAACAATCGGAGTTTGACACCGGTCACTGTTTCCAGGCTTATCGCTGGAAAACTTCATCATGTGGGCGCTGTCGACGCCGGTGTTGATTTTCGGCGGCCGTCATTTCTTCGTGCAGGCGTACAGAGCCGTCAAGCACGGAACTACCAACATGGACGTGCTGATAGCCATGGCGACGTCGATATCGTACGCGTACAGCGTGTGCGTGGTGATAGCCGCCATGGTGCTGCGACAGAACACCTCGCCGCAGACGTTCTTCGACACGCCGCCCATGCTGTTGGTTTTCATCAGCTTGGGTAGGTGGTTGGAGCACATCGCCAAGGGCAAGACGTCGGAAGCTCTCAGCAGGTTGGTGTGGTTTTGACATTTGGCGGTTTGATAATGTTGAATGGGGAAGACCACTGAGTGATGAAATCCTTCCAAAACTCTCTTGATCGACGAATAATGATTTTGGTTCAGTGTACAACCATTATCAAGGATCAAAATCTAAGCAAATAGATTCTACATCGTTTTGGAATCAGCATTTTCATTCAAAATTTAAAAACGCCAGAAATAAGTGGGAGGTACTATGAGCGATGACGTGCTACGCCTCAAGTCTATCTTTATCTGTATCCATATATCTTTTGCTCACACCATGTGCAATGTTGTCCAGTTTCCTTGTGGATGACTCCTGATTACTTTGATATATTTCCTCAAAAACGTATTGATAAGTGATATCTATCTCATTTCATGATAATTTGTGGAAAAAATATCATTTATATTGTATTTTTACAATCTTTCAATGAGAATGAGTTGTGATATTTTGGTGCGGCAACACAGCAAGATTTACCATGGAACAATCATCTATGATTGGTCAGCTCAAGGTCGATGGGCGTGTAGGGTTAAGCACGTCACACTGCGTTGCACCAATGAGAGCAACCTTTGAATATGTCGCATGAAATTGTATGTTTGAAATCGATTCCGTTCATTTTATCATTTTATTCATGATACACAGCGGATAAAAAAAATGAATGGTAGTTTTTGGACATACAGAACACGATTATGCTGTTTTGAAAAATTAGTGGTCTCCCCCATTGTCAAAAATAAGGTGAATGGAACTTGGTTTAGTATTTTATTACCTATTAATGCACTATTTATTGTTGTAGGTTGCTTTCTTTGAAGGCAACAGATGCTGTGATCGTTAGTTTAGGCAAAAATAACGAAATCCTCAGCGAACAAGTGGTGAACGTGGATTTAGTTCAACGTGGCGATCTCTTGAAAGTGGTTCCTGGTGCCAAGGTACCAGTAGATGGTAAAGTTTTGCAGGTAAACAAAAAAGAGTGTTGTGTATTCGTGATTCGTTTCAATCAATCTAGATTCCAGCGAAGATGAATCGATGTTGCATTTCGAAAACAGTAAATTCTTTCATTTATTTGTTCAATATTGATACAAGTTTTGAATATATATTTCAGGTTACATTGTTTTTTGAAAAATTATCACATGACGACATACAGAACGTTGAGAAATCAGTAAGAAAATCGCGTTCAATTAACGTAGTAAGTTGTAATTTGATATTTGACACTTGGATGCATAAACACTGTCATTGAAAAATAAGAACTTCAACTTATACTTGATATTTGTTACGTGATATTTGTTATATGATATTTGTTATTTTGTGCTGTATGAATCCACACTGACATAAGCCCAGTATTAGCAGTTCTGACGTCAAAAATAGCGTCGTTCTAATAGTCGGCCAATTCAAACGGTAATATTTAACACACAAATTTCACATACATGATTATCATCACTATATTCGATCTTGAAACATGTTTGAAGCGAATTTGTGATTTTGTGATCTCGCTTATTGGTTCAAGAACGTTTCCTACTTGTTTCATCAGTGGATCGTTTGAAAAAATGACGAACTGAAACTTTGCACTGTCTGACAAGCTGTCAAATTAATCTTTTCTGATAAAACAATCACCCAAACCAATTTTCTAGGGTCAATCCATGTGCGACGAAAGTCTCATAACCGGCGAAAGCATGCCGGTGCCGAAAAAAATCGGCAGCGCCGTCATCGGCGGTTCCATCAACCAGCACGGCCTCCTCCTCGTAGAAGCCACCCACACGGGCGAAGCCACGACTCTCTCGCAGATCGTCAAACTGGTCGAGGAGGCTCAAACTTCCAAGGCGCCGATCCAGCAACTGGCCGACAAAATCGCCGGTTATTTCGTGCCGACAGTGGTTTTTCTGTCGCTGCTCACGCTGGTCGTTTGGTCGATTGTGGGGGCGTTGAATGTGGATAATTTGCCTGTGGGGGAGGCGGATAAAAAGGGGTTTAGTAATACGGAGATTATACTGCAGTTCGTGTTCAGGTGCGCGCTGAGTGTGTTGGCGGTCGCTTGCCCGTGCGCTTTGGGGTTGGCGACACCCACGGCTGTCATGGTTGGAACAGGTGAGAACAATGAAAAATGTTTGTTTGTTTGTGTGTTACGAAAAATATTTGTTTAGTGGGGGAGACCAAAGAGATTTAAGCGGCTATACAAGAATAACTCATGAAAAATCAGGGGATTTTCGCGAATTTTTTTGAAAGAAAGTACTTGATGGAATGTTTTGAAGTTTTTGGACATGATAAGGTGTATTTTAAGCTATGATTCGAGTATTTTTTCATGCAAAAATATTGAAAAGTAATGGAGTTATGCTGTAAACAGTCTGGTACGCATTGGTCATGTATCAAGATTGTGATGTCACAGTAAGTTCATATTTGAAATTACTATTATTTTCGAAAATAAATCTATTAGATAGATAGATAGCTTTATTACAACAGAGTATTTTATAATCATTCACAAGAGTGGCAGAATATTTTCGTCTGAGAAATACGCCAAAAAAAAAGTAAAAATATCAATGTCTTTACATATCATATCAAAAATAAATGAAACATTCAAAATAAATGGATTCAAGTTCCAATCACAATAACAAACATTTGGAAAAAGTGTGATACACTACACATGATTATCAAAAATGGGGATAACTTCGAGAAATACACGCATATCACAACTCTGAAAAAATAAATTGATTCGTAAATTTCTACATGCCCGAAAATATTCAGCAGTATTGTAAGGCTCAAGATTACATAAAAATTCCTTCACAGACCTTAGAAATCTGCCTGCAACGACAATATCTTTCAATTAAAATAAAAATGGAATATCTCAACAAAAAAAAAGCGACATAGAGATCAACAAGGTGTTCAATTTGTAAAAACAAAATAAAGTCGATATCACTTCCGGTTCAACCGGAAAAACTGCGTATTGAAAATAATCCTTTATAGACAATAATTTTTTTCGAAGCTGTATACTCTATCTATGCAACAACCTGTAGATTGATCTCCATCTCCTCAGGCATCGGCGCCGTGAACGGCATCCTCATCAAAGGCGCCGAGCCCCTGGAGAACGCGCACAAAGTGAAAGCGATCATGTTCGACAAAACGGGCACCATCACCAAGGGTGCTCTCGAGGTGGCCAAGATGTGGATGCGAGGCGGCGGTCTCGACCCCGACGTGATGCTGGCGGCGCTGGGAGCGGCGGAAACCAATTCGGAGCATCCGATAGCGGCGGCCATCGTCAAGTATGTTCGCGAAGCGCTCGGCACCGAGTCGACGGGGAGTTCGTCGAATTTTCAAGCGGTGCCCGGATGCGGGATGAAGTGTACGGTTTCTAATCTCGCCGAGACGTTGAATAAGTGAGTGATTTTTTTTTTTTTTTTAACAGCAGTTTTCAAGATCACTGAGTCATGAAATTTAACCCTTCCTTGCATGATTTTTTCTATTTCTTTAAAATAAATCAGGGTGATGTAATCAATGCTCAAAGGAAAAATATAAAAAAAATCCTAGTGTAAATAAAAATATGTATTATGTAAAAAACAATATGATGGAAATTTACATCATCATGCATTGTCACATATTAAGCTCAGTACTAAATGAAAAAAATATTACCTCAATCTTTATCCTTCACGATAATTTAAAAAACAATTAGTTTTATTCGAGCACAAATTGACGCCACATTTATTACACGAAATTGTGGAATAGCCTTTACATTTGAGAAATTTGCACCGAAGTGACCCACCTACTTTTGGCCAATGTTCAGCACCATCTTTTCTTATGTCTTTTGGAGGTGGTGGAGCTGGAGGACCTTTTCTTTTTTTTATTGTGATTCTTCGTCTAGTACACTGGTACTAGGACGCCCTCTTTTAGCTTCTTTGGTGGTTCCTCTGTTGCATAGCAGAAAGGCCAATTTCTGAATTAACTCATTGTAAGCAGACTCTTTTTGGGTTCACCTCTTTCTTGAGCATTTTTTTTATAAACAATTCAAGAGTTTATAATAGCTAGATCGAATAGATGAAAAAAAAATCGGAAGTAATTTTATCTGTGTCACACACACCAGATTCCTTTTTTTCCAAATCAAACTTCTTTTGTCTAATGAAAAACTGGATGAAGACTGCAAATTGGATGAGGTTGATGGGTGAGAGGGTTCTTGATCTTCTGGTTCTATAAGAGGAGGATCAATGTCAGAAGTTTCATCCACATTATATCATCATCATCATCGTTCTCCTCCTGCAACACTCTTATAACTTCATCAGCATCGCGGTTTTCATCATCGGAATCTTCTGAGAGCCAACCGTCTTGTAACTTACTAAGATAATGTTCAATATCTCTCTCATTCAAGTTAAAAAACAACATAAAATAAACATTTACAAAAAAATGTTTGCCATAAATTACAAGTGAAGTTACTGCACAGTGATGTAAATTTCCATCACATAGTTTTGAAAAATTTATTCACAGTGTTTCGATATAAATTGTACATAAAATAATAAAAATAGGAAAACAAACCCTTTTTCCACTCATTTTTACTTTAATTGTATTTTATATCGCCGTTTATTTCCATAAAACAATTGATAATGATGACAAATGACAAATGATAATGCTTACCAATTTAGAGAAATGAAAATACATATATATTGACGCCCTAGCTCAGTGCAAAAGTCTGAATCGTCTTTATTTTCATTATAAACTCACACTTTATCAACGAAAAAACACATTTAACCTCTATCCAATGTCAACATTTATGGTTTTGTGACTGTCCACTTTGGCGCTGCAATCTTAAATTCATCCACCAATTGGTACAAAAACGAATCTACTGTTCAATAAAATTCGAAATAAATACTGGGCACGTTGCTCAACGCTCTGTATATCGTGGTAATATTCCCAAAAAGTCAGTAATCTTGTCCATTCTTGCATTTGTGCTTCAACATTGTAGCGTTTTAGTAATATTCACCTTTAGCGGCGAGAGAAGTGAAATTCTCTAATTCGATGAACAAAAATATAATACTTTTTGATTGCTACAGGTCCAGAAGCAGTACAGAGCTGTCAAACTTCATCAACCTAGTGGATGCCGGCAGTTCGGGTCTTTTCACCCTCAAAGGAGTGCAAATCGAAATCAGCCATTCGCAGAACGCTAAGTTGGGGCAGTTGATAGGGATGACTTCGTCTTTGGAAAACGAGCAGGGCAATTACGAAGTGATAGTCGGGAATAGGGAGTGGATGAACAGGAACGGGTTCATTTTGGAACCGGAAATCGATAGGAACATGGCTGCCGAGGAGGAGCAAGGAAGATCAGCGGTTTTGTGTGCCATTAACGGTAAGGGTAGTTTTTGTTAGGCAATAAGCGGAAATTTTCTCAAGAATTTTTCTATACCGTTTCCAAAATCAAAAAAATCTACTGTAAACAGTGTAGTACGCATTGATCACGTATCAAGATTGTGATGTCACAGTAACTTCATATTTGAAATTACTATTATTTTCGGAAAAAAAATCCATTAGATAGATAGATAACTTTATAAAAAAAAATAAAAAAAAGAGTGGCAGAATATTTTTGTCTGAGAAATACGTAAAAAAAATTGTAAAAATATTAATATGTTTACATATATCAAAAATAAATGAAACATTCAAAATGAATGGATTCAAGTTCCAATCACGATTACAAACATTTTAAAATGTGCGGTACACTACACAAGATTATCAAAAATGGGGATAACTTCGACAAATACATGCATATCACAATTCTGAAAAAATAAATTGATTCATAAATTTCTACATGCCCGAAAATATTCAGCAGTATTGTAAGGCTCAAGATTACATAAAAATTCCTTCACAGACCTCAGAAATCTGCCAGCAACGACAATATCTTTTATGTTTTTTGGGAGGGTGTTATAAAATTTCATCCCACTATAGACGTTTCTGCGTTCATTTAGGGATTTTGCATGAATGGGATATTAATCATGATATTTTTTTTGTTTGCGCTGGCCTATTGGGTTTGAAAATACTACACTAAATTGTAATCAACTATTTCACTTCCTTTCTGATTAGTATTATTCGTATAAACCCTAGCAAATCATTTTAATTTCAGGCAGTATTGTTTTAATGTGCAGTGTGGCGGACACTGTAAAACCTGAGGCACATTTGGCCGTGTATACTTTGAAAAAAATGGGATTGGAAGTCATTCTCCTGACAGGTGACAACAGACAGACAGCGGCGAGTATAGCCAGACAAGTCGGCATTACTAAAATTTACGCGGAAGTCCTACCTTCACACAAAGTCGCTAGAGTACAAAGGTAAGAAAATAATTCAATTCAATTTATTAGCAACGATCAAGATTACACATCCAGTATAAATACATAAAAAATGTATAAACATATCAATAACAATCATAACACATCAATCAATTATTAAAGAGGTATGTCAATATTTCAGAAATTCAAAAATTCCTCAGTGCTATAAAATACATTTTCAATTAAATACATTTTCAATTCAAATAATCCCCCAGCAAGTTGAATCAAAATATGTATCCTCTTCTTTTTCTGTTAGTGATGCGACTCTTCACAAAAACAATAATCCATAAATTGACATAATAATGACTTTCTTTCAACAGATTACAGTCGAAAGGGATAAAAGTCTGCATGGTAGGTGACGGTATCAACGATTCCCCTGCTCTAGCTCAAGCAGACGTCGGTATGGCCATCGCCGCCGGTACCGACGTCGCTGTCGAAGCGGCGCACGTCGTGCTCATGCGCAACGATCTCCTAGACGTCATCGCGTGCTTGAAGCTGTCAAGGAAAACCGTCAACAGGATACGACTTAATTTCTTCTTCGCGAGTGTTTACAACCTTTTAGGTGAGTTATAAATTTGTTTGCCATGGAAGTGACCGTAATTTAACTGACAATAGACAACTGACTATTAAAGAGTATGGGCGTGGTTTTCAGCTGAAACTTCGACGAACAAATTCAGTTCGTTACTGATGATTACATAATAATCATTTATTTGAAATAGGATACCCTAATATACAATCATAATTTCATAATATAAAATTTATGAAATATAATTTGATGAAAAACAGTTACCTAAACTAATTGTAATATACACGGTATTTCATTAATATGGTAAAAAATAAAACGGAGAGTAGAGGAGCAAAATATGACGATTGAGCGCAACATTCGTGTTCAAAATGTGCATTAAAATCGCGATTTCCTCGGTTTCCATATTCAACAACACGGCAAGTAGTTGGCATGTTTTTCAGCCCTATTTTGGAAGATAACCCTCGAATAGCGAAATAGTTTATTCACTGGTGATGTTCTATTGAAATTTACAAATTAATTTCGGAAAATAATTGTAAAATTCCACTTATAACTTCGTTTATCTGTTCACAACTATATGCCAAGTCGGTGTGCCTATCAGCAGCAATTTTAATTTTCATCTCACAGCATCTTGGATATCTCTATAGATCATTCTGAGTGACGTTACTTTTGACAGATGCGGCCATTTTGTCAATAGAGCATGCAAGGGTGCGTCGGCCATTAGCTTCATTGTTATATGCAGTTTTGAGTTTGATCTCTTTCTGCCCTTTTAGAACACCCCACAACAGAACAAAACGATGGCATTTCAAATAACTCACACTCACTTAATCGATCTACTCTATTGTTTACAATGACAGGAACGTTTTGTGTGCCCTACCAGTAGTCTGTGGTGACGTCACCTCAAAATGATCTATACTGTGTTATTGTTGTTCACATCTCAATCCGACGTTTTGTAATTCGCAGCGCCATCTCGCGGTACGTCATCTTTCCCTATATCCATTCTCACTCTTCTTCTTTTTCTTTTAGGTATCCCTCTAGCTGCCGGCGTCTTCAGCATGATAGGCTTCATGCTGGCTCCTTGGATGGCCAGCGGTGCTATGGCTTTGAGTTCCGTGTCCGTAGTTTGTTCTAGCCTGCTGCTCAAGCTATGGAGGAAGCCTACCAAGGAGGACCTCGAAACGGCGGAGTATTTGGCTAGTAGGAACAGCGGGGAGCTGGATAATATTTCGATTCATCGGGGCTTGGATGATATCGAGCAAATCAATGGGATTCCCTCGAAGTTTACAAGGTATAATATCATCAACGAAGATGTGGATTGATTTTTATTCGGGTGGTTTGGTAATAGTACGTTTTTTTTGTTGTTAAATCTCATTTTTCGTTGAGAATTTTGGTTCTGTTATGCCCCGAACTGAAAACAAGTTTTTTTTTTCAAAAATACTTCGGGTATTTTAACATTTGTCATTTTCTCAAGTCAGGGTTCCAGGATGTGTAAATTATATAAACCGGAAGTTGACAAACACAAACATCCTTACAGCAAACGGAATAATTTAGAAACAATGGATACAGGAAGTGAATGAAATGTATGAATCTTTAACAAATCTATCATTGGCCTCGTACCTAAGATTGTAAATATTATTTTCAGCAATGTCATTCATCAGTTTATTGTCGTATAGTTTCAAATTATTCATCGACAACATCGTCATTATTTTTTTTTATTTATTAAATCAGAATTAGTAGACTTTTTGTATCTGTATTCTACCAGTTACACCAAAATTAATCACATCACTTGAAGAAAACTTTGTTATATATGAAAAATTATATTGTGCTGATATTACATTGATTTATATTCTGATTTTCAGCCAACTTTCTCGAGTAGGCTTCTCTGTAAATATTAAAGCAATACAAGCCTAGTAAGTTGGCGTGTCAATGTTATTACATCCGTTTTTATTCTGTGATTTTTATCTGTACTAATTTTTATTACATTGGCATGAGTTTGTTTATAATTTTTTTTTATTTTTTATGTTTGTGTTCGTCTCACCCACCTTTTTTTTTGGTTCAGTCTTATTTTAGCACTCACACAGTTTTGTAATGAAAATTCATGCACTTATAAAACTCCACACTGGACATTTTCTGAGATATTTCATGCTTTCTTTTATTCTCACAACAAAAAAATAATGTAGTTTTGTATGATGAAATCAAAAGTATTTCTAAAATGGGCGAAATCACTAATTTTTGATAAAAAAAGATATCCAGGATATTTTAAAACGTGCCCAGTAATTTTTTCGCAACAGTTTCACCACGATAACGTATTCTTAAAATTGGGGTGCGTTCAGAAATCACGCGGAAAAAAGGCAGCGTTGTGACGTCAGAACTGCTACCAGTGACAACATAATATTTCAAAGCGTTTTCGTTCTTTTTGATTGAAAATATTCAATATCGTGTACATTGGCGTAACTAGAGTTGACTAATGGAAGGGGGGGGGGGTCGACCCCCACTAGTCAACCACACTAACTGCAATTTTTTTAATTCTTCTGAGCAATGGGGGTGGACCCCAATAACCCCCCCTCCCCCTTCGTTACGCCTATGATCGTGAAGGGACTGGAGGACTCTAAGGGCATCATCTATTACCTACTAAAAACGTTTAAAAATCAAGAAAATTTCGAAAACTAGACGTGATATCGAAAACCTGAGTTCAGTTGCATGTTTAGTATACGCCGAATAAAAATTTTCAAGCAGTTTTGATTGTTACAGATTATTAGGGAAAAACAGGAGTGGTCGTCAGTTTTTACTAACCAACGATGAAGAGGAACCAACAATAGCATTCAGCAAAGGGCAAGAAGTTCATCAACCTTTAATGTGATGACCGTCACTTAATATTTTTTTCATATACAAATACTGGACATCATTACATACTGTTTATATTTTTTATATATATATTTTTTAAGTATACTTACATGACTGGTTTGTTTGTTTTCAGAATAAAAATATAAAATCAAACTTTGCATTTTATTTTTCAATAAATGAAGAAATCTATGACAATTGACAGAATTACGAACAATCAAGGTGTTATTCAATTTTCAACAGGAATTAAAAAGATGAAACAAAATTTAAGGAACAAAATATGGGCCTAAAAATGCATAGGTAACTTTTTTGTTAACAGATCAATTCAATGACATTTTCGATATTCAGTCTCAAGTAGACAAAAAAAAAGAAATCCTTATGGAAACTATATTTACTAATGCACTAAATAAATACTGATAGGTACAAAACACACATATTTTAGGTGTCTGACCAAAAATGAAACAAATAAACTCTCTTGGTAATTGATAACAAAATTAAAACGTGAGTCAGACTTGTCTGACAATCAACAATGGCTTGAGTGAAACATAACTTAGAATAAAATTAATCATGGAATTTAACATTTACTTTGATAATAATCAACTAATATCACAGGCCAAATGGCGCTTACAATAATTATTACCACTCTTTGGATTCAACTTTCTACTTCCAATAAATACCGAGCCCATAAAAATTGGGTCGTTTCTTGATTCTTTCTGAAGTTCTTCTCTCAGGTACGACATTCATCAATTCATCTGTATTCAGTCTTCTTTTAGTTTTCTTTGGCTGCACTGGTACGTCTGCGGAATGAACTTCATTCTCTATTTTCCTCTCTCCTGCAACCATTTTGTCATTAGTCTCACCATCTTGATATGAAGCAATGCTCGAAACTGATTCAGCTGATTTGACTAGTTTGACAGTGAGTTTTGTATTCACAAATTCAGAGTTTCGAATGTCCTCAACGAGATTTTTGCCCAGTTTCCTTGAATACGTTTTCAAGATTTCAGCTTTGACGTGGGGATGGGGATTTTCATACTTAAACTCGTTAGTTTCAGTTGGACTCGAAGCTGTTTTGGCGGTTGTTCTTAGAGGAACGTTAGTGACCTCTTCTATATCTGAGAAAATAAATGGCGATTGAAAGGATTCGTTATTATTCACATTTGATTCTTCGGATAGTTTGCTGGTTAACTGTTTTAGTGCTTCCTCGTCGATTTCGTGTTGATTTGGTGTATTTTTTATTGTTATGTCATTTGATCCCTGCAAACTCTTCAATGGAAGCTTTCTGATCTTCTGGCATTGCTTCGACTTAGTTTTTCTAGATTTCTTCTTATTCACACCAGTGAATAATTCCAAAGTAGAGTCAATCAGTGTTTTAATGAAGCCCACTTCAATAATTTGTTGTTTTTCTGAACTTATGACTTCGCTGAAGTACAAAATTACGCTTTGCAACGTCTGTATCTTCTTCTTAGCGTCTTCAACAAGTGTCTCTGCTTTCCCCTCATCAGCCTCCTCACTTGATATTATCCGGCGAATCTGCCCACGAATTTCTTCCTCGATAATTTCAGTTTTTGGTTCTTGGGTCTCACCCAACCCTACAGGGTGTTCGATGCCTTCCAGCTCAACCGTTTCGGAAATAATTACTTCGTCTGGAGTACCAAACGTATTTGCAAAAGGATTATCTCCAGTTTTCAATGTCGGGTTTTCTTGGGCTTCAACGTTGTCTTGGGCTGTTGCTTTTGTTTCTGCAGAAGGTCCATACACGATGTTTTCAAGCAGCTGTATTTGCTTGTCCAGGCTATCCAACAGATTTTTTTGTGCACTTAGTTCTTTGTCTCTAGCCCTCTTCTTGGCTTGTTTGTCTCCCTCACCCCTCACTTGGGCTGTTGCGTTGATATTTCTGAGAGTTTCAACACGGTCATCCAATTCAGCTTCTTTGCACCGACGCTTTCCATGGTCCAGGCTGAAAACCACCGAGCTAGAATCGCTGTTGATGAGCACGTCCTTGTTGATGATGCTCCCATCGTCTTCTTGTTTAATCACCACCGGCTCGAAGATGTCTTCGGGTACGGATTTCAGATGGGGTGGCTGGAATATATCGAAGTCAGCATTGTCATCGATGAGGATGGTCTCGAAAACGCGGTTGTGGTCTTGGGTTGGTTCTCCGGTGCTTATAACGTTGTAGTTCCCGAAGTGGATTTTTCGGTAGCCTCCAAGGGCTTTGGGGCACTTCTCATTCGAGTTCAAGTCGAGGTTAGGAGTCTCGGTTTGTTGTGGAAGTGTTGTAGAGCATATAGCTGTAGAAAAAAAAGCGGTGATTTGGAACCAGTGGAGGAAATAAGCAACTCACCTGCTGAAGATTCTGAGAAAGCTTGGGAACCACCCCCAAAGCCTCTGGCTCCAGTAATGAGTCTCCTAGGAAGGTTCGGTTGATAGTTGAGATAGTTTTGTAGATTTTGCCTCAGCAAAGATTTAGTCTCCTCCTCTGCTTTCTTCTTCTTTCTATACGTTCTCTTCTCCTTGATAACTTGTATTTCACCAGAGTGGATGGTGTAGATGTTTTCTTTTCTTTTCACAGTCTTCCTGGGTTTTTTTGGCTGTGCTAGCTTTCTCGTTACTTTTGGATTTGGGGCATTGTTGGGAACCAAATCTTCTGTGGTCAAGATGCTGTATTTTGGAGATGTCAAATCTGAAACTGAGAAGAAAGTTAAAAGATGTACCTCGTTTTGGAATTAGTCTAATGGCAGGTTGAAATTTGACATATTGTTTTCTTTGTGTTTCAACCACAACTTCGCATATATCACTGTATCTTTTGTTTTTCTTCAACTGGAATCGTCATTATCGATTCAAAATTATTGTTTTTCATCAGTGATTAATCTATAACCTGGCAACACCGCACCTGTTGCTTATGTGACGTAACTTTGAACCAGGAAAATAGATTAAACAAACATCCTGTAAGCTACTATCCTTGCAATAATTATTCCAATTAAACAAAAAATCCATTCATTATTTCCTCCCGTTTATCGTTGTGCGATAAATAATTCACTTTTATAATATCAGAACACTTGTGCTGTCAGATAAATCTGAATATTATCGTCTGTTAAACACAACCGCATTTTCTTTTTCCCGTTTTAATTATTATGTCCTGACGTAAGTTAAGTTCGATGAGATTGTGCAAGTGAGATAAAATTATTGTCAATGAAGACGATATCGATGTTAATTTATTATCGTTTTAACTAATTATTGGTAATAATTTATTGGATTGGAGATATATGCGTATCAATTGAAACTACAGTGAAAGAGAGTGTATAGCAAAGGAAAAAAAATAATAATGATTATGGAATGATAATTTGTGGAAAATACGTTCATAAAAACAAATATAGAAAAATTAATTCAACTGTTACAGAGTTTTTTACCATATCGATCAATTTTGTCTTCTAGCTCAGACAACGGTTTGAAGAATTTCGTATTTTTTGACAGTTTCACTGTGAGTTGATTTAAATACTATTTATAAGACAATTCTAGGATGACATATGAATGCTTGTCAAGTTGAGTGATAACACCTTGTATGTTGGAGATAAACTATCCGTCTGGCGACAAACGGAAAACGTTTCATTGTACGCACGTATCACTTCCTAGAAATTTCAGTGCCTAACTTTTTTGGCTTGACGTTAATGCCACTCACAATTAATGTTTTCCTCGAATTTTGAAGATAAAATAAATCGGACGGTTCTGGAAGGGTCATTACCTTCAGATAGTTCGTCTGAAACGTGCTCTAATTGTTTTTCAACTCCAGAAGACCTTTTCAAAATAACTATTTTTTATTAATTTGAATCCATTAATTGATTTCATTTGTCAATTCGAGAGTTTGCAACATATATTATTCTATTCGTTTGTTATCATTTTATGTACTTATTCTCAGTGACTTTTTTATAACCATTAGCGGAGACAATTTATATTTTTTCAAAGATAATTAGGTGATATAAAAGTATGAAATTTTTATTTTTTGTTGTTTTCAATGAAAAAAGCAAACGAGTATGTTGTATCGTTGTATTCCAAATAGAATAACACGCCATATACAATGGGTACCATTTTAAAATAAGAAGTGACAGTTGGATACACAAGCCTGTCAAATGCAATAAAGTGTTTTCCTAAGTCATTGACAATTTTTCAAATTTTAAATCATCTTGTCAAATAAGCGAGACATTGTATGTATACGATAATTTGGGGCACCCGGTATAAGATGAATTTTGACATATGGCAAATTAATTAATTATAGTAATTACAGATTCCTTCTCAATGTTTTCTCACAGTTTTATGCTTGGATTTTGACAATAGAATGATCGATACTGTATCTTCGAGTGAAAACACAAAAATTAATGGAAAAAAAATTAACTTGTTCATTTAATTTTTTGGATTCACCCAGTAATTCGATTTGTATATCATTTGGCGGAAGCCAATTGATGATAAATGTTATGTAACACAGAATGCAATTGGATAGGTCAAATTATTTATAATTTGACCAAAGGTTAAGATCAAATTTCATAATATCAAATATGTTTGTTTTTTTCTTTACACAAAATTTGTAGGTACTGCGAAGTCAATGATTTCATTCCATATTAAAATAAGGTCTACGTAAACTCATCTATCAATATATTTTATGAGGAGTTCTTGTAATAATACCACTAATATAATATTTCATACAAACTATGCTTCGCCAAATAAATTTGATTACAGTATTAGTATGTCAGTAATATATTTTCAGAGAAATTCCAAAAAACATACTCAAATTAAATCTTGAAAGTTTTTTTGCCTCTATATTTTATTACATTCCTAGATATTCTGACACTGGGACTTTTTGAATCGTTATTTTCCAAAAAAAAAACACTTTGAATTATTCTATTCTAGTTTATTCGAACGTATTGTTTTTGGTGGTTTTTGGTACAAATCAGAATGGACGAAGTGAAGCTGTTTTCCCTGAAAAAAAATCGTCCAGCCTGACGAATAAGCAACTGGTGAAATGAGCACACACTAACAATCAGAAATAATCCCTGACGAATCCATGATTGTTAACTGGAGACCTTTTCAACAATTTTCAAATAATATGGACCTATTTTTTTATATAACGATCTCATTTTTTGAGAACCAAATTTTTGGGGGCCGGTCCTGCACCGAAATTTCAATGTATAATTGTGACATCACGAAAGTATCTCAATTGTCTGGAACACGCCCATTGACGTAATGAAACGAGTTTAAGGTCTCCCGACGTACGTGCAAAAAGGCTCATCCTCAATACGCCTATACGTGACACGAAAGAATTCACCCTGTAAAAGTTTACAGCATAAACATAAAAAGTAGTTTTTTCGTTCTGCTATTTGTTATGTGATTTTCAGGACTTTTATCACTTTCAGATTCCTACTAAGAACAGCAGATAGAATGTATGAGAACTACCGACCAATATTTTCAAAGCATTCAATGTACAGGCTGTCCATTTTTCAACTAGTCTATCCATTTGAACCCAAACATGTTATGAAAAATATTTACGTTTTATAAAATATACATACCAGAATTGGATAAGTATTCACTGTAGATAACTCTTGAATAGTTTTTTGAACTTTGTAAGAATTAATAAACTTCATTAGCGGATCAAAGATTTCTCTCTGAATAAATTTTACATCATTGTGACGTCACTGTGAAGTGTTGCCTTGATGTTCCCAGGTATGTCCCAACCAATCAGGAGTTCAGTGGTTAGCTAGATATTTTTTATTTCGCACTTATGTTATGGAAAAATATGTCAAAACTATCTTCCTTAAATGAATAAATAGAAATACCACTGTAATATTTTTCATTCATTCTGAAAGAAAAAAGAAATTGGACAAAAGTTGTGTATTCAAATGATAATCTTGAAGAAATTGTAATACATTGAATGGTCAGAAACCACGAAAAATAATATATTTCAGGTTTTGTAATGAATTTCCTGATTGCTAAAATCATCATTTCGCATAATATTCCGAAACTGGTGAATTATAGGTCAATAACCTGTTTCGGACAATCTTCAATCCTGAATTTACATAAATTATTTGGCATTCACGATACTCTCTTATTCCAAATTAATTATTCACCAATTGATAATATTCAAGAGACAGACGCACTTGTATATTTAATCTGTAAACTTCGATACCGTGGCCGAAATAAAAAATAATTAGTCGACAGGTGGCATGTCAGTGTCAGTATGTTGCTGTCAGTCTCTGACAGACAGATATACAGGGTGATTCATTAGGAATCTCTGAACTGGAGATACTATACAAACTAAAGAATGGCGACGGAGCTAACTTATTGATGACAGAGTAATTTTCAAATGTTTCTTTACTAACTGATGAATTCTGATACGTGCCTACTTGAAAAAAACACAATGTCTTAACGATGAATGTTTAAAATGCAAACAGCTCAGAAGCTGATCTTTTTTATGTTCAAAATTGAATTGCTTTTCAGATATTCAAGTCATTTTAGCCATAACCCAATGGGCAGAATAAGGTGTGTTGTAATTTACCTAAGTAACAGGGTGTTACTAACGCCCTCTATGAATAGTGTTATATTCAGCATAAAATTCGTAATTTTTATACCAAATAACAAATATTTGCAATCAAATCAAACCATCGAAGACTGTTAAGAACAAATCAAAATTCCCACATTTATTAAACGAGAAGCTCTAATTAAAATCTCCAAGGCTTCCTCCGACGAGAAGCTATGGAAATTACGCATGACTCACGCCTAAACAAATGATTGTGGAGATTTAGCGTGCACAGCATTTCGTTGGAACCGGTTAAGACCGCACGACGAATGAAGACCTGCAGATTTAATTCGACGGAGAGAGAAAAAACTGGTATTTTGACCGCATCCAGAAAATTCAATTTCGCCAGTGAATGATGCCAAAAGATGACTTTGATTAGTTTTGAATGAGCGGGTATTGTCAAGGGCAATTCAAATTGGTAGACGTGCATGAAAGAAAAGAAAGAAAGAACGGATTGTTTTTTCAAAGTATAACAGAAATATGCAGGTGTTTGAGAGAGGAGGGCATCTGTGCTAAAATAATTGTCTAGCACATTCTTGCCATAACGACAAATTGATCAGTGGAAAAATTTTTCTCAGTGTAACAACAATCCAGTAATTTTTTTTTCGTGTAGTTTTTTTACGAATATTAAAAATATTAACGTTGTTTTTTCTTTCGAAAGTATTTAAGACATTTAGTGAATAGTACTACAAAATATTTCTATGATCAATAATTACCAGATATCATTATATTTGTGTAAATAGATCAAAAACATTCAAACAATTTTCGGGAATTTGGAAGTATCAACTAGCAAGAAGCTATGTTTTTCATTCAATTCCATCGATTTGTAAACCAATTTATCCACACAATGGTGGTGAATGAAAGTTAAATTTTCTTCTTTGTGTAGATGTTACCCTCCTTAGTACGGTACTGTGCTTCTACCACTGATTTTTCTTGGCGATGCTCGTACGACTGCATGTCAATAATTAGCGGCAATTTAAAACTTGAACAAATAATCGTATCCGATATGAATGAGCTGATGCAAGGATATGATAGTTTGCGATAAATTTTAATTCAAAGTCTTCTGGAGAAATTCGTGCTTGATTAAATTGAAAAATGCACCTTGAAATGGCGGCTTCGTAGTGAACACGAGGAGAATATCACGTTCATGTTATTACTGGAGGATATATACAGGGTGCAATTCAAAAGCTACGGGATTTTTTTTTAATTTTTTGAACGCTAGTTGCGCCATCTATACGAAATTTTCGTCGTTCAAAATTAATCAAACTGTCATGATTTCAAACATATAGTACAATCTTTCATCTAAACCAAAAGTACCAACGAAAATTTTCGATTTTTGTTTTTTCGCGATATTTTCAAAACAAAAGATATTCTCAATTGCTTAGGACAGCCTGTATATCTCTAATTTTCTCACTCACTATGTAAATGTATTGGTGCTTGGTAGTATACAATGAAAAAAATCTCCAAATTAGGCATTCCAAATCACGTGACATCCAATATGGCGCCAGTAGGCAAATAGCTTTTTGAAATGTCATAATAAATCATTTGGTTCGTTGTGAATAAATCATTTAAACGGAATTATCTCCTAAGCTGTGTGTTTGTTGTTGATGATAGACTTTTTAAGATGCAGAGTGTGTATTTAAAGGCATTATTGTTGGAAAACCCAGATATCGGTAAAAGGTAAGCTGAAAAATCCAATTTGTTTACACAACAGTTTGTTTCCTATATGTGAAATGGAATGTTTATTTACAGATATCAAATGAAGCTGAAGTTAGAAAATGATGTAGACCCTTTCACATTGAACATTCAGGAATTAGATGGTTCAATTCATGGAATTCATGTAGGTGCACTTTTATTTGCTCTGAATAAAATGTACAATGTAAATACAATAAAGTTATTAAATGTTTACTGCAGACTTTCTGATTCTTTAGTATCGATTCAGTAAGATCGTCCCTCTTGATTGCTGCTATCCATAGCCTTTCAGACAATTCGTTTTTATCCGTTAGAAACCTGTGGCTTAAAACCGCAGGCACTAAAAAGAATTTTACATTATCCTTGGAACGACTTACACAGTCAACTAAAAGGCATATAAAAGGCATTTTTTAGTGAGAATACCACTAATAAGCTCTAAACAATAAAAAAAATCATTTGATGCACGAAAACAAAAATCTCACAACTTTTAGATCAATTTATAACATAACAATATGAAAACAAAGCATTGTTTGCCCACTGCCCTCATATTGAATTTGTTTTGACAGGTAATTGGAATGCCCTATTGTCTTTATTTTTTCAAAACCCTTGAAATGTCAGGGGCGTACCACATCTCATGGCCAGCCACGCTTCTTACGAAGACATCAGTGCACGTAATGACATAAAATTACTCACTGCGTTCCAAAAACTATGGCGCCTGCAAAGATGCATCTATTTTTAGTGGTTTTCTTGATACACATAATCGCATAAACTACCCCATCAATTATCACTTGGAAATAACGACCAAAAATTGGGCGTAATAGAACCGCCCCCCATCGAGCTTCATTAGGGTTCGTTTGTTTCTCTCGTTCATGTTGAAAATAATTCGGTGAAAATGGAGAATAATTGCTATCCTGACGTAAACATCTATTTTCTGACATCAACAAGTTGCGAGCCGCTAGTTGTTTTAATTTCATGTCAATTAAAACGGGGGAGAAGTTTGCGTTCTATGAAATTCGTTGCAACTAAGATGACGAGGTGGCTATGGAAAACGAAACAAAAGCTCTCTAGATCAACAGGACAGGGATCGGGAAAGAAATGTCATTTGTAGGTGCAGTGACGGCTGCTCTAAAAATTTCGAAAACATATCACGCGTCTAAATAAAGAGCAGCACAACTCACAATAAACTATTTTTCAATAATCGAAAACACAGAACAATAAGAAAAAAACGATGAACCAGCCTATAACTTGGTTAGGTATCAAATTTCATGAAAATAAAACGAAACATTCATTTACAAATAATAAATAAAATAAAATAAACGAATATAAATCTTGAAATTCTAAGCATCTACGAGGTATGTTCAAAGAGTATCGCAAATTTTGAATTTCCGCGGCCAACGTGTTTTTGATTGATTCTTTATTTTTTGGCAGCGTTAGGTTGGTACTCATGTCTATATGCTGACAAGATTGGCCATTCTAAATGTTCCATGAATTTTGATAGCTGTTGTGCTTGGGGTGTTTTGACTCTTCTGTGAATTTACTTATTAAAAGTTCATTTCAATCAGTTCAAAGAAATTATAATAATAATAATAATAAATGTGATTTATTTCATTAAAAATTAAGAAGATATACATGTAGTGATATCATGGTGAAATATAAAGGTATAAATTTAACAATGTAAAATGAGAAAATTGAAAAATGTAGATATTTCAAAATGTAAAAAGTGTTGAAATTTAAAAAAACATTGAATGTGAAAATAAGAATAAAATGTAATATAATATGTAATAAAATGTAGGTATTCAACGTAAATTATTTGTTATTTGAAAGGATGAACTTCTTCATTGTTTGACATTTGGGGTTTCCATATTTTAGTGTCATAAATTTGTGGATTTTTTCGGATTGTAATTCGACTCACTAGTAATTTTTCAAACTCAATCATAGTAATCTTTGAATTTAGTTAGAAAAAACTGCACATTTCTGTTTCTGAATATACAGGATGTTTGTTTGGCTATTCCTTGTAGATTAATTATAAACTACTGTTTATTATTAATTCATCGCAATCACGTCTTCGTTTTTCGGATATTGCATATCATATTATAAATAATAATGATAACTAAATTAAATCTAAAAATTCCACTCGACCTTGGATACAGCTGCACATCTTTTCTCAATTTTCTCACACTATCACAACTGTAAGTAAATGACCCACAATTGTTTAACATTCCTGTCTTGATTTTGTACAGGGTGAGACTATAAAGCACGCTATTTATTAGAAATGCAGAAAAAAAACATTGATTTGGATAATTTTTGTCGTTTCTTCACCAAACATCCTGTATACTTGAAAATGTAAAATAATAATAATAAATGTTCTTTATTGAATCCAAACAAAAGTAAACAGTTTCAAAGGGTTATTCACCGAGGTCCTTCTACCCCCTTGAAAAGGTATTCTTATTTTTGTTGAATTTTGAATGATGTATTTATTTTTTTGAGAAAATTGAAACGTTGTATTTAGACGAGATTTTTTGTGGTTACTTGGGCATCTGATCAGGACAGAAAAAACTGATTTTCGATGTCATTTTTCGAATTCTAATGATTTCATACACGATCACTTGTTTAGCAAGTTCACAAACTCGCCACCAGATGTCGCGTTTGTCGGTATCGCCAGCGTAACTATTGACTGAAGTGTCACCTGTCAAGTGAACTCCTCTAAGATTTCCTGAATAAACAAATTTTGGCGCCTTCAATATTGATTCTGTGTCCAACAATCAGAATGGCGATCACGTGCGATTGATAATGAATGAAGCGTTCAGTTCATTCATGGAATCTCGAATAGTAATGTTTACATTGGTATTTGTTCAAGATTTATAGGGATATGAGAACGGCGCGTCGAAATTAATCATTCATAGAATTAAATTTAACCATTGGTATGTTGAGATTTAGGAGTAAAAATAGATTTGCCCGGAAATTTTACATAATAACGTATTTTTTGTCACATTTTTCGGTGTGTTTGAGTAGATTATTTATTGTGTCATATTGTGCAAGATGTGAAATAATGATAATAATAATGATATGCCTAATAAATCACAAACTGATAACTCGTAAACGAATTAGTAATAAAAATGTCCATTGAATTGCATTTTTAGGAGTTTTCCAATAGATTATAGGAATGTACAGGGTGACCCAAATAGAAAACACCACTCAAAATCAGCTCTTTCATTTTTTCTCTGAAAAAACCTTTTTTTTGGAAATCAGGACACATAAATTTTATTTCCTATGGATTGTTCCAGCACAATTTTTGTCACACTTGATTATTTCAATATTTGATATTGCTTTTGATCATCGAAATGATTGTTCGGATTTTATATGGATTTATATTATAAGAATTATTTTACGAAATCAAAGCACCACACAATGAGCAAAAAAAATCGAAACTTGTAGACTTTCAAGAGACACCCTGTATATCAGGTAAATTATTTTCGACATAAAGTATACCAATGATATACCAAGTGTTTTCTGAAACGACATTCTGAAAGTGGACGTCCCGTCTGACCGCACGTTTCACCCTGTATGTGCGATCTCGCATTATCCACCGAGAAATTACGAACGCAGAGACACTGAATTGCCGCTGATGTTATATATATAAAAGATTAGAGGGTAGTTCTTATCATTCTGTGTCGAAAGTCCATCGAGACGAAATGGTGAGTACTGCAAGCGAAATATTTTCTTAGTTTTATTCACGGCTCGTCGTGGTTTGTGTCGATACGTCTTGACGCCCTTTTTTTTCGAAGTTTTGTTTGTTGCCATGGAAACAGGAAACAATTTCCGCTCTAGGCATGATTGTCACTACAATTTGACGTTATCTATTTCTCCAGATATTTTTCTTGAGAAATACTAGTGCTCTAATTATTTAATATACAGTGTGATACAGAGTTGGTACAGCGAATAAAATTAAATAGGGAATGGAAAAGTAGAAAAACGAGTTCATTGAGATGACTGAAATAAAATAAGAATGCATCAATAAAAAATAGAGCTTTTGTCAGAATCAGTAGGAATTTTTATACATTGAACTTTGTTAATTCAATTCTCAGTTCTTCCTTATTCTCATTTTGACTCATTCTTCAGATAAACCTTGCTTAGAGATGCGTGCATTTAATTCATTCTGATCCTACATTTGTTGAATTCGCTCCTTTAAATACATATCCTGAAAAGTTTTTTTTAAACAGAGTTCTCCAAATTTAGCGATTATTTTGAAGAGCCAAGCCTTACGCAAAATTTTCCGTTGCCACAATTTGAACTCAAAAAATATGAATAATAGAAATGAGGGGTCCTCCTGTATATACAGTGTGATCCTTTTTTAATAGAAACACCCCCTTAAAATTTGAAATTGTAGACAGGTTTCAATATATTTTTTTTCGAAATGTCAAATACTAAAAGGTCCACCTTGGGACAAAATTTGAAATGTCTTTTTCAATTTTCAGGGCATACTACGATTTTTTTTTTAATTTTTAATAAAACATTTCAATAATAGGTTCTCATAGTCACGTTTATTAAATATTTTTCCCTTATTATTAGTTGAATTGTGTGAATGTGATTCCGTTATTATCATTAAAAAAAAAATACGCTATTTGTTTTTTTTTTATCTGTTGGCACTTTATTGTTGAAATCATAAAAAAATATTTTCATGGCTATATTGTTGATATAGGGTGTTTTTTGTGACTGTTAGCTGTGTAAGTTTTCGAATTTTTGAGTTGTCATAACTTTGTTATTAATGAATATTTTTTCGTGAAATTTTGGTCGCACTCTGAATCCAGTGGCGTAGCGATTTTTTCAATAAAAAAATTTCTAATGAGAAATCTCGATTTTCGACTAAGAAAAAATATCGTAGTATGCCCTGAAAATTTCAATAAACATTTCAAATTTTGTCCCAAGGTGGACCTTTTAGTATTTGACATTTCGAAAAAAAATATATTAAAATCTGTCTACAGCTTCAAATTTTAAGGGGGTGTTTCCATTAAAAAATGGGTCACACTGTATATCTGAATTCCTAGTATAGAGACTCATGAATATGGACTTTTTCTGGTCAGTATTTATCTCAAAAAAATTACGTTTCTTGTATCCGCGACAAATGAACTTTGATACTACTGTGAACGTATCGATTTCTCAATCTTTCATAAAAGCGATAAAGCACTGATTTGAAGCGTCATTTTCTCATTAAGTAGGGCAAAATAATGACCGAAATAGTTTTATTTCGACATTGATTTCCGGAACAAATGACGACAGTGATATGTCGATGATATTTCAGTAGTTTTTCAAGGTAGAAAACAGACTTTACACACTGAAAAACTGATTTTTATTACAATGAAATGGAGAAAGCTTTCATTGAAAAAGATTTTTCAAAGTGAACCTACATTACATACATTGATCTTGGTGATGACATCGGACTAAAAGTAATCAAATGTTTTCATCAGTTTTTAATGAATTAAGACGCTAAATATTTTATTTTACTGTTGAATTTTTCAATTCATAATGCTGGAATTTCTCGGTTTTGCTGAGAACTGTCTCAATCAGAGAAAAATGCTAATTTTCTAGTATCGTTAAGCAATAATATCAAAAAATGTCCCTAAAAGTCATCTAAATTCTGCTCCCTTTTCGGTATAGAAAATGTTATCGATTTTTTTTATATTATTCATCTCTTTATTCAGCAATTAGTAATCACTACTTAACCATAGATACCAAAAATGAAGAAATCCCTTGTTTATTTTCATCAATTTGAATTTTTTTTATTGTTGTGTTTTCAGAACTATTGAGTTTCTTATCTCATTTCAAAACTGTCAAAGCTCCGAAAGTTAGAATATATTTCGAGTGATGGTTTTCATATAACTCTGCCAACTAATACACTCTGTATATAAACAGATAATTCAACTTTCGCTCACTTTGTATGTTACTTTGAAAACATAAACTTGCTGTTTTTAAGAATTTTGAAGTTGCACACTATCACAACTGAAAGTAAATGACCCACAATTGTTTAACATTCCTGTCTTGATTTTGTACAGGGTGAGTCTACAAAGCACGCTATTAATAATGCAGAAAAAAAACATTGATTTAAATATTTTTTGTCGTTTTTTCACCAAACATCCTGTATATTCGTATTTTCTTGTTTTCTGTTGAATTTCGAATAATGTGTTTACTTCTTTGACAAAATTAAAACGTATTGAAACTCAGAAATAGAGATTCACGGCTTGACTTGGTATTCAAGCTACTTGACTTGACTTGAAATCAAGTCAAGTTCAAGTCAAGTAGTAGTTTTTGATATATTCTCAAATATAACATCAGAAACGCAGTATGTTTCTATTCATAACCATGTTAGTTCTATCCATCCGACGATGGACGAGTATGACAGTTGACAATCATAGCAATGTTTGACGTAACAATTATGTTTAAATTCTGTGGATCTGAATATCCGAGAGATATTGAATTAACAATGATGAAGGAATTTTCTTGACCGAATTTGTATTTTTTTGGGTTGAAATACATGAATATCCACGTAAATTCCATCGACATTTAGAAAAAGTGAAATATAGTGAAGGAAATTTAATATAAATTCAAAGTTGCTACGGATAATTCGAAAAAAAAATGTCATATATCGATATGTCATTCGATCAACAAACATTTAACTCAGTTCTGCCTACAATAACAAAACTCCCCCTGTATAAAATCGTCTAAAATTGAAAATCAGTGTTCCACAACCAATCGGAAATTTTCCGTTGACCTTGCAGAGAAAGATTTCGTTTTACACTCGACCTAGATTCGAGACGTTCCTTAACCTTTGCGCGAAGATTAAGATAGGAAATTTCACCCTGCGAAATTATCTTTTTAACTACCGCACTGGCCTTATCACCACAGCCCACTGGATATTTGCGGGGCATTCCGCATTATCTACCTGTTGCGTTACTTCAGATGTTCGCTTGTTTTCAACACTGACTCAGCGTAAACTGGATTTTGGATGGATGGTTCCAATTGTTTTTTTTCATAAACTTGTCAACTTTTTGAGACTTATGTGGATTCAAGCGGTTTTTATTGATTTTGAAGAAGAACTTATACAGAATGAAGAATTAATTTATATCGTAACTTTTTTTCCACAATAGCTGTTTTTTTCTTCCAAGCATCATCCCTGATTCGACAGATTGGAAAATATATTTCGCATGATAGACAGGACATTGAATCAATCAAACATTATCGGTTGAAAGGTTTCCACATAAATAGGAAATTTTCCGATCGAGAAAAAAATCAGGGATGCACAAATCGAATTCTGTTCATCAATTGAAGACCGACAAATTCGAATAACATGGAATAAATAAGTATTTTGGGGTATACAGGGTGTTTCACATCCCCTTCGCGAAAATGAACTTTCATTCTGGAAAAAAAGGTTTTTAGCATCCAAAATGGATGAGACCAAGGTATAGGATATTATTCTTTATTCAGGAAGAGTAATGATATACAGGGTGCGTCAAATAAACTTCAAGTGTAATCAGAAATCACTCTGAAGTATTGATTTTGTCATATCGTCCTGGGACACCCTGTATATACAGCACTTCTTGTGTTGAATTTGGTCGAAATCTACTTGAGTTTTTGTCGATTTTTCAACTTTTGGAGAGCAGAATTAGAAATCATAGCCGGTCTAGCTGGGAAAATGAATTTGTATTCATGCTAACGAAGACCATTTTATTCATTTTTATATCTGAATCCTCATTACGAAATATGATGAATGTTCGTAGATAACTCAAGTTTATCAATTTGATTTATGAGGAGAAAACGTCATGAGATGAGTGCAATTTTATTAACAAAGCACCAACATCGAGGGCGATAATGTCAAAGTTTATAAAAATCACAATTACGGATTATCTCTTATTGTCAGGACTTTTTTGTTTCTGTTGGTAAGCGCATAGTGAATCGGAACTCGATTCGACCGAAGCACGGTAGAAGATCGTGCCACATTTTCCCAGTTATTTCAACGTTCTAAAGTTTGACAACGTTATTAAATCGTTTTTTTATTGGGCTGTTTGGAATATCTACAACTATTCAACGAATATCTAGGTTAGGTTCTTCATTTACTTCAAGATGTTTGCATACTCGGAGTTGTGGTGCCACGTCTTGACTATAAAATGTCCTCACTATGATTTGATGCATATTGGACGAATTAGCTTCGATTTTGAGACCTTTAAGTCTCCCGGAAAATATTTTATCGACAGTTGAGTGCATTCATCTAGAATTCAAAATAAACGATTAGACCAGTCACCCATTACGAATAATGCTTACTAACTTGCAAATAACGCCAGCGGAGTTGTAAATAATGCTTACTGAAATGTAAATAATGCTCACTGAGTAGCAAATAATTCTTACTGTATTGCAAATAATTCTTATTGAGTTGCAAATAATGCTTATTGAGTTGCAAATAATGCTTACTGAGTTGCAAATAATGCTTACTGGGTTGCAAATAATACTTATTGGATTGCAAATAATGCTTATTGATTTGCAAATAATAAAGTCGCTCACTGAATACAATTGATTCAGCAATGATTTTCTGATTTTTATACGAAGCAAAAGATTTATCAAGATGTTATGCCTTTGGATTATTCCAAAAATACCCATAAAATATTCAATGTGAAATTGATGGGGATTCAATTTCTCCATTAACATCAATGATTTCGAAAAATATCAAGTGGATGGAAGTGGATTTTTCGAAAATCATCAAAAAACAAATTATTCTCGAATAGTACGAAAAAAAAAATTGCTAAAATTCTATCGACCTCTACAATCTTGCGATCATTCAAATAAACAGTTTCCTCAAATGAATTTTGTAGAAAAAAAAAAAAACGAATTCAACTCCGTAATGATAAAGTGGAACCTTTTCCTAATTTGAAGCATTCCATCTCCGTCTGCGGAGTCTGGCGATAATCCTTTTTTGATAGTACCTTTTCGAATATCTTAATTGGTACCTACCTGGGCGCTGTCTCAACTTTGAATCACCAGGTTGGTGGTACTGAAATTCACAGGTTTATATTGAGCAATAAATTATGATCCGAGCAGGCCGGCACTTATCAACAGCAACTGTTATTTATGTCGGTTCATTAAAAACATGTAAAACTTATACCGGTATAATTAGATAGTGCCTACTTTTGATTGCTCTTTTTTCCTTCTTCCGTTCAGCCTCACCTAAGTAATATGGGCGTGAATGGCGAATTAATTTTCGCCTCGTATACTTGAAAAAACGGGGCAGAGATGGATTGGTCGATGAGAAAGTCAGATCAGAATTTACTGTACTCAGTAAGCGTCATTTGCAACTCTGTAAGCATTATTTGCAACTTAGTAAGCATTATTTGCAACTCAGTAAGCATTATTTTCAAATCAGTAAGCATGATTTGCAATTCAGTAAATATTATTTGCAATTCAGTAATCAGTATTTGCCATTTAGTAAGCATTATTTGCAACTCGGTAAGCATTATTTTTAACTCACTTACACAACATTTACAGTTCCCAAAATATCATTTATTTGAATTGATCTATTGAACTTTATGAAAAAGTCACTAATTATCAATTCGTCGTTCAGGTCAGTAGGGAGAAAATCAACTTTCAATTAAAATTGTCATTTGTGATCCAGTAAGCATCATAAATCAATTAAAAAACATCATTAATGAAGCGTTATTATTAATATGAGAATCAGAAAGCATCATTTTTACTCCATGAATCACCAATTATAGTTGAGAAATACGTCATTTGTGAACTCCTTGATACGTTCCTGGAATTAACAAATTGATTGTCTTGAAAACCGGCAATTTAGTATACAAAGTTGCAAGATGAAATATATTGAAAAAACTTTGGGATACTGAAAGCGACATATCAGCAATGTTAATACATGTAATTACGTATAAAAACACATGTTCCTGATGAATTCGTGCTTGAATAGTATAAGTAATATACAGGGTGTGTCAAATACCTTTTTTGTTTTCTATAACTGAAGAAACCCTAAGCAAATTGGAATTTTTTTTCGTATTTTTAATGGAATTATTTTGCTGAAATAAATGGATTGAATTTAACATTCTAGTATGTTGTTTTTACCTCTCATGATTTTATTATTATAATAAGAACTATTCTTTTTTTCAGTTCGATTTTTGCTGAACTATAATTCATTATTATGTTTTTTTTTTATATATTATAGGTACTACATTATATCAATTTGGAAATTATTGATTAATAATTCTAGTCTATTGTTAATACTGCTTTATTTCCCATTTGAAGGATAGATTATACAGCAGATGAAAATGAAACGAAATTAAAAAACGCATAACTTTTTTATTATTGGAGATAAAAAAAACGAAATTTGGGGGTTCTGTACTACAGTTCAATAAACATTTTTTGACATATTTACTTGCTTTGCCGTACTTCCGGTTTGGGCGGAAATGACCTCAACTTTCGATTTTTAAATGGGACAATTTACTTATTTTGATCGAGAATGACATTTTAAATCCAAAAACACCGTATTCGTAAGAAAATGATCTTTCACAAAAAAACGACGTGCCATCCTCTTTCCATTTGACAAAATCAAGTTAACTGGAAAAATTAACATTTGTGACTTATTTGCAATTTAGTAAGCATTATTTGCAAATCTGTAAGCATTATTTGCAACTGAGTAAGCATTATTTGCAACTTTGTAAGCATTATTTGCAAATCAGTAAGCATTGTTTGTAATTCCCAATATATTATTTATTGGAATTGATCTATTGAAATTTATGAAAAAGCCAGTAATTATCAATTCGTTGTTCAGTTCACTAGGAGAAAATCAAATTCCAACTACGAAACCATCCTCCAGCAAGACCCGATCTTATCTCGGTGGAGAATTTCGTTAGAATTAAGAAGCCGTATCCAGTCCACACGGTGCACGGTTTGCCGACCCCTGCATTGACTCTAAGTCGTTAAATCCCATTCTTCTATTGGCTGAAAACGAAGGCGTGCGTTCTCAGATAGTATAAATACTTAGTGAATGGGGCCTAATTCGAGATAAACGCGCGGCTATAGTGAGTAATCGCTATACAGGTAGTTCGGCGATATTCTGACGCAACACTTCGACGAGTTTCGAACTTTTTTCCATTTCTCTCGGTGCGTAACGATTAGCGAACACTCGGTGTATTGTTTGAATAGGACCTGCAGCTTTCGACATGGTAAGTGAATGTGCAAAGTGCACTTGGAGTTGTTTGGTGTTTCCATTGACAAGTCGTTGAACAAATTTCACACTGAAATGTTTGATGACCATTAAATTCTCGTTTATTTTACCACTCGGTACGTTGACGTTCTGTTGATATTGAAATTTCAATAGGAGGTTCAGTTATTTTCCCTGAAATATTGGCTCGCAAATAGTTGTTTTAATTTCGTTCAATTTTCGCGGTAAATTTTGCAATCGAATAAATGATGAGGGCTTCTGAGCAGGGTCACGTGACCCAGTTAGATGTGTTTTTTTAAAGCCTTATAGAATCTAAGCACCATTCTACCATTCCTACTAGGTCTTTTTTATATCGAAAATGTCCATTTGTAATACAAAAAACATAATTTTTAATACAAAGAACGTCATTGAAAAATGCCAATATTTATAGAAAAAAAAATCATTTGTTATTCAAGTCTCATTTGTAATCGTTAAAAACTGATCCATTCGATTAAAAATTAAGTTAAAAGTGTACTTTGGAATTATATTTAGTACAAAGTTGTGTTTGATCAAATGAATATTATAGTTGGCTATGGTTTAGTTGAAATGCAATTGTTTTTTTGTTCTTCCTACGTACGTGCAATTGAAGTCTTTGAAAATGTTGACGAATCTGTAAAATTTGTGTTTTCAAAGGCTACTGATGTTTCTCAAAGGAATCAAAACTCGAAAAACTGCAGTTATAATTTTTTTTTTCGAAAAATCCCTTCACAAAAATGTAACACAATGTCTCTCTTGATGTTCAGATCCAACCTGTATTAAAAGCTGTGGATAAAATGAAAAATAAAAAAAAAGGATTGTCTAATACATCCACTTTTTCACGAGATTTTTCAGTGCTCGTAATTTTTTTTTAAATTACTGAAATATCAAAAAAGCCAAAAAAATTGTTCGATACAATAACTCCAGTATCTGGAAAGTACAGTTTACACCACTTTCATCAACTTTATTGTGCAATAGCCAACAATATCCCCAGACCTGAACCCATTGGATCTAATTCTCGCAAACCTTAGGCTTACACAATGTCACGCTCAGAATTCGAAGCTCTAAAAAAGCTTTAACGAATCCTCAATTACATTTCATCAGAATCAGTCGCCTAGTAACTTTGGAATTTGTACAGACGCCGTCGTAGGCTCGTCACAAATTCCACGTTATCGAAACGGTAGGGATTTTCAGAACAAATATTTGACGAACTGAGTCACAGACGCAGCTGAATGAAGCAACCTAAAAAGCTAGATTGACGAGCAAAGATTATATTTTGTTCTAAGAACTGAAACTTAAGGAACACCCCGTATATTAAAAACGCCGGATAGTCAGGCGAATTCTTGGGAAACGTAAAACGAGACGAAAGTAAATCGCAGGAGACATCCACTTGGATGACGCAATATGTAGAGGTTTTTCATTGAGTTAGCGATCTTGGTATGTGGGTTATTTTAATAAGCTTTAGGAAAATTGAATAGCTAATTGAACTAGATTCAATTAGCTATTATTAAATATTTCATTTATTTCAATTCAACTTTTTTTCGTGCGTCTCAATATTATTTGAAACCATATATTGTTCCTTCCATTCAGAATTATGAAGATTGAAAACTTGTATCCACTAGAAAAAAAAAGACGAATAGCAGCTGTACGAATTTTGACAAGCTGTCAAAACTTCATTTCATGAATAAGCTGACCAAATTGATATGCGTTAGTAGAGTTCTACATAATTTGATTCTCAGCCAATCGTTTGAATTCCAAGAAATCTTCGAGAACAGGTCTATTATAAATATACAGGGTGTTTCAAGTTTGATTAATGACATACGCTGAAGATTCTTCTGAACACTTTATTTATTGTTAGATTTTTGGAATCTTCATGGGAAGCTGAATTTTCACTATCTTTCATCTACTACATGTAGGGTTTGTATACAGGGTGTCCTTCTCCAGTTCGTATGTAGGAGTAAAAAAATTGTCTGAGAACGTTTCTTCGATTTGTGCATCTCAATATTATTTGAAATCATAAGTTGTTCCTTCCGGTCAAAATTATGAAGATTGACAACTTGTATTCTCAATGAATCACTAAAAAAAAGACGAATAGCAACTCTACGAATTTTGACAAGCTGTCAAAACTTCATTTCATGAATAAGCTGACCAAATTGACACGTTAGTAGAGTACTGAATAATTTAATTTTCCGCCAAACTTTTGAATTCCAAGAAATCTTCGAGAACAGGTCTATTATAAATATACAGGGTGTTTCAAATTTGATTGATTACATACGATGAAGTTTCTTCTGAACACTTCATTTATTGTTAGATTTTTAGAATCTTCATGGGAAGCTGAATTTTCAGATCTACTACATGTAGGGTTTGTGTACAGGGTGTCCTTCAAATCCAGTTTTTTTGAAGAGGAAAAACTTTTTTTTTGAGAACGTTTTGTCAATTTTCATTTCATTCTGGACATTTTTTAAATTCAATAACCTACAGGATCATTCGTAGTTTTGTAATGTGAGTCTCATTTATCCATTTTTTTCAGAATCATGGAGTATTTTAAATAATCTTGAAATGAATCAAGAAATTCAAGTGAATGATTTTTTGCGTAAAATTATGAATTTTTAGAGTAACTGAACCTAGTTTTCGTCTGAAATTGTGGAAAAACAGTCTAAAATTCTTCCTCATATTTCGTAGGCTTTTCCTGTATAGAATTTTACATTTTTTTAGTATTAAAGGTTTATTTTATTAAGATTATTTTTTCCTTGATCAGATAAAAAAATGATCAATAAATAAGATAAGAGGAACCATGTCGAGACTTGTTCATTCACGTTTTCCACACGAAAAACCCCCCAAAGTCTGAACTAACTCTAGTACTACTGGTCGTACCAATAAATTTCACAATCTGACGCGACTTATCAAGAAAAGCAAACTGACTTGTGTCCCCACTACGTCGAAACGTACTAATCTTCACGTAGGCTTTGAGATTGAGGCAGAGCCATTTCAAAATTGACCGGCTAGTCATACACAGTGTGTCAAAATTTGGTAAAACGCGTGCTGTGATATAGTAACCACGTATCTGATTATTTTTTAGTGTCTATCGACAAGTATTACGTTGAATAAATTTCAAAATGGTGAGTCATTTCAACTTGAAATATTATTTAAACGTACGGATTTTTTTTGCGTCATTACCTCATTTCTGAAAACTTTTTGTATTATTTTGAAAAGGCTTCATGATTTACAGTTTTTATAAAAATCTGTTCATTTTTCATAAATTTATTACAGTTACATTATTATTAGCATTAATTTCTTGTAAATTCTCAGAAGGCCAGTATCATGATTACTTTTTTTGAGGCTGTTTTTGATGATAAAATGTGGAATTTTTCGAAAATTACATGTTTTTCGAATATGTTTCATGTGATCGCAATGTCTTAAATAATTTAATTATGTTATAAGTAATATTACACTTATCTCTGTGCGAGAAAATTTCCATTCCCTCATATTGATGATTATGTTGCATTTATTCAATTTTTTGCCAGAAAATTATAAAAAGTAAATTCAATATTTCATAATTTCATGAAGAATTGCATGAACTTTATCGTAAAATACCATGAAACACCAAGATTAGTCAATATCAAAAATGAATTCAATTTCTACAAATTTTCGAGATTAAAAATCGTCTGTAGCTGTGGGCTTTTTTCATATAACTTAGATTCAATCAATTTCTAATGCAGTTTCAAATATAATTTCTCTAAATGAATCCTGATTTTCTACCAAGAATTGTTTTTTTGAAACATAGACTTTTATTTTCGAGAAGGCTTGTCAGTGTCTTTCATTTTGTATTATTCTACAACAATCGGTAAATATTCTAAACGTATCCGTGAAAAAAAAAACGGAAATTCATGGGTATCGAATGCAAATAAGCATTTTATGTCGCAACAAAATGCATTCTTCTATTGAGAACAACCCATCAAACATTTCACAAAGGCATTATTATTAAAGTCGATGGTTTGAACTAGTAATCTCTTGTTCAGATTTAAAATTCTTGTTCAGTTAAGAGTTGTAAATCAATTAATGCATTAAATAAATTACTTTAAGCATTATGTCAAACCGGAAAGAAAATTAGTCAGCACAATCATACCTAATAAACCGGTTTCAATTGGTTGACTATTGAAAATAATTATTTTCGAAAAATCTCATTGGACCAGTTTCTAAAGAATTGATAATATACAGGGTGTTACCAAAAAATTCGAAATATGTTATATTTGAAATGATTTTTTTAATTATCTGAACAAGTAGATGATTTTTTATATCTTCTCAATGTTTACAGTCATTGTAAGGACGTCAACCACCGATAATATTTCAGAAAAATGGATGAATCACTTTTATTTAATTGAAAATGTCATCGTCATTTTGAGACACTTTGTATTATGGTTTTCAGGTCTAGGAAAGAAAACAATTGAATTTGTTTTTCCCAATTTAATTTTCATCGTGCATTCATTTTCGAGCTTTCTTGCTATTTTTCTTCCTATTTTTTAGGATTTTTTTCAAAATTCGTAGATTATTGGGGAAGCCCAAGAATGCTGCGAGCATTCGAGTATAGATGGCACTAAGATAGATTTCGGAATAACGACAGTATAATGACAAATTGTCATTAATTCGAATGTTGTGACAGCTTGTCAGAATAAGGGGAGTTGATAACTGTTTTTAGAAAATATTTCGGGCAATTCGAATATAATAAATGATTGGACTAGTATAGAATTTTCAACTATTAATAACCAAATTGACAGTTCTTGGTTGTGCCTATCAAATATCCTTAGTGTGATTTGATGCATATTTAACGAAATATCTTTCAATATGATATACAGACAAGGAAGAATAAAGAAATTGAAGATCTTATTCTAACATTTATCGGCTCCTAATTTTCAAATTTCATCACAAAAAAGTAAAGTAGAATTGATTTTATTATGTAAACAATTCGATTTTCATATTAATTATAATAATAATAATTAATTTATTTCATATTGTGAGAATACAAGAAAATCAATCCTGGTAAATCAGACAAAAGAAAAGACGTCAACAGACAAATTTACAAAAATCTGCAATATTGCATGGTTCCAGTTGGACCAGTATTTTCTTTATCTCCATCTTGAAAGTTTTTTCACATTCTATGGACTTAATCCAGTTTGGTAACACGTTGAAAAATTTCACACATGTATATTGAGGGCATTTCTCAAAACTGTCATTATTCCTTTGTATGTAAACAATGATATGCAGCTTTGGTTAAAATCCTTTTTCTTTATGACCCGTAGTATTCTTTTTTGACACACAAAAACTTTCTGTATGGAGATGTAACTTCCCCAGAACATTATTCCACATCTCATTGCCGATTCAAAATTTGCAGAATACAGTATTTTGGTGGTTTTTTCATTCATATAGTTCTCATACCGAAAATTGTTCCGTTAAGTTTTTTTTTAAGTTCTTCGCTTCATAAAAACAAAACTGAGAAACAGTTGAACACTACTATGTATATTTGTGAAGGTTTCTCGAAAATTCTACTAGAATTTCGTGCACCGTGAGTTGAAAATTTCGAGATATATCACCCCTGGATCCGCCCCTGGAATAAACGCAACACCTGTGCCCATCTCGTCTTCTGATATATTCCCGAGTCGAGCCAGCACATGCACGGCCAGCAAAAAACCCACGAAACGATGACAATCCGTAAAGGCGGCTGTGAGCTGTGACGTGTAGGTTTGCCCCTTAGCAACAGCTAATGGTGTATGTTCCGAGAATGCCAGCTAGCCGGTCGGTACCGGACCGGGGCACCATGCAGTCTCTCTGTCGTTCGACGGAGAGGGGGCGGCGTCGGCCTGCTAGATATTCCGAGAAATTCGTATCGCGTGATTTTCTGGGTTGCCAAGGAAACAGGTGTTTGTTGGGGGAATTGGGTTAGACGGATTTTTTCGGCTTCCGTTTCGATGAAATATGATTTGTTGGTATAGTTCTTCCAATATCAATTGCAGAATATAAAAACTCATTCCGAACCCTTGCCGACAATTTTGTTTGATCTGCCATAGGCGAGGATACCTTATTTTATGACTTTATTATTTTTATAAATACGTTCAAAATCATATGCGATAAAGTTTTCCTTAAAAGGCAATCGAATCATTATTACGCCGTTGTTTAGCACTCAATTATTTTCATTCGCCCACGGTCTCCAAACCGCCATATTTCGATTTATTCAATGAAATTTCTAAATTCAACACACCACACTATTCCACTGATATCCAAACAATCCAATCTGATAAGTAAAAAAGACGAGTTATAGTTCCCGAGCGTCCATAACCCTTCGGCCAATAAAGTGCCAATGCATTGCCTGATTCACTGTTTCCATTGGTCGAAAGGAATGTTGACACATATAACTCGAATCCACGTTGACCCTGGCGGCTTCTCTGACTTCGTACGAGTACTAATCATCATTTTTGTTTCTCAATTTGGCGTGAGTGCCATGCGTTTATATAGGGCGTGCATTAAATATTGATTACTCTTCGCATAACTGTGTTCTGCAATTGATAATGGAAGAACTATACTGATAGATGATATTGTTGACGGGTTGTTATTCATTTGCAGACATTGATTAGGAGTTTTTGAAATCCATTTGAATGGGGATCCGTTAGTTATGAAAGGCATTTAGGAATTATTTGGAATGTAAGGAATAATTGACAGTTTTATATGATTTGTAATTAATTGGAAAAATTTAAAACATCGGTAATAGTAAGATTTCAGGAGAAATTTATGTTTTTCTCACCTTCACATTGTTCTAAGAGCTTCAACAAAGATATACTTGGAGAATTTCTTCCAAAATGTTAGTTATTTTCTGAAAAATATTACTTTCAAGATTTTTTTTTGCCTTTGAGAAAGACAATTTTAAATTCACACATTCAAAGAACTTTCAAATTGGTTATTATTTTTATAACAAAAAGAAAGAGATTGATCTCTCGAAATTATATGTGATATGTCTATGAAAGTCTAGGGCGTTATTTCATTTCGAAAAAGAGGCCTGTTGCCCAAAATAGTTCGGGAATCCCGGGTCTAAAGGAAACCCATTTCTCACAGCCAGTCTACGTGTAGACCGTTATAAATTTTCTCAGAAACATAGGTGATTATTCAAAAGCGATTTCCTTCCTTTAATCCTATTGCCAAACGCCTGTCACCTGTCCGGGGAATCCTCCGATCCTTGCCAAAAGTAAAACATGAATTAAAAACGAGTGTTCACTGAAATACCTGGCAGGAAATTGATCGATGTAATTGCTCGGTTTCAGACATACTTTTGGCAGAATGCCACGATTCGATTAGAATCATCAGTAAAATGCGAACCGGTGTAAAAATAGAAATATTCTTTGTCCTAAGAACGAACCATTCTGCTTACTATACAGGGTGATTGTTTTGGCCACCTATCTATATCAAAATTTATTTTAATCTGTTTTAAACTATATTTGTTTAGGTTTCTCAGTTCTAAACTGCACAGTTTCTTCATTTGCAGTCACGTAAATTCAAAATAGGTCGATTCATGTTTCTTTTATACATTCCTCGTCTTGCATGATCGCGATATAAATGCATTCATTCTTGGAATCTCGTTATTTCCGGAGCGTACTGCAAAAGAAATTGCCGTCTCAGCTGACTGACGACCGATGATTATTATTTGAAACGCAGATTTACTACAGCAGATACGATAACGTGTTTACTCGACAACTTATTGGTATTTCATGAATGAACTCTCGCTTATCGACTATCGAATTCGATCGCATACTATCGTTATCTATCTACGAAAGGGAAACTGTCGAATCATCCTAATTCACTTCGAAGATCGAGGCCACATACAGGACGGAACAAAATACCCGGTGAAAACAAAATGTTTCGTGAAACTGTATAAAATTCATCACGTTTTTTTTTTTATAAAAATATTGTATTATATCTGGCGCTTCAAATGACCTTGTGACCGAAATAATGATATTCGGCAAAAGATGTGATATTCGGCAAAATGTGATATTCGGCAAAAAATGTGATATTCGGCAAAAAAATATAAATTCGAAAAAAACAGGATCAGAGTCATAGAATGGAACACAATTCGATAACAAGAAGTTGTGTTGGCAAAAATTACCAGAACTCCACACTTTTTTCTTAATATAAATAGATTCAAAATTGACGCGTAGCAGAAATTAGATATTCGACGAAAAAGTAGTACTCGGCAAAAATGTAGTATTTGATAAAAATGGGGTATTCAGCAAAAAATCATTTATTCAATGAGGAATTCGAGAATCGAAGTCGTGAGATAAAACACAATTGGATAACAAGAAATTGTGTTTGCAGAAATCACCAAAACCCATCACCATTATCATCATAACTTTAATCGGCACCATAGCAGAAATGGGATATTCCACAAAAAAGTGGGATTCGGCCAAAAATTTTAGTATTCCGTAAAAAAAAGAGGTAATATTAGACAAAAACAGAAATAATATTCGGCAAGAGTAATATTCGGCAAAAGACGAGTAATATTTGGCAAAAAGAGAAGTAATATTCGACAAAAAGCGAATTTTCGGCAAAGGAGGGGTAATATTAGGCAAAAAGAGAAATAATATTCGACAAAAAACGGCAAAAAGAGAAGTAATATTCAACAAAAAACGAATGTTCGGCAAAGGTGAGGTAATATTAGACAAAAAGAGAAATAATATTCAGCAAAATAGTAATATTCGGCAAAAGACGAGTAATATTCGGCAAAGAGAGAAGTAATACTCGACAAAAACCGAATGTTCGGCAATGGAGGGGTAATATTAGGCAAAAAGAGAAATAATATTCGGTAAAGGAGTAATATTCGGCAATGGAGGGGTAATATTAGGCAAAAAGAGAAATAATATTCGGTAAAGGAGTAATATTCGGCAAAAAGAGAAGTAATACTCGACAAAAAGCGAATGTTCGACAAAGGAGGGGTAATATTAGACAAAAAGAGAAATGATATTCGGCAAGATGAGTAATATTCGGCAAAAAGAGAAGTAATACTCGACAAAAAGCGAATGTTCGGCAAAGGATGGGTAATATTAGACAAAAAGAGAAATGATATTACGCAAAAAGCGAATGTTCGACAAAGGAGGGGTAATATTAGACAAAAAGAGAAATGATATTCGGCAAGACGAGTAATATTCGGCAAAAAGAGAAGTAATACTCGACAAAAAGCGAATGTTCGACAAAGGAGGGGTAATATTAGACAAAAAGAGAAATGATATTCGGCAAGATGAGTAATATTCGGCAAAAAGAGAAGTAATACTCGACAAAAAGCGAATGTTCGGCAAAGGATGGGTAATATTAGACAAAAAGAGAAATGATATTACGCAAAAAGCGAATGTTCGACAAAGGAGGGGTAATATTAGACAAAAAGAGAAATGATATTCGGCAAGACGAGTAATATTCGGCAAAAAGAGAAGTAATACTCGACAAAAAGCGAATGTTCGACAAAGGAGGGGTAATATTAGACAAAAAGAGAAATGATATTCGGCAAGACGAATAATATTCGGCAAAAAGAGAAGTAATACTCGACAAAAAGCGAATGTTCGGCAAAGGAGGGGTAATATTAGACAAAAAGAGAAATAATATTCGGCAAAAAGCGGATGTTTGACAAAGGAGGGGTAAATTTTGGCAAAAAGGGAGATAATATTCGGCAAAGGAGAGATAATATTCGGCAAAACTGCGTAATTCAATCAACTAAACGATTTCCTTTTCGTTTTTCCAGATGATCCTATCAGTATTACTCATCACCATCATCAACTTGAACCAGTTCCATTGCAGAAGCGTCGAGGAGCTCGACAACGAGGTGGAGAGCAATCCCGGCTTCAACGTCGTTTACGACACGTGGTTGCAGATCACCACACCGCCTACGCCGGTGATCACCAAAGAAGTCGGTGCCCATCTGGAGTTGCAGTGCGAAGCCAGAGGATCGCCACCGCCCACGATCGATTGGTACAAGAAGAATCGGAAAATAACCGAGGTGAGAACTGGACGGCGCCAGGACCGGCTCAAGGGGTTACGCCAGTGTAAACTATGAAAAAATTTGGCGAATCTTGGGAATTTTTTTTTCGAAGATAGTACTCGATAGAATGTTTTGAGGACTTTCAGGCACAATGAGATATATTTCCAGCTACATTTAGGGAATTAAAAAAATATACAGGGTGTTAATTAAGTATGTTAACAAACTCTAACCACGAATAGTACTCCGAAAAATAGAAAGAAAATGTCATATGAACATGGGTCCGGAAATGCTTCCTAAGGGAGCTACGCTCCTTTGCATGGGGCACCCTGAAGACGGTTTTCCCTCGATATTATCGAAACCGTTCATAACAAAATTACGAAATTAGGTGGGATGGGTAAACTTTCGACGCTGAATCTGATTCTGAATTCAGAATTTCATAATTTTAATCACAGGCGTATCATACGGAAGGAGTTAAGGGTAAAAATACCCCCATTTTCTAAATGGTAATTTTTTGACATTTTGATTTTAGAATATGGTAATTCAGAAATTTCTACGTAAAAATGGTCTCTTGGTACATCTCCATAGGCCTAACAGGTTTCGAGAAAAATGCAAATTATATAATATAATTTTCTTGTCAGATGCTCCGTTCTTGAATGAAATGATTAAATTAAAATTGCTTTATATCACAGTACCAACCGTTTAATAATCTATATCACTCTGTATTTCCAGAGTTGAGACTTTCAAGACATACGTTTATAGGAAGCTTTTTTTTTGAAATGTGTCAAAGAATAACCCCTTCAGATATTAGAATGTCTTTAAGGAACACCCTGTATAATGAAATGGCGTAGTTCTGAAAAAGGTGTAATTTTTGCGGTTCCAAAATGGTCGATTTTTAAATGCCAAATTGTCAATTTTCAATCAATCAAAAAGATCTTGAGTCATTGTATGGTGAATATATTCAAGAATACGTACTCAGTTTCAATTTGAAGTCGATTGGTCAATTCATCTTTGAGTTATGACGTCAGCGATTTCGAAGATGTTGTTTCAAAAAAAAACCAATTGAAGTTTCAACTATCGCGATTTATGTTTGCGATTGGTCGTTCTTTAGATCGATACCATTCAAAAACTGTTCAAAATACGACGTTGCCGCTTTCACAGGATGTTTTGGAAAATATAAACGACCGAATAAGCACAAAAAAAATGATTTTTTGAAACTGTCACACTGCTATAGCCACTTGAATGATTCAATCGCATCGCCTTCTTGGTCTAACGCTGCCCGTAGTCGTCAAGCAGTTGTGACGTCACAACACTGTAATTTCCAAACGCACCGCACGCACACGGCATTTTTGCTATCCGAAGTCTCACGCGACTTTTCCTTTCCAGAACGAGAGTTTCGAGACCAACGTCCTTCAGCGGAACACCGCCTTGGTCCAGGTGGCGTCACGCCTGGTGATCAACCACCTGTTGCCGAGGCACCAGGACGTGTACAGGTGCGTGGCTCGAGGAGGCGGCCTAGTGGCCACCGCCGCCTCCAAGGTCATCATCTCCAACAAGGAGGGACGCGAGATGAACTTCACGCAGATGCTCAACGCGAAACTCATCGGCGCCCACCATATGCCCAGGGTGACGTTTTGGGCGTCAACGTACATGGACGTCATGGGTGAGTGTTTTTATTTCGAAATTTCCCACCTCGAAGTTATCGTTTCAACCGTCCGGATAACCAAGGAAAAATTCGTGATCCGGCAACATCGCACCTGTTGCTCATGTGACATGTAATTTCAGGATCGGAAGTGGCGCTTCCGTGCAAGTTCGTGGGCAATCCCAAGCCAGCTGTCATTTGGATCGATCCTCAAAGCAAGGTGATTGAGAACAGCGAGAAATTCTCGATATCTCAGGAAGGGGAGCTTAGGATCAGATCAGTGGAATGGTCAGATATGGGGGTTTATACGTGCGCACTAGAAAATTCCATGGGAGAAGATTCAATCCAAACGTTTTTATACACCATGAAGGTAAATTGAGGTTCATGTCTCTGTGAATTTCAATGTATAAATCATTTTCTTGGAAATGGTTAGTTTAACCATTTTTTTTGTTACAGAGACCTGAAGTATAATCGACAATTAGCAGACCTGTCCCTTCCAAATCTGATTCTAGTCAAACTATCTTAAGCATTCCAAGAGATGAGAAGCTTGGATATTTTTTAAATTAATTTATGAACTAGTATTTATGATTTAGGTATTATTAGATTAATTAAATTATGTACTTATTTATATATTAATGTATAAAAATGAAATTCTTCGATCCATGACATTAAAAATGTGTAACTGAAATTTGAATTCTTTGCTTATTATTCACGACCAAACCACAAAATATATTCTCTGAATAGAACCTGATTCTACAACAAAGCCATTCTGGTTTTTGTGTAATAATTTCTGTACTCACAATCTAACACTATCGAAACTATAAAAACAGAAGGTACATATAATTTGGGCAAACATTAGACTATGAAATTAATGAAACATTCCATCAACTTTGCCAACATCAACCAATCGGTCCAGGAGGGTAGGCAACCCATGTTTCTTATGTCAAATTGAATTGAAACCTGTGCTTGTCAAATATTTGAAACGATCATGTGTTTTTTGACAAATCATAAACGGCATTAATTCAAGCGTAGACATCGAAGAAATTCCATTGATATAGATCACCCTTAATGTACCAATTGTGTGTCATCCAATCGATAATAGTTTACGCAACAATCCAAATACCATGACCATTTATTAATATTATATACAGGAACACTAAACAATGCTTTAGCGCCATCTATTTATCAACGATAGCAAAGAGTGATGATTACTGTTTTATCCAAGACTTGTTTGATTTTACTAATAATTTTCTACGGTTTGCCATTCCGATAAAATCATCATACTTAATTAATCCTCTTCTACTGTGATTCCAATACAAACTATGAATTACTTATAAACAAATATCTGAACGAGCTTATTTTATTTGTTGTCTTATTTCTGAATGGGGATTGCCGCGCATTGAAATTATGTCAGAGTTAGGGATATCAACTGTCTACATTTACCAATGATATCTACAGGCAACTGGTACTCCCATCATAATCGATTGATTACATTGAACAACATTCAAATTCAGAAATTCGTTGATAATAAACATTTGAAATGTTCACTAGTACTTACCCACAGCACGCTTCATTTTCTGTTATTTACGCATGTAGAAAGCAACCGGTAGAATTTTCACAGTTTCTGTTCATACAGTTTCCGCAGTGTTATTTGTAAAACAATCACAATAAACCACATAATAACACTAAATCACTTTTAGATTTCAACGATCCACTTCTAAATGAAATGTTTTGGACGAAAAATGTGGGAATCGTGAAAAAGACAAATTTACCGAGAGACAGTGTGTACGACAGAAATGCAATATTGTTTTCGTGAAACAAGTGACATTAATGACATGAAACAAACAATTTTCAATTCACGAGATATTCGTATTCCCATTCGAAAGGAATATTTTACTGGGGTGTCTGAAAGTCATGAAAAAAAAATTTAAATAGAAATTACTGTTTTTCCGAATCGAAGGAACTCTCAACGCTGTTCTGTAGTTCTGTCTCATTGTTCTATGAGAACGCCGCGAAAAATTCAAATCTATTAAAATTGAGAATTTTCTCTCAACAATTCCATTCGATTGCAACATTAAATGATTGATTTTGTGCTGGTATGTTTGAAATATTCAGCGAGGAATGAATGAAAGACAATAATAAACAATTATGATTTTTTATTTGAAATACTCCCTTAGGAACCAAAATTTCTTAAAAGTCAGTCTTAATAATAATAAAACCTTAAAAAATAAAAATAATCTAAGTACATAATATAAATTACCTATTTACAATAAAATTTGTACAGCGTGCTACAGTCAGTATATACAAATTTTAATAATAATTAAATTAATGAATGAACACAAACAATAACGAAGTCGAGTGTCTATACCAAATGTACGTGCAATTCTTACAAAATCCTTAACAATAACATGATTCTCCCAGACAATTTCATAAAAAAATTATAATGGTAAAGCTTGTCCCACTTTCATGCTTCCATTTTGTTATTGAATTCGTTAAATCAAATTGACAATCAAATATATCACATGACAATCAATTGCTTGAGTAGATTTTGATTTTATATTTAAATAATTTTATCCTTCAATTTCTAATTCCAACGTGAAGAAAATTGAACAAACTTTGTTTCATTTTTCATTTTAATAAATATTTTTACAAAATCACAAACAATATACAGAAAACTGCACAAATAAAGGCCTGTGCTGACCTCAAACGGTTGACAAATTACTGATATAGCCGTTTTCTTGAGCAGTTTTGTGCATTCCAACTGAATACTACTAATACTGGCCGAAACAATTCCTCCTCAATTAATGATTTCGTCCAATTTGAATTGGCATAAATTTCTCGAGAGATTCTTCAATTTGAAAACATCAATTTTTGGGAAGTAATTTTGTATTTTGGGATGACACTTATCATTACACTAGATCTACTAATCTCATGTCACCCAAATAATTATAAATAGAACATCATTATTGAATCGATACTCTATTTTTTTTGTCTTATTAGAGTAATCTAGGTACTACTGAAATGATAAACGGTTGAAGAATTGGTTGGTTTGGAATTTTAAGCACACGTTTCAAAGATTAAAAAAATAAATCTAGAGCAATAAAAAGTGAAATATAATTATTGCAATGGATCTATAGCTCACTCACTCGAAATCATCACAATGTTTATAAGATTAAAATTGAGTACTGGCATGTAAAACATACGATTTCATGGCTGTTTTGCATTTGCTTTCAAAATCACATCATTTTCAAATCATCAATTATTACGTACTACGAAATTGTAGGCCATGAGTATCATCAGGTGCTTTTTGTCACATCATCATTATTAAAATAATATTGGAGTATATCTCTCTCTAAGAAAATCACCAAATTCACAAAATTAATTAAAAAATAATAACTAGTAGACAAATAAGTTGATTTATTGAAACATATCAAAATAGGACTAGAGTTCTCAATATACATACTCATTCTTTTACTTTCCAGAATTTTGGAAATGGTCGTTTTATCTACAGGGTGTTCCTTAAAGACATGCTAATATTTGAAGGGGTTATTCTTTGACACATTTTGAGAAAAAAAATTCCCATAAACGTATGTCCTAAAAGTCCTAACTTTTGAGATACAGGGTGATGAAATTTTGAGAAAAAAAAAAAATAAAAAATTTCGTACATCACAAAATGAACTTTGATGCATAGAAGATATGTACCAGATTTTCTAAAGATGTCTAGAATATCAACTTAGTTTTAACCAAAAAACTTTCAAATATTCATCACCCTGTATCTCAAAACTCAAGGCTTTTGGGACATACGTTTATAGGAAGTTTTTTTCTCAAAATGTGTCAAAGAATAACCTCTTCAAATATTAGCATGTCTTTAAGGAACACCCTGTATATTTCCTTCCATTCAGAAGTTTTTAATATGGATTATGTAAAAAGTTGTTTGTTGTAAATCATTATATATTAATATAGTGACAGAAATTAACAAAATGCTACCACGAATTGAATGAATAAGTTCATCTCATTTAAAACAGAGATAAACTTACATAAATCATACTTGTATACGAAATTGGGAAAAAATTACTAGGTTTATTGAAATTTCAGGATATCCATCTTTCTTTCTCTCATTGTTTTGGTAAAACTGTCTCTCAGTTATAAAAACCGATAATTTTGTATCAGAAATTCACATTTATATCCACAGATCTGACAATATTTCTACAATGATGAAACTCCATTGTTGGTCTTTCTTCAGATATTCCCATCTTATGCATGAATTTTCTTAAAATCGCTACATTTAATATTCTAGATTGCTTGAGAAATACTTTGAAATAATTTGAAGTGACTGATATAGGTGAGATTTTAATGTATCAGTATGGATTCTTTGAAGCAGTGTCATTACGAATTAATTTGTGTTTTATTCATTGTAATCTGAAACGTTCTGTATTGTTTTTTGGTAAAACATACTCATTTGAACGACAGAAAATTTACACTTCGAAAATGGAAAATTATAAAAAATAATGGCCGATATTTTTTAAATAATGTCTCTTCTAGAGATGAATGCGATTTTCGTTGGACGTTTTTTATCTTTTGGATCATATTATGCTGTCGAGGAAACAAACAAAAAATTATTTTCAAGAAGTGAGAGCACGAGAGCATTATTCTACAGAAGAAAATGAAGAAAAGCCTCATCGAAAAATCGTGAAAGAAAGAAGCAGACAACTCCAAATACGACTTCAACCACAAACCAACCGAAACCACCACGTTCGTACTCAACCACCGCCCACAAATGCAAAATATCACAAAACCCATGCCAGCTAGACCTCGCAACCAAACACTACCCTACCTACACATGACGTCATGACAAAATACTATCCAAATCCAGCGGAGTGTTCGTGTTTTGCTGCAAGTTCAATATCGAATCGATCGCCGACTGCACCTGCTCATCGATGCTGTTATTCTCCGGCTCGTTCTCCTCGTAGCCGATGCTCTGGTTGGCCGGCTGGCCGCCAGACGGCGTTTCGGACGGCTTCTTGTGGTGCTTGTCGACGCGGAACCGTTTGAGCGTTTCGAGGCGGGCGTCGCTGCTCGAGGTGCGCTTCGCGTGGTTGATGGTCTGGGCGAGCAGGTGTTGGGCGGCCTTTTGGTCGCTCGGCGCCGGCAGGCAGCCCAGTTCGCGCTGGAACCGCACGGAAAATCGGCCGGTTAAACATCGATAACGGCAAAGAATTTCCAAATTTTTAGGCTCATTTGTTTTTTTTTTGTTTGTTTGTGAACTATTTTTGTTGTTTTCTCCAAGTTTGACAGAAATATCGAGTATCTTTTATCCTAAAGATCATGGATTATACAGTGTGTGACAGGATCATGGTATACCCCACTTTCCTCCTTTAGTTTTCAAACTAAAAATTTAAACAACAACATTTGACATCCAAATGATATTTTTTTAACTTCCGGTTTCGATGGAAGTACCTGTTACTTTCGATTCTCAAACAGGACAATCTGTAATTCAACATTTTCGAATTCTGTACAATTTTCTGAATTCAACGATACCAAGCAAGTGACATTTTTAATGCCAATATTTTTGCAAATATTTTTTTTATTTTTCATTTCAAGTACCATAACGGTTTCGATTAATTAGAAATAACACAATTTTGAGGGTACTGACATTTAAAAAACTGAGTTTTGGTCCAAAAACTATTTACATAACATTGCTTTGATCATAAATCAATCCAGTATTTACGATCATATTCAGAAATTTCTAGCACTACACGTTTTATTTCTAATAAATCGGAACCATCATGGCACATTCAAAATGTCACTTGCTTGGTATCGTTGAATTCAGAAAATTGTACAGAAGATACAGGGTGTCCCATTTGAAAATCGAAAGTAACAGGTATTTCCGACTGCAAAAAACTCATTTGGATGTCAAAAGTTGCCGTTTATTATATATATATATATATATATATAATATATGTTACCCCGAATTTGAAATTATTTGTTCGAAAAATAAACAAAAAAAGTGGGAAATACCATGATCTTGTTACCCCCGGTATAGCTTCCTGACTTCATAATTCATCAATAAAGAATATTTTTGCATCATATCCTCAATAAAATCAATATTTCCAACTATTTCAAGATCATCTTGAGTTATATCTTCATTTCAAGTCAATATTGTTGCTGCTTTCGAAGTTAAACAACACAGAGAGATCTTAATACAAATTCTAATGTCTCAAACTGAAAGAGAGGTTATAATCACGAGTTATAATGATGAAATTGAACCCATTGCGCATTTTCGAATTAAAAGAGCTACCTGTTAGATGATCAACTGGCAGCTGTCAGCAGTCGAAATAAAACGAAACAAAGATAAAAAACGGTTCAATCCGGATCGTATCCGTCGAAAAACTAGTCCTCCATCACCCAAAAACCGTGATTCCTTACCTGTATACAAGCCCACTCGTCGTAATCATCTGCCACCGCTTCAGACGGACAATTAGAGGCGACCGGCTGGGCAACCGCTACCTGATGGCTGCCCGACGGTTGCCCCACCGTTTGGGGCGGCTCAGGTAGGTTCAGTAGCTCGTTCTCGTAATCCTGACGCAGCTGCATGAGAGATTCTTGCTCGTCGTGCAAGTGCATGCGATCGAGCATCATCAGTTCAGAGGTGGGTACTTGCCTCTGAAAGGAAAATTCGAATTAGGGAAGGTAATTATTATATAAGTGGGTAGTGTGTAAGAAAAATATGGAATTAATTCTATGTGCGTCTTAAAATGGAAAGGTTTTGACGTTTCAGTCATGAAAAAAATCAAGCAGATTTAGATTGACAAATGATTAGTTTTTGAAAAGAAGTTAAAACGAATCATGAAGGTGAAGAAGTTTTGAATGCTGGACACCTAATATTATGAGGGAAATTGAATTCTGCCACAGCAGACAAAATTGAATGAATTATGGGTTTGATGTCTTTGTTTCAGGAAAAAAATCTGAAGAGTTGGAGAACTGATTGCTGTCATTCGATTATTTGCAATAAATTTCGCGAAAAGATATCAATTTCAATAAACATCACTAACCATACTCTCTTTCATCATCAAATATTTGTACTTGTCCTCCATCTTGGCGAATTTGTCGATGAAGTGCTGAGCCGTCAGCTCGAATATTTCGTCGGCTTTGCTCAGATCCTTCTGAGACAATACCGGTTGGTCGAAACAATGGTACCTTATGAGTCTGATACATGCTTCTTTCTTGTCCCTGAACGGCATCTGAAGATCCGGTTTCACAGCACCATTTTGGTCGAGAGTCAGTTGAGTTTCTATCCTGAAATACGTTATGCATGAATAATTACAAATTATTTTCTCAGCTGAAAGGTAAAGAGTCGACTCGATAATATCAATTGACCATTTTGTCAATGATTCAGGCAAAATCAACTTACAGGTGTGCCTTTTTTGCTTGCGAATGGATTTGTTGTTGTTGCTGCTGCTGTTTCTGCTGCTGCAACAGCAACTCTTGCTGTTGCTGCTGCTGCTGGACACTCTGCTGAACGATAGACGATTGACAGCTCGGCTTCGACCCGATCACGTGATGGTTCTGATGGTGCGACACCTGGTGATGATTGAACGACGGCTGATGGTTGACAACTGCTTGCTGATGATTGACAGGCGAAGGTTGATGGTTGACAGCTGGAGGCGGTTGCGGCGATGCCGGAGGCGGAACTTGCTTGTGGACGTGGTTCTGGTGGGTGATGTGGACGTGATGATGGTTATTGTGTTGCTGCTGGGGATGATGGGGAGAATGGGCGTACGGGAGCGGTTGGGGATGGTGATGTATCGTCTGAGTCGCTGTGGTTTCACTGGATGGCACCGAGATCGATATTCTTGGTGATGGGTGTGATCGAGTTGTGGTTGGCTGGAAATTTTGATAAATCACGTTTTCATTCAACACGAATCAGGCTGTTGTATTTGCAATAAATATGAGAATGACCAAGGTAAAAATCGTCTAGGCGAAATATAAAAAAATGGTATTGAAAAAATGGGTTGAAATTTATCTTTGCCATGCCTGACAATCCACTTCATATCAAACATGTTTCTATTATAGTGAAGAACATTTTATTCCAGTTGTTTTGTTATAAATGTAGTTGAATGAATACTCACGAATGAAAAATAATGATGAAATTGATCATAATAATAGTTCCGGTCAAAATAGGTCATTACAACAATGAACAACTAATAATCAACGAAAGTTACAAATTAACGTTAGTAGCTTTGATAAGAATAATGTTATCATTTCAAACCTTATCAGTCTATGACACTATATTTTTTGTTTATCATCAGTTTTATCAGGTTACACAAAATTTACCTTTCAATGATGATATTCAACAGTTCGGGAAATAAATATTTCACATGTGCTATACCAGTATAGTATTATATTTTGGAATTGTGCATAAGATAGGAGATAGTTCACAGAAAATGTAAGATCCTTCTAATTACTCTAGGAAAAAAAATAGCAAGGATTGATCACATTATCATATACAGTGCGCGGCTAAATTATGGCTGATATCGCCGCGACTTGACAGTAAACGCTTAGATGGATAAAAAAGACTGACCCCTTTTTTTTGTTTTTTTTTTCTGCGTTTATTTTTGTTGGAGGCCATTTCGAACATTCAATTTAATCGTATTAATGTAATATAAGCTTCAAAATGGCCTAAATGTACTAGTTGTGATTACTTTTATTAAATTATTTCACTTTCTTGTTTCCTCATTGTTTTCCTCTCTAAAATATTCTTATGGAAGATACCATTGAATTCAATGGGCCATAAGCAGAAAGAGCCCCTCTTTCAAATGGCACTATTAAAAAAAATGTCAATGACGTCATACCTCGGATATTAATGACGTTCCCAAAAAAAATTTATGTCGAAATGTGCGCATTTAAAAATTAAGTTCGACGTATCCTAGATTAACAATTCACCCCTGTCCTACCGATGAAATACGAGGTATTCCAATTGAAATTAAGAATGTATCAGCAATTAGTTTTTGATTTTGATATTGTAATAACCATTATTTAACAAAACCCTTCGAAAATTCAAGGGAATCTGACACTCAACAATTATTCTTGGATTCTCTTCATTCAGACGATCCTAGTCAGGACATTAGACCGACCATGTCAATAATTCCAAATCTCTCACCTGCTGGCTATTCGAACACTGCGTCTCAACGCTGCTACACCTCGACACCGCCTGATTATTGCTCGAAGTACTCTCCGTAGGCTCGACCTTGACCTGCACCGGCTCCGCCTTCACTTGCGCTTGCGCCGACAAGTTCAGCCCGGACGGATTCACGATAGTCAACTGGTTGTTGTGATAATAGACGTTATCGGGCGGCAACAGCTTCCCCGTCGCCAAAATCTTCTGCTGCTCGGCGAACAGCAGCTTGAGCGTGTTCTGAACGTCCGAATCGTTCGGACTGAGCCGGGTACTGAGAGCGTGGATTTGCTGTTGGATCGTCTGGAGGTGTTGCTGTTTTTGCGGTGTCAGTTGTATGGTGGTGATTCTTTGCTGGGGTTGGGGCGGCGGCGTAGCGTTCGCGGTGGTTTCCTCGAAGATCTGGCCGAGCAGTTTGTCCACGTCTGGATTGGGGTCCTGACAAATGACAGTCGGAGATACCTAGGTGGGTTCAGGTGATTCAGATTCTGTGCCATTCTCCACGAGCGACAAAAACGCGACCGTTTGCCGGCTAAGAAAACGCCCGTGTTACAGAACCAACAAGTTCAAATGGGACTGTCTACACGGGCGTTTTACCGGTCGCGACTGGACGCGTTAACTATTGCCGACGCGTTTTAAACGCCACCGGACGCGAAAAAGTCGCCCGCCGGAGAACGGCGAGTCATTCTCCACGTGGCGTTTTCCAAGCTTTTTACCGGCGCGCAAACTTCCAGGCGAGTCAGTAAACCATTGTTATTATCAGTACAGTAGTAAACTTATTTTAATTATCCAATATGTTCTGAAAGGTTTTTAATGTGAAATTGAGGATCAACCTCCTTTGTATGACGTTAGGAGTAAAGAATATTCTAACAGGGAGACGAAGGCCAAGTGTTGGTTGAAATACCAACCGTTAAGCGATTTGAAAGTAGTGGATGAGTCCACCATCGTCTTCTTTCATCATGTTTTTTAAAGAATTGAAGTAATTGCAAATGATTTGCAGCGATGCAACTAACTTGGATGGGATCCATCTGGACATTAAGGACAAGGCGTTTTTTTTTTCGCTCGTGTAGAATGGAGGGAGCGTTGTTCTCGCGTTTTTATCGCTGTTTACGGGCGGATAATCAAACGCTCGTGTAGAATAGGAAAACTTTTCACGCGATTGCGCGACTAAACGGTCGCGTTTTTGTCGCTCGTGGAGAATGGCACTTACGAATACAATATCCAAATTATTGTGAATTCAAGCATGAATGGACTCATTTTGAAAACAAAAAACTAAAGCAAGAAGAGAACTACTTTATCAGTTTTAGAATGTTTATTTTTCAATGGTTTCTGGATAATATATACAGGGTGCTTTAGGTAAGAAAACAAATGACAAAATGGTGCATGAACCTTCTGCCAGTGAAAGTTCACCAAACCAAATTATTGAAACAATTAACTTAAGATCAATGAAAATACAGAGGAATATACAGAGTTGTGCACAAAAATCGGCCAGAGCTGTTACTACCCTTAATCTGAAAATGGAAAAATATACAAGGGGTTCCATTTGAAAATCAAAAGTTTGGGAATACAAGTTTTTTCTTCAAAAAGGGAACAATATCATATAGTTGCTATCCACCAAATTTCAAATTTCGATCGCAAATGATTCAGAAGTTACAGCTCTGGCCGATTTTCGTGCACACCTCTGTATAGGAGCAATTAAAAAATTCTGAAATTTTTTGCCTTCTAGAAGCACCAACTCATTGAAATTGTTTCTGTCCAATTTGATGACATTTCGTAGTAGCTGAAATATCGCCTTAAATGTGACAGTTACCGTATTTTGACACACGTCAAGACCTCAAAATTTTTTAGAAAAATCAACAGCGTGACGTTTTTAGCTTGGAAGCCATAAAAAAAATCATCACTTCTTGTACGCAAATGCCAAAATGGAGTTTTAAAAATGCGCCCAACAAACCTTTTGCTGCTTCAGCAACTGCGGGCTAACCGGCATCTGTTTGGGCCGATCTGGCAACAACTTGGGCTGCGCCTGCACAGACGGCTGCGGCTGTACCGTCGCCTGCTTGTTCACGGCAACAGGCTGCGGCTGAACGTGGTTCTGAGGTAGGAGGTGCTGCTTCGGAGCGTTTAAGGCACTGACTAAAGATTTGCCGACGTTCTCTTTGATTTGCTCGCTTTTCACCGAATCGTTGACGTTGTCCTGGAGTATACTCTTGATGCTCTGCATTTTGTTGACTTTCTTCACCTGCTTCGACTTGGGCGACATCTTCTTGTCGATTTGCTCCTTGGAACGCTGCATGAAAATCGTCTGCCCGTTCACGGTCAGCTGCCCGTTCCTTTTCAGCTGCTCCAACTGATCCGGCGTCAAATTGACAACGTAAGATGTGGGCGGCGCGTTGTTTTGCTGGTTCTCCACCACACTCGCCGCTTGCTGCTGCTGCTGCTGATTCAAGCTGTGGTGCTGGATGGGCTGAACCGTCTGCACCGGCGGCTGCGTCTTCTGGAACGGCTGCACCTTCAAAATCGGCTGGCTCTGCGAGTGGCTCTGGTGCGTGTTGAAATTCGGTTGGATGTTCTGCGCATGCCCGCCATGTCGCACGTTCTGCTGCACGTTTTGCACGTTCTTCTGCAGGCTCTGCAAGTTCTGCTGGACGCTCTGCACGTTCTGCTGCAAGCTCTGCACGTTCTGCTGCATCCCCTGCACGTTCTGCTGTATGCCCTGCACGTTCTGCTGGATGCTCTGCACGTTCTGTAAGTTTTGAGTCTGCACGGCGTGGTTCTGCTGCTGCTGCAGCAGACTCTGTATCTGCCCTTGGATCTGCGACTGCAAACTGTGCACCTGCGGCTGCACAATCTGCATCGGCTGCTGCAACGCGTTCACCGTCTGGTGCTGGATGGTCTGGTGTTGGACAGTCTGCTGCTGGATCTGCGGCTGCAACGACTGCAAAGTGTGCTGCACGGTTTGCGGCTGGACAGTCTGCTGTTGCACGGTCTGTATCGTTTGGCTTTGCACCGTTTGCTGCTGAATAGTTTGCACCGATTGCTGTTGAATCGTCTGGACGGTTTGCTGCACCGTTTGCTGGTCCATGGATGGCTGCAGCACCAAGCCACCCAGCAAGCTTTGGAGGATCAGCTGCGACTGCAAGTCCTGGTTGAGGGTCGGATCGTGTTGGAGTACCAGCCGCCCATCGTCGCCCATGGTGAGCTTGAAGCCGCCCGTCCTCTGCAGCATCAGACCGTTGTTGATCGTGAAATTAGGGGTGATGAAGGAGCTGAAGGGTATCCCGGCTTGCGCGGCCGCCGCCTGAGAGGTACTGTTAGAGATCATCCCGCTTTGGAAGTTTTGGTTGAGAACTTGGACCATGGGAGCGGCCGCGTTTATCGTTGGTTGAGCCATCGCGGAGATTTGAATGTTCTGCACGTTCTTTTTGCCGTCGGTGTGAATGAAATTGGCTTGGGGGATCGTGTTCTGGATCATTTGGTGGGGTTGCGGAGTGGTAGGAACCGAGGTGGGTTCGCTTTCACTTTGAGACGTGTCGCTCTCGAATTGGATGTCGTCGTCGTCGCCGATCCCAGACAATTTCATTATGTTCGCGAGGTCCAGTTTCTTTTTCACTTTGTGCTTGGGTTTCTTTTTTATCTGTTGCTGCAACACCATTTGCTGGTGATGCAGTTGTTGTTGGTGAGCATTATTGACTAGCTGTTGTTGTGCGATGTTGCTTGTGTTGATTGGTTGTTGATGGTTGCCCACCTTGAAGAAACAGTCACCAAAATTACAATAACAAAATATATAGTTATTATAGTGTAGTCTGTTTACTTTTATTTTTATCTGGATGGAATTAAACACATTGCAGATCTACTATGTACATCTTTTTGATTATCGTATATACAGGGTGTCCCGTAAAGAGGGAGGGAGAATGTAGATCAGAGGATAACCCACTTGTTATGACCAAATTCCCATTATAAAAGTCTTACCGTTTTCGAGATATTTTTTTTTGGAAATAATGAATTTTTACCCCTATTTTTGTCTTTACGGTTGGTACAATTTTACACCTTTTCGGTTAATTTTTTTCAGTAAAATATTGCTGAAGAATGATTTTAACGTTTACATTAAAAAAAGCATTATTGAAAAAAGCTATTTAAAATGCATATTTATGAATAAAATTTCATTTCTTGTACTCATATTTTTCAATAGTCAATTTATTATTCATTTTATTTTTTTATACCATTCTTCATAATCTTGTTATTCATATAATAGAGGAAATTATCGATTGCAGAATCTTCCTGGATTAAATGCACATTCTCTGGAGCAAATCCCACTTTTAAAAAGAAAGCAATGATTAATAATAATAAACAGAACTTCTACATATCAAAATGGTTTTCTTACTTAATGAAGTCAACAAATGAATTCTCTAGTTCCTACAAATCAATGTTCATACAGTTCACAGCCTATTGACCTACCTGAGTAACATAAGTGGTAGAAGAAGGTGCCAAGTGCATGCCGTTAGTAAGCACCCTAACCATGGGCTGAGATCTTGGGATTTGTAGGAGCTGTTGGCCCCCAGACTGCAGTATCAGTCCCTGAGGCGTTGCCGTAGCAGTTTGCATTTGAGGTTGCAGCTTCGTAGTTGTCTGAGGCCTGATGATGAATTGCATACCTGGGGTTGTCAACATTGGCATTTGGTTCAAGAGTAGAGGCTGACCCGTAGGCACCATTGAGGCTGTTGCCTGGGGATTGCTCGGAATCACAATTTGAGGACTGTGGAAAATCATGCATATATTTGAATCTTGTGAATTGAACAGGTGACACAAAAAACATACTTGCAATAGGATTTTCATTCCAATAGATGTTGAGGATAGCAAATGACAAGCTATGAAGAGTTCAGGAATGACACAAAAAAACCCTCATGCTCCTCAATTCATATCAACCAAAATAAATAATGAATCAAACTCTGTTAGTCATTCTTTCAGACACAAATTGCAATACATTTTGAGAGGAATTCATGAGAACTGTGTAATTTCCTTAATCATTCATAATTTTTCATTTATGAATTTGCAATGAACCTCATAAATTAACTAGTTTGAATGACAATAAAGCAGTCCTTTTTCAATTCCATAGTATAAAGGAGACATTGAGAGTTACTTGACATTTCCCAAGTTTTTTTCCTTCAAGACATACAGTAATTTTTTATTTATATTTTACCTGACACTAGGTTTTGGTGATGGCTGTGGACTAGCCGAAGGCTTGGGCAAAATATTCAAGTGTGGTTTCAACTTGATAATATTCTGAGGCTGTGAAGTTTGAATTGACCTGGCAAGCAGATTATTGGGAATGATCTGCATGACAGGAAAATTAGGTTGTGGAGTTGGAGGCTTCAAAGAAGGCGAAGGTGACTTGAGACTAGCTGGTGAAGAGTAGGGTGATGGGGGGTATCCAGGACTTGGATTCGAGTAGGCAGGCGACATACTGGTGACTATCTGGGGCTTCTTGACAAGATTTAGGTTATTGGACCCCACTACTGTGCAGTTGGTGTTCAGGCTTTCGTAGTCAATCTTGTCATGCCTGATGGTCTGGTAGGATGCACTTTTTGGCGATTTACACATTTTTTGTAGAGTTTTGTGAGGCGTTTGAGACATTTTTCACAACACCTAGTCCCCGGTTAATAGCACAGTTTCACTCTAGCACATTATCCGAATATTATTCTTGTCCACCTTGGAATGTTCAAGTCTGTTGCATTATGACTTACAACAAGTAAATCCACTGGGTCTGTCTATGTTTCACAGTTCAACACTCATTATCACTTATCCGAACTCGAATAAAGCCATTTTATCGTTGTAAACATCGAAAAAGTATAAAATTGACAACAGCATTATTTCACAAAGGGTTGAGACATGGCGAGACTTTGTTGCACGCGAATATAAATTAATATAAATCACCACACTAAAAATTACAATAATTTAATTCACAATTTCTCAAACGAACCTCTTCGACTGGCTTTTTTTTCTTGGATAAATCTGAAACAAACGAAGAAAACTTGAAATCCAAACATAACCTCAACGGAAAAATCAAATATCCATGCATTTAGCCGTTTGTAGTACAATAAACTTACAATAACATACAGCTAGAACATTTTTTCTTCAAAGCACCTCACTTTCAGGTGACTTAACTATCGATAACGATTTGTTTACAATTTCGCAAATTTGCAATCACAATATAAGATATCACGATACCGCCATCTTTACGATGCACCTCTTTCTTGTTTCTCCGCGCTACTGTTTACCCCCACCTGTCTAAAAATGGACCAGTCCATCTTGTTCAAGCTTCAAGGCCTTCCTTGATGAATAATTATTAATAAATTATCCATAGCATTGGCATAATTCAATCCATAATATGTATATCAGTTTTCAATTATTATATGAATATTTCAAACACGCCCCCAAATCATCAGTATACCGGACCTAATAAAATATAATTTATCGATGTGCAATGGGTGGGGAAGACAAATTAGCTATCGAGTGATTTAAAGGTGGGGATACGTGGAAAGAAAGTGAATCTTTGATTGAAAAATCATCTGGATTCGTTTGAAAACAATGCACATTTTGATTACAGCAATAAATCACACCATTTAATGAGTATTCATTGTTTGGATGATTGACACATGATGAATAATGGCATTAAAAAATCAATACGAATGTAAGGTTAATACATAGAAACTCAAGGTAAAATTTCCATAGTTGATCATGTGAAGCCTACGATCCCAAATCTCATAAGATTCATCGAAAAATGCCTAGATGTAGCTATTTTCCTACAATAAATGGCAAGAAAGCGGAACCCACACAGTTTTCAACATAAAATGAATAAAATTCTACGTACCTTTTAACAATTTTCACTTGATGGGTAAAAACGGGGTTCACTGGCAGGAGCAGGGCAATCGGCCATCTGATTGGTCGGTCGGAAGCGTCATTTGATACACAAAAAAATAACATTTACTTTAAGGTTAGATTGATGTGCACGCCGTTTTGAGCTTTATGCAACAGTATGTTAAAGTGCATCGGTTCGAAGTATCCACTGAATGACTGATACTTGAAATCGGATCGGTTATTATGAATCTTTGGGAAAATGGAGTAGAAATGGAATAGATTATCAATATTTTTATTGGTATAGATAGGTGTTCATACAGTTGAAATGTTTAAAAAAATCAATTATAGCAGAGTTTTGTTTCGTAATGACGACAATACTTGAAAAGTGAAAACCTAATCGGTTATTTTGAATAATTGATACTTCTGTGACATCCATGCTGAAAAAACAAATCAACTTCCATAAACGTGATTTCTACAAAACTTCATCATTAAATTAATATTGCACTATTTAATTTGGCACTAATAATCTATTTTCATGATCAAAGTGGGCGTTGTTGGATTGGTTCCATTAGAAAACAATGACAATCGGTAAACTGATACGCGAGCGCGTAAGTGGTGGGGGGAGAAGTCAGCAGGATTGTAGGGGAAGGCGTCTTTCTCGTGACAGATTGATCGGAAACGTCTTCTCACTGCGCATTTTCTAAGAAATATTGATGAAAGGCGACCTTGGGGTAGGACAAGATATCCAGGCGGTTTCTTTGAGTGAAACTTGATACTCTCGTATGTAATAGAGCTACGGTTAGGAATAATAGCTTTGTCTCCGTCACAGGTGAAACAAAGATAGAAAATATCAATGAATAACTCTGAAAGAGAAGTAGGTACGAAAATGATCACACTGAATTTAATTTGAGGATGTCTTAAAATGATTTCATCGTAATTTTTTTGGCAGAGATGCTTTTCTTGACTTATTAATAGTTTGTGGAGTTGAATACGAGTTAAAAGCCCTGTTTTTAGATTGTCAATCAAACAGGTGATTCCAAAAACTTGTGTTCTTGCTTCCTGAAACTTTTTTTCAGCCGTGTAAAAATCAAACACACGTTATATATATATATACTATATTCAGTAAAAAACGTTCAGTTCACAAAAATATATAACACAATCTAATTATTATCAAGGTTTGAAAATTTTGTGGAGAAGAAATATTCAGACTTAGTAAATTACTTAAACTCAACATATTTACATATTGGTCTACCATTGGCATGTTGAATTGACAAGAATAAGTCGATAGATTATGAAAACAAAAGTGGAAATCTACAGGTCTGAATCACCCACATAATTGATATTCAATACTATTCTGAATGTTCTGTCTTGAGGGATTTTTTTCAAAATTCGACCATGTGATTAATTTGAAAAATGGTTATGAGCACTCCATGGTTGCCCAAGAATTAGAATTTTCATTGAATGAAGGTAAATCAGAGTGATGATCATTTTCCGCACTAGTTGAGGCTCCAGCATTTTGATCTGAATTTGTTACATTTTCTTGTGCATTTGATTCTTCCCAGTTTATTTTGAATCTGGTTACTCGAGGTTCAGATGCTAGTATATTTCTCATCACCTGAAATAAATTTAATTGTTTCACACATCAACTCACTTGCTAGTTTTGATCCCCAATCCTGATGAGGTCCATGCTAAGAAAATAATATGCTTACCTTGTCAAACTGTGGAGGACTTGGAGGATTCTCTTTCAGCTCAGGATCATCATATTCATTATTAATAAAGTATCCTACCCTAATGAATTCTTGTGTTTTGTAAGAACATGTTAACAACACAACTGTCACTCCAATAGCATCATTTTCAGGAATACGAGTTACATTAGGAGGATCAGCCTGAAAATAAAAATATAAAACGTTGTATCTCAACTTACAACTCTGTTGGATAGTTACCTGAAAAACAAACATGTGTTTTCCTTCAGGAATAGGACCTACAAATACGGAATCCAGTACTTGATCATAATCTTCACTTTCTGCAGAACCTACATAAATCATCTTCCATTCTAGATCTGCAACGAGCATGTTTTGAATCGAAGCAAACGTATTGAAAAAACAAATTACCCTCCTTGAGCTCCTCTATGCATTCAAAGGTTATTTCGAATTGAAACGGATTTAGAAACTGGCTGGGATTGTCCATTACTGTGATATTACACAACTGTACTTTAGCCATTTTAATAGTTTGTTGATAACCAGTGAGATACGTTTAAGCTCAGATTGAAGATCGCATGCAAATATAATACACTAAGTTTTTTTCAAAAGTTTCAATTTGTCAGTTCGTTGTAAGAATTCGGTATATTTTTGACGTATGGGAATATTTACGCGCGAGAACAAAGAATGAAAGGAATATGACTCATGACAAGTCTGACAGACTGTCAAGTTACTAAAGAGGCTTTACCACTTCACATTAGAGTTCCACTGTTTTGTAAGCTGAGTAACCAATACGTGTACGTCTTATGGAAGACTTTTGAAATTTTGAGTTGGTACTTCGGTATTTTTGACCAAAAGGTGCCAAAAGCACGAATTTGATGTTTATTATAGTGGGAAAATATAAGATATCCACTAAGGAGCTCGAAATTTCACCTGATTACAATTTTACTCAATTTGTGTCGCGAATTTATTATAATATTCTTCTAATTTATATGTTGTTCAGTGGAGAAGACGTCATATTTGGGTTCGAGGGTGAAAAATAGGCGATGAAGTAGAAGTTTATTTTAAAATATATTTGGTACTTTTTACAAAATATAGTAGTATTAAAAACTTTACAGTTGCGGTATTGTTATTAAGGCAGTAGTTAAAAGGAATGTAGTAATGCTTACAATAGTAATTAGTATGGTCATTAGAAAAATGCCCATTAATAAAAGTCGTCCACGAGTAAGTATAAAAATAACACCCATGAACTCAGTTATCACATACATATAACAATATAAAAATATTACAATAAATTCAAAAGTTAGGTGTTCCTTGAAACAGCTATAAGAGGGTGACATCGATATAAATAAGAACAATTCAGCAGGCGAATTACAAAAGAAAAACGAATGAGCAACATCAATTTTAACAAAATGTACAATCATCACTAAGGAAATGAACAGCCATTGTTATTGAATTCTCACGAAAAATAACAGTCTACTTTCCAAGATTGGAACTATGCTAGCTAGGTTGACCTTAAACTAATAAGTTATATTCGTCTTTTCTTCATTTTTTATTGGAAAATAAGAAGTACAGAGTATTCTATGTATGCTTAAACACTTTTGAATTAGATTATCACATGATTTATTAAACATCAAGATAAAATATTACAATAATACTTCTTTCTATATAAAGTTTTGCTTACAACTAAAATAGTTCAATCACAAGGGAACAAAAATTTGCCAAAGAGCTTTCTTGTTTTCTCACAAATTTTTCCACACCCATAATTGGACAGTATGGAGTGATAATACACATAATCATTATTGCAAAACAAAATTTTAAGCTGTTATATTCAGCACTGAATCTTGTTCGGATGTTACAAACTAAACCAGATTAAACAACTAAGCAAAACAAAGCCACTCATGCTATTTTTCAGCTTTACAAAACACGAGAGCCTTTTTCAAATTATTTCATGAATCTTGATAATGATGTCGCAATCTTAATTTTCCTGCCTAGTCTATGTAGAATTACTGCTCTTTATCTTTAATTTGCTGTAGATTTCTGTGCACTAAGGGCATTTTTCATCAAACAATCTGCTAGTAAAAAAATAAATTGTAATACAGAATGAATAAAATCACTTGGCGCATAAATTAAAAAAACCTCAGCTGAAAAATAGCATATTGTTGGGATATATGGACAAGTCCTACCTTTCTCAAAATTTGGATCATCAAATGGACGATGCTAATAGCTCTGGGTGTATGAAAAAGTGACAATTACTCTGGAGGCTTATGATTTAGAATCAAATAGCTCTAAATATTCCTACCCGATCTTACAGTAGGCAAAGTAAAGTTGTGTTTCGTTTGTTGAAAATTCATTCACAACAAGAAACATTCCTGGATCCAAGAAGAATTAGTCACACAGAATATCGATATGCCTTTTTCGAAGAGTAACGGACAATTAAACAAAAAAAATAATTATCAATTTATTTCAGTCGTGTACTGCACCCAATTCTGAAGAATGGAAATTTAGTATTGTTCACAGGGGGCAGCATTATTATCTGTAAACTTTGTGAAAATAAACCAGAGACCCAAATATCAAGAATGTGTAAAACTTTTCAAATGTTGAACAAATCTTTCAGATGCGAAACAAGATAAGCCATTTCGAAATTCATTAAAACCCGTTCATGCCAAGTAATTCAACTTTTTCTCACACACGTTTCTTGAATTTTTGATCACGAGTAACAAAGCCAAAGGTGTCGAGATAGATTAGAAACTTAGAGGTTATGCGATGTGTCATCTGTCAAACTAGACATGAACCGGTTATCATCACCAGCGCAGCCGCTGTAACACAAAAACTACGAGATTCTCCATTTTCAATAAAGATATAAAATATAGGCAAAATATAACTATCAGAATAACTCTATACTTCAATTAATAACGCAATAGAAATAATAATATCAATGATCACCTAGAAAGTCGTAGTGCTGACGCTCCTGTTGACTTTCTTGCCGATCAACCTCGAATTGACCTTGGCTATGGAGGGCAGCTTGACAGTTTCGTTGGCGATCGTTTTGATGCATATGGCCGCTTCTTTAAGCTGCTTCACCAGCATCTCGTTCTTCATTTTCTCGGCGTTTAGTTCTCTAGTCAGCTCGAACTTTGTCTTGGAACTGTCTGGAGATAAAGCTCTGAAAATAAAAAAGGAACCCTCATTTACTCTATTTATTTTGAGTTGGTAACTGTGACATTTGTCAAATTGAGTGTGAATAACCGTTGAACAGTTTTTCCAATGATTAGAATGGACAAAATTTATTGCCATATAAAAAAATTCTCTCCAAATGAATGAGTCATCGTTGTTAAGTAACTGTGAAGTGTTGCATAATTATTGAGTATTCTATTAATGTTCCCAGCTATGCCCCAACCAATTAAAAGTTTAGTAGTTGTCTAGATACTTTTTATTTTGCACCAATGGTATCGAAAATCTATCAGAACTATCTTCAATTTTGAATTAAGAAACAATACAGGGTCACTCACGGTCGATGGTAGGTTAGACGTGAATGGAGAACGGGACGTAGGATTATTGTGAGAATTTGGTCTCGAGTAATCAGTTTTGTTCTATCGATCTAAAATATTTTCAGCGTTGCGGCGTTGCCGCTTCTATTGAAAAGTAGCAACAACTTTGTTATTTCAAATAACACACCCTGTATTTTATTCCATTTTTCGTTTCTCTAATACTTTTCAATTATTTTCGTATGATAGTTCCCTATACCAATCTCGAAAGGTTTTCGAGAAATTAATTGATTTCTTTATTTTTCGTGCAAAACATAGCTTCAATCAAATGTTTATTACTGCGGTATTTGGATTCGTAGAATGCCGAAATTTTGGGTGTAGTTTACAAATGTTCTGTGTATCAATAATGTCTCAGGAAATTCGTCCTCTATTGTAGAGGGCCGTTTTAATTTGATGATTTTGACGATGGATACAAAAATGGTGAAAAATGCACTTTTTCAAATGAAATACCCTGTATATCCTTGAATATCTTGAATTTCTAGATGCTCTAGAATATCGGTTCGGCTTTGACAGCTCCTTAAATTATATATCTAACAAGATGATCACTTCCATGTTTGGTTTATTGACAGAAAGAATGCAGACTGTTTTGGACTGTCAAAAATAATGCAACATAGGCGTTAATCATTTCGTATTAATACATGAACACAATTTAATACACAAAAAAAAATACCCGTGAAATGGACCTCCTCTTCGAGCGTTTTTTTTTAGTTTTTTTCTTTCGTAAAATCATCAACTCGACAAAAACTCACCTATTCTGCAGGATCTGGCTAGGCGTCGGCCGGTGCGTCGGGTCCGGCTGAATCATCGACTTGATGAGATCCAAGAGATCGCGGCTGATCTTCTGCGGTAGCTGGGGAATTTCACCGCCGCGCACTCGGTGCCATTCGTCGCCGTTCTTCGGCAACGGACCGGCGCCTGCGCACTCGAGCGCCGTCATGCCCAAAGCGAACACGTCGGCTTTGGTGAGGTGCGCGTAATTTTCGTGCAGGATCTCGTTGGGCAGGTAACGACAGTCGCCTTCTTCGACCTGCAACGAGAAAAGGGGCGATTGGTTTTATTGGAAACAATTGGAACGAAAAATTTGTTCGTTTGGTTGGGGCTTGAACATATTTTGGTGGTGGTGGTGCTACGTCTGCAATATTTATTAAATTCCTTGATCTGATTTGATTGAATTAAGCAGATGATAATGGGATTGTTGCTCGATAAATCAAGGATTTTATTTGGTTCTGTATATTCGTATAAATACTGACAATGACCAATCAGATCAATGATATTTGTTTCCAAACGTTTCTAGTGTCTGCATATGAATTTTGGCATATTGACGTTTTAAAACAACGTATTGTTGCAGAATGTGAGGCTGTTTCCGCAGACACATTTGCAAAAGTACGAGAAGAGTTCAAAAATAGGATGTTTTACTGTCAGGAAGTAAATGGAGGTCACTTAGAGCAATTTTTTTGAGTAGATACTGATTCTTAAATCTGTAATTAATATCGTACTGAATGGAATTAAGATTTTAATGTTCACTAATGAGCCATTCAAATTGTCATAAACACGAACAAAATTAGTATCATTGAATAGGTTTTTTCGATACCTTTTAAAAGAGGTGTCGCTTGCCGTAGGGTTCCATTTAAAATTATTGTTCACAATGCCCATGTGACGTCATCTTCGACGATTTCGTCATTTGTTTATGTATAATCGCTCCAAAGATAAGAGGAGGGGAGGGGACTTTTGAGAAGCACTGTATGAATATTCGTAATGTTCTGAGAACATCCCCTAAATATTCCTTGGAATATTCTACAACATAACTTTTTTGCACTATATAGGAATATTCTTGGAATGTTTGTGCTATCTGGGTCGTATGAATAAACACAACATGTGTCAGCATGTATTGCATTGAAATCATGACTTCGTATTATATGACGACATATTTTCTTGATTTAGTTATTGTTGAATGATATTCATATCTACCGAGTGCTAGAATGTGAAGAAAAATCAAGAATAACGCTTGGCAACGCTGCAAAACATTATTCTGGTGATAACCAATCAATTCTCTATCGCTCTTGGAGGGAGTTCAGAACTTGTTACGTCACATGGCGCGGTTTCCACAGTATTCAAACAAGCACATTGGGAATTTATTATGGACAAACAACTTCGAAAAAAAAATTGAAAAAATACAAACAACTTTCCTAATCGTTCTGAAACCCCTGGCATTTTTTTTTTTTTTAGAAATTAGTGACCTCGCCTATTATCATAATTATAACAAAGCGTTGTTTTCTCCGAACTAACCTGTGGATTCTGGAGACTAGTCACGTGTCCCAAATCGCCGATTTTGTACGTCAACTCCTCTTCGAGCATCGAGGCGTCGTCAAGGTCCTCGAAACCGTCGTCGGCCGAATCGTAATTCGTGATGTGCAGCTTCTTCTCGCGCGATATGAAAATGTTGCCGGGCTTGATGTCCATGTGCACCAGACCCTCCGAATGGATGTACCTCAGCCCTTCGGCCACGTGCAGCAAGAGGGTGCGCAGCTCCTGCGGGCTGAGAGGCTCTCGGGCGATTTTGTCCGCCAGCGAGCCTCCGTTGCAGTATTCGTTTTGGATGATCATGTGGTTGTCTTCCGCCCACGCCGAGTAGTATCGCACCACGTGTTGGTGTTTGCCTGTGAAGAGGTGTTGGTTGAATACAAAACTTCCAGATCATAGAAAGTCCATGTCATGTCTTAAGTTCGCCCGAGTCCATCTCAACTATGGGATAATTCTCTGGGGTAACTCATCTGCAGTTTACAGTTATTTGTTAAAAAAAAAGAGCAATTAGAATCCTGAGTAATGCCAAACGTCGATTGCCGACCACTATTTAAAACATTGAATATTATGACTCCCTTTTCCCTTTATATTTGGAATACTTTGAAAGAAATTCATAATATCAATGCCTATAACAAATAATGAATACACAATCAGGCATACACCAACATAACACCAGAGGATTGAATAGTATATGTGTCCCCAGATTTAGGCCCACAAGATCTCGAAAAAAATCGATAATTTATAATCTTTTCAATATTCTTCCTGTGGAAGTCAGAAATTTGAACACAATTTATTTCAAAAAAACAATAACACATTTTTTGCTAGCAAATTCCTTCTATTCCATTGAAGAATGTGTGAAGAAAGGTATATGGAAAAGGCAATACTCACTGAATCATAATAAAATTGAAATAACTTCATTGATGTAATGTTTCCATTTTATATATACACTTGAATTAACTAATGTAACATTCAAATTTTTTATATATATTTTTTTGTAAACTGTGACTTGTCATAAATGTATTGTATACATGTCATGACCAATAAATCTATTTATTGTTTACCATTCATTTGAACTATTATCCAAGAAAAAATTACAATGGGCAAGATCACAAATTTTTCATTTATATTTAACTTTTCAAATTCATGGATATTATTCATAAAGAACAATGAAACTTTCAATTATATTCAAACATTCCATTGTATTTGTTGTGACTTAATTTATACATTATGCATTTTCTTAATATTTTAATAGTGATGGTAATCTTTGAAATAACTTGTCAAGAATACATACCTAACACTGCATGTGCATACACTTCATTTAGAGCTGTTTTTTCAAAAGCACTACCGGCTACAGGTTTGGTGGACTTCTTGACTGCATAAACACAACCATCTAATCGATTAACACATTTATAAACAGATCCAAATTGACCTTTTCCTATTAATTCCAATTCTAAAAACTCCTGATGATATCTAGAAATATTATTCTCCTGTGAAATGAAATGGATTGTTAGTATGGGAGAGCATGTTATTAATGAATAACTTACTTGTAGAGCAACTCTTTTGGTTGGTTGTTCTATTTCAATATCTGAAGCATCACTTTCATTCAGATCAAAATTTGGGGGTTTGATATCTGGGGAACCCATCAAAGATCTTATCGACCTTGATCGTTTTTTTGAAAGCAACATTCCTGAAAGAGAAATGATACAATTAGAGACGTTATTTTGATTTGATTTGAAGTATCCTCACAAAAATATATCATATAAAACAATAAACTTCTTTGAGTTACAGTTTTGGATTTGTCTAAGAGTATGAAACACTTTATCTACTTTTGAATAACAAGATCTGTTCTCCTTTTCAAGTGATTTCTATTGTTCAGCTTGTATTTACACTAATTCAGGGATTCATCGTAATGAACATTCTTTGTATGTTAAGAAATGTTTGGAGGAATCCGAATTGACATTTAATCTACATTTTAGAATTTCCTTGTTGAAAATACAGTTCAGATACATGCTTATGACTATGAATAAGTTGATACTTACCATTAGGTGTAAAAGGGTTCACGTTAGCTGTAGGCCTTTCTTCTCTTCTGGCGTAGGCACTGGCCACTGCTCTGGGTTTATCACAAAATAATCTACTCCTGGGCACGGGAGTGTTGGAAGATGATTTTTGTATTATAGTCTTTGGTGTGAGGGGACTATCGAACAACCTAAGGGCTCTAACCCTTTTGTATGGAGGACTGAATGACATTTTCTTCTGGCCAGGTGTTCCATTATTATTATTACATCCAGAAAATTCTAATTTTCTTGGTCCGTGGCATGGTTTTGGGCTGAAGTAGGGCATTTCAGCGACATTGTCATTAGATATTTCGAAAGACAAATCGCAGCCTGAGGAGGAATCGAAATCATCCGATTCCCGTAATTCGTCTTGTAGACTACGTGCGAAAGACATGACGCTGTTAAAGATTCACCTTTCTATTGTCCTTTTATCACTGATTCACTTTCGTTTTGGGAAGTTTGTCTCGAGTAACTAATTATATTATCAAACTTTCACATAAACAACACGCTACTTTTCACTCATCACTACCGAAAACGGTTAATTTCCAAATGTAGGCATCTGCGTTCAATTTAGACCAATCAAAAGACAGAATACGAAATAAACATGGCTGACAGATTTTCGATGACGCCATTGGTTGAAAGAGAGATCCATTGTTCGATGATAGCGCCCTCTTAACTAACCGCCAAATTCAAAAATCTTTAACTGACGTCACCGTGTTGTATTTCGGTTCATACACAGCATATTGTAATGAATAATCTGAACATCTAAGCACAGCATAGGGATTATACAGCAGCGAAACTATACCGAAATTCGTAAGTACGCGCATAACATGCCGCGCAGGGTCTCGGGATGCAGACAGTCATTCTCATACAACGATTCGAGCAGTGCGTATTACCAGAGCTGTATTTAGTGAAATTTCAACAAAATATCTATTGATGATGGACTCAGTGAGCTCGATTAAAAGCCGTGGCATGAATCGATGTGCTGCTGCGAAGTGTCGAAACAATTCAAATAACTGTAAATTCAGTTTCTTCAAATTTCCGACGGATATTGGCAGGAACCGTTCGGTAGTTTATATATGCCAGATAAAACTTTTGTCGATTACATCACTTGCTTGGAAATTTTGTTTCAGCAGAATTTTGAAGATTTCGTTATAAGAAACAATGTGATCCAACATTTTGTAAATATTTTTCGTACCATTGAGTTTTCGCATCCTTGTTTGAATTTTCCATATGAATATGTCATTTTGTTATACGCTCCGATTAGATGTTTCTATACTTTGAAAAATGTGAACAGGAATTTTAAAACACCAACTACACAACTAATTTGTAACATCCATCTGTACAATTCACACATCATAATTCCGTAATACGGTCCTGGCACTCGAGCGAGTTCGACGCAAATTTACCACCACTCCAGCAACACGGCTGTCTTCAAGGTCACTGAAAATTCACTTACTCGAATACATGGGCCGGGGTACCGAGTGACGCTGCTGTATAATCCCTATGCTGTGATCTAAGTCAAGAGCTGCCAATCTTCAAATATAGAAAAAAGTTCAGGGAATTTGATGAAGTTGTAGTCAGCTGATTTCAAATTTGACATTAGCTTCTGAACGACATCTTGACAAGTGAAATTCGAATAATATTTTGTTGATTCAAAAATCAAAACACGTCACCTTCTTTCTCAAATTCATAAAATCTGTGGCATATTTTATGCTTCTTATGATTTTTTTTCAATTATCCATTTATAGGCTGTAGCTATGACTGATGTTACAGTCGAAGTATCCGGAGAAATGGAGCCTCCTCTAGATTTGGGGGACAAAAACAGACTCCCTAGGTGAGTTCAATATATACTTACTTTCTAGAAATTGAAGAGTAATATTGCAGCTTCCTGAGGATTCCAACACAATTACCCGATCCGAAAGAATGGATAGGCCAACAGAGGCAAAATGTTAGGCCTTGGTTAATTTTTGTCCAAACATCAAATTTTAAAGCCCCCCCATCCATACCAAGACTAGGAAAAAGAATTATGCGAAATATTGAATACTTTCAAGCAAATTATTTGTTTGTATTCCTTGGACTAGTTGTTTACTGTCTGTGAGTATGCAATCCTGAATTTCACATGGATGATGACCTACTTGGCAGATCTAAAAATAATGTTTTCAAAATTGCTTCATATGAAAAATGTGATTTTTCCAGATTAACGTCACCTTTGATCCTCCTGGCATTGGCTGGAACATTCTATGCAGGTTATAGACTCAATCAGAGACATTCAGGCAAGAAATTAGTAATATTTGGAAAGGAGTTCACTTTAGCACAGCAATATGGGCTAGTCTTCATGTGTTCTATGCCAGTATATTATTTGGTTGGAGCTCATGGGGCAATGTTTTGGGTTATTGGAGCCTCCATGGTTGTTATAACACTTCATGCATCATTTTATAATATCGAAGCAATAATAGCAAAGGAAGATGATTCTTTTCCTCTACTAGAAGAAGTTTGAATCCATGGGGTTTTCAACACACCAATGTATATAAGATTTTGTATTTTATTGCTTAAACACTTGAATATATATTATCTATGGAATGTTTGTGAATCATTTAAAGAATTCCTAAGTAATGAACTTCCTTTTATGTGACAACTAGTTTGAAAACTTCAACACAAATTGATTATAAAAACAAAAATTAAATAATTCAACAAATATTTTTGTTAGTATAAATTTTATATATTGATATGAATCGTTGAATTTCATCAATTCCAATGTTTTTTGATGATTTCGAATCAAGCGACTTTTTGATGTAAAAAAAAACAACAGGTTTATAGAAAATACTTTATTTTCTCTCAAAAGGCATTACGTCAAAATAACCATATTCGGTAATAGTAATATGACGCTTCAACTGTAGAGAAAATGAAAACGATAATTTTGTACAATATAATCGAAACGAAAATCTATTTACATGGAAAAGAGATAAAACAAAATAGTAACTTCAATTATCAAAACAAATGTGGAATAAATGTAATTAACAAATAAAAAATTCAGATAGTGTATTCTACAAATTTAGGATAGGAAGAGCATGGGTTTTCATACATAACTGAAAACTATAGTGTAGATATTTAACAAGAAAATTAATAAATTAACAAAGTCATAACAAACTGACGTTATCTTCAGTATAACTATTTCTCAAAAACATTTTTCTAGCTATAAAATATATACAATATCATAAAAGCTGTGTTATAGAAATTAAAAAAAATAACTACACACAAAATGTTTACCCTGGATTCAGAATATATTTCAGAATTTCGTATTAAAACTGCTTCATCATATAAAAAATCCATTAAAGAGTAATTCAAATTGAACATATTTCATTCATAAAATTTCAGATGTCTTTGAAACAGTATTCACAAGACATAGAAACAGTAGAATGTAAAACGATTGAAATCATTTCATTTGAATTAACATAATACAGAGTGTGTAAACAAAGCTTGGGATATTTGGCCTCAATACATAATTCTGGTTCATTCAATCACTTATGAACTCATTTTGATTCCTTCTACAGCAAAGAAATGTATGGGTATGAATTTTTAGAAAAATGCAGTATTCAAAAATGTGTTATACTTCAACGCCTCTTTCATTGATCATTGGTCCATTTTCAACCTACCAGAATATATTTGCAGATATGGCTATGGATATAAAAGCTATTCCAAACTTTCTTTCAACACTATTTCTAATTTCAAAATCACCATCAGAGTAGCGGAAAGTTCAAAGGCACTTTTATTCAATCAATACAATTTAGATGATTATATAAAACGGATAAATAAAATAAAAAGGTCTATAAGAAACATTCAATTACAATAGGAATATATTCTTATGTGTTCACTTCTTTGATTAGAATCCAAAATCCTCCATCAAATAAAGAAGGTGAAATATTTGGTTTATTACAGTTTTGTCAACTATAAGCCGGACTCAGGTCTTTCAAAAACTGTTTTTCTACGTTTCTCAATTGATTCGAATCCTTCTTCGGTTGCAAGCTCCAATTACTTCAAGAAAATTAATAATAGACTTGATAAAAATCACCCACCAACTGACTATAACTGAAGAACACTCCTCTAAGAGTAGGAAAGGTTCATAAATCATACATTGCATTCCTCCAAGATCTAATCAAATAAATTATTTCCCTTGTTATGCCCAACTAAATGAAGAAGAGATTTTCTAGAGACCTGTTTGATTTCAAATTATTTACAAAATATGCTAGGAACTCAGTTTTGAGAGCACATACATTCCTACAAGAGATGTTTTGACTAGTACAGACTGGGTACTAACTCTCAAAACTGAAATTGTTGGTTTTATAATCCTGATTTCAGAAATTGGAAGCTGAAAACACATGAACTGTTCTATTCAAGATGATTCATACTGTGACTCGGACAGTCAAATGTGTTACAGATAAAATGAACTGAAAAAGCAGGGTTTATGAATCAACTAAAAGAAAAGCTGAAATAATTTGGTGAAAAACTACAACATTGACCTGCAATGACCTTGTTTTGGAAGTTCAATTTTGAATCATGAAATTACAAAAGTGTTACTGAGATTTTCATTGTGCTCACAACAAGAAAATTGTTTTTTCAACTGTTCTGACCAGTTCCTCAGTTGTTTGATTTCAATATAGACTAGCGTTTCAATCAATAATAACATATGGCAAAATTCTCAGAGGTTCATCATTATAAGAAGGCATTTCAATGACCTCATGCCACTCTCTGAAAGATTTGACTTGTTCACAGCTAGACAGCTCCCCTGTCCTTTCTTTTTTCTCACCCTCACTTTTGCTCTCTGAATAACTATACCTATTGTAGCTTTCACCAGAAAAGTCTTTCACATCCATGGGTATACTCTCAGTATTCAAATTAGGCACTACGTTCACATACAAACCGTTTTCTTGCATTTGGGGGCCCGGCTTAGAAGTCCCCAAACTGAAATTACCGTTAACATTTGGTATATGCGAGTGGTGTAACCTGTCGACTTGTTCGTCAGTTACACTATCTAAACGATACTTTTCCTGTAATCTATGTTTCGCTTTGCAGTCATGGTCTTCTACAAACTCAAACCTATTGAATACTTCTACTTCTGCGTCCTCTTCCACAGAAAAGTCCGACTTCCTTTCCTCCAAGACACACGTGCATTCCACATTTTCTTCCTCAGACCAAGTGGATTTATCAATGGGGGGCAGTTGGGCTAAGGCTTCTTCTACACTCAATGCAGTTATGATGTTGGGGATTTCAGTCTGTTCACTCTCTTTCTCTTCCACCTGGGGCAGTGGGTCCTGGAGCTTCTCCTCTTGCTCAGGATCCACCACAATGATCTCCTCCTCCTTTTTCACTTCTTTTTCTTTCTGCTTCTGCTGTTGTTGCAGCAGACTCTTGTCATTGATTACAGAACCAGATTCTATCACTCTCTCTGTCTTTTCTACTTTGAGCTTATTCCTCTGTGAATTCTTGTTTCTGTTAGCGTTTGTGTTCAGCTGTTGGTCAATGATGGACACTCTTTCTGTCAGTTTAGCTGCCTTTTGTATCAGATCTTCTTTGGGCTTGAGAGCAAGAGAGTTTGAAGCTATGCTTGAGTTTCTGCTTTGCAAACCAGCTAACAACTCCTGGGTAGTCTTGACCTTTGAATTGCCTCTCGATACTGACTTAGCTAGTTTGTTGGTGAATGAGCTTTCGGCTTCATTCACGAGATTGCTGTGGTTTTTGGAACCTTTTTTACGACCCCTCTTCTTAGGCATCTGCTGGTCTAAGAGTGGGTCATGTTTTTCAGGCATACTCGAATTTGAGTCTGAATTTATTATGATCACATCTCGTTTTGGTTCTGTTTTGACTGTATTAATCACATCTTTGAAACTGGAGTTGGAATTATCAGAAAAATCAAACTCTGATATACCACCATTTAGTTTTAATCTTTTGGCATTTATATTGTCTAGAGAATCTTTAGCTGGCCTTTTTTTAACCTTGACCTGATTCAAGTTTACGTCTTCATGGTGGGAAGGTAAATTTGTAGGTAAAATTGGAGCTTGTAAAGGCGGGCTCTGTTTTGATTGGCCATTTGTCTCTGGTAAAACAGCATTTCTCCATTTTTTCAACAATTCTTTTGATCTCTTGGATAAAGATTCATTGGAAGTTTTACGTCTCAATTCATTTATATATTTTGCCAATCTGGTGGTCTGAACAAAAAATGACCAAGTTAGCTATTATGATTATCAAATTGGATCCCTTCACTGATCATTTTGAATGTTTTGAACAATGCCAAAACTATTAAACACAAGTTCTATGTACTCCATACAAATTTCCTCTCCTTTCATCACTCTTGTCTCACTTTATATAAGCATATTTTTCCATTCAATACAGTATCAATGCAATGAAAATGTCAAGAGAAAGCAGGAATTATGATATTGAGGACTTTGTATTTGTGGAAACATTACAAAAATATTTTGAAAGAAAATCAGGAAGGGGTCCAATATAGATTTTAATATCAAAAAACTTGGATAAATCGACAATCTTTCTGAAATTAACCTTAAATCATATAGTAATATTTCAATTGTTAAATAAAAACCCTATATAGCAAGTACATATCAAAAATGTACACTTACCTCCAGTAATTCTTTGGTAATAGCCACTTTTTCCAATAGAGATATAATTTCAATAACGGCTGGCATATTGACAACCTAAAATTCATAATGGGATTATAGAGAATTTCACATTCCTTAGGGAACACCCTGTGTGGTAAACTGTACTGCATCGTCTTTGTCGAAATTATATCACCTAACAATCACATGAACACCCAATTTCATAAAAATGGAACACCTCGGACTAGTTAAAGATGTCCAGTTCAGATGTAGTGAATAAAAACCCAATGAAGCACTATTAATGGAATATTCAACACTGTCTTCTTATGTAAAACAAGCACTTTTGACGTTGCGAAATTTCAACTAATTTCATGAATAATAAAATAGTAACCCAAAAATATTTGATAGCACTCATCTCAGAAATAATACATCAGCTGATCATTAGGAAATATCAACATTTATTTAGTCACTCTAGGCATAACGAATACAGTACAGTCCACCTGGTTCGTGAGGATCGTAATGGTGTTCACTAATTTCACGGATAAAACGGAAAAATCTCATTTTCCTTACATTATAATTAGTGTCCAATGCATTCAGTAGTCTCTGTGTTAATTCTGTTACGTTTTTCTGCATTTAAAGTCTATTTGTAACGTGAAAACCGAATATACTTGGAGAGAACTAAACGTAGCTCCTCTCGATAGCAATGGCGCTCGTACATTGCGCTTTGTGCAGTTCTCAGGTCCGCACTGTGAAACGAGAAACATGGAGCACCCGAAACGACTGAGTGGGGGATCGGCCGAACGAATCCCGACGAAATCTGCGCGTGTCTCTGTGATTTTTACGTCATCAACTTGACGAATGTAAACTTCCCTAAATGAGTCATCGCCTTGGTGCTCCTCCCAAGTCACGTAAAATTTTATAAATGCTTGTTTTATTTTGATTCAGAAGAACCAGCTGAAATTTCGATATGTATGATTAGGAAGAACGTTGAAATCGAAAAGTTCATTATTTTTTATCAACAAAGTGATGTGTATTCGATGAATCGGTTTACATCGTCATTGCAACCCAAGAAATAACAAATGGCTATCGGCTTAGAGGTTTTGTCGCCGTTGTAGTGTTCATTGCATGGAACGCGGTAGATTTGAAAATCGTTTTTTATATTTGCATATAACTAGGTAAAATATGTATTTCGTGACTTTCTATATAACGACATCCCTAATCCCTGATCAACTGAACTGCAATGAGTTCAATTCATGTTTAATATGAAGTATTATATCACAGAACACAATTTTTTTTTAGATTCGAATTAATGGTTCACGAACTATTATATTTGTAGATAGCTTCAGATATATATGTGATTATAATTGTATCCGAAATATAATCATCGAAACACGTTCTCAATGTTTTGGGAAGATGAAAAGTCTAGTCACTGAAACTGCACCCTCTAGTTTACGCAGTGTGAACCATTGAACTTGATGTTTTGAATGAATGGAATCTTCGTTAGTGTAATTTCGATTGGATTTTTGATTATACCAGAAATTAAAACAGGTATCGAAAAAACAGTTCAACGGTCATTCCCAATCGTTAGATACCCAATTTTGGTGTATATATTTTATAATCGAAAATTTGAATGATAATCTTAACCCAACTTTCTGTTTCATAGCAGCAACATCGCACAACGCTGTCATAATTTTCTTGCCTAAATGGACTAATCGGCGGAAAGCAAGTATTTTTTAGATAAAACAACATCACTTACCTAATTTTCGTTTTGTTCAACGTAATACATATTTTGACTTTTTTGCCAGGGTCAAATTAGTGAAAATCTTGCATTGCAATACACATGTTGATCATATTATTTATTATAATAATTCATTTCTCAACTGATCAATATGACTAGCATTATATATAAGTATACGAGGTTGTGAAAAAATCTTACATAAAAATAGTTTTGAAATTCTAGGTCGAGAAATATATCACAGAAAAACTCATTTTCTTTCTCAATTCACACCTCAACAACAAAATGTTTGACGAAACTCATTTCGAATAGTTTAAGAATCAGTTTTGAAAATTTGTACAAAACTAATGCCATGATTGACAATTTCCACGCTCCCTGCTGTGTTTCGTTCGATTAAATTCCGATTTATGAAGCTGACACCAATCAATCCTAAAAAAAAGGAAACCAAAACCCATTTCATCGCCTTAGAATTTCATAAATATCTTCTGTTCGAAAGATGGGACCTTGGTGTAAGAATTTCTCACAACCTTGTTATAATAAGTATATATTAATTCAATTATATATTATATAATACAACATTAACAACTATTTGTACAAATTGATACAATTAAAACAGCTACACATTGGCACAATTATAAATCCAAAAAACATAACAAATCCCATAACAATAGTTGAGTATAAATAACATTCAGACTTTGTAAAAACGCCGAAGCCATTGCGAATATTATAGAGAATATTCAATGGTGATAAAAATTGCTTCAAAGAAATCATAAATAAATCGTCAGAATAGTTCCAAAGTACTAAAAACACACGTAATTTTTTCCAAAGTCGTTTCAAGATATACATCGAAGAACCTTTTTATCAAGTTTTTTGGTATCATCTATTCACTTCATATAATTAATCATATTGAATCCGATAATTTTCAGCAAACAGTTCAACTGCATGACTGAATATTATTTCATATGCCAAAAGTTTCCAAAATCATGGAGCAGATGTTTATTATTTGCGGATGAGATCGAGGGTGATTTATGAGGTCTTTCAGCATTTCGTGTCCTTTTTCTTCTTGTAGCATTTTACAATATCTTTGTGCTGAAAATGGAAGATAAGGTTTATAGACAATTTCGTTGGGATGCTTTTGTTTTCGGAAAAGCTTGCAGGTAGCCCACACCAAGTAATAACAATGTTAAGTTTTATACAATCTGACATCTGAGCAGGCGCATCTCTCTAAATTTTACGGTATGTATAAGAAATCCCATTTTCTACAGGTACTAAAAAGGTAACAAAAGAAAAGTTACGAATGGTACTGGTCACAAAAGATTTGTCCACTTATGCTTCTAGAAAATTGAAAATTATCTGAATTACATGAAACAGTAGATTTTTTTAATGATTATTCGTGATATATTGTATAGAAAATAGGTGGAAATAGCATAAACATGTTTCCACATAATGAAATGAGAATGCACCAAACAGATCACAGTTTTTTAGTCGTTGTGAACTCTATTTATAGACGCCACTAATTCTGCTAGAAAATATTGTTTATTTTTTAGTTTAATGCATGGAAAATCAAGAAAATGAATCAAATGTTCTTAATTCTTAGTTTAGCTCATTTTCTGTACAAAATCTTGCATGAGAATGTGCAAAGTCCATTGTAACAATTTGTTTTATTTTATTTATTCCATATTTCATTTTATTTGCTGCATTGAGTCACTCCAATTCTCATTTCAGGTAGTTTCTTGTGAGACGTGTATATTTATCTTTCTTAATTCAATTTGTCTATACTTTGAAACATTTTACGACATAATTACCCAAAATTTTAAAGGCGCCTACTAAAAGGACCTTGTTAGAATACCAAACGAGATAAGACTTTTCCAAGACGGATTTTGAAGTAATCTGACGTCAGTTCTCCAACTCTAAAGCAGAATCACAAACAAACAGGTGAAACTAAAATAAGAGTTAAAAAAAAATAAAAACTCACGGTTCTTGGTACACACGTGATGGATCGCCCACACAGCCCACATCTGCACCCTGTAGTCCATATCGACAACCAAAAGCGCGAAAAACGGCCTGAAACTCCTGTACGCGACCATCTCGCTAGCCGGCGCCCGCCACCCGACTACCGCCCGTTCCAGCTCGGCCAGCATCTCGGACCGCCCCCGACCGACCGCGGGCTGCCCACCGTTCTCCGCTGTCCAGCGATGTTCGCCGTCAGACGCGAGATGCGCGACTATGCCGGCGGCGAAGTAGCTAACGTCAATGTTGTCGGAAGCCAACAGCGAGGCTAATTCCTCGATGAGGGCGGGCAGCATCAGGTGTGGGCGGAGGTGGGGTACTTCTGCGATGTTGTTCAATAGGCCTGTGTGATTTAATGGGCGGGATGACTGATTTTTGCAACAAATACCACGACTAGAGATTGCAAATCTCGCGAAATTGGGGCTCGAGCGAGAAATTAAAACAGTTGTAGCACATAATAGCAACTTTTGAATGATTTTTAGACTTAACCCTAAGAGTTGAACTACTAATCTTACCTAGAACTTTGGTCTCTATAGCTGAACTATCTTTGAAAACTGTCAGAACATCGAAAAACAGATGCGCTCCGTTTTGTTCTAAAAAAACTTGGCAGGTAGCCGAGCTTTCATCTGTCAAATTCCATAGGGCGCTGAGAGTGAATTTCAGTGTTATATCCTGTACTTTCGAATCCACTCTCGATTTAACCATGGTCAGTAATTTTTTCATGTACTCAGGCTTTGCTCCTAGCACTGAAGTTTCTTCAGTTGAAACCTATCAGAATAATAACGATAATGATCCTCATTTTCAAATGAGTTATCCTAATGTACAGTTGTACTGAGAAACAATTAAACACAAAATGATCTGACAATTTAAAATAAATTAACATATCGATAACACAAGAAAATTACTTTTAAGAACCGATAAAGAGAGATTGCGATTCTTTATACAGAGTGTTTTATTACTATGGTAAAAAAATGTTGATGGTTAAAAAGATGCACTGCATTCAAGGTGAAAATTTTATTTGCAAATTTCTCAATAGGTTCGACAGTTTTTATGATATCGGTTTAAAAATTGGTACATTGGGGGTTTTTAGGACGGCAAACAAGAATATTTTATCAGCATTAACGTAGTCCTTAGAGGGCGCCATTTACCCACTTTTTTGTCCGTCAAAAATTAACATTTTCGATCGAGCATTTATTAAACTATGTTATCTTTTGGACAAAAAAAGTATTCTTGGAAAAAGTCGAAAAACTTTACCGTTTTTACGATAAACCCGATTTTGAGTATTTATGTCAGTTTAATTTTTTTACCATATTAATGAAACACCCTGTTATTTTTAATTTTACCAATATTGTCAACATTATTATTGTTTTCCTTTTCTTGACTATTCTTCCTACTGCAACACTTGTCTGTGAATATCAAAATTGTCTATTACATGCTCATTTATTTACTTTTCCATACAATACAAATGAGGTACTAAACCCAGCTCTTTGTTATGGAGTATAATTGAAAGAAAAATGGCAAGCAACAACAACTATCGTGCTCAAATGAATAGACTATACTTATTAAATGGCTTCAATGCAAAAGATAATAAAAATATATGGAAATGATCGAGAATTTTATAAATACTTCCATCAAAGGTTGAATATAAATCTAAACTCACCTTTGCCGCTAAAATACTGCATATGGCCACCGCCATACGGTCCATATTAACATCCTCGAACCGACACAGAGCATCCAAGACCAGCTTAGCGCACCTGAATTTATCAAAACAAACATCCTGTAAGATCCTGTCACTGCACAACGTCAACAAAGAGTTTTTCTGCAGCTGAAACTCTCCGGGAAAATTTTCCATTGCGTAAAGGGTCAAAGTCACTCCCTTGCTCAGGGCTCTCGGATGGATGGTTTTTGACAGATCTCCTCGCGTCAGATTGTAGAGGCAAGCAGTGGCTGCCATTTGCACACCAAAAATGGTGCTGTTGGTTTTCATGACAGGTAAAACTAGGTTGAATACGTCGGGTCTTGCTTCTTGAAATGTGCTTGTCAGTTGGAATAAATAATATAAGGCTTTTTGGATGTAATGTGACCTGAAAAATAATGACTAAATTCGTGATTTCATTGATGCATTCTTATTTCTTTTTATCCCCTTTTCGCTGGATTAACTGACCATAACTTGGAATAAATGAAAATGACGACATTATTTCACTTTCTGTGTTACGAACAGTTTCGAAATATCACTCACCTATCTTTGTACTTCATGAGGGTAACTTTAATCTGTTCTTCATTTCCCAAACCAGCAATGACCAAATTCTTGAAATGACTCATACCTCCAGAATCTGAAAAAACTGGATCAAAAGCTACAGAACAAAGGACAATGCCCAAATATTGCAATTTTGGATGAGACTTGATGCAAGTCAACAATTCATCTTTAGAACTGTACTCTTTCCATCCGGAAATATCCAAAGCACACAGTTCTGGCATTACTTCTGGATCTTCAAGTAATGCCACAACAGGATGATGATGTATACATGAAAGTTGACTCTTCACTTTTTCATTACATAAACTAGCATCCAAATATCTGAGTAACTTGAGCTGTTGTATGGTACTGATCAAATTTTCAGATGAGGGAAGGTCCTGAAAAACAAACAAGAAATTATAGAGTTGTGAAACAAGTGTGGACAATTTTACTCACACAAATTGATAGACTTGTCAGTTTGGATGCAAGAGCTACTAAAGGCTTGAGATCTACTACATGTGTTCCTGATATGTCCAACTTCTCCAAATGTATTAAATCCTCACAGATTATCTCAAACACTATTTGGTTCAGTTGGGTGTAGGACAAATTGAGACTTCTCAGGTTCTTGAAGTTTGATATTTTTGCCATGAAAGTATATCCACATTCATATATGAAAGAACATCTTGTGACATTGATCATTGTGATATTATCTATGGACCATTCATTTAAGCAGTCTGAAACAATATATTGTGAAATCAGTAGTGATGCATAATGAGCAAGCAATGAGTTATTCTCACCCAACATTTCACCAATACTACAATTCTTCATAGCAACACATTCTAGTTCTTGGATTTTGTGCTGTTTTAAAACCTGTAATCCTTTCTTTGTCACTCTATCACAATTCCGTAATTTCAACTTTGTTAATTTTGTGTTTTCCATTGAAAATATGCTCAAAAGGGCATCTTTCAGTAGTCCTTTTTTCATTAACCTGTCAAGTAATTTTTCAGATACTTCTCGAATGAGAAAAATCTCTGAGTCCTTGAACTTGAAGTTCCTGGAGTCATTATCTTCTGAATTATTACAATACAATTCCTTTGTTTCCACTGGTTCTATAAAAGTTAAAATATTATCACATACGGATTGCAAACACAAGTCCTCTAAAGTATTGGGACTTTGGCACATTTTGGATATTATGACCAAAATGTATTCCTAAACCCAAGATTTATAATTGATTTTTATTGAATACGAAATGACAATGATAATATTCCATTGAATAGTGGAAAATAATTATATAAATAACAAAAAAAATTGACTATTTCAAACTTCATAAAAACATTGGGTGACAGTTATCAATGACAGCACTGACACTGACAGAAAACAAATGGAAGGTCGTTCGAAAACAAAAAACCACGGCAAAAAACCGTACTATCCCAACATAACCTTACATTTTGCTTGTTTACTTTTGCTTTGCGTTCTTGGATCGTATATGAAAATATGTTGATCATAAGTTGAGTTTACCATTCATTTTCGATACGATGGGTATTGATTTTGATATACTCGAACACTGCAAGAAAGTAAGAACTGATCATGGACCCCCGTATACCTGTCCCATTGAAAAATGTTCGAGATCTTATAAGTCAGTGTGTGGGCTACAATATCATTTGAAAAGTTATGATCATGATAATCCGACGCCTCTGCCACCGACTCCAACAAACACACCCAGAAATAAGAAAGGTATAACCAACAAAAAGCACCAAAACAGCAAGTAGCATATATTTTTGTTCTAGGACGAAACAGACTGACTAAAGCAAAGATTCCTCCCCAACTCAATGCTCCTGAACCTCTCACGTTCGAAGAGGCACAAACTCTGGTACAATTCGAAGTGAATGGGGTGGCTTGTAGATGGAATATCAATGAACCTTTGGAAGTTGTTCCAAGGGAAGATTTTTCTGATGAGGAAGCAGAGGTTAAGTCAGATCTGCCAACTGCTGCACCACAACCTTTAGTTCAGCTTCCTGAAGCTAGTTTCAGGGAGGTAGATGATTATAATATATGTGATGCCCCACAGAGGCCTAATGCTTATATCAGATTTATTGAAAAAAGTACAGAGGAATTGGATGGAGAGGTACTGATGATATTATTTTATTCTCTTGAAATATAATGGTGGATTTATTTGAGGTTGAATATGATGTGGATGAAGAAGATACAGCTTGGCTTTCTATTATGAATGAAAAAAGAGAAGCTGCTGGTCTGGCAGCTGTCTCTGTTGATTCTCTAGAACTGTTGATGGATCGTTTGGAAAAAGAATCATATTTTCAGGTGACATATTCTACTTTTTCTCTCATTTTCCCAACTTCAAACTTTTTTTATTCTCTCCAGGCATCTGTTAATGGACACTCTGGAGCAGTTGTGGATGATGATGCAGTTTGTTGCATATGCATGGATGGAGAATGCCAAAACACTAATGTGATTCTATTTTGTGATATGTGCAATTTGGCTGTCCACCAGGATTGCTATGGAGTGCCCTACATTCCAGAAGGACAATGGTTGTGTAGAAGGTTTGTGTCATTCATGTTTACTTATAGTGAGAAAATATCAATTATTCATGTGCTCAATTGAAAATTTGGAGTTGTAATTTGATAATAATGATTTTCTATTCAATTTCAAATGTTAGTATTTGATCACCCTGTATTGATTAATTATCGAAACTTCACCATAGCTGCAATAAAGGACATACCTTCTATGAGGAATGAATGATTAACTTTTTTATATAGAAGAAATTGAAAGTTATATTGAAGTCCACAAAATTAATTTTTGACAAAAAGTTTTTGAACTCAACTTTACTGATATAAGTGATCTCTGGACCTTAAAATTATTCATAATAATTGTTGTCTATTATATATATATTTTCGTACTGTAGTATAAATTTTATTAAAAAGTTACCTGGATCCAATCAAAATTATTTTCTATTTGTTTTCTACAGTAGACAAACCTGCTTTTGAATAAAAAATTTCATCTTTTTATTCAAGGTGCCTACAATCACCCAGTAGAGCTGTAGATTGTGACCTCTGTCCAAACAAAGGGGGCGCTTTCAAACAGACTGATAGAGGCACTTGGGCACATGTCGTTTGTGCATTGTGGATACCAGAAGTTAGGTTTGCCAATACTGTTTTTTTGGAACCAATCGGTATGTATTTCTCCAGTCTATTTATTTCAGGTTTATAGTGACGTCACGTATGCAACAGCTCGATGTTGCCGGATCATAAATTAATCACTTGATTACAATAAAACAGTGTTTTACGTTTGAAATTGTCCTGAAGTGTTGCCAGCTGTAATTCAGTGACAGAATTAGGGATTTTGCTCGATAAATTCTCAGCTATATCCAATCAGTATGTCAATGTTTCAGACTCGATCGAAACTATACCGGCTGCTCGTTGGAAACTGACATGCTATGTATGCAAACAAAAAGGCCTCGGAGCTTGCATACAATGTCACAAGAACAGCTGCTATTCTGCTTTTCACGTGACCTGCGCCCAGCAAGCCGGCCTCTACATGAACATGGACACTGTCAAAGATGGCGGCGATTCGCAGCCGGTGCTCGTCCAAAAAATCGCCTATTGTGATACTCATGCGCCAGTTGATAATGGTGTGTATAAACAATTTTAAATATTATTTATAATAGTAGTACTTTGCTTAAAAAAATCTAGCTGTTGTGAAAATAATGAAATGTTGGTAAACTTCTTCTTTGCGCCACTTTGCATGTCTCAATGTTGGACAAGAAAATCATTTTGAGATTGATACTAGAACTTCGATATTATCTTTATTTATGTTCAACTAACCTTCCAGGCGACTGCAAGAAAGATGATTCCAAAAAGAAAATGGCACAGGCTCGCAAAATGCTCGCCAAAAAACGCACCTCGGCCCCTGTCATCTTGATCCCCACCATTCCACCGGAACGGATCCAAGAAATCGGTTCTTTGGTCAGCATCGCCAAGAAATCGCAGTTCATTCAAAGGCTCATAGCTTATTGGATGCTGAAGCGACAGTACCGCAACGGAGTACCCTTGTTGAGGAGATTGCAGAGCTCCCAAGGAGGTACCAGGGACTCCAACACGAGCAATGTGGATACTATCGAGCTGTGCAGGCAGCTCAAGTATTGGCAGTGTTTAAGGCAGGATTTGGAAAGAGCCAGGTGAGGATTATTGATCAAGTAAAACCCGTGAAGAATTAGGCGATTTTGGCGAAATTTTTTGAAAAAAGTACTCGATAGAATGTCAGACAGTTAGAGATGGCCTGTCAGGAACATTTCTAATCTTTGTTATCCAGTCAAAATGTCATAATTTCAACAAACTTTTTTTGTATTCAACAGATTGCTATGTGAGTTGGTGAGGAAGAGAGAAAAGATGAAGTTGGAGTATACTAAAGTATCAGAGAAGTGTATGAGAATCAAGCTGAAACCTCTTGAAGCTAGTTTAAGGAACGTTTTGGATTTAATCCAAGCTAAGGATACTAATGAAATTTTTATAGAGCCTGTTGATCTAGAGGAGGTAATTTTCTGAGAAAAAATAAGCTACAATAAGTAGTATTTTTGTAATATTTTCCAGGTGCCAGATTATACGACAGTGGTGACAGATCCAATCGATCTTAGCACTATGAGAAGAAAGCTCGATGAAGGACAATATTCTGATCTCAACAGTTTGGAAAAAGATTTTGACTTGATGATAGCCAATTGTTTGGCTTATAATAACAGGGATACTGTTTTTTATAGGTAAGATTACCCTTCTCCCCCAAAAAAAGCGAATAAAGATCAAGAGCTGTCATTTGTCCAGACCTCTCAATATGCAGACTTTTACCTAATTTTTCGTATGCAGGGCGGGTATTAAAATGCGGGATCAATGTGGAGTCATTTTCCGACACGCCAAAAAAGAACTAGAAGCAGCTGGCCTGCTAAACAATAAAGGAAACTGTAAACAAAAATTGGGGATAGGACAAGCAGAAGAATCGATGGCGTCTGACATCGACAAAGAATTGGCCAGTTTACAGGTAAAAATTGAGCGATAACAGGAAATTGACCAAGAGTATTCATCCATCATTAATCACAGGGGCAAACAGGTGTCGATGTAGTAACCAAACTCGAGGAACTCCTGGTGAAGAGCCAAGCGCTAAAACACGGTTTAGCCAGAGCGAAGAGAGTCAAACTAGTGAGAAGCGAACTGAACAAAGCAAAAAAATATCTAGCTTCACTCACCGATACCGATCAAACGTCTCAGTCTGACGTGGATGTCGAAATTGACAGCGTCGACGTCAAAAATAGTTCGACTAATTCAGGTTAGTTACATAACCTCAAAATGGGGGCAATGTTTGAGGTACGTTTTGGATTCTAGTGTCTCCCTCTGGAGTCAACAGGAGGACGGCTGTGTTGTTCACGAAAAAAGCGCAGGCAGCTTTGAAGAAGGAAGATAAAGATAAGGAAGATAAAGAAGAAAAGGAGGATTCATCAGTATCAACTGCGAAGATGTAAGTACAGTAAATTTCATGTTAATATTTACGTCATATCTGTTTTATCAATGATTTTGCAAGTTTTTTCTACAGTTGGTAACACTTCATAAGGATGCCAAACTCATTTGGTATTTTTTGAGCGATTTTATTACGATTAGTAGACCTGCGAATTTTTTATGTTTATCAATCTACTTATTGGAAATCTGTTTTTTCGAGGGCCTATTTCATTGAATTTTTGTACAGTGGAAGGGAAGCAATTCAGGAGAAGAGCGACGTGTCTTGTTTATGAGAAATCATAATAAACTTATATTCCCTATATGGAAGAAGAATTATTTCCGAAGGTGTATAAATAAGTACCGGAAAATACTGTTTCGCGCTGTTTTATTCAATTTTTTATAAAAATCGTGCAACCACAAACATTTTTTTCAGGAAGAAGAAACCTAAACCTGGCGTTCCTCTGGAATCCCATCCAGACCCCAATCAGGTGCCGGACAGCTTCAAAGTGTACCGCGCAGGCGCCCCCACCACCGACGAAGAAAACAGTGACAGCGACAACAGCCTGTCAACGTGCTACTCGAGGTCTCTCTCAGAAATCGCCTCGGACGATGACAGCGACTGTTCGGAAGACAGCGCCACTCAATCTACCTCGGAAGCGGTCGTCGATAAAGAATTGAAACCCATGCAGCTGGTTTGGGCCAAGTGCAGGGGGTACCCTTGGTATCCGGCGTTGATTATTGATCCTCAGATACCCAAAGGTTGGTGCTTTATGGGTTTTTAAAGTGTAAATCGCGAGATTGGCAGTTTGTGTGTTTTTTTGCAAATAATAAATTCAAAATTCTTTTGTTGGATCATTGTTCATAATTCTGTTTTTAGGTTACATCTACAAAACCGTCCCTATGCCATTTCCACCTCAGGAAGTGTTGGATCTTGCCGAAAACCACTCTGAGCCCGTGTTTTTGGTTTTGTTTTTTGACGCCAAACGAACATGGCAATGGTTGCCGGCAGAGAAGTTGGAATTGCTGGGTTTGGATCCAGAAAAAGACGAAGCCAAGGTAAATTCAACCCTCTACGGCGATTGATGTTTTAATTAAATTTTTTTTTTGAAGGCAAACGAACCAAGGAAGCCTACTGATAAAAAAGCTGTTAAGAAAGCTTATGAAAACGCCCTAGATTTTCAAGCACAAATACAGGAAACTGAAGAAACAGAAGAAAAAACCTAGTGTTGACATTTGACATGTAACTTGGGATTGTGTTGGATATGAAGGACATTCAATAAATAAATGACATAACAATAGTAAAACTATGTAATTCATACATAATTTATTTTTAATAAATCAGCAAATTGAGACTTCTATTGCCTGATGATCAATTTTTCTTTCCAGTCTTCTTCTTCCCTGAAAATAACGTTCCAATATTTATCTACAATATTGGCGTCTAACTCTGGAAGTGTCATTTGTCATACCTTCTACTTCATTGGGAAATTGTTTTGCTGGTAAGCCGTCGAAACCGAAATCATCTAATCCTATGAAATCGACTTCCCTTCTCGATTGTGATCCTGGATCTCTAGTCACTTCTATAGGAGCATCTTCACCTTCTACGTATGGCTCATCATCATCTGCTTCGTCTACTTCGTTGTCGCCTCCTTCGAAATCATCAACAGTAATCAGTATGTCGAACTAATTTGAGTTATAAATTAAAATACCTTCGACATTGTTAGGTGGTTGATTGAAAACAATTCCAGGATCTTCGTGGATGACAGATTGATCTAAATCTCCTGTACCTTGACATTTTACAAAACAACACTGCGACATCTGTCGGAATTTGTACGATCTCTTTCCGTTTCTGTTCGCCAATGTCAGTTTTTTGAATTGTGTGTGTTTTTTGCGGTGTTTTAGATGATGACGTTCTGATTGATCTAAAACAACGACAAAAATCAGTAAAACTGAATATTCTGTGAAGTGTCTCGGTTATTTTTACCAGTTTTATTTCCTAGAAAATTCGATATTGCCGGCAAAGCTTGATCAACATTGTTGGCTACTTGTGAAAAGATAGATCCAGTTTGATTTCCCTGATTGGGTGCTGTTGAAGGTCCGTTTGCTGAAATCTGAAAGAGTATGTTCAAGGGATTATACAGGGGGTTTATAAGTTATCCTCTACTCGAACTTGTACCTGAAATTCTTTGGACTTTTTTTCATTTGTTATGGTAACAGCACAAACAAGACAAAAAAATTGGTCAAAAATCTTTTGCAATCGAAATCAATGTTTATTTTATGTCTGAACAAAAAAAAAAAGATAAAAAATACTCACTCCTTCGGTACTAGGCGGTGTCGAAGATTCAATTGGTACACTTGGGTATGGGAGAATCGGCCCCCCCGGTTGATAAGGGGGTCTCCCATCACAATTTTGTGACATAACTTCGATGGGGCAGATTACGGCGCATTTCATGGGCGGACAGTGTTTATAATTGATATGCTTGCGCCTCAAAGATGATTTCTCGTAGCCCTTCTTACCATCGTGGTGTTCTAGAAATTAATATACAGGGTGAATCAGAGAATATTTAAGGAAATTTTCTTATACTCAGTTACCTCGAGGGTTGTGTTTTGGAAATGTTCACATATATACAATAAGGTGCTTAGCAAACTCTAACTCTTTGCTAATTTCATGACTTACCCTTGGATAATGTTGAGTGTATACAATTCAACAGCACAAAGAACAGTACGGATTTGAGATACATTTTGGCCTGAGTCTAAGCAATTGAAAACAACTGATTATATATCATCGTTTATAAAACCAAGTGAGGGTATCTTTATCATTGCATATGTCGCATATTTTCTTCGAAAAAATGCTGCCTTGAAACACAATTCATGGTAATATTTATGGAATTCACCGTGAATACTAAATGATGCTATCACGTGTTTTCGAAGAAAGTAAGTGTTCGGTCATGGTATTTTTCCCCACACAGGGTATAATAATAACTCGCACGATACAAAATGACTGAATGATGAGTATACATATATGTATATGATCACATTTATGTAATACACCCTATATTTTATATAATGTTCAAGTTTTTCTGACTATTCTGATTGGAAATCAGAATGTGACCGTTTCTGAGTTGATTAAGCGTTTCTCAGAAAGTTATTTTGATTGTGACCTCAACAATTCACAGTATGTACAAATTAAAGAAAAAAAGTTCGTTTCCTAAAGTTTTTGCATACAAAAACACTTGAATTATCTTCGAATTTTCAGTTCTGAACACCTACTGTAATTTTTGTTGTATTCATTTTTTAGACTGATTTAAGAAAAATCAATTTGGATACATTTCAATACTATCAGTGCAAACTTTTATTGAATTTCTGAACCGAAAACATATACACGAATTCTTTCAGTTGAATCAACAGTAATCCACCGTTTGGTCTATATAATGAATTGAACATATATTTTTTATTCCAATTGCCATCTTAAACACCATCAACTTGTTTTTCCTGAGAATCGCCGAAAAAAACGTAGAATGGCAACTGTGCATTTTCTGACAAGCTGTCAAACACTTTCTTGCAATATTTGTTGCGACTTGACATGACACGCGTAATTTCATTGGTGCATTATTATTCTATCTTGTTCTTATACTCGGAGTGCGCGACATCTACTTTTGATCGTTTGAAATAGTCGAGATGAGACCAACAACTTAACCTGTGTGTGTTTGTATGGGTGAGTGTTATTTTAGGCCATTTTTGTATTGAAAGTATATATCTGGATGATATATGATGAACAATTATTTGAAATAAACTTTATACCATCTGAAAATGCAGCGGAGGTAACGTTAAGTTGAGATCACGAAAAATGTGCACTGTTCTTCAATGCTCATATCGTATATGGTACTTCAGATATCTCTTTACACAAATTTCCTTTGAATCCCAAGGTAGTTAAGAAATAGCAGACAATCTTGAATGTAGGGAAACCTATTTAATAACCTAATTTATTTCAGTGATTCGAGGAATCGTACTGAATAGTGAGGTTATTTCACTGAATTCATATTATTTGTTGATAAGAAATGTGTGCAGGTTGTTGCGAGGACAAATCATCTTGCAGGTACTCATACTCCTCGAACACATTTTCAACAAATTCTGCTGATAACGTACCACCTGAAAATGATAATTAGGCATCTACAAAATAAAATATATTTGAACTCGTTTCCGTCATTACCCAAGAGGTAGAGTTCTCAATGCGTTGCTTTTTTTAATGGAAGCATCCCCAGTAGGCCTACAAACCATGTTTTTCAAAATATTCACACATTTACCCCTTCCAGAAATTAAAATTAATTCCTGAAATTCGTTCAATAGCATTTTTACAAAATTGCAAAATGCACTTCATATATTGTTTCAGATTACGTCTCTGAAAAGTCTACGCGGCACTTATTTCACGTCTTTCAGTTATTTCACTGCATTTACCCCTTCCAGAAATAAAATAATTTCTGAAATTCGTTCATTGGCATTTGTACAAAATTGCAAAATGCACTTTATATTGTTTCAGATTACGTGTCTGAAAAGTCTACGCGGCACTTATTTCACATTTTTCAATTATTTCACTACATTTACCCCTTCCAGAAATAAAATAATTTCTGAAATTCGTTTATTGGCATTTGTACAAAATAGCAAAATGCACTTGATATTGTCTCAGATTATGGGTCTGAAAAGTATAAACCGCGCTTATTTCATTTGTTTTCACTTATTATTCACTGAGAATAGTTCGTCTGAACGAGATGATACCTACTCGAACCGCATTTACCCCTTCCAGAAATTAAAATTGATTCCTGAAATTCGATCATTGGCATTTTTACAAAATTGCAAAATGCACTTCATATTGTTTCAGATTATTTGTGTGTCTAAAAATCCACGAAGAACCATTCACAAAAATATATTCAAGCTCAAAATAAAACGAATTCTTTCCATTTTTTAAATCTTTAATGTAAATCTCGAGAATAAATATCTGAATTCGAGAAATCATAATGGGCCATTTGAAAATCGTTCAAATGTGCGACGAGGTCATTGAGGCACTGTAAAAATTACAGGAATCGAACCTTACTGATTGTATTTGTATTCGAGACGTTCCTTTCGTGACATGCTCTCACATGATCTGAATGAATTCACCAGATGATACTCGAACACCATGAACACTTTTCTGAAATAAATAATTCCTGAAATAAAATAATTCCTGAAAAAAAAATTATTCCTGGAATAAAATAATTCATGAAAAAGAATAATTCCTGAAAAAATAATTCCTGAAAAAAAATCCTGAAAAAGAATAATTCCCGAAGAAAAAATAAGTCCTGAAAAAGAATAATTCCTGAAATAAAATAATGCCTGAAATAAAATAATCCCTGAAATAAATTTATTGCTGAAATGAATTAATACCTGGAATAAAGTAATTCCTGAAATTCGTTCATTGGCATTTTTACAAAATTGCAAAATGCACTTCATTTGGAAACTTATCGTAATCGTCAGGCCTACCTTCTTTTACATGAAAAAGTGTTTCACAACAAGTCATTGAACAATCGGTACATCAAAATACTGAAAAGAATGTTCATTTTCGAATTAAAATCCTCAACATTGCAGTAGCAAAAGTAACAGTCGTCTCCAATGCGATTTAGTACAAATCAAATCTACAATCGAATACGCGCTTGAAGAAATCGAGTACGCCGTCAAGTGATTAACAGACAAATAATCCATTGAAATTAAAAGGCAGGAGTTCGAGGTTAGGAAGCAAATTTCTATATCAAGAAAAACTATCGAAACTTCCTCAAGCACAAAAAACACTGTTCATACCGACTCTTTAAGGTGACAACCTCTTTTTCAGAGAGGAAAATTACGAACACCAAAGTCAATACTCTCCCCTCGTAAGGGTACCGGGCGTGCTTTAAGGCGAGGTTTGTCAACAGTCGTTCTCGACTGGTCGAAAAATCACTGGAAAAAAATTAAAACGCCTCTGAATTTGAATAGACTTTCCGTCAGTAAGTCACTGGACGGCGTAAATGATTTCTTCAAGCACATCTTTGATTGTAGATTTGAATTGTAACAACGCACTGTAGACGACTGTTACTTTTGCTACTGCGATGTCAAAGATTTCAATTCGAAAATAAACATTCTGTTCAGTATCCTGATGTACTGTATGTTAAACGACCTGTCACTTGAAACACTTTTTCACGAAAAAAGAAAGGTGGGCCTGTGTAATTTGGAAAAGTAAGGTTAAAATCGAGAAATTGCAATTTGGACATACTGAACGTATATCCGGCTATAAGAATTCTCTGGAATCCTACGAATTCCATAGTTCGTCGGAATATTGTGGGTGCACCCGCTGAAATTCGTGCAAAAAGTCATGCATAACCCAAAAATCACTTACCTTTTTCTAGAAGAACTACTTACTACCTGTAAGAATGAAAAAAATCATTAAATCTCAAGGATAAATATATCTGAAATCGAAAAATCATAATGGACAATTTCAATATCAATAATATCGATATCAATATCAATAATAATGATAAATGTCCTTTATTAAACCAATTTACACTGATCCAATAGGCTATCGACCTAAGTCCTTCTGCCAATTAAGATGCTCAAATATGTACACGAATTGAAAGAAAAAAAAACATAACAAATCGATACAAAAAAGATTACATCAGTAAGTTAGAAATAGGTTTTATGGGGAGCTAAGATACTTCTTAGGTGAATGTGAAATATTTTAATATGAATTCAATTGATCAAGTCAAAGATGTTTTTCAGAATTGTTTGCTGACAATTTTCGAGTGAGGAGACAAAAGCTCAATGTGACGTTGTAAAAGTTACAGGAATCAAAAAATCACTCACCGATTGGTAGTAGTAGTTACACCTTCTATCCTAGTTCTTTGTTTTCCAGACGTCACATGCCATCTATAACAAAATTGAAAATGAATCTATAAAATTGCACTTTTTACGAGCACTTTTGTTGGTACTTCGTATTTTCGTGCAAGTACACGAATTCGATATTAATACAAAGTTGAAATTTCACCTTCTTTTCTTGAATGTCAAGAAAGTACAATTTCACCAAGAAATCAGTAAATTTCAATAATAAAATACTAAAAAATATACCTAAACATGTATCAAAGGGAAAGTAACTCCGATTTTGATGAAATTTTCACAGAAACTTCGAAACACTAATATAAACACCCAGTGATAAAAATTTTTTCGCGAAGGAGCCACCGTGTTCATCGAATTATCTGGAATCGTTGAATAATTGTATCCCGAACTTTGAAACAAATTAAATCTACGACTTTTTATTCACTTGGCAACGTTGCTTGTTATGGTGACAATAAACTGGTCATTTGACATTTCAATTATTGCACGCCATATTGGGTTGAAAATATTCAATATTAAATTATGGAAATTGACATTTTCACAGCTTTCCATCATGGAATTTATTGTGGAAAATGATTTTAGGGCATATGAATGATGTTTTAGTCTATTCAAAATCTGTCCTACTAATTACGTGAGTGCAATATCGAACAAATTCTTTAGTCTTACCGTGATCGATTTTCAGAAACTTTCCTAAAAAAAGTATGTTAGTGGTTTTTCCGCGGAAAAATTCTTATTACTGTTCGAAAGCGTCTGTAAAAAATTTTTCGGAATTTTTCGAAATCGGAGTTGGTTCCCTTTGCTGCAGGTTTTCGAAATAAAAAAACTCACCCATTAATTTTTCCCAACATGCCCACTCTCAAACTGTCCTTGAAGCACACACACACATACACACACACACACACGAGATCACTGGAAACACAATCGCGAAAACTTTCCACCGCACGAGAAAGTCTTTTCGTCACGCACGTCCGAACCCAACGGAGGTTTAAAATCGAATGATTAATCTGTGTCGTCTTATCAGTCTGCCAATTCCTTTATGTGTGATTAATAGGGTTGAATAATCGAAACTTAGTCATCTCTGCGATACCGAAATGTGTGTACAGGATGATTGAAATATTTTCAAATCAAATTCTGCTGGCTATTAGGAGTTTGTCAGAACTCGGACTCCTCTGACTGACTCAAAGATGCCTCTAGGGCTTCGCTAAATCGATAAAATCACATCCATCATGTGACCAACTTCAATGAAAATGTTTGTTGGTATTTACGTATTTCGGTACGAAAACACGAATTCCAAATTTCCAACGAGCCTGTGTTATTGTTGTTCACACCTCAATCCGACATTTTGTCATTCGCAGCGCCATCTCGCGGTACGTGCTGTATAAACTAACACCTGGCAAATATCTTTGATGGAATGACATATCCTTGTATCAATCGGATGAATAAGCAATAACTCCACAAAAATATTTATTCAATCTAATAATATAAACAGTGTCTTATAAAAAAAATGGTACGTATTTCTATTTACAATATCATAACATTAAAGTGTCGCATATGATCCGTTTACGTTTTCCCAGCTTATTGTCGGTTGTCTTGATGATGTTCATGGTGTCTCTCATGGACGCCATGATGCTTCTCCTGGACTTGTCCATGATGGTGCCTCTCTTCGTTTTTGTGGTGGACGCCATGTTTCTCATGGGTATCGTGATGTTTTTCATGTTCTGAAACATATCAATTATCAACCAATCATACTTCTCCTCCCTGCTTGACAAGACAAGCATTCGCGATTGACAGCTGAAGGTAAACAAATGAAGGACGTCCAGTAAATGTTTCGTAAACGAATATAAGATTCAGTTCAGTGTTTTTACCTGGTTCCTACATTATTTAGTCATTTAGTGTATTTTTCACACAGAAACGACTATTTTTTTTAAACCACCCAACAATAACTCCAGCGTTGCCAAATCTGGAGAACTTGCTGGCTATTCGATAGCTTCTCATCCCCAATTTACCACTTTCAAAATGCAATCAAGAAACCCACGTAACCTTCAAAAATACTGTGACGAAGAACAGCAGAATTTTTTTTTGACATTGATGGCCTCTCTCGTTGAAATAGCTGAACTTTTCATCACCCTGTAATACTCACCGTTCAAATGATGGTTGTTCAGGCCGTGAGAGTACTTGTTTTGATGATTCCTGTTTGAAATGGCATAATGCACAGGGACGCACTCGTAAGGGCAATAAGGCAAAGCTGAAATAAAGAAAATTGTTTTCTTCAATTCCATGGATTGTGATCGATTTATAATTCTGAATTTTAATGACTATTACGCATGGTTCTTATGGTATATTCATCATTGTGCATCCATTGTAGCAATATTTCGAACATACGACCTGTTATTCATACCACTCTGTTTATTTTAAAAATCGTATACAGGAAAGATATAAAATTTGAATATAGGGTGACACTTAGAGACAGAGAAGCACAAGTCAAAATAACCAAAAAATGAGTTTTTACAACTATGAGAATCAAAATTCAAAACTACATGAATCCCAAAAGTACTCGTATAATTGTCTATGAATAGAATTTTGATGATGCCTTTAATGATTATTATTGAGCCTGCGCAGATTTCCAGTCAATAATGAAAAAGCATCACTAATTGCTTGTATATCTTGGATAATTTTTAGTTAATTTAGTGTACGACATTGAATTTGGATAGACTGTGAAGTTTAAGAAATAACGTTAATAATTTTTTTTCAATTATCAAATAGAGAGTAAGACCTTTATCTCAATTCCTGAAAAGCGATATATTTTGAGATTTTTTTCATCTATATTGGTACATTTTTTAGAGACACCCTGTGTTTCTTTGAAACATTGGTTCCTAATGTATAGAGTAATGAAAATTCTTACTCGTTGTTGATGGAGTTGTAGGCGTCGTCCTTGTCGTCGTTGTTGGCGTCGTTGTAGGCGTCGTTGTAGGCGTCGTTGTGGGCGTCGTTGTAGGCGTCGTTGTTGGCGTCGTGGTTGGAGTTGTTTTTGTTGTCGTTGTTGTAGGTGTTGTTGTTGATGTGGTTGTTGGATAACCTGTAGATTTCGTAGCTGAAATAGAATTCATTTAAATTAGTTCTAATTTCATTACTGATGATATGCTAGATGGCATTGAAGTAGTTAGATTTTGAGATTTTTCGAAAAATAATTTATTTTATTTAAATGGTATATTAAAGTATAAGTGGATAAAAAGGTCTTTAAAACACGCGCGAATTTTCGAAATAAAGCAAATGTTTTAAAGACCAGATCCACGAATACTTTACGCTATTTTTTTTATTGGTGCCACATTTTACGTTTGAATAAAGTTTTGCATCTGTCAGTTATATTTTATTTGACGTTTACAAAGTACTCCAGTCAATAATCGAAAATTTGTCATTTATACTTCACGTTTCTCGTTTCTTTGTTGATGTTGCCATGGTAACTTTAAACAACGCGCGTTTTTTAAAGTTCGTTCTAAACACGCTCAGGTGTGCTTTAAATGGGTGAAAAGGGGCACCAATAAAAAAAATGGGTAAAATGGGGCACCAATAAAAAAAATACTATGTTACTCTCTATATCTCTAACATTATGTGCAGAAAGTTTCATAATGATCAATTGAGTAGTTTTTGCGATGAATGCATTGATATATTATTCGTTATTTCTATTTTGAATCTATTCAATTTACGATTGCTCTGAAATAATTCTACTTACTTGAAGAACTTCCTTGATTGGGGGTAGTACCTGTGGAAAAATTATAGAATTAACACAGAAATAACTCAGAATTATATAATATATACTATAGTCTATTCATTCGAAGGAGAGTTATTATATGTTTACTTATTTTTCAATACCGTAATTATATTATAAAATTCATAATGATGCCAAGATAATATATCATTTCATACGATTTTTGAATTGAGAACATAGAGCTCACAATTCTCTTCCTTCAAATGAAAATACCATAATAATTATCTTGTGAGAATAATCACAAGTCAGAATGAAATAACAACACACAGAAACAAAATAGTTAAAACTAGTTTTCTCTTACTTGTTGAACCTCCACCTTGAGTGGTAGTACCTGAGAAAAATAAAATAAAGAAATAATTAATTGCCACTTTATACTAGACATCGATACAGAACTCGACGTTTATTTTAATAAACATCATGAACAGTACGAATGCACGATTTCTATTAAAGTATTTTTATGCAATTAAAAGAGATTCGGACATTTATCAAGTTGGCAACACTTCGTAACGATGCCTAAAATTTTCAATTCAATTTCTGAATTGAAAATAGTTGAGTCAGGATTTTCACTGAAGAAATGAAACAACCGACAACAATGCATACTTTGCCAAACTGTCAAAATTGTCTTTGAATAAAAATACTGTATTATAATTATTTTGTGAAGATATACTTACTTGTCCCACTACCCTGAGTCGTAGAAGTGCCTATGAAAATTAAATAAAAAATGATCAGTGTATAAAAATGGCGTTAATAATTATGATTTATTATGCAGTATAGGTATAATTTTCGGAAAACAATGAATTTTTTACGAGTGATACTCACCTGAACAAACTATTTGACATTGTTGAGCATCTCCTGGAAGAAAAAATATATTTTATTAGCCCGAATAATTGAAAAAAATTCCCTTGTTACTTCACGAATGTACCAGCAAATATAAAAATGAATTCACAACTCACCTAAATTCGACACAGCTGCCAAAATTACTATACAGTACGTTATCGTGGTACCTGGTCTCATTTTGAAGTTCAGCTAGCCTACTTCCTACTTCTGCTAGCCTTATAATGACAGTTCAATGTTTTCAATTGTTCTTTTATAGGTATGTGTATCGATGAAAAAGAATGTTCGATAACATTACAACATTTTTTTTGTGCTTCTCGCATGTTTGTCCTGCATATTTGGCATTCACATACAGGAGTTATTTTTTTAATACCCAAGTTTTATGATTATTATTTCACGTCTCTTGAGAAGAGTAGAAAAGAATTCACGAACATTTTCTTGACCTCATTATTGTTCCAAGAAGAGCTTCATCATTTTTTCTTGAATTTTTTTATTGAAAACTATTCGATGAAGGGATATACTGCAGATAATAGGATAGTCTGAAGAAAATTCAGTGCTAATATTGAAATCGTAATAACTACAGATAATTAAATTTTCAAGAAATTATCTAGAAAATCTCAACGAATAACGATTGTTTCCTTCATTCTCATTGTAGAAACTGAACAGTAAGTTGTTCATAAATTATTGTATTCAAAGAAATACTGTAAATATATTAAGAGCATTAATTTCTGAAATGTTAGACGTGAATAACCCTGTATATTTTTGTTTTGTTCTACTATTGTAGATAAAACAAAAATTTCAAATATCAGAATAATGTTTTTTACACAACATACATGAATATGATGATAAATAAATGTTATCGTTATAGATTGCTGAAAGCAATTGTTTACATTTTTGCATATGATATGCATATTTCATTTCATTGCGATTGAAAAAATAATACAACGTTTCGAATTTATCCCTTCTATTTTCTTCTTGTACAACATTTATGTTGAAAATACCATTAACTATGTTTCGACTATTACATTCTTCTGTTTCTCTGATATTTCTTCCTCGTATAATCAGTTATTGGTCTTATGATGAAATAATAGAAGAATTCTACGAAACTTAATAGACTAGCTCCAAGAAATAGAGAGGTAGCCCCACCCATAGACACTGGAAAATAGCAGAAAAGATACATTTTATTCACATTGATTAAAAAAATAAATATACACTAATAAATCCATGATTGATCCGGAATTTTCGGTAAAATTTTTAGTTCCTGAATTGTTTTGTAGTATTCTAAACGAGTTTTTTTGAATTATGGAGATTGTAATTCATTATATCATTATTAAATGTAATTATTCTTCGAGATAGTAGAACAACTTTTATTATTCATTCGCAGAAAGTTCCGATATTTTTTCCATTGAATTTCTTACCAACTAAATCCAATTTTCCTCTAACAACATTTCTCTTGAACCTTTCAGTGGGCAATCTTTCTAAAGACAACTCAACTATAGCATAATTTTCCATAATTCTACAAAAAAAAACATCTGTTTATCTTAAATAATCTTAATTTATTGTAATCTGTTGATTCTTTTCTATACGTGTTTTTCTAATTATTCAATTCGAGTGCAGGAAAAGCCAAGAACTATATCAATTCTTTCTCTCCCTTACCCATACTTATTATCTCTAGTAACAGATAGTTCGACTTCAGTGCAACTGGGCAGGCAATCACAGACGAGACCCGTTCTGTTAGCCCACGATGCTTTCAGAACTGAAAGCTCGTTGTAATGCAGTGCTAAACATTGCAGACCCTCGAGATTGCAGTGTATTTCGGATGCTGTAACGTCATTTCAAAGCACCGAAGGTATAGAAGAGTAAGAGTAATGAGAATAAGAGAATAGTAAGAGTAAGAATAGGAGTTAGAGCAAGAGTGAGTGTAAGAGTAGGAGTAAGAGTAATAGTAATTAATAAGAGTAAGAGGAATAAGAGTAAGAGTAATAAGAATACGAGTAAGAGGAATAAGAGTAAGAGTAATAAGAATACGAGTAAGAGGAATAAGAGTAAGAGTAATAAGAATACGAGTAAGAGGAATAAGAGTAAGAGTAATAAGAATACGAGTAAGAGGAATAAGAGTAAGAGTAATAAGAATACGAGTAAGAGGAATAAGAGTAAGAGTAATAAGAATACGAGTAAGAGGAATAAAAGTAAGAGTAATAAGAATACGAGTAAGAGGAATAAGAGTAAGAGTAATAAGAATACGAGTAAGAGGAATAAGAGTAAGAGTAATAAGAATACGAGTAAGAGGAATAACAGTAAGAGTAATGAGAGTAAGAATAATAAGAGTAGAAGAGGAATAATAGTGAGAGTAATAAGAATACGAGTAAGAGTAAGTGTAATAAGAGTAAGAGTAATACAAGAAAACTTTAAGATAACTGTATGGAACATACTAGTATTTGGAATAAGATGGTGTACACATCCACATTTTTTTAGTTGAGCATCTTTCCTACATTGTACGCAACACGCTGTATAGCTGTAAAATCCCAACACATCCAGATTTGATTCTTCAGGAAAACGGCATTTCCTTTGGTCTATGCTTACATATTTCACCTGTAATATAACTTTTTTCGATAGTTTTCTATACTATATTTATTGTTCTACAAGCTACATGAATCAAAATATGAAATATTTTTCACAAAATGGAGAAATGGGGATACATTAAACATAAAACTCGGCATTTTTGATATTAACATCGACAGTTTGAAACTATCCAGCTAACCTCTGGTTGATTTTCAATCTCCTTGATTGCCAAAAATCTTTGGTAACGAATATTTGGGGCAACTTGCAAAATATTCGATGCCAAACTTGTCAATGAAGGCACTTCTTCTGCACCAAAAGTATAAACCTAAAAAATTACGACTTCCTAAAAACGACAATGAAATTCATCTTTTTCAAAAATAAGTTCTCGCAGAAAAATTTAAGATTACTTGGGAGGAATCGAAAATAATTTATTTCTGTACTTACGTTCATAAAACCCTTTAGTTCTAGATAAAGTGATCCTAGGCCACTATTCTTATTAGAAATCATTTTATATTTGGGAGAAACTTTTTCTCTGAAAAATGGGAGAGACAATCTTACAATTGTTCTTAGGTTCTAATACTTAGTATAACTTGCTTCAAAATAACCTTTTTAGTTGAAAGTAGCTTACATGGTTTGCATTGAATTGATACCAAAACATTTCCCAATTTCAGTACTCATTGCCCGAAAATATTGACAACAATTAAATTCTCTACCCATCCATTTACATTTCTGGAATATTTCTGTACAGGTACTTCGTACCTAGAAGTTGTATTATTCAATTTGATATTCTGAAATCAACATTCGCTCACCATATCCGAGAAAAAACTCAGATTTTGCATTAAACACTGTGGATTTCGTTGTGGAAGATCTGGTCCACAGGTTTGTAAAGTGTAGAACGACAATCCTTTATAATAAACAAATTCGTTTACTATTTCATCCAGATTATAATCATGGGGATCCCCGAATACCCTAAAAATTACGACAAACTCATACCAACTGTTGATTTTCAACTACATATACATAAAATTCTTCGGAAGAAGGTGCCCAATTGGAGATTTAAACTACCGTTGAGGGCGCTGCAGTACGTCAACAAATATGACGTGTGACAAGTGAAGGCAGCCCCAAGAATTTGTTTTTACTGAAACTGTCCTCGTCTTACTTCAAACAACAAATTCAAACAAACAAACTCAATAATGCATTTACTTATCTGTAACTTTAGCAATATTTTCTTGGTTGTCACTCTCACAAACAACTACAGTTGGGAAATTGGTATCCCAATCTAGATAGTTAGTTTCCACCACGAAACTAATGGCGTTATTCTGAAAGTCCTTCCATGAGGTGTGAACGAGAAGACCAGCAGCTATCCATCCCAAAGTACAACAAATAATCCAAAACACTCTGTAGAAATGGATGCTTTGAAGGTGGTGAATTTTTCAACTAGCATATGTACCTTTCAGTCCAGTGTCTATCATTCTCGACGATGTATCTGTAGCCATGAAAAGAAGAATTCGATAGGTAGCTTTCGATTACAGATTCTTCTTCTCTTCCAGGGGTTTCCATAGTCTGAAGCGTAGTGATCATACTCAAGAGGCGTGCCATAAATGAAACAATCATTGATTTTATTTTATTCATCAAGAATTCTTTTCTTCTCATTGACTACATTGTGGTTCATGTGGAAATGGGAGTTTAAAAAGACTATTGCGTGACGAACATATTTTATTCGAGACACCATCAACAGAATAATATGAAAGCACAACATTTCGTGAATCAATGAAATTGAATTATTTAGTTTCTTTAGCCAATTGCATCTCCAAGGAACAAGTAACGTTCCTCTTCACCAGCGAAGTTTCTTCATCATTCGCAGCCTCTTCCACAACTTCAGCTTCATCATCTTCTTCATCACTCACATCGACGAATATTTTCTCAACCATGCCTTGGTAATCAAAAGCCTCCCCAGACTGGTAGTGACTCGAATCACTATCCTCATCTTTGACTGAGATGCTCTTGAAGTACTCCTCCAGCTCTTCCTCGTTAGTGGAAAAATATTCCTCGTGATCAACAGAAGTGTCTGATTCCTCTGCCTCATCAACTTCTTTTTCTCCTGCAATCAAAGCCTTCAAGAAATCCTCTTCTCCCTCGCTTTCTTCCTCCAGAAGCATCCCCATGTCTTCGTAGTGCTTCTTGAAAACACTCTCTGGTATGTCATCCAGACTCTTGTACCTCCTTCTCCTCGGCTCTGGAGCAGCCTTGGTCATGATTTTTTCCTTCACTTGTATGAGCTTCTCCACCACTTGGATTTCTTTCTCCACAGCTGCGTTGTAATCTTTGATGACTGCGTCTCGAGCTCTTCTGGATTTCTCGTTGAACTCGGCCAGGTCTTTGGTGAAGTCTGCCAGCTGCTCCCGAACTTCCGCTATTTTATTGCAAGCTATCAAAGCGTTGTCTTGCTCCTGGTTCTCCTCACTTGGCACGTTCTCGAGGATCCGCCCTTGGTCTTGCTGGAGAACTGGGTAGTTCTGTGACATCCTCAGCATCCTGTAAACCTGGGGTGGCTTGGCTTCAGTTTCAGTGTAAATGCTCTTGTATTTGATGCTGCTGATGCTTTCTGTAGTGTTTCTGGCGTACATGACGACGTCATCCTCTTCAGCTATGTCTCCAGGAGGCGTTATCTCGTACTCTGGTTTGTCTTCCCTCCTACTTTGAGCGAGCATCTCGCAGAGCTCGTCCTTCACTTCCTCCTCCTCTTTTTTCCTCTGTATGGGTTTGAGGATTTGGATGTTCTCCGTGGGTACTTTGAGGTCCCACTCCATGATCTCCCTGTAGCTTTTGTCGTCCTCCAACAGGTCTTTAGGCTTGGGGGATGTCAACACTTTCTTGATGTCCTCTTTAGTTTTCGTTGTAGTGATTACATGACAATCACTCGGCCCGTCGCCTTTTCCCTTCTCACTGAAGCTCTTGTACTTGGTGTTCTCACTTTTATCCAAACTTTTATAGTACTGATCTTCAATTCTCTCGAACGATCCGTCACTGTCTTCCCCATCACTCGGTGCATCCTTCGCTACCGCGTCCTCTCGCAGAATATCTTGCACGGTGTTGCTCCTGGTCAGCTTTTCAATTTCTTTGTTCATGATTTTCTGCAGGTCTTCATTGGTGATTTTGCCGGGATCTTCCAGGGTTTCGGTGCTGCTTGTGCCAGCCACATCTGCGCTCTTCTTTTCACTGCTGGGTGTTTTTTTGATCGTGTTTTTATTCACTCTCAGTTTGGCCATTTCGGTTTCTTCAAATGTCACGATCGAGTTTGACAGGTCTAGTTTCTGTACCGTTTCTATGGCTATCTGCTTGGCTGTCTTTTTGGCTTCTGCTAGATTTTTTTCATGGGTGACTGCGGTGGGTTCACTTTGATTTTCATCTGGAACATCCTCACTGCTTGTTTTTTCTTTCTTTTCCTCTGGAAGTGTTTCTAATGGTTGCACTTCTACTACAACCTGGGGCTCCTCCTCGTTGGCTACTATTTTTAAATCCTCAGTTTCTTCAGCATTGTTTTCATCTCCTAGTTTTTGGTTTTGATCGTTTCTTTGTTTGGTAGTACCAAATCCATCCAAGAATTCCTCGAACGTTATCGTAGACTTCGACAGATCTAAATTCTTCACTGCCTCTATCGCTTTTTGCTCTGCAGTTTTCATCTCTTCATTTTCAACATTTTCTTCTGCTACATCAGACTTTTCTGTCGATTCCTCGTTCAGAATTGGTGAAGGTTCATCTACCACCAAAATTTGCTCATCCTCTTTGGAAAATTTATCAACATCTTCATCTTCAACAGCATTTTCAAAGGTAGTTGATTCTGATTCCTCAATTATTTCTATGAGCACTTTCTTCTTGAATTCTCTTTCATCCTGGTTTTCTTCTCTCGTTGCTTTTTCGTCAAGCCTTCTTGTCGAAATGGGTACTAAATTGAAAATTCGTTCTTTATCATCAGCCAATTCTTGGCTTTGTTCAGCAGACCTCACTTGGAGGTTGAGTCCACTGCTTCCTGGTTCATTTATTTCTTCAATCAATGTTTTCTGTGCAGGAACTGAAAATTACATACTCGTTCGTATTCAATGGGTAATTCTGGAAAATTAGTAAGTTACATGGAGAAATAAAGGCCAAGTAAAACTCTAGATTTGACATCTCTAGATTACGAGAATATTTTTGAAAGTGAAGTGTTTTTTAAATCATCAACTGGTTTTCCAACGTTTGAAAAAAATCACAATGAAATCGATAAAATTACGAATTAATAAAATAATTGATAAAAATTTGAGATAAGCTGTGAGAAAAAACACGATTTTCATTAATTCTCTACTTTGCTGCCTGGTTTATTCATTTCTTCAATCGATGTTTTCTGTGCAGGAACTGGAAATTATAGAATAAAGAGAATACTCGCTTCTTTTCAATAGCTAATTCTGAAAAATTAGGGAGTTACATAAAGAGATAATGGCCAAGTAAAACTGCAGATTTGACATCTCTAGATTACGAGAATATTTGGAAAGTGAAGTGTTTTTTAAATGATCAACTGGTTTTCCAATATTTGAGAAAAATCAATAAGAAATCAAAAAAATTATAAATTAATAAAATGATTGATAGAAATTTCAGATAAGCTTTGAGAAAAACACGATTTTCATTAATCCTCCACTTTGCTGCCTGGTTCATTTATTTCTTCAATGTTTTCTGTACAGGAACTAGAAATTATATAGTGAAGAGAATACTCGTTCGTTTTGAATGGTTAATTCTGAAAAATTTGCGAGTTACATGGCCAAGTAAAACTGCAGATTTGACATCTCTGGATTACGAGAATATTTGGAAAGTGAAGTGTTTTTGAAATGATCAACTGGTTCTATAACATTTGAAAAAAATCACAATAAAATCGATAAAATTATTAATTAGTTGAATAATTGATAAAAATTTCAGATGAGCTGTGAGAAAAGATACGATTTTCATTAATTCTCTGCTTTGCTGTCTGGTTCATTTATTTCTTCAATCGATGTTTTCTGTGTAGGAACCGGAAATTATAGAATAAAGAAAATGCTCGTTCGTATTCAATAGTTGATTCTGAAAAATTGGGGAGTTACATGGAGAGATAATGGCCTAGTAAAACTCCAGATTTTACATCTCTGGATTATGAGAATATTTGAAAGTGAAGTGTTATTGAAATGATCAATTGGTTCTCCAACATTTGAAAAAAATCACAATAAAATCGATAAAATCATAAATTAATTATATAATTGATAACAATTTCAGATAAGCTTTGAGAAAAACACGATTTTCATCAATTCTCCATTTTGCTGCCTTTTTTTATTAAACTTCCCACGAAAGGAGACATCCTGTAATGTTCAGAGAACATCGTGCAGGAACTGGAAATTATATAATGATGAAAATATTAAAAGAAAAATAAAATGAATTGAATAACTGATAAAAAATTCAGATAGTCTGTAAATAAAAACACAATTTATACTCAATCAATACTCCTTTTCGCTGCTTTTCGGTACTGAAATAATAAATTCCTGATCAATTTTTTACCTTTAGGAGTGAAATCGCAGATCTTCCCCTCATAATCCTCCTCCTGCTTATCTCTCATGAACTCATCTTCTTCACTGCTACCAGATGAATCCTCCTCCTCCTCCTCCTGGTCGTCCTCCCCTTCTCTGCCATATTGGTAGGCAGGAGATTCTTCCTCTGAAGAAGAACTAGACTCTTCTTCTTCTCTTCCTAATTGGAGCTGTTCTGATTCGCTTTCGGAATCGCCCACCGAGGTGCCATGACCGCTATCGCATTGATTTTGTTGACGTCTTCTTTGCTCCAGGTGTCTGTCTCTTATGGCGATGAGTGCTGAGGAAGAACTCGGGGTTTATGCGTTGTTTTTGATGGTGTGCGATTTTGTTATCTTGACAATGGCACTTCGAAACAGAAAGTTAGGTAAAGTTCGTCATTCGAATTGTTTCGATATATATTTTCGATTTATGAAATCTCTGCATAGTTTTTTCAATATTTGTACAAATTTTGACCAAAGATTTCTGTTTGAATGAATTTGGCTATGTCTCAACCAATCAGAAGTTCTGTGGTTAGGTAGATACTTTTTATTTTGCACTATTGGTATTGAAAAATAACCAAATCTGACAGAACTATCTTCTCCTTCTCGACTCTTTGATTCGTTTGAATTGTAGAAGGACCTGACGCTATTTAATTCATTTTTTTTAAATCATACCATTTACACTGTTCATTATTTTTTGACGTTCCCTGTCGATCCATCTTTGTCTCTCGGCGTTTTCTTCAGCTATGCCTCCTCTTTCCCTAACAGAAGAAAACGACCATATTTCAAACAGGAAATTTTCTTTCACAGCAAAAATTAAGGGATTTCAAGTAGCGTTGGAGACGTAACGAAACGTAAACGAAATTGTAGACAAGCAAGTAAACGTTTCACCAACGTATTGTGTTTTGACGTTGTTTAGTTAATTAGTACGACCTGGAAGATTCTTTCAACTTTGTTGAAGGAGAACAAGTTTTGAATAGTAGACACTTGATTATATGCAGTTGGAATTGTAGAAGGAAACTGTATGGATTAATAATTATACTTTCCAATTTCTTCAGCCAAAAATCATATGACTAAAGGTTATATTGTGAGATAATTTCAAGTGACGCATCCCTTGTTACTAATTGATGAAAGAAATTATTTCTTCGTTGACACTTGACTATTATAATTTTTTTTTCTTCTTCTCTTTGCATGATATCAAATTATTGTTTCAGTTTTTAATTTATTTCAATTCAAAGCACTTCAAACATATATCCAATATTTGAAAATAATTCTGCTTAGTATTGAAAAAATACAATAAAAAAAATTGAAATGTGAAAATGATAAATTAGATTTCAGTGCCTTGAAAAATTATTAGTTGCTTACCAAGCTTCAGCGCATGCTCTGTCTCTTGGAAATACTGGGCGATCATCCAAATATTGAAGATTTTTCTAAGGAAAGAACGTGTTAGAGTATATACAGGCTGTTCATTTTCCCAGTGTCAATAAATGGGTATAGCTATTATAAGTAAAAATTAAGAAATACGAATTGTAGCTGACGTTGTTGATTGTGAAGTCTTGTAGAGTAACAGAAAAAGAAGAATATCACTGCGTCAATAATTCCTTGTTATTCTCAGAAATTTCTAACTATACCTTAGATATATTCTCCATGGTACTGTATATTTTTTCTACTGATGACTTACGCATGCCAATATCATTGTTTTTCTGTAAGCGGGAATTTTCCTCAGGACGGGATTCCCCATCAAATTGAGTACTCTCAAGCCTGGCATTTTGCCCAAAACTTCTACGATCAGGGGATCTTCGATGTGATTGTTGGACAAGTCCAACACAGAGAGTTCTAGTAATTCGATCAAATGTTCGAAGTCTTCCATTTTTTCCACATAGTTATGTGACATGTTCAGGGTGTGCAGAGGCTTGATACAGTCTGTAGGAAAGCGATGAAACGTACAGGGTGTCTCGTTAAGATCACGTCGAATATCGAATTTGTTTTTTGTGATTTTCAAATTTATTTTTTCGTTATTATGACTATTTTAACGAATAAATGCACAAGGACAATCATACGAACAATACGAAAAATGCTGATTTTACCAAAGATTAAATTTTTCACCAAAAAATAAAAATACTCCAAAATTATCTTCAAGTTATGAAGAACACCCTGTATACAGTGAGAGTTATAAACGACCATTACGATTTCTTATATTTTCATCACCATACAAACCTTTTGAGACTATTTTCTGAAATAATTTCCACTTATACAGGATGTACTATTGAATTGTGGCGAATCAAATTTAGTATTCTTCAAATGTAACCACTCGACAATAATTTTTATTCGCCCAGTATCATTTGATTATGAAGATTTCAACAAAACCAATCCCAATTGAATAATGAACCTTTTTATACAGGATGTTAATATACGCACAGTCATTCAAGGAAGGTGACACAAACTTCCGGTTTAACCGGAAATGCCATTCCTTTGACGATACTTTTTTATACGCCAATAAAATAAACCGGTCCCATTTTTTGAAAACATAAAAAAAAATTAATAACAGTATTACATATTACTGAGATATGCGAACTTCATCACCCTGTATATTTATATAAGAAATAATGTAATTATGTTTTTGAGTTATAGTACCTAAGTTTTCGATCTTCTTCACTTGATTGTAGGATATATTAAGGGTGTCCAACACAGGACAATTTTCCAAATTCTCAATTTTCTTTATCAAATTGTAATGCAAAAATAAACTTCTGAGTTCTTTTTGATTATCCAGACCACTAATTCGTCTGAGTCCGTTATTCTCCAACCACAAACATCTCAGACCAGTATATTCTTCCAAATTCTCAATGTAAGAAAATCCCTTGAAATGGAGATATAAAACGTCATTCAAGTACGGTGTCTGATATAACTTTTGATCTTTGCAGTGTTTCTTGAGGTATTCTTTCGTCATCCTGGAAAAGTTTCAGTTGTTTTTATATTGAAACTATACTATTCTGAAAGTCTACCTTGGCTCAGGCTCATTGCATATCTCATCAAGAACACTTTTTTTATTAGTCTCTTGTATTTTATTCGACTGGATTTCTTCATTTTCTTTGCGATATTCAAGTGTGGCTGACATTTTATGTCTTCCTTATATTGACAAAACGCAATGATATTCTGATTACCTTAGCAACATATCTATAGATTGGAACGAAATATAGTTTGTAATTTTACTGATGGCGATATACATCGTTCTATTTATTATTATTCAACATATCTGATTATTGGACGTTTATTCCTATTCATTCATCGTTCTAAAATAAAATGAGAGATCAATTTGGAAAATATAATTTCAAATAGTCTATTTCAAAAAAGTCCGCTGAATAACTTTGCAGTTGTACCAACTTGTGAGCTGAAAGCTACCCTATATTTCCACCAATCATAATTGATCAGTTTGACAACAATTTGACAATGGGAATAAAAGATCTGTCAGGCTTGTCAAAACAAGTACCGATTTTTCAACATTCAAATTATCTAATATTGAAAATTCAATTGGCCTTCAACAAAATCAATTTAATTTGTATGTAGAATTACAAGAAACTATCATAACCATGCCTTGTGAAATGATAACATTGCAACTGGGCCAATGCGGCAACCAAAGTAAATTCTTTATCTGTGTTTAGAGTTTGTAATACCAATGTTTCGATGTTTTAGTCGGTTTCGAGTTTTGGAAACGTTTATGTGCTGAACATGGGATCAATCCAGAAGGAATACTCGAAGATTACGCCACAGAAGGTTCAAATTCAATCCCAAAATACAAAGCAGTGTTTTATCAACATCAACATTTCAGGTATCGACAGGAAAGACGTCTTCTTTTATCAAGCAGACGATGAACATTACATACCTAGATCAGTCCTCTTAGATTTAGAACCCAGAGTCATAAATTCAATTCTCAATTCACCTTATTCAAAACTTTACAACCAAGAAAATGTGTTTCTTTCGAAAAACGGTGGTGGGGCTGGTAACAACTGGGCATCTGGGTTCTCCCAAGGTGAAAAACTGAATGAAGAAATTTTCGATATTATAGACAGAGAGGCTGAAGGTAGTGATAGCTTAGAAGGCTTCGTACTGTGCCACTCAATTGCTGGTGGTACGGGATCAGGTATGGGCTCAAATATCCTTGAAAAGTTGTCAGATAGGTTCCCAAAGAAACTCGTCCAAACTTACAGTGTGTTCCCAAATCTGGATGAGATAAGGTAATGGATGTTTCTATTCTGTATCAGTTGTGTGCATTTTTTTTTCTTCAGTGATGTTGTCGTGCAACCATACAATTCCCTACTCACTCTGAAAAGGCTGACAGAATCAGCCGATTCTGTAGTTGTGCTGGATAACACAGCTCTGAACAGGATAGCAGCGGATCGCTTGAGAATCCAAAACCCCACTTTCACACAAATCAATAGTCTTGTAAGTACTATAATGTCAGTTTCGACCACCACTTTGAGGTACCCGTCCTACATGAATAACGATCTGATGGAGTTGCTGGGTCCTTTGATACCCACTCCACGACTACATTTCCTCATGACAGGATATACTCCTCTGTCAACAGACACTGACGAGGCTAGTGTAAGGAAAACGACAGTGTTGGATGTTATGAGGAGGTTGTTGCAACCTAAAAATATGATGGTGTCCACTGCTCAGGACAGAAATTCTCAGCATTGTTATATTTCAATTCTCAATATAATTCAAGTGAGTCTACAGGAAGATTCAGTGGAATATTGGTTACGAAATTGTTGCTTTTGTAGGGAGAAGTTGATCCTACTCAGGTTCATAAATCTCTGCAGAGAATTCGAGAGAGAAAACTAGCACAATTTATTCCTTGGGGGCCTGCCAGTATACAAGTTGCCCTGTCTAGGAAATCACCCTATATACAGTCGGCACATAGAGTGTCCGGGCTTATGCTTGCCAATCACACCAATATTAGTTCAGTGAGTGTATTTCTAATCATCATTAAAATATGACTTGGGGGTATTTTTGAATTCACACTTCTCGTAAAAATTAAAGGAACAAAAATAAATTCAGATTCTTCAACAGGCTGTGTTTTAGTAAAAAATGGTTGTACATGACGTAAAAATGAGACTTTTGAAGCCTGAACATTCTAGCTTTCAGATTTTTGGAGGAATCGGCAATATTATTACCAAATATTTGTTTTTTTTTAGTTATTTGACAGGGCACTGACTCAGTATGACAAACTGCGAAAACGCGAGGCATTTTTGGACCAGTTCCGTAAAGAAGACATGTTTAAAGACAACTTGGATGAACTGGATTCAAGTAGAGAAGTTGTCCAAGATTTAGTAGATGAATATATAGCAGCTACTAGAGAAGATTACTGTACTAGAGAGCGGAATTTGTAGTCTGATGAAGATTGATTCTTATTTTGCCATATCATGTACTAAAAATTCATGAATCTCATTAATTTGATCCGTGCCAGTGGAAAGCCTTTTTTTGTTTAATAGATTGATTTCAACCAGCTGTCAAGAGAGACACGTGGTGTTATTAAGTTTCTGAGTTAAATAAAAAATTTAAATTATGAACTGTCCGATTTTTTTTCAAACCTTTCGAATCACAAAGCATAGAATGCTTTTAACCTGCTCTGATGAATAAAATGTGTAAAATATATTTTTTTGAGTACAATGAATGATAGACATAGTAATTCCCTTTTCAATTTATTTTTCATAGTCAAAATATAATAATTATAACCCTTACAATATGATAAGCAAAAATTGGACACACTATTATTTGAAAATGCTGAACTCAAGTTACACTGATCATAAAAGCAAACCATTGTTAAATTGAATTACCTTAACCGGTAAAAACTTGCCGAGAAAAAAAAGTTTATAAAATTGTGTGAAAACAAACAGATTATATTCAAAACAGAAATTATTTCGAAAGACTTGTGCTTTAGAGTACATATTTCTTGAAATAATCCCTTTACAATCATTGAAAAATAGTAATATCGCTCACAGTCTTTTCTTACATTTATATGTTACAAAAAATATTCAAATGAAAACATTTATCAACACATATATACAATAATTACAGAAAAAATACATATCCATGAATTATCGATTACGGGGTAGGTTAGGACGAAATATTTCATAAAAAATTTTCCACCAAAGCTCTGTATAAAAAAAATATCGCCAGCGTATGGACTTGCAATGGATTTTCAAGAGTAAACTCCAAATATATTGGTTATAGATATTGAGAACAAACGATTTTGAAATTGAGCATGTTGATAAGTAATTGAGGTTTGAAGTAATATTTTTTATGAATATACTTCAAAGTCGTAGCCAGAATATGTATTTATATAAACATTATATTACACGAAGAAATTGGCTGTGTGAAAACGTGTCGAAAATATGCAATTACACTAAAACAATAAGCAGTAGCTAAAAATGTCCAAGTTTTTTCCTTCGAAAACTTTGACACTTTTTAGTTACCCTGTATAATATCCAATATCCTTTCTTTCAACATTCTTATATTTCTAATCTGTCGCTATCGATTATGTACATTCTTTACATTTTATTTTGTTAAAATATACCTCTTTCCATTATTTTCTCTAAACCTTTTCTTGTAGCACATGGTTTAGTCAGTTCCCAAAAAATCTCGACACATTCAAAAACTTCACAGAGTCAGGGTAGCTGCATATCTTTAGGGGATCTCGACTAAAATGTGACGTTCTGAATCAAGTATCAATACAGTGCATGTTTAGACGGCTTCCAACTATTACAAGAAAAAAATATATAATCACAAAAATAATACAGATGACCTCACTCGCGTCATATAACAGAGATGTTAGTTTCATCTTTCTGTCGTTGGCGCTCCAGGATGTCAATAAATATGGACGATAAAAAGTAATGGAGCATGTTTTGTATACTTTTGTGTTGAATTGAGACGTTACGTAAACATCCACTGTATATTCTTTTTGGCAATTTCAAATACCAAATATATAAAACTTTCATAATATTATAATGAGAATACTGACTTCATTATAAAATCCCTACCTACATCTGTATTCTAAGAGACAACTGGTTTTCAGACAATATTTAGAATAAATTCTATAAAGTGTATAAGGGAGGCAACACCAATATGTATATACTATTACAAAAAAAAACCAAAGCCACCCAAAAAAACCGTATAGTCTGAAATCAAGCACACAGGATGATCAGTAATATTCGAACAAATATTAATTTGAAATACTGTCTCATATAATTATGAAACAGATATAAGATGAGCTCTTTATTGTGACATTATTACGTGAACTAAGCTGTTCCTTGAAAGTTACCTTGTTCGAAGTCTACAGAGTGTTTCAAATGCATCCAGAAATGATAGCTTTCTAACTTGACAACATATTTCGCAAAATGAATTGACCTTTTCGTCGAACAAATGTGTGCTTGATTTCAGTGACATACGTCAAAAAACTGTATACGGAGTGTCAAAAGTATAAAATATCCTATATTCGTATAGTATAACAATGGTCGTTTTACACTCGTCACTGCAGGCCTACTAAAACTACTAGGAATAGTGTTAAAGTAAAGTTCACGCTGCCTTATCAAAATCACAGATCTTATCTACACCAAACCGTTTTGAGTTGTATGTAATGAATAAAATAAAACTGTCAATATCTGTTGTTCTGGTTTTGTACTCGGCTTGAGAATGAGTCACGGAAAAAGGTGTATTGATTAATTTAAAATGGTTTCGACCACATTTAATCACTGGCAAGAATAACACTAAGCATTTTTTCGTTGTATTTAAGCTCCATCATTGAAAATTCAACAATTATTGTACATTGTTTGACGTGGTCGAAAGCATTTTGCATGTAACATTTTTACATTATAGACACAAGTTCATTGCTCAAATAAAATAAATAATTTTTATACTTCAAAAAGCCCAACAAGAATCACAAAGAACAGCCCTTTGTTCAAACACCAGCTGCAGCATCGTTTAGAAACAATATTACACAAAAATATCAATTAATAAATAGTATATACCCAAGGAAGTACTGTTTCTGAGGAGCATCCATTTGGGTCCACTCCAAAACATATCAGTATCAAATCTAAAACAATTCCTAAGATCCTCAACAACACCGGAAAGCTTGGAGAACTTTCCGAATTTCAGCCTATTCAAAATCAGTACTTCTGCGTATCTACTCGAAATAATCTATAAAGTAGAAAATTCCACTAAAGTCACTCACTGTTCGTATTTCTGGTGCAAAAACACTTAGTATTCGGATAAAGTATGAAGAACCGCCCTTTTTCATCATCTCATAACGATCACTGATACCAAAGATAGGAGGGCCAAAACCATGGATGAGACTAAAAGTTGACTCGTATTTGATACGTCACTATCAGCACAGGTACCTGAAAAAAAACTCATGAATTATGAAGAATTATGAATTTTATTCAATTTAGAAACACAATTTCTTGGTCTCTTGAAAGTAAGTCGATTAGTACTTTATATGGCTTTTCTTTCGTAAGAAGAATATTTCGGAAGGATATCATGATAATTATTCAATTCAGCAACTAGGTTTAATGATATTTTGAAAGTTATGCGATTTTTGTACGTTTATTTCTCGAAAGAAATATCTCGGAAAATTTAAGAATTTTATTCAATTGGAAAATCAGTTCTGCTTGCTTTTCGATAGTAATCCGGTTTTTTATTTTTGTATCTTTATTGATATATTTCCGCTTTCTTAATATTTCAGGAGAGTTACGAATTTTATTCCATTCAGAAACAAGTTTTCTGCGCTTTTCGGAAGTTATTTGATTCTTTATTTTGGTATATTTCTTTACATGATTTTTTTTCTAACGTATCAGCACGAATTATTTGAATTTTGTTCGATTTGGAAATTAATTCTCTTGGCTTTTCGGAAGTTGTTCGATTTTTTTCTCTTTTACGTTTCATGTTCTTGGTTTTCTTCCTTTCGAGAGAAACACCTTATAAGAACCAAAACATCCTGCAATCAGTGTTGAAAATTTATGAAAATCATACAAGTGTTGACAAGACAAATAAAAGACAAACAAGTATGAACTCACCGTTGCTGGTGAAATTTAATGCCAAATTTCCAGTGACACCCGGTACAATGGTTCGGTGACAGCTCTCAGAAACTCTCGAGAGCCTTAGCACGGGCGGTCCGTTTCCTTTGCCCAAATTGCCTTCGATGACCCCGGAAGTCGGCTGATGCGCCAAAGTGTAGATGAAGCAGTACCTGAGATTGTCAGTGGATTTTCTGGAGACCGGAGTGGTTATCACGTACGATATGCCGTTCTCTTCCCAGCTGCCATGACAGGAGAAAGCTGCAAAATTTATATCGTGAATCTATCTTGAATCGAATACAATCCAATGGACTACCTAAGTGTGACGTCAAAATGGGGCGGAGCCCAAAAAACCTTTCCAAACAAAGAAATATTTGCATTTTTTTCTCCACCAGAATTTTTATAAGAATGACTCTTAGAAGAACTTAATATCACCATATACACACAATTTTATTTTTAGTTTCAACTGAAAGAAGCAAAAAAGTGAAATGAACGCTTCGCTTTCGTTTTATACTTTGATTCAGTACACGAAGATGGCGTCACATTACAAAATACTTGACATATGACATGACAATTGGCAATTAGAAGGGTGCTGAGGAACGACTAAATGTTTTGCGAACGTAGACGAGAAGTTTAATCAAGTTTGTAGACTGATCACTGACATAAGATCATTTAAAAACCAAGTTCACAACTTTACCACTAGGTAGCGTCGTTCATACTCACCAGTAGACTCCGGAGAACACGTCGATCTGAACTCCATTTCATGGGATCCAGTGCAGCCAACAGATAATGCTTCGTAATCGTTTGTGACACAGTCGGGTTTTTGATTAGTGATAATGTTTTTATCTTCTGCTGAAAAATAATATGTAGGATGAGTGACATGTTAGGAAGGCGATTTTTTCGTTGACATTACCTGGTTGCTGTCTTTTCTTCCTCTTCTCTGATGGAGGAGGAGTGCCGGTGACAGTGTAACGGCCTAAATGAGGACACTTCTTAGGGTGGAGAGTGGTAGCTGTGAAAATACCAAAAGAATAAATTTCAACGATGAAGTTGTCAGAGTTATTCTACATCTGAAAACATTCGCAAAATGATATGGAATTGAAGTTGAAACTTCACTCAAATGTTAACTCGAAACAGAACATTTCATTCCTTTATTTCAGAATAATTTATTGCAGTTTGATGACTAATTTATAATTCAGTAATATTGCATCTGTTGCTTATATAACTGTCAAATTGAAATAAATAGATTATGATTGGATCCATGAAATAACCTCTCCATTCATAATACATACTATTACCTTCCACTTTAACTGATTCTTTGAAATTTCCTAATAATCTTGTGATTGCAACATTTATCAATATATTCCAGATAGTTTTTAGATTTTTAAATCTTTGTCAAGACTTTTTTGATTCTTAGATTCATAAAGTTTTTTTGATTCTTTTAATTAATTAAATTCTTCAGATTTCATAGGCTTTCTATATTTTTTATATTTTTAATTCTTCAGATATTTTAAGTTTTTCAGTTTCTAAGATTTTTCAGATTTTTCAGGTATTTCTGATTCTTTAGATTTTTTCATTATTAAGATTTTTATAGGTTTAGGTTTATTATATTGTTTTTTTTTTATTCTGACTGAGATTAACATTAAATTCATAATGCTTTACATTTTGACAAGCTGTATATTCGAATTAATCCATTAGAGATACTTTGAAAGATCAAAAATTAACTAAAAAAATAATGCCGACAATTATGGGCAGAAAAACCGCCCCATTTGAGAATTCATAAATCCATCAAACTTGGAACATAAACGCGGTGTAATTTGTAATAAAAATATTCAATATGATGTGTGGATGAAAACTTTTTTAAATCAATTCGACATTTACTTACTTATAAGTGTAGTGTATGGTGCAGTTGATGGATCGAAATCGACACAAGCTTCATCAGGGTTTTCCACATAATTTTCAGTTTCCTGTAGTTCGATAACGTTGGAGTCCCTCTTGTGGAAAACCATGCAAACATAGCCACTATCACTGAAATGAAATTATTTTAATTAATCGAATATTTCATTCAAAGCAGGAGATGCATTGTCTGATTTAGTAAACGATAATTTTTTCTCTGAATCAAATTTCTGATCCCGATCGAAACTCGAACTTTCAACTAACCATCCGGCTGTGACGTGCGCAACAATCTGCACCATCTTTTGCTCCTGCTGCTGAAGGATTCCGTGGCACACTACGCGCATCTCCGAGTTTTGCTTCCGCTGGTCCTGCGACTGAAAACCGAATTCCTCGAAGGCGAAATTCTGCTGAACCTTGCTGGGCTTCGGCGGTTCGTCGTCCATGATTTTCAGAGTGGCGTTCCTCTGCGAGAACCTGTAGGTTTTGTGGTGGTCCAGGCTCAGCCAGGTGTGGTGTTCCGTTATCCATATGGGGAACTTGCAGCGCTTGTGTTGGTCGTCCACTGAAATAATGATAATAATAATATATTCATTCAATAAGCCATTTCACAACTGGAAAGAAAAAAAAATATGTATATATACAAAAAATGGTCCTATTGAGAAGGACTATATTCACTGCCATAAATCACAGGGATATACAATGAAAGTGATTTTCAATATAGCCTATCGAAGAAAGTTAATAAAAATAAAATAAATTAAAAAATCATTCATAATTAGAAATAAGACAACAATAGATTCACATACCAAATATGATATTTATAGATGAGTATTTTGCTAGTGCAACCTAAAAACTATCTGGAATATATTAATAAATGTTGCAATCACAAGATTATTAAGAAACTTCAAAGAATCAGATGAAAAAGTGGAAGGTAATAGTATGTATTATGAATGAAGAGGTTATTTCATGGATCCAATCATAATCTATTTATTTCAATTAGACAGTTAAGCAACGGATGCGATGTTGCTGGATTATAAATTACTCATCAAACTGCAATAAATTATTCTGAAATGAAGGAATGAAATATTCTGTTTCGAGTTAACATTTGAGTCAAGTTGCAACATCAATTTCATATCATTTTGCGAATGTTTTCAGATGTAGATAATGAACAATACAATGATATATGGGAATATTCCTGACATGATTCAAAACTTGCAGTGATTCATTTATTTAGTGGAAAAAAAATTGAAAAAATCAAAGTATCGTGACAAAAAAAGACAAGCAAAAACCTCGCTATAGTAATCTCTTACCAGTAGTCAATTTCATTGTTCTACTGCCTTCAAAAGCAGTGGCATCGATGCCTGTACACGTGGCATCACCGGACTGCGCCACGTTGTAGATAGTCTTCCCGTTTTCTTGGCTCCTCTGGTATATGAAGCAGCGATACTGGTCCTCGTCTGAGGCACTTCTCCTATTGAACTGCGATATTTTTCCTATGAGGTATCTAGTGGAGCCTTCTTTCCATGTTGCGAGGCAGACGAGTTCTTCAACTGTGAAATTTTAATGTTTTATTTTTTGATTTTCATATATCTGTTGTATGTTTACTGGTCTGAAATTTTGACTACAAATCAGTAGAAGAATCAGAAATGCTTTATTGTCATTGAAAAAATTGATTTTGTTGACAAAGCTTCCTGAATCTGAGATAAAAAAAATATACACAATAAAAAAAACGTCTCACTGTATAAGTTGAAATGAAAAACATGTAAATATGCATACAGTAACACAGGTCAAGTTTATATTATAAAAATTATTTGAGGATCCACAAATCCACAGGAATTTGTATTATAAGTTGTGAAGCTGTCAAGGAGGAATTCATCTGTATTGTAATAGACTCCCAGAAGAAGGAGTTTTTTAACCTCTTTGCGAAATTTTTCATTATTATAATTTTTTTTGGATGGGAAGAGGAAGATGGTTGAACACTTTCTTTCCAAATTTCCAAAATATGGAGGATTTGATTTGAGAAGTTGTAGGAATAGGAAGACTGACTGTTATATATGAGTCGGGTTTCATAATTTTATTGATTAGGAATAATGTTCTACTTGCAATTTTTGTGGATTAAACAAACTGTTTCAAAGTAAAGAAGCAAGCTGGGGGTTGAATTTATTGAGATTGAAAAAGAGATCTACAAGAATCACCTATTTTATATAATTATTATTCACTTATAAGAATACTTATCGTTAAATTTTTTGCTGCAAACTGATGGATTTTATGTATATTATATTATATGCTTTATTGACTTGAAAAAATATGGATTTTCTTGACGAAGCTTCTTAAATGCAAGACAAAAAATATACGATACATACACATTAAAAATTAAAACGGCACACTGTATAAGTTGAAAAATAAAATGGAAAAATATGTAAAATATGCATACAGTAACACGATTTGAGTCAATATATTACAAATTATTTGAGGATCCACAATCCCTTTAGGAGTTTGTATTGTAAGCTGCAAACATTTCAAGAGAAAATTTTTTTAAAATGAAACAAGTTATTGAAGATAAATTTTCAAATGGTAATTAAATAATGAGGAAAAAAGTTACATTTTAAATACATTTTAGCTGTTGCGTTCTTCACAACCTTCAACCATGGGGTAAACAATAGTTATTTATTATACAAGAGAAAAAAGTATTAGATAAATCTAATATTTTTCTCGTGTATGATACTCATTTTTTTTTCTGGGACGGGGAAAACAACGATTTAATATTGACAATATGTGTTTATATATCCGGGAAAAAAGTAAGCACTCACTCACTTTTTTCCCGGGGAAAAAAGTAATTTCAAAAAGTGATATTTTTTTACCAGTCCACGAGATAAAATGTCGAACTTTTTTTCCAGTCACAGAAAACAATAAATTACTGGCTAAATGTCTTTTTGATGGTGAAAAATGTCACTATGATTTCAATTCTATAACTCTTCTAGTGTTTGTGAAAAAAATTGTTGAACAAATTCAAAGGGCTGTATCTTAACAAAGGATGTTGCAATGAAGTTTTTTTACATGAAAGACACCATCTAGTTTTCTGTCAATGAGGAATCATCCCCTGAAATGTTTTGCACAAACTGGTTTATTTTTTCCACAAAACCCAATATTGCAAATTGGACACTCACCGTTGCTTTCCGTTCCTGAAACGTCAGGACAGGCTTGATACTTGAGCACCAGCCTGGAATCGTCGGTGCAGCTCTCCGCCTTGCTGGGCGGGTTGCTGCAGTCACCTGTCATGCGGTTGTAGCTGAAGGTGAAGGGGGCGCTCTTGAAGGGGCACGGGATCGGTTTGGCCTCGGGATTCTTGCGGAAGAGACTGTATAACGGAGCGTCGCCCGTTATCATCTGGCAGATCTCTTGAAGGCTGCCTTTCAGTTCACAGAATGCTGTGAAAATAGTTATTCATGTATCAAGGGCGGGCGGTAAAGTAGTCCAACGGCGGTAAAGTGCTACTTTACGCCCGCATATCCGGGCGATAAAGTGCCATTTTACGCCCGGTCGTGCATAAAAGTTCAAATGAATAGAGTTGGAGGTTTACTACTACAGGTGGTATACAGGGCGAAATAACTTTTTGTGAAATCTGTTGATTCCAACAGGAAACTCACTTTCTTTGAATTGAAGTACGCTGGGATGTTTGGGATGGATCACCATACATCTATAGCAATCTTCAGATCTGAAAAAAAAACCAAATCATCATCTTAAACTGTTCAAAATCACTAAAATCCCTAGATTAGGGTAGAGTATGAACAATATTCTATTCAAATTGCTTTAAGGTTCTGTTCTGGGACCTTTTATTTGAAGCATGTAACAATCAAGCTAATAAGTTAGTAGGTTAACATAGAAAAATATTTTCCACACGAATTTGACTGCTTTTCTCAAAATGCTACAATTCACAAAAGACCACATTAGTGTGACGTCAAAATGTATGCAACCAACAGTGCACTGAGTCACAACCAAATGTTTCTAAACGAAGATGCGCTAATATGAACCTTAAGTAACCATTATCTAAGGTTCAGAATCTGTGGTTGGAATTATGATGTTATTTATTGAATTATTTCGCTGTTATAAGCAATATTTAAGAAATGCATCTGTTTGAATTCGATAGAAAAATAATGAATACGTCGTATGGAATGGGTAACGTAAAGAAAGTTTTCTCAAACACTCCTGAATGAATTCCAGAGAATCGTTTTACGAAAATATCGTTACTTCCATCCTTCATATCCAAGGTCCCTTAGATGCAATTCCTTGAATATCAACTTATTTCATGTGAGAGCATAAAAAGGGCCTGTTACGATACTTCTATTATCGTTCTTATGTCATCCGTACTTAAGGTCGAGTATAAAACATATCATTTCGCGCCAAACGATTCAGGACTCGGTGTAATGTTGGTTGCATATTTGTGATGTCATCACTAATGCGGTCTATTGAAAATTATATGGGCTTGACAATTGTAGCACCATCTATGTATCAGTCTACGAACTTTCCAGCCTACCTCATATAAATACTGCCTTACGAAAAATTAATTGCTTTCATCGCTCAACAAAGTCATGTTTCTTAGAAAAACTGACAATACGTTCCAATTTCGCACGCCCATGATCCTCCGATTCCAATTTATTGCCATCGAGCTTGTTACCCATGCATCCTTTATAAGTTACATACATATTATTGGTTATACTTCACAATCTCATTGATAACGTTGGCGTATAAAGTCGTTTTCAATGTTGGCTTCAATAAGTCCCTTTCTGATGTAGGTAGCTGCTCCTTTCAGCCGATCTATTCAATTTCTTCGACGTTTTCGATAGATCAGGAAATGAAATGCTTCCACATAATAATATCTGCACATAGACGGTACGATTTGTTTTTCCAAGAATGTATACGCGCTTTGAAGGATTCATTTTTCCGCGAAACAAAAAGTAAGGTTAGGTTGACCTTCTCTGTCTAGAGCATTCTTTTCCGCTCACCGGTTTTTATTTATAATAAACTTAAGAAAGGTAGTAATTAATAGGTATGCTGAAACAAAATGTAGGGCACTCTGAATATGTAGTTGAAATATTGATATTCAAAGATATTTTCAAGGGAATTCAAAGTTACTTTATAAAATCTATCTGGTAAAAATATAACGTTAGAGGGTAGGCAATGCATTTTACACCTAGATGCAATAACGATTGCATATAGTAGACTATGGAATCAATGAAATGTCATTATTTAATTTTTAGGTTATAAAAAAGCTGTCTATGAATGTTACAGTGAATTTTCAGGCATTCCTTCAGATTTAGCAGATTTGCTTAAAGTATTACTCTTAATCTTCTACCGACTATATTCAGAGGTAAATACGAAAAACAATATAACATTAAAAAATATCTGATTGCTTTTTCGCTATTAAATTTTCAAATTCACTGAGTTCTACTGTTAGTTTGGTTTCTATGCCTGCTTCTATAGCTACAAAAGCATGAATTCGATGCATTCAAGCAATAATACGAAACGGTGAAAATCCAGCTACATCGGTACAATATAACGACACGAAGAAAAATGGAAAATCGGCGTGGAAATAGCGGAAATATTCCAATTTGCACCAGTAAAGTTTCGAAACTCCAGACGCAAAACGGGCAAATTCATATTTAATATAATAAAGTTTGTCGGAAATGGAATTCGACAAAGTATTATGATAATGCAAACGCAAAGTTTAATTGCGTGCCAGACGGCCAGGGTTGGATTTTAATGGACCCGTCTGGGAGTTATTTGAATTCTCCACGTCATAAATATGTTTGGGTGGATGCATTCCAATTTCGGACCAGTGGCGTAACAAAAATTAGGACTAGAAGCCGCTCCAACCTGTCATTGTCAACGATTTAGAGCATTTGCATAAAGCAAGTGGCGCCATCTTTTGTTAAACGAATTGAAAATGTGTTTTCCAATGACAATGGCAATAATCACAGGTTTCTCACAACCATCCTGGTCTATCGGCTAATTACCGCTATTAAAACCGTTACGTCATGCGTTCATTTGTCACTTAACTTAGACTCTCGATTTTCATCAAACATGCAATGAAATTTTCATGTATTCAAAAAAATTTTGGTACATTGTACTTTCTATTTTGAAATAAGACATCGAAAAGAAGAAAGTATAGGAGTAGCACTTTTTTTAGGGATATTAGACCTAAGTAGTTTCAATGTAGAATTCGTTTTCGACCGTTGTTATCATTTCGTAAAAAAATATAATGAATTGGGCCGTCATTCGAAATAATATTTGAATTCTAGTGTCATAGATAGATTTCGTGAAGGTAACTGCACAGTTTTTCGAAACATTCACTGAAATTGGATAAAATAAACCCTTTTTCTTGACGAATTTCTTAATTGCCACATGATAGATCAATTTTTATCAGAAAATTCATTACCGAGATTTCATCAAATCATGTAAAATCCTGGAAAAGCAAGTTAATGTCGAAAAATGTAAATTATAATATACAACTCCCAAATTTCGTTTTTCTATCCTTATTAATGAAAAAGTTATAGGGGTGAACCACCTTGGAGAATTAACTGGTATACTTCGAAAAAACAGCTAAATTTCAATTTTGTTCTTCATTCAATTATTTTTTCTATTATTTTATATTATATTTCAGAAAAAGTAAAGAATTATGAAACTACAAATAATTATTTTTTCAGCTCATTTATCAAAGAAGCTGATTTATTTTTCATTTAACTATATTTTCTCTTTTCCTATATTACGAGTCAAGAATAATAAAGTGTGGTAAACTATTAGGAGCCATACAAATTTTGTTTATACTTTTACAACCTGTACTGAGAATTTATCTCTATTGTTATTTCCCCATATCATAAAATGTTTATACCTGTGATTGTTAGAATAATTTGGGGTCCTCCTCCCTTTCTGTCAAAAAGTTAAAATTAAGTTGATCATAAAAAAATTACAATGAAAAAGGTAATCCCTACTTGGAAATGTGAAAGTAATGATGTTTCGAGAATTTGATCTCATATTCTCCAAACATATTCATATTTTCGCGGAAATTGCGGCCTAAACTAACTCAGACCCTATACTCGAGAAAACCCAGTTGGTACGCCACTGACTGGCTAAACACTCGTTTGCACGTGAACTCTGAATATTGATACGTGTTTTCAAACTCCTAATTTTATTTTTCAATCAATTTCAGTTTCAACCAGCGCATGAACCCCTGAAGCAATACAAATGATCTACGCCTATGACAAACTATAAATTCACCTGAAAAACTGACAATATTTACCACCCCCCCAAAACTACACGCAAAAAATAAACAAAACTCCAAGTAATTAGTATACTGTTGACTCCCCTTGAAAAAAAAAAAGGAAATGGTCTACTTGCAATGCAAACACTCACTTATCGTAAATCAGGAATTTATCATTATTTTCTTCGTAGCATTCCCCTTTCGATTCGATGTACGAACTATTGATGAGCAGATAATTGGGAACTCCACTTTGGAACCACCTTCCTTGCCATGATTTCTTGAATTGACAACCACCTGTAACGAAAAAACGTCATTAAACAGTGTCGTATCCTTGAGGTTTTATTAAGGATCAAATGTACAATGCATGTGTCTCAATTCCGAGTATTTGAAGTCTAAAATTGTTATAAACCATTAGATCAACGATAGAAAGGGTCGACTAAAACTAAAATTGACTCAAAATCTTCCCCGTCTAGTATTTATTCTACAGGGTGTTTCAGTATTGCACGGCAATATTTCAGGTACGTATTCTCTGGTACAAAATAAGGAAAAAAGTTCCTATGGACGTATGTCCGATCTCGATTATTAGCGGAGTTACAGGGTGTTCAAAGTTGCAAAAAAATTTGGTTTTTATTTTATTGTGCTCGATCTACCCCAGATAAAGCTTTTAAATTTTGTATGAGTATCAAGCAATAGGTGCTGCTTAATATGGAAGTCAATGTTTTCCAGATACCATACAAGGTGTTGCATTTTCCGAGGCCTCAATCCATAAAAACCTTAAGAAAAACTTGCTCGTACGCTACTGGTGAGTTTGAATATTTTTTTCAAGTTCTTAAACCTATTACCTGAATTTTGTCCCTCCTGACTTTTGGTCGAATTCCGTTCAGTTTCCTCAGAAATTAATTAATTTGTAAATTGGCTAAAAGTTACATACTCTGAAATGTTTATATTATTTTGATGTTTGATATTATTGAAAGCATCAAAATTAAATAATAAAAAATATGAACAAACGTTAGAGGATTTGTCAATCATCAAAACAGACAATTGATGCCTTCAACCAGATGGTTCAACCAAATCATCAGAACGATTATTAAAACTACAGGAATCTACAGAACGTGTTGGTAGCTCAGGTGTTCCACACGGTTTCGCTCTTAGGCCACTTTTATAACTTAGAAGTAACAGAAATCTCCTCTAACACGAAACCCAATTATTTGTGAGATCAAGAGCTTTGTGAATTCAGTAAACGAATACAGAGTGTTGACAAATTAATTGTTCTACATAATTGTTCTTTTCTACGAAATGTATTGGTTGATTGAAATTTGAAACGAATGCATGAAGGAATGGAAAATATTGATTCATCCATGACAAACATTTTACATGCCGATGTTGCCCTAGTTTTTTTTCTGAAAACACTGTACAACCGGAGTTTATTATTGTTTCATCGCGGATATGCGTTGCTGTATTCTACAAAAACACATCCGAAACAGAGTTCGAATTCAATAATATTATCAATTTTTCATTGTTTTCTGTACGTATTGGTGAACCGTGATAAAACATTCGGAAACAAACAATACCTCGCATTTATTTTTATGAACGATCGGAAATATTCAGTGCGGTTATTTATTATTCATTGTCATATTCCCGTGAAGCTGAAATAAAAGCAGAACCGTGCATTATCAGGAGTTTTATTCACTGTTTATTTATTTAAATCAGGATGTGCCGTATATTAAACGAAAAATTGTTATTTTGGATGGTTATTTTTATGCTTTATTCACTTCAAGAAATGTTCATTCATCTTTCTTGATGATCAAGAATTATGAGTATTACTACTATGTACACTTGGTCATAATGGTTATAATAATAATAATCTCCTTTATTAACCAGCCAAACTATAACATAACAAAATAAAGAAAAAATATCATTTTCAACACTGGTTGAATGACGCTTAGTCAGTTTGGTCAGTCAAGTTTTTTTCTCAAAATGTGTCAAAGAATGACACCTTCAAATATTAGCATTTCTTCAAGGAACACCCTGTTTTAATAAATGGCGAATGCGCCCATTTCCACCACCATTTCAATTTTGGTGAAGGCGTCAGCATCAAAGCGACTTACGATTAAAAGAATTATCGACCAATGAACAAAAGAATCAATCGAAGTTCATATTCTGCTGATGGATTCTTCATCTCTTCATGAAATTCTCGAGAAGAAAATACATCTTTGGAATATCATACTTTAATTCACCAGAACAGGAAGTTTCAAAATTTTTTCAAAATGTTTGCAAAATTATTCAGAAAATAAAAAATTGGATGTTATACTGTGAGAACCCGATTCACGTCACTATACAGGGTGTATCTGAGAGGCGATTCGTAAACGATTCATTAAGAATTGACGAGAACAAGAAAAAATTAGAGAGCCTTACAATTTCTCTCCGAATAGCTTGAAGAAAGAATATCGATAAGCTTCGGCTGTCACATCTTTGACTACTTGGTATGATAAAGATAGAGCTGCGTCTCTCGACGTTGCTTTCCTTGTTACTCTTACAGATTCCTGTCCATACCCCAGATATAATTCCACTGATACTGTATAATGTCGAGTTCTGTTAAGTAATGAATTTCACCGAGAACCCAACAGTTTTTTCTTGGAATCCGCTGATCCCTATCCCGACATACCTCCGAAAAGAATGAAAGTCTTTATTTAATAATTTACTTTGGAAAAGTTTGAGGGGCCCGAAACAACGTCTGAAAAAGGCGGAATTCTCCCGGAGCACCCGGAATGGAAGGCATCCACCAAGATTTTAAAATACGAGAGATAATTTGCGAGTACGCTCCAAGCTTTCATGTAGGATATAAGCTTCATCGTGCTGCATTTTTTGTTTTTATGAATTCTAAATTAGACGGTGTTTTTTTTTTATTGAAGTTGACGCCCTCTTTGATGCTTCCAGATGAATTTTTAATATTTTAAAACATAGCAGCAAGCCCCTGTTACTTCAATCGCAGGAAATTCCATTTGGAATACGTTTTTTGGATTACTTTTCGAGTCTCTTATGAATGTTCATGAAAGTTTAGTGTCGTTTCAAATGAATATTGAATTCTCAATTTCCACAGCTTGTACACCTGTTAAGAGCCCATGACAATACAAACTCGGTTCTAATGTCCTGATTAGGATCATCAATCATCATGTGGAAAACTTTCCCAAACTTTCCCTTCCATATTTCTTATCAATAATTCGAACTCCATTTCGATATAGATTGACCTGAAATCTAGCTAGACAGTAATTAAACAAATGAAACATTGTGTCAAACTTGATGATCAAAATCAATTTGTACGAGTAGTATTTGAGAAATGGTCAGGTACCCTCGAAATACAATAAAGGTCTTGGTCATTAATAAGAATAAGCTGTCAGAATTTGACAGGCTACACATCGTGATTGACACTCCCCTGTATAATATTGGATTTGTTGGTTATCACGTAGTTGTGAGAAATAGAATATTACATTATTTTGTATCGAATCATAACTGAATGGGACGAACAAGTTGGGCCAAAATAATGATAGTATTTTTTGATATTTCTATAATACAATGTAAGGTTTCAAATAAACAGCTGTAACTCCTAAAATATTCAACGGATTTCAACAAAATTGGTCTCGTTAGAAAGCGCAGTGATTGATCTGTCGAATCTATCACATACGTGATGTTTTTGATTACGAGTGATGCCACTAGAGGGCACCTTTTTATATAATAAGCCTCTGAATACTCGAACGAAACACTGTGACTTCCTTGTTATAAAAATGTACTAAAATTATACCAAAATGATCTAGTGAAAACTGTTTTCTAGTCCAAACTCTTTTCCATTCAACTTCCCCATTTATAATTTGACTGTAGTGAGCTGAAATTCCACGAGTTTCGTTATAATCTCATCACGAATTTATTCGGGGCACATTAGCGAACTCTCATGAACACATCTCACCCGAAGGTCATTAAACAATGGAAATAATTTCGAGTAGACCGAGGAATCGAATTAAACACACAAAAACATCACGTCAAAATAGAATTACTGCCTGGCGTGACTTGCTTGTACATGCGGAACGTTCCTCTTCCTCATGATTGCATTCAGCGAGAATAATTACTAGAACGTAGGAGTGATCATTCAATTTGGTGTATATCCCACTCGAATGAACTATTTCGAAATATTTGTGAACGGAAAACAAATAGCTCGAGTTGTATGTATGTATGTAACTCTGCGAGTGGCGCCATCTTTTCAACGAATTGAAAAGTTCTCCATTACAGGTGTCTTCCAATGACAGTGGACATAGTTACAGGTTTCTTGGTCTAATCGGCTACTTACTGTCATTAAAAACGCCACGTCATGCGTTTACTTGTCACTTAAGGGGATATTCTGGTCTAGAAAATTGAAGAAATCAATTTTTTTTGCATATTTTCAAAGCTCACACTTTCAAAAATATGCTCTCAGAAGGATTTTTCAAATTTCGAATTATTTTCAGAGATACAGTGGATTTTGTGGCGCGGCACTTAAACCGGCCGAGCGGAGTGATCGCACAATGAATGGCAGATGTTTTCCAGGAATTCTTCTGTATCCGACTTGAGCTCGTAATATACCATTTTAATTAAGTTTTTATATATACCTGACTACCAGTACGTACCCAATATACCTGGAACTGTTCAGTTTAGTCACGATCTTGGAGCTAAGTAGACACGAAACTGGAAATCTGTCTCAAACTTCAAACGCGTTTTTCTCAAAACTACTTTTGTTGATATCTCAAGTTCTATCTGACCGATTCCTTTGAAATTTTGTGAGAATCTTCTTCATACATCTCTTTATCGCTGGAACTAAGGATTTTGAAACATTTTAATCTGAAGTATTTTTAAAAAATTCGTAAAGGTCGAAAAACAGGGGTAAAAATGAATGTTTTTTTTCAAGTAGACGCCATTTTGTTATTTTTTTTGGCTTTAGTTCAAGCGATAGCGACATCTTTACTAATTAGGAGTTTTTTCTGTTTATTCGATTTAGATGACTACAAGGACATTTCTTTCTTCTGAATTTTTTTCTACATACATAAAGGATCAATAAACATTACATAAAAAAATTGATAGTGAAAATGTTTTTATTTTTTTTTATCCTAGTTTGAAAACTACCCAAAAAGTAGGGCTCCAGACCAGAATACCCCCTTAACTGAAACTGACCCAATGGTATTCCACAAATGTAATTTTGTCAGTGACGTTTCACGAGGTCACGACAAAGGTTCAATGAATCGACCACACAGTTGTGTACTTGATTCAATTTTATATTAATAATTATTTCCGCCTTTCAAACTATATTTATTATAATAGAGACATTAATTTAAGATTTTATTTTTGAACCAATAGTTATTTCTCTCTTTTAAGTTAGAAATTTGCTGTAAACATGTGTAATTCAATTTATTTTCGAAAACATGAAGGTTGAGTTAGTTCAATCCACAATAACAATCATCAAATTTGTTTTTTCTTGCCCCATACTCAAAATAAACTGTTTTTAATCCCGCATCTTCATTTCTATAAAATCGACCACAAACTCCTGTTTGGAAGTACCGAAAAGTATTTCACTCCATGCACCTCCGACATTTTGTTTTCGCTCCGTCCAACTCCCGAAATTATATATCTGAAACGCTCGTGAAACATTAATGGTTTTTTGATTTAAGCTCGACGCGATCTTATGCATCCTGATATCGGTCGGTGCGAAACAATCTTACGAAAAGTTTATTTTCGCAGCGTCTAATGACCCATCCAGCTAATGGTTCTTCGAGTTGGATAGAGACTCCATGATAGAATTTCGATTCGATGGAGTTAGTGATAGGCAGCTCCGTTTCAGTGATTTATTATTGGGTTTATTTTCGTCTTGAGTGGGTTTATTGATAATCATCGTGGTTTTTAGAGGTTAGGTTTTAGAGAAGCTTGGAAGAGAAAAATGAGGTTATTCGCTAGAATTAGGCATTATTAACTTTCAATTATACAGGGTTTTTCAGAATTGCACGGCAATATTTCAGGTATACAAAATAAGGAAAAAAGGAATCATGGATTCGTCATGCTCAATGTTGCATTTAACAAAACGGAGACCACTTTGAACAATCCCTCTAAACATTTGTTAAAAAGTTCCTTTTTTATTTCAATTTTGATGCTTTGATCAATATCAAATATCAAAATAGTAAAAACATTTCAGAGTATGTAACTTTGAGCCGATTGATTAATTTCTGAGGAAACTGAACGGAATTCGACCAAAAGTCAAGAGGGACAAAGTTTAGGTAATGGGTTGAAGATCTTGAAAAAATTCACCAGTGGCGTACGAAAAAGTTTTTCTTACGGCTTTTATAAATTGAGACCTCGGAAAATGCAACACCCTGTGTGGTATTTGGAAAACATTGACTTCCATATCAAGCAGCACTCATTGCTTGATACTCATACGAAATTTGAAAGCTTTATCTGGAGTAGATTGAGCACAATAAAATAAAAACCTATTTTTTCAACTTTCAACACCCTGTAACTCTGCTAATAATCGAGATCGGACACACGTTCATTGGAACTTTATTCCTAATTTTGTACCAGAGAATACGTAGCTGAAATATTGATGTGCAATTCTGAAACACCCTATATATTTTTATATTCAGAACCTAACCTTAATAATGACAGGACACTTTGAGGGGTTATACGAGCATGATACTTCTAAAAAATGGTTGAAAGTCAATTTGGTATTGAAAAAACGAATATTATTTCAATCCAAACATCTAAACTTTTCTTTACAACTAGGCTATATTGTTAATTTCTAATATTTTCCAAAAATAATGGATCATTGTAAAGAAAATATATTATTATGTTATTTTTCAATATTTTTGTGAAAAATGGAATCTCGAAATATAGCTGAAAATATACCTTATTATGTCCAAAATACATCAAAATATTCTATCGAGTACTTTGAAAAAAAATCGCGAGAATCGACAAATTCGTCTAATCTAATTCTTTATAAAATCAAGACAAAATCGTTGCATATCGGTCTAGGTTATAAAAAAACTACCTGTATCTTTCAAACTAATGAAAATCGAGCTTGCAAATGTTTTGATCTCCCATCTAAAACATCCAGTAGAACCACCTTGTACAGTAAATCAGAACCAGGACCGTACTCGAAGAAAGATAGCACATTTCCAATTGCATCGTTGGTATCAGGTGTTGAATTCTATTCTACCCATATTTATTCCGAAACAAAAGTGCATATCAGATGGGAACTTCCGAAGAAACCATTATTGCAGGATAAAAATGTCAAAACTAAGGTCTTAGAGAGACATTCGAGACGTTTATTTCCTAACGTCGATTTCAATCTGTTTATTTTCATTTCATGATTGAGTCCACAGTCACTTCCCACAATCTCACTTCTGTGATGCTATTTTTTCAGGTTTCATTGATTTTCAGAGCTGAAAACTACGCCATCTTACGGTAGGGACAGTCACTGATGTCATGTGATAAGTAAGATATTCGTTTTGTAATAGGGAATCTGTGGTTATAATTTGTGAGTCAACGAGAAAAAATGTTTCGAGGAATGAAATGAAACATTAACAAATTATACAGAGTGTTCCTTAAAGACAAGCTAATATTTGAAGTTTTTTTCTTGAAATGTGTCAAACAATCACTCCTTCAAATATTAGCATGTCTTTAAGGAACACACTGTTTATAAATATTGAATTAAATTGGAGTAGACGTTACTGAATAGAAAAAACTAATTATCTAAATATATCCACTGGTATTTGGCTTGGAAATTACGAATTCTATTTGTTATTTCGCAGAGTTTTCAAGCCCCCATATTCGTGATAAAAATTAATACGGGATTATCTTCAAATATCCATTAGGAAACATGCCCAGCTTGACTTGTAATTAGAAAAATCGTATGGAAGTTTAGGGACAAAGAAATTACGATGTTTTGGCTAGGGTAGCGACATTCGTTTGCACCAGTGGCGTAGTAGATTTCACCGAAAATGGTCCAGAAATGGAAATATTATCAAAAAAATGTTTTTTTTTATATGATTAGGGATAATTTTATGTGAATTGAATTCAGGCAAAAAATGTTTAATTTATACTGAGTACTATGTATTAGATCAGGAAAAATTGTTTTTGGCAGAATTTGTGTTATTTTTTAACAAAATAAGCAAGAATTAATGCAACATTTTTATAATTTTCTTCTTCTCATTCTTTCAATCGGTTATTTCCATGTTTTCGCAAAGACAGTGTTTCGATAAAAGATCAATTATTCAATTATGTACAGGGCGTGTCATTTGAAAAAAACCTCAGAACATTTTAGGAATATCTAATTGATATTTTCGATCACACCATAATATTTCTTGTGACGATTGTGAAGATTCCATTTCTCAAAGAATCTATAAGTTGAAAATCAATTAAGGGACTAAACTTGAAACTATTTTGACTACATTTCACATCGTATGCTCATCTGATTCGAAACAGCACCTGTAAAATTCATAATTGTCAATGATAAAACTTGCATACAACTCCAGCCCCCTTTTTCGGTTACGCCACTGGTACCCACCCCGAACTAATTATTCGGCAGGACTTAGAAGAGACATTGCGACAGTCCCGAGCCGATGTGTACCCATAAATCCGGGATATGTAAGATGGAGCATTAAATTACCTACCCAACAGTGAATTGATGTCGTACCTGTACACCTGTGTCCTGATATATGACAAGCTGAGGCTCAGAAGAAAAAATTAGGTAGCTCCTGCTAGGGGGACAGGCCACTGGTGCATCTCTATCGATTTTCATGATTCATCAGCAGTGACTGATAATTCAATTTGGCGCTCATTTATATGCTCTCGAGAAATTACGACGTGACGTCACAACGTTTCAGATTTATTTTTCACAAATCATCGTTGTGGAGAGAATAAAAAACGTTAGCTGAAAATGTTGCTATTCAAAAGGACCCCCATAAGAAATGACAAAGTTGCTAGTTGTTTCGCCGCCATTTTGAGGGTAATTGAAAAGGCGATGCCATATTCTAAAACTCCTTCAAAAAGTATCAAAATGAAGTTCCGATGAAAAATTTACAGTACGATTGGTTTACCTGTAAAAAAAAATCAAAAACGACAATTTCTGCGAAAATATTGTGTATTCTGAGAGGTAATAAAAGTGGAATGCGTTTAAGAGCCTCTAGACGATATTTAATAACGACATTTTTACATAATTTCTCATGGAGTTTTGTATTCTGGAGTCAACTTATTACATTTGTAAGTGTCACAAGACGATAAAAATATCTTCATCGCCATAATGTACAGAAATAAAAGGTAGTTGTTAGTTATAATTGATTAAAATGTCTCATCATGAAATCATTTCTAATATCTACAGGATGCCTCCAAAAAGTTTTCGAAGCTTCATTTCCATACATTAGAAAAAACAGTTTTATAGATTTTCATTTGAATAATAACACAACGTACGATTTCAAATAGTTGGAGATCTCTGTAAATTTATAGTTATTTTGAAATACCGATATTGTTGTTGATTTCTTGTTGAAAAGTATAACACTAACACTTTGTATATCATTTAAATAAACTTTCATCATCAGTCTCAGAAAATTGGTAATATGTGCTTTAGTTTCGTCCAAGAAATTTGAATATTCATTTCGATACAACATTGAGAACAACGTTTTGAATTGAGTAATTTTATCTAGGATATATCCGGGATAAAAAGTACGGAGTCATCCTACCGTATCTTTCTCAAGGGAACTTCGCCAATCCCTATAAAATTCAACATTATCGTATATATTCAAACTTCCTATTTTACTCTGCGGCATCCCACGCTACGAAATTGTTATGTTTATGTCCGTATTTGTGTTTTTACTTGCGCATTTTATTATTACAGCCAATGAGGCTCTATTCTTTTCTGTAGGAAAGGAATACGGTAGTTTGTCGTATACTATTATTACTTTCACATCCGTCGGTTTTATTAGGCAAACGAGTATACAGTGTGGAACAGCCAAATGGAATGAATTCGATAACCAATAAATGAGAGCGTGTTGGGAAAAACACTGAAACACGTCGATTTGTATTTTTTTTCAGAAAAAAATTATATAGGGTGTGTCATGTGACAATGGCCGATACCAACTTTCCTATTTCGATTACAACCCCCTGTATATTATTAGTTTTTCGGATTCTTCACGAACTTCTAGACATAATTCATGTACAATGTCCCAGACCTATCTTCAACTGTTTCGGAAATATTTTTTGGAAGTGTTTTCAGATGTATCACAAAAATTAACATTGAAAAAAGGAAATTATTTCATTTCACAAATTCGCTACATTACACTCAATACCTATTTCCATTTAGCTCTCAATATTGAGAGAATAAGCACACAAAACAACATTAATTTCAATGTAAGAGATGACCAAAATGTGTTTTTTATATCGTGAAATAAAATAATTTCCTTTTTTTAATGTTAATTTTTGTAATACATTTGACAGTTGATATTTCCTAAACAGTTGAAGATAGGTATGGGACATTGTACTTGAATTATTATGTCTAGAATTTTCTGAAGAATCTAAAGAACTAATAATATACAGGGGGTTGCATTTAAAATAAGAAAGTTGGTATCGGCCACTGTCGCATGACACATCCTATATAATTTTTTTTAAGGGGAATCTAAAAATACAAATCGACGTTTTCGGGCGTTTTTCCCAACACACTGTAGAAAGACTGGTAAAAGAATAATTTTTGAAAGAATTAATCAATACATAATATGAATATGTCACAGTAATGTCAAATAATCATTAGAAATAGGAACTATCCACTTTTCTCAATAAAAAATCATGTCACGAATGATAGTTCAATAAATAAATTATTTATTAATTTATCAATTCTTTGGGTATGTTTAAAAACTCGATTTGAAATGTATTGTGTTTCTAGATATTTGTTGTTATAATAAGTCTATTCACATGTTATCGATGAACCCGTTGAATAAATAAATAAATAAATAAATAAATGATAAATAAATGAATAACGCCAATCACTGAAAGATTTTTTCAACTACTACAATTTCATTACTTGACTATGTCGTTCATAAAAGCAAAATGTGAATTTGCCGCCATTTATTTAGTAAAGTGTTGGCAACCCTTGAAAAATAAAACGACAGCTGACAGTTCAAGGTTAGGAAAATGGAGCGTTACATTCATTATTGAACAATGAAAATGAAGGATTGCTATCAAAACTCCTGACGTCCTTCGTTTTCAAGAACACAGACTAGAATATTCGAATAGTGTGATCGATTTGATGCCAACGGATAAAAACATGTAATTTTTTCACAATTACGTCCCGCCTATCTGCTCCCATTATCCTGGAATATCCTTTTGATGTTATCGAACGATGCCGTGACATGAAGCCATTGTGCATTTTCAATTGTTATGTCAAATTCGTTTCGATGTCCAACTGATACCAGAAACAGAGGCGGCTTCGGAAAACCAAATGTCTTCCTCGTATTTTCACCTTTCAAGGCTATATTTCGCGTGTACCAGAATTGGTACACGCAGTACAAGCTGGCTTGTGTACCCACCTACGAGTCCCAAGGCGTTGAATAGAATGAAAAATGAGTCTGTGATGAAATGAGACACCACTGTGGCGTCACGGGACCCCACAGTGGGTACACACTAGAAAAACTATTGTACTAGGCGAATTTTCAGCAAAGGATACGACATCTCGCAACGCTGTTTTAATTTGAACCCTTTGACCTACCACTCCTGACTTGGTGATGCTATCGATGCGCCATCTACACGCAATTTCCTCACCACCTGCTCTGTTATTATTCGGTCTTTTATGGCGTCTAATGATGTGTTTTGATGTGTCGGGAAAACTTGAACAAACACTTCATTTGTCGTTCGTGATAGCTAGTAGTACGACTTCATTTGTCAAGCTGCAATTAGAGTTGGTATGAAATCGAAACGTCATTTGGATTGTGGGATATTATTAATTGGCTGATGAACCAGGATAAATCATTTTTGAGGTGGAAAAAAGGAAGAGGACGTGAGACAAATGATTTTCTTGGAGGCTTTCTCATTACATATTCTTGCACATTGAAGAATTGCAAGGGGTGAAATACAGTTGAAATTTTTTTCATTTTTTTTTAATGTACATATATTCAAGAATACACACAGAAAATTTCATATCGTTCCGGTGAATATTTTCGAAGTTACACGCAAATTTGAGAGGGCGTGTCAGAGTGCTTGAAAGTGCTTTTCAAACTTCAAAGGCGTTTTTCTCAAAATGGTGTTTTCAAAGTTGGTGACCAGCATTACTCGAAAACGGCTGAACCGATTAGTGTCAGATTTTAACACGAGCCTTTTAAATATATTTTTCAGTTATTAATCAAAGATTTTTTCTCACCGATGAGTATTAATTTTTTTATAAACAATTTAGGGCCGAAATTTTGGTCAAAAATCGACTTTTGTTTGAGGAACCGCCATTTTATGAAAAAAAAAATTATTTTGTTCTTTCCTTCGATCAATCAGTAGATTTAACATAACTTCAACGAAATCTGTTTGGTTTTTTGATTTCGGATGATCCAGTTCAGAGATATACCTAGTGTTCACCGCAAAACGTCTTTTTTGAGAGGAGCTCCTGGAGCTCAGCTCTAGCTCCTTCCCAAATAAATATTTTCACTAATACTAAGTCTCAAAATACTCTCAAAAGATACCATGATATGTGTATAAATCATCAGATCAATAATTCTAAGAGTTTTCTCAGAAAAAATTCTGGAAAATTCGCCTTTTTTCAGCCTTCCAACTGTACATAACCCCTCGAAGAATCGGATCTGCTAGGATTCCCATTGTTTTCTGATCTCCAACTCCAACCTTACAACACCTCGAATCCAACCCCCTGTCACCCCCTCGAACAAACCATCCATCTCCAGATGATCCGCCACCATAAACTCACCCCTTTCCGCACCAAGCAGCCCCCGACGTCAGCGGGAGGGACTAAACGTGTCATCTTGCACAGCAACTCGAAAATCATCATCCGCGTAATCTGAAATGTAATCTGGGTCCTTACACGACCCTTCCTCCTCCATCAACCCCCTCTCCCCATCGTCCCCATCCCCCCGCCAGCTACCCCTTTTGCGGAGAAGTTTCCGAGAGACACGACGACAAGTCGAATATTGTTATGCCTTTCACAACCTTGCGCCGAGACACATAGCTTTGGCACAGCGTAGACGTCATGCGAAGAGGTGCTAGTACGGGTGGTGGTCTCGAAATTTCACAGGGGTGGAAAAATTATCGATTACATAGGCAAGGAAGGGGCAGTCACAGAAACAACAAATGTTGACATTGGATAGTTTCATTGCATTAGGTTGTATGTGTTTTTTGTTAATAAAGTGTGAGTTTATAATGAAAATAAAGAAGACTTTTCAGACTTTTGCAGTGAGCTAGGGCGTCCATCTGTTTGTATTTTCTTTTTTCCAAAAGTGGTAAGCATTATCATTTGTTTCATTCATTGCATTATATTAAAAATAATACGAGGTTAGAATACTGTTGTGAATGTGAATGGTTCGATTGAAATAATAATAATAATAATAATAATAATAATAATAATAACAATATATGTTTATTCATGTTAATATAAAAAAAGTAATACAAATATATAGCGAATAAACAGAAAGATTTCACGAAGCTTTAGTACGGAACTATCGCTTGTATGTGACTTGGGAAGTAATTAAATCTGAAATAATAGTAGTAGATACAATAACAATAATACAAATTTATAATAATAGAATAGAATAATAGTAATAAGGAAAATGTATATTAAATTTATGTTAAACACATAAATAAATAATAAAATTATTATGTGTCTTAATAATAGTTTATTCATTAAAAATTCATAAAGAATTTAACAATTCACGAACAGAGTAAATCACAGAATCTGTACAATTATTGACGATGTTCTTTAAAATTTAATAGTCATATCCGGTTACAAAGTTACAATAAGGGTGTGGTTTGTCTCATTTTCTGTTTTTATTTTATTTTTTTATCGTTCAACTATTGTTAATGATGTTGTGAAAAACATATCTATTCGTTTGTAGAATCCATTTTTTGACCTCAACTTTAAATTTTGCAGTACTTTATATACAGGTTTCTAATAATTTGTTTTGTTTTTAGATTCGAAAGGCAAGATTTAGTTTGGGGTACTTTGAAGGCACAAACACTTTCAGAAGTGTTCATGGAGGTGAAGAAGTTTTGAATGCTGGACATGTAATATCATGAAGAAAGTTGAATTCTTCCACTGCTGACAAGATATTGGTTAATGTAATGGAATGAATTATGAGTTTATAGTATTTGATTTTTCTGCAGTTTTTTTGGGAAGTGCTAAATAAAATGGATAATGTGAGATCTCGTTTCAATTTTGTTGATACCTGAACAAAACTATATTGGAATTTTGATTTGACCGATTCATAATTTTACAATCTGTCAGATATTCAAATTCAGTATAAAATCAACAAAACATGATACCAAACACAAAAAATATGTCTGCATTTCTAGTTATTTTCAGTGCCACCAGGTGTCGTATCGCTTATGTTCATTCGCCAATTTATTTGAAAGAACTTTGAATGACAAAGATTACTCCAATGAAGGTCAATTTTGAGATGTATTCTCAGCTCCTGTCACACTATAAAATATTTTTCAATGATCAATTGAGCCACAAATTCATGGCAAACCACTTGCCAACTGAATTAAAATGAAGTACTGGTAAAGATCGGAATGGTTTTTGATTCTTAGTGAATGGTTCCTAGTAGCAACGCAGATAGCGACTTATTTTGTGCTTCAAACGAATATTTGATGTACAGTAGCTGTTCATCACGAATATCACGATATTGTTATTAAATCACAAAACCAATGATATATTATTTCAATACTGTACACCAGATTTGCTGTGATATTTCAGAATTCGTAGTGGAAGTAGATGCTTGCATTATAACATTATTTTTCCATCTCCTTTACTAAAAGGCATGTGTGAAGTTTCAGAATTTTAATCCGGACATTATCGCCGAACACGGATATTTGGAAAGTTCCTCTGCATAATGTATTTTTTTTTTCATAGAAAATATCGACATTGATGTAACGTTGATGGATAAAGTCGTTGTAAAAAGTTCTGAAGTATTGTAATGGGAAGCAGTTTTATCAACATTATAATATTTGAACCAGTAAATAATCCAGCAAGCTTTAATAGGTTGAAACTTTGAGCTTTGATATTTATGATGTGTGGAAAATGACAACTCCACTTATTTGACATTTGAAATATGTGTCATGGTTTTAATTCTGTTCACTGATCAACTAATATATTCTTCATAATACGTTCAGAGATCGTTTTTGACGTTGACAGATCCGTTGAGGTTTTTGTAGTCGTGATGTGATGTTGACAATGACAACTACAGTGACTCTACTTACTTGACATTTGACGTATGAGTCACAGTTTTAATTCTGTTCACAGATCAACTGACATATTCTTCATGATACGTTCAGAGATCGTTTTTGACGTTGACAGAAGCGTTGAGGTTTCTGAGGTTTTTGTCGTCGTGATGTGTAACGTAAGAAGTTTTTGGGAAATTCTTTGACGCCTTCAACATTAGTTCAGTGGAAGATGGAAACGAATTTAGTTGTGATTTTGGTGAAAAAGATTCGAATTTGTTGATATTACCGTGGGGAAATTAATATTCAACTTCAAACGTGAAATTTCACCTGCATTTCTGGAACGTTTTGGAACAAGATTGTGACGTTCTCTTCATATTGTGTAATTTAAAATAATCGGTACATTTTTGTTGAGCGTTTCAATGAAACTGTGATTTTTTAAAACATCTGTGAAGTTTTTGGATGGACATGTTACGTCATCATCGAATTTTTTAACTGAAAAACGCTGGTGAAAAATTGATTCAATGCGCCTCTGATGAAGTGAACCACCTTCAACCTGCAAATACCTCCTGGAGCAGCAGCTTCGCATATCCAAGTGGAGACATTCGACCTTTGCCCGCCGAAATTCCTGCGGTACCCTTCCCCTTCCCCTGTCCCCACCATCCCCAGCGTCGCCCTCTCCCATCTCCCTCTCTTGCTCGGGGCAGTAATCAAATCCTGCGAATCCTGCGAGTCGCTGGCGCGGTATATTAACCCGGTACGCACGGCCGAAGGGCCAGCCTGCATTCCGGCAGCCCTCCTGCTGTCCCGGAACAATCCGGGCTCGTTTCCTGCGGTCGCGCGATTTTCTAATTACACCTTCAACTATTCGGGAGAGGATCGGGTGACGACCGAGGGAGGGGATATGGGGTGGAGGGTTGAGTAATATTAGCAGGAGGAAAATATGCTTCTCAGGTTTATTAAGATTCGAAATTTGGCAATCTAGTTTCGAAATTTGTTGTTTATCAATATTTTTTTTCAACAAAATTAAAGCTGGAAATGTAAGTTATTGTGTTCGAAAAAATTCAAAATATTCTGTCGAGTATTTTCTCTTGAAAAAAATCGCGAGGTCCAGAGACCAGAGTCTAGAGACCTAATTTTTGGGTAATTTTTAAACTGGAATAAAAAAAAACTGGAAACATTTTCACTACCGATTTTTTTATATGATGTTGATTGATTCTTTATGTATGTAAAAATGAATCGGAAAGTCAAGAATTCGACAAATTACAGTCCGGTGAAGTGGGGGATGCCAGCCAAACGGTGCTCCCTGCTTGACATGATTCCAACCCTTGTAGTTATTTAAATCGAACAAATAAAAAAAATTCTCGATCAGTGAAGATGTCGCTATCGATTGGACTTCGACCAGAAAAATAAAAAAAAATATTCACAAAATGGCGTCCACTTGAGAAAAAGATTTTTTTAGCCCTATTTTTCGACCTTTACGATTTTTTTTTAAACTGTTGGAGTTGGAATTTTTCAAAATCCAAGGTTCAGGAGATGAAGAGATGTATAAAGAAGATTCTCACAAAATTTCAAAGAAATCGGTCACATAGAACTTGAGATTGAAGGTTGAGTATCAACCACCTCAAAAAAGGAGTTTTGAGAAAACACGTTTGAAGTTTGATCACGTCATAAAATCCACTGTATCTCCCAAAATAATTCGAATTTCGAAAAATCCGTTTGAGAGCATATTTTTGAAAGTCTAAACTTTGACCATTTACACAAAAAATTCAATTCCTTAGATCAGAATGCCCCCTCAACACATCTTATTATTTACCAGAGCTTAATTTGTTTTCATTCTTCGTATTTATTGCTGTAAAAGTTGATCAACAATTCTTTTGTGGAAGTGCTGCCCTGAACCATCACAGATAATTCGTCAAGATTTGAATAGGCAACGTTTCGAACTCACTCAGATGAACCCATCAGTTAAACTATTTTGCCTTTCGTGTTTCATTCCAGACAATCAAATACGAGAAATTCCAATCATTAGTGAAATAAAATTCAGTGATATATTCCTGTGGCATTCATAAACGAAATTAGACAGTCGTAAACCAATATAAGATAGATAGGATATAGGAAGTTATTAAAAGCTATAGAGGAATTTTATGTTCTTCTAACGTGAGGCGCCATTTTGTTATTGCTCATAAAATTCGACTCGTATATTACAGACGACAGTCTATAGAATATTCTAGAGACCAGAAAGCTATCATATTTTCATATCATCAAGTAAAAGCGTTGATGTATATCCATACCGAAACTTACAGGGTGATTATGTGTAAGTGTGATTTTGTGGTTCATGCTATTTCATGATGTTCACTAGAAAACGCCAAATTTTGTACAAAAACTCAATTCCAAATACAAACCTGCATCTCTGCGTCATCTATATATATTTCATGAACCAAAAGCATTTTTTCAAACGATTTGAATCACAAACCTAACCTAATTTTCTATTTCGGAGCATCGTTGAAAAAAAGAGGAGCAGCAACATCGCATTGTCTGGCAAGCTGTCAAAACTGTCTTGTCTAATTAGACCATACCAACGTCATTCCAAGACCTGTTGCTTGGACCACTTTTTAGGCATCGTAATACCGAGCTACCCTGTACATTTTCCCTCGGTTTTCCTTTTTGATACGCACCGGTGCCCTTATGGCGAATAACCCGAAAGCAATCCAGTAATGTTCCTATCGATTAGCGACTATTAGAATGTGGAACATTGGCAAAATTGCTCAACAGTTTCCAATTTGTTTCGATATTGGATATGGGGGTGAAAGGAATTTAAACAGGGCGGTATTCGTATTCGAAGTATTATACATTTCAGGAATATCGAGGTGAATCCATCGAAATACAAGTAGATGCACAAATAATGCATGCATCAGTGTAAGAGGATTACGTCCATCACGGATTTTCGTTCATGCATTCGACTAATAACTTATTGACTTGTCCAAGCTGCTTTGGCGTAGTCTGTGCCAGAAGTTACCAACCAGGGGCTCATAAATACAGGGTGTTTAATTGGAAGTTATCCACTCACAGAAAGGGGAGGGGGTATTCTGGTCTAGAGGCCTACTTTTTGGGTATTTTTCAAACTGGGATGAGAAAATTGAAGATATTTTTACTATCCATTTTGTTATAATGTTTATTGATTCTTTGTGTATATAAAAACTATAGAAAAAGTGAAAAATTCGTCAAATAACAGGCCGTTGAAGCTGGGAGTTGCCAGCCAAACGGTGCTCCCTGTTTGACATGATTCCAATCCTTGTAGTGATTCAAATCAAACAAATAAAAAAAATTCTCAATCAGTAAAGATGTCGCTATCGCTTGGAACTCGACCAGAAAAATAAAAAAAATAATTCACAAAATGGCGTCCACTTCAGAAAATGATTTTTTTTTACCTGTTTTTCGACCTTCACGATTTTTTTTAAATACTTGGAATCAAAATTTCCCAAAATCCAAGGTCCAGGCGATGAAGAAATGTATAAAGAAGATTCTCACGGAATTTCAAAGGAATCGGTCAGATAGAACTCGAGAAATCGTGTCAAACACCTCAAAAAAGGAGTTTTGAGAAAACACGTTTGAAGTTTGATCACGTCAAAAAATCCGCTGTATTTCCAAAATAATTCGACTTTTGAAAAATCCATGTAAAATATCCACAAAAAAATCGTTTTTTCTTTCAATTTTCCAGACCAAAATACCTCCTTAACTGTCAGTATTCTGAATCTAAACTCCGTTTCTTCGTAATAAAATTCACGCTGTGAATAATTTTTATTGGAGGCGAAAACCAACCCTCCATTGTATCAGCTGAGGTGTGTTAAGGGTTACTTTGAAGCCTATCTCCCCCTTCCTCAAATTATGCTAATACGATTGTTCGAGATGTATTAAAGCGAGAGCCCAATTAAAGTTAACCCTAGAAGTATTTATGATAATTGGCGGTAAGGAGAGTTCCAATTGTCTTGGGAGTTTCCCCGAGAAAAATTAGAAATTCGTGAAAATAAAATTAAAAACCTTTGTTGAAAAGTGCCACGGAACACACAATATAAAGAGTGAACCTACTTATTCTGAAAATTACGAGCATTGAGTGAAGATGAAACGATCTAAGAGTTAAATTAAAATAAGTTGCAAAAAGAATACGAACGACTGAATAATTGATCGAGTATACAAAAACGGAGATGATTGTAGATAAACGGAATTGAAAAATATACAAACATTCATTTCGTAATTCCATTTATCTAGATGTTTATTCAATTGTCTGGATGAGCTCCTCTCCATAGCATTGGTTTCAGAAGAATATACCCCAAATTTGAAAAAAAAACACACAGAAAATAATCAACAGGTTTCAGGTCAGGTGAACTTGAGAGCCAGTTTTGATATCCACCTCTAATTACTGAATTTACCATCACTCCAACGAAATCTGTTTGGTTTTTTAATTTCGGATGATCCAGTTCAGAGATATACCGAGTGGTCACCGCAAAACGTCTTTTTTGAGAGGAACTCCCGGAGCTCAGCTGTAGCTCTTTCCCAAATGAATATTTTTAGTGATACCAAGTCTCAAAATACTGTTGAAGGATACCATAATATGTGTACAAATTATTGGATCAATAATTTCAAATGTTTTCTCAGAAAAAATTCTGGAAAATTCGCTTTTTGTCGGCCTTCTAACTATATAATTATAACCGCTCAAAACTGCCAAAAGTAGATATCTAGGCTCGACATAATGCATAATAACACCGCTGAAGGTTGTTCATCATATCATCCAAGCATTCACATTAGATCATCATGTGCATGATGAAAATTGCAATTTCATGATGTGAACTCAATTGTTTTTGGAATGATAATGTTGGTGTGTTAAATATTTTCATTTGTCATCCTTACTTTTTCTTGTGATTGATTAATTCTGACCATAATTTGTACTGTGATGAGAAACCGTTAGGAAATCTAAAACTCTTATTCTTCTCTGATTGACAATCAAATCGAAGAGTTCAATTAGTTTTGAACAAGTTATAGTTCAAGCTTCTAGATTCGACATAATGCATGATAGCACCACTGGAGGTGGTTCATCACATCATGTGAAATGTAACATTTTTTTTTATATAAAACTTTCCACGAAAGGAGACATCCTGTAATGTTCAGAGAACATCGTGAGAACCAAGGAAAAGGAGGTAGAAATTGGTGTTCTTTTTAAATTTGTGAAGGTTATATGCCTCGGGGAAGACCTCCCTGGTCTTTGAAAAGAGATGTTCTGCAGGTCACCGAATTAACCACGAAGGGGTGTGAAGACTGGACTGGACGGGTTAACCTCGAAGAGACCGCCAAAGTAGGAACGATTGTTGATATTTCAGAAGAGCACCGCCCATGAAAATATCTATAGAATAGAGATAGATCGCCAACCCTTCTATGGTGTTCCAGAGAAGTAAGCGAGTTAGTAAGCGAAGCATCACCGACGAGACGAATTGCCCTTTTTTGGACAGAATCCAACAGCTTCAGGATATGTTTAGGTGCTGCGCTCCAAATATGGGAACAGTATTCCAGGACAGGTCGGATTTGTGCCTTATAGATCGTGAGCAGCTGACTGTAATAATGAGTTTGGGTTGAAATTTTCTTAAAACTGAGAAGCACAGGCAAACATCCTGTATATCACGTACGCAGCTGCTGTCGCCTAAGCCGCAATCACCCCAAATCCTAGGATAAATATCACTTTCTCAATTACTTGGCAAAGTATACACGAATCTCCCGGAATTTGTATAATTCTAAATATGCCCTACTTCCGATGCCATCTGCGCGCCACCTTAAGAACTTTCCCTCATCCAACCGCCCTTCGAACGGTAATTAAGGGTCGAATCGGGTGCGGGGGTGCTCTTTCAATTATTTTCATTTGACCAGGGTGAAGCGGCATTGTTTCGCGCACGGGATTGGCTAATTTATTGTCTCGACGGAGGACGGAAAATTAGCTCGCTTTCGCTAATTGTTCGGTGGATAAGCGGGGGTTAGTTTGCGGTTTTCTGGGGCACTTTCGGATCGATTTAATGGTGGATGGATTGGACACAGGTTCGTCGAAGGGTACATGAAGGGAGTTTAGAATAAACAAGTCTACATGTTGACTTTGTGGATCAACTATGAATCATTTAAGGACTATTTGACGACTATTTCCGACCTGAAGGTATTAGGAAACTTTTGAATCTATGAAAATTCGAAGAAAATAAAGGAATAATAATAATAATAATAATAATAATAATAATAATAATAATAATAAAAATAATAATAATAATAATAATAATCTCCTTTATTAGTCAGCCAGACAATAATGTTAAAACTATGTTGAAAACTATTCTACCCTGAGTAAAAGATGGAAAAATAAAGAAATAACAAACAAGAATTTACTAAAAGTCCCTCATAATTATTGCATTGAAACATTTGCATACTTTTAACATGCTTTATATTTGCTTAAGGGGGTATTCTGGTTTAGAAAATTGAAATAATAATTTTTTTTTGCGTATTTTCAAAGCTTATACTTTCAAAAATATGCTCTCAGAAGGATTTTTCAAAATTCGAATTATTTTGAGAGATACAGTGGATTTTGTGACGCGGCACTTGAAACGGCCGAGCGGAGTGATCACACAATGAATGGCAGATGTTTTCCAGGAATTCTTTTGTATCCGACTTGAGCTCGTAGAATACCCTTTTAATTGAGTTTTTATATACACCTGACTACCAGTACGTACCCAATATACCTGGAACTGTTCAGTTTAGTCTCGATCTTGGAGCTAAGTAGACACGAAACTGGAAGTCTTTCTCAAACTTCAAACGCGCTTTTCTCAAAACTACTTTCGATGAGGTGGTTGACACGATATCTCAAGTTCTATCTGACCGATTCCTTTGAAATTTTGTGAGAATCTTCTTCATACATCTCTTTATCGCTGGAACTAAGGATTTTGAAAAAAATTGCTTTGAAGTATTTTTAAAAAAATCGTAATGGTCGAAAAACAGGGGTAAAAATAAATGTTTTTTTTTCAAGTAGACGAAAGTGAATTTTTCCTTCGGCCGTAGTTCAAGCGATAGCGACATCTTTACTGATTAAGAATTTTTTTTGTTTGTTCGATTTGAATGACTACAAACTTTTATAATATGATTTTTTTTCGTATATTAGGGTAACCTATTTTGAATAAATGATATAAATGAAATGAAATACTCGTTGAATATTGAAAGTAAATCAATGTGATAAGGGGAAATATTGAATCTGCTAACAGGAGTCAACACTGCGCTGAATTAATCCTCCCCTACTTTTCTCCTCCCATACGGGACGCGAATTAATTCCGAGAAACTCCATAAACTAGGAATTCATATTCCGAGAACCTTGTCGCGGCATTATAGAACACAAGGAATAATATAGTATGGACCCTTCCAGCCAGCCCAGTTATCATCGCCTGTATTTATTAGGGATGTAGTTCGAGAGTCTTTAGCTTCAATTAGAAATTCTCTTTGTCTTCTTCTCTGTCGACGGGGAATAGTGTTTGGAGAGATTTGCGCCAGATTTATCCGCAGGCAAAAATCTCCGAGACACTTTATCAATTATCCAGCACGTTGGAAGAGGAGGTAGAAATGTTGAAAGGGGGAGCCACCAGCGAGCTAGGATTGGCGAAAAACTGAGCTGTGTGCATACAGGAGGAACGAAACAGTGGTAGTTTCTAACCCTTTGACTGTCAGCTGTCGATTTTTTGTTTTTAAGGGTTGCTAAATCTTGCGTTGATTTCGTAATGCCCTTTACAAGTTTAGTTCAGAAGGAAAGCTCACATTTTAGAAAGAATTGTAGAAATACTGGTTTTATCGAACCGTTCTCCATATTGTATATTTTCGAAGTTCAGCCTTTCCAAAATATGCTCTTGAAATGATTTTTCAAAATTAGAATTATTTTGGGAGATACAGCGGGTTTTGTGACGTGTCAAACTTTGAACGCGTTTTTCCCGAAACTCCTTTTATGAGGTGGTTGATTTCTCAAGTTCTATCTGACCGATTCCTTTGAAATTTTGTGAGAATCTTCTTCATGCATCTCTCTATCTCCTGGACCTTGGATTTTGGAAAATTTCCATTCCAAGTATTTAAAAAAAAATCGTGAAAGTCGAAAAACAGGGTAATAAAAATATATTTTTTTCAAGTGGACGCCATTTTGTGAGTTATTTTTTTTATTTTTTTGGTTGAGGTCCAAGTGATAGAGACATTTTTACTGATTGAGAATTTTTTAAATTTGTTTGATTTGAATCACTACAAGGGTTGGAATCAGCTCAACAAGAGAGCATCGTTTGGCTGACAATTTTCACTTCATCATTTGACAAATTTTTGACTAATTATTTAGATTTTTTTATATGGACATATGAAAAATCAATAAACATTACATGAAAAAATGGACAGTCAAAAAGTTGAAATTTTTTTTTATCCCACTTTGAAAACTACCCAAAAAGTAGGCGAGAGAGCTCTCACACTACCCAATTAGACTGTAAACCGGTCATTAAATACTGAAAGAACACAAGCGATTCGCTCTATCCTGAAAACACTTCCGCAAATAGGTCTAAATGCATCAAAGGCAGCAACTTTTTCATTTTCCTTTCGGGTTTGAAGAGACAAAAACGCGTTTGAGCCATTCAGTTTGATGTGTAGTGGTGAAAAAAGGAACTAGAGAACATAAGACGCACTAGAGTTAATGACACTTATCTCGACGACAAAAGCGCATCGGCACGCCGAGATTATTCAAGCGTCCTTACTTCACACCGTTTAGGTTTCATCGCAAAAAATAGAGAAGAGACTTCCTCACTTTTTTTTTCTATTCTATTCAGAACGCTTTTATTAACTTGACCTGTTTGCTTGTGGGTAGGGAAATTTTTCTGCCCAGTTTGAGATCGTGTTGAGGTCTGATAACTATAGGTTTTGTGCTAATGTCCTGATTAGGATTATTAATATAAAATCAAGGGGTTATATACAGTTAGAATTCTTGAACAAATCGATTTTATTTCATTTCCTTAATGTACATTCATTTAAGAATACACACAGAGAATTCCATATCTTTACTGAGTATAACAACTATAACAACAAGTATAATACAACTCAAGCTAATATAATGAGGGGTTATATACAGTTATAATTTTCAAATAATCGATTTTTCTATTTTATTTTCCCAATGTACATTGTATTTAAGAATACACACAAAAAAATTCGTATCGTTCCGGTGAATATTTTCGAAGTTACACGCAAATTTGAAAAGACGTTTCAGAGTGCTTGAAAGTGCTTTCCAAACTTTAAAGGCGTTTTTCTCAAAATGGTGTTTTCAAAGTTGGTGACCAGCATTACTCGAAAACGGCTGAACCGATTAGACTCAAATTTTAACACGAGCTTCTTAAATATATTTTTTAGTAATTAATCGAATATTCTTTCTCACCGATGAATATTTCTCTTTTTATAAATAATTTAAGGCCGAAATTTTAGTGGAAAATCGATTTTTTTCTTTGAGAAACCGCTATTTTATCAAAAAAAAAAATAATTTTGCTTATTTCTTCGATTAATTACTAGATTGAACATTACTTTAAATTTGTTTGGTTTTTTAATTTCAGATGATCCAGTTCAGAGATATACCTAGTGTTCACCGCAAAACATCTTTTTTGAGAGGAGCTCCCGGAGCTCAGCTGTAGCTCCTTCCCAAATAAATATTTTTACTAATACCAAGTCTTTGAATACTGTCGAAAGATACCATAATATGTGTACAAATTATTAGATCGATCATTTTGAAAGTTTTTTCAGAAAAAATTCTGGAAAATTCGCTTTGTTTCGGCTTTCTAGCTGTACATAACCCCTTAAAGAAATAACATAAGAAATTGTGCCGTGTATAAAATATCAAATCCAGAGTGCCTTAGACATCAGAAACTGTTTGTTTTCATTACTAATATTATGTATTTGTTTGTCAATTATGCATCAAATCATACTAAGGACTACAAATACATGGTGTGTTGTCAATTGTCAAAAATTAAATTCTAGTTCGGTCGCTTATTCTAATTATAACAACACTTTTTGTAAATAAGTTGACGAGTATACAATTTATTCTTGAGATTGTTCTAAAGTGCTGACTAGGATCATCAAGACAACATTCGACGAATTCCAACTATTGCTATGAGCATTGTAGGTTGAAAAAGGTAAAAAATATCTCCAAACATAGCAGTATTTCTTCACTGCATGTCCCCCCTTTTCAGCGCTTGGATGTATGGTAGTTTTTTCATTCAACATGCCCCATTTCGGTTGGATATTCTCAAGCCATTTGCGTCTGTGGAGATACATATTCCCATTAATTTTTAACGTTTCCCTTATCGTCCCTTAGCCACACAATCTGTGAAGCTAATGAGGCCCTGCCCCATAGGCGTAGAACAAGGGGGTACACGGTTGAATTTCAACAAAATTTTCTTGGTTGAAGTGAGGTGGCTAAGTGAATTTTTCGATTTTTACATGGATGATTTTCTTTATTGATTCAAAGTGCCAATTCGGGGGCGCCGTTTCGACGAAAACGATGCAGTTATCTGAGGGGTATAAAAAATAAGTGACGATATCGTCCACCACGCCTCTGCATCTGTCTCTATCGTCCCCAATTGCATTTGCGCTATTCAAATTAGCAGCGACGAGCACCAAATCCCCACTAGCTACCCCCCACCCCTCATCTACCCCCACTCCTTTTCCGTCCCTACTAATCCGAAACATTGTGAATTAGTGAAGGTAACGACTTTGTACTTAAGATACTCCCTTATGATACACTAAGCCGTTTTGCGGGGGATTTCTCCATATACGTCATTACCTTCTCTTCCTCGGAGAATGTTGAATGCTTAATTGAATCGGATCTGCTAGATAATGACCGGGATGTGAGTTTGTTTGGTCGAAAAAGCAGAGGAAATTGCCGCATATTAACATCCGCGATTGGTTTCCAAAGTTTAGCATGGGACACTCTAGAATTCAGGCTACGAGTCAGGAAGGTCATCAAGTGGTGTAGATCTGGAGGAAATGGCGGCTGTTTGGTGTTGAAACTTCGATTTGATATTTCTCAATGATTTCGCGATTTTGAGCAAATTTATGTTTGTTGGCATGAGAATCACGAATTAAGATGCAGGATATGTAATTATATGTATGAATATAATTCAATTCGTGGAAATTTCTATTATTCCATCCCGTAATCGAAAAACTGGGCACGAAAGTCGAGTTCATGTCGAATAATTAGATATATTAGCAGAAAAGTCTAGTTGAATATAATAATCACTAATCCAAAACCCAAAAGTCACAAACATACGGTATATTCAATTATATAACACTCGAGAGGCAACACAGATACGTCATTCGACAGGATCACACAGAACCATAGGAATACGACACACCCACTCCGTGACATGACATGACAATTGTTTCGTCATTAAGGAATCCAGGTATAAATTCGGGACCCCAACGATTCATCCTCAGTCTAAGTTCGAACGCTCTACCTGCTCCTACTTAACTTTTTAGTTCATTCCACGATTCACGTTAGTTTCTATTATTCGTGCAAAATGGTTGATATCGATGTTTCCGCTCTACGCCGCATGAACCCCGAGGACTTCCGAGTTCTCGCCGCCGTCGAGACCGCCATGGAGGACCAGGACCTGGTGCCGGCCCCGCGGATCGCGTCAATCGCCGAAGTGTTTTATGGTGGAGTGCAAAAACTCCTCCAAAACTTGGTGAACAAAAACCTTCTCGCTCGCGAACGTGGCCGCGAATTCCTTGGCTACCGGCTCACCACCAAAGGCTTGGATTACCTGGCCTTGGAAGAGCTATCCAGGCAGGAAGTGGTGACGCAATTCGGTAGCAAAATGGGGATGGGCAACTGCTTCCTCGTTCAGTGTCCCGAAGGCAGGGAGTTGTGCCTGAAGGTGCACCGGAAGCGCGCCGGGAGAAGGAAATCCGCTTGGCTGCACCTCTCCAAGGTCTCGGCAATGAAAGAGTACGCCTTCTTGAAGGCTCTCCACCAGAGAGACTTCCCCGTGCCGAAGCCTGTGGAGTTCAACAGGCACTCTGTCGTGATGGAGCTCGTCCCGGGGCGGATCTTGAGCGCAGTCCATGAGGTTGAAGACGTGGCCGCCCTCTACAACGCCCTCATGGGTTTGATAGTCCGTTTCGGGCACTGTGGGGTCGTCCACGGAAATTTCAAAGAGTCCAATATCCTCATCAAGGAGAACGAGGAGCCCGTGGTGGTTAATTTCGCGCAGATGATCTCCACGAAACACCCACAAGCTGAATTCTTCTTCAACAAGGATGTCGAGAGCATCAGGAGCTTCTTCCGAAGGAGATTCAACTATGAGGGTGAGACGTGGCCCCAGTTCTCCGACATTGAGGATGAGGAGGACGTTGAGGAAGATGACTCCACGACAGAGGACGAGGAGGAAGACACTTTGGAGGACGTGGTGGATCCCTACGATAGCGGCTGCGAAGATTCTTTGCAGTCGGATGTGTCGGCCTTCGGGACTTCCGAAACCAACTCAGTGATTGAACCTGAGGAGGTGAGGAGGCGATTGAGGGAAGAGAGGAAGAGGAAGGCCAGGGAAGAGACAAAAAAGAAGTGCCTGGTGAAAGGCAAAGGCAGAAACAGGAAAAGAAAATGAAACGAAAGAATATTAAGTTTTTCCGAAAACTGAATATTTGTTCAAATTGTATATCATGTTTTCTTATAATATATTTAACTTGAAATTTTACTTCTGATGTTTTTATTTCCAAATGAAAATTATTGCTTCTAAAGAAGTGATACAATAAACCAACACTCTGATGAATGCATGGAAATATGTTTGAAAATTTCATTGAATTTTTGGTTTTCCAATTGAGCAGATGACAGAAAATCGGGACTATTTCGGAAAATATCGCCAATAGAGAAAAATTAGGTTTGGTACAGTTTTCAGTGCATCTCCAACACCCCGTATATCTTAAGTTTGTTTGGATTGTAATTTTTGAGAAAATATTAATATGTTTGAAGGACATTTGAAACGAATAGGATCAAATTCTCAGAAAATTCTCCCTCATATTTCCAATAGGTATTACCCTTTTCATCATAATTTCGTTTATGATCAACTGAATTTCAACTGTTTGAGAGAAAGGGAGGAGGACCCCAAATTATTCTAACAATCCCAGGTATAAAAATTTTATGATATGGGGAAAATAACAAAGGAGATAAGGTCTTTGTACAGGTAGTAAAAGTATAAACAAAATTTGTATGTCTCTCAATCTTTTACCATACTTTATTTTCCTCAAACTGTAATATGGACCAAAGAAAAATAGTTGAATGAAAAAAAAATCATCTACTTTGATCAATTAAAATACGGCAGCACTGTATCGATAAAAAATATTTTAAACGGACAGAGCAAGTTATTGATTATCCCCTTCCACAAATTTTCGAAATGATCTGTCTTTCTGTTCTCCAGATACTTCTAATGTTCCATCCACTGTGAATCACCCGGTATATATCTGTATGAGTTGGGCTCTTCAACTGTTTCAATTGAAAGCTTCAATGAAATGTCTATCAATCTATTTCGTTGGGGATCAAGCGAAGATTGTTTCGATTGTCAGCGATAATACTTTCGCTATCTGGGCCCAACATAATGCATGGTAGCACCGCTGAAAGTGTTTCATCACATTACACGGGTCTTCAATTTCTTTTGTTTGTTGTTGCCACGGCGATTTCTATGGTTGTATCAATGAAATGATAACATAAACTCACCATTGGTCGATAACCTCAAAACCTGTAACGTACCTGTAAAAAAAGAAGAATAATTAAAAATCGAGTTACTCAATTTGAGTACGACAAGATTAAATTGAATCGAAACAGTGATGAATTGAAGAACAACAATTGGACGAGACGTTGATACTATTATTTCACATGGAAATTGCACTTGCAGTCCTCATGATCATGTAATAATGAAAAACTCAGCTTCAGGTTGGGTGTATTAATATAAATGGAATATTGCCAAGCCAGACCTGGCGGAGATCTTTTCGGAATTAATTGAAATTAACTGCGCCGAAAGAACACGTCGCTTGTATTTTTTTAATTATTTGAATTGAGACAGATGGGGGGCTGTTTATTTTAATTTCATTGGTGAAACGATGATGCTTTCATCAAGTGCTTCATTCGGTTTAACTTTTTTTTCAGGAGAACGGAATTGTAAATCATTTCATTCAATGGTACAAAATAGCGCATGATTTATTTATTTTTAGAAATATTCTGAAGAAAACTATGATGAAACGTAGACACAAAGTTTGGAGAAATAATTTTGTACAAGAATTATTATTAGTCATTGTTTTAGGAGTTGAATATGATATGAAATGAATAATCCTTGAGTAAGTTACAAATACTGCATTTCATTTGATTATATTTCTACATTGTACATTATATTTCTTTCTACAGGCTCCTTCAATATTATTCAAATAGAACACTTTGTATTTTTTCAGGTATTCAGATTCGTTGTTTCATCGATTTTCAACAATAATAATGTTTTTGTAGTATTGTTAAATTAGATGGAAAAAATTGTTTTGGAGACTTTCATCTGACTAGCAATTTATGTCATATTTCATTATATGTGAAGAAAACTCGATCAATATTTTATTTTTTTTGTATTGCAAATTTTCAATTTCTTTTTCACAACCCATACACTTAGTTTCCTTGGAAAATTTGATTTGATATCAGAAATGACATTCTAACCTGAAATATTCCAAATAGAAGTGCAAAAAAACGTCAGAATCGTATAAATAATTTTATCGACTAATCCTGTATAGCAAAATTCATCAACAGTGGTTGTTCCTATTTTGCCTTAAGTGTTTGAAAACGTTGCATCAAATCTCATTTTTTCAAATTATTCAATGTTACTCTGGTTTCCTTTCCCCTGGATACGGATCTGTTGCGAATTCAAGCGACTGAATGTAATTGCAATTTTGACAAGCAAGATGGATGGACTGTCATACGAGTAGTCGTGAGACAAGGGAGAAAAGGTGGTTGGTAATTTATTGTAGTATAGCACTAAGACTTCATCGATTGGAGTCGAATTTATCCTTCTTTGAGAGTGAGAAATTCACTTTTTCGTTCACATGGAATTTTGTGGATCTTACATTCCATCGCAATGGTTTCCTTTTTTTTATTTGAATACCGAACTTCAACTTGAATAAATCAGTTTTTTTTTTCAGGAAGTTATGTTATGATGTTAAAAATTACACATATACAGGGTGGGGCACCCCTTACAACACTGTCTCTGTAAACCAAACCATTGATTATTTCTGAAATTCCTTCTCTTCATTATTTGTATATTCATTCATTGAAGCTGCAAAAAGAAATTGCCTTGGAGTCTACAGGGTGGCTCAAAAAAGTGTGACATATCAAAGTTGTGTTTTTTCGAATGGAACACCCTGTATTTTGTTACGTTTTCGAATGGTTCAGGAGAAAATGATACGATTTCATAGAAGGTCGCATGTAGCTAACTATAACCGTTTTCGAGTTATTCTTTTGTTTTTGAAAATGCTGGATACAATTAGAGACTGAATAACATCGAAATGAATAGAAACCATCCCTTTCAATTCTGACCAAGCATTAAAGAGGTTTCAGGCTATTGATTCCAGTTGAACCCGTTTCCCAATATTATACAAGACGTTCAAAAAACATTGTCACTTTTTTATAATTTCTAACGAAGATAACTTTGTTATTTCAAATGGAACACCCTGTACTTTTTCGATCTGAACAATACAAAATTCGATTATCTTTCATTTGATATTAGGGTTCCCTATACCTAGCTTGAATAGTTTTCAAGATATTGGCATTTTCAAATAGTAGTTATCATTTCAATGCAGCTCTGAAACGACATTATTTGATTTACTCACAGAAATCTTATTGACAATTATTATGCCTCACTTCATCGAGCATTTTACTGTTCACTGAAACGAAGTTTTTGTTCAGATTTTTACCATACTGAATATATTCGATAAAAATACTGAATAATTCTGTGTCAGGAAGTCCTGTTGGATTAGTTGAGAAACATTCATAAAATTATTCCCTACGTATTTCAATTTATTGGGAAAAATGGATGAAAATGAAAACAAAGCGAAGAAAAAATTACAAAAAATGCACATCCAGACATTTTTACAAGCCAAAACAATTGCATGATTGAACAAAAACACAACAAATAACTGAAAGATGAATTGGAAAAAAATATCATCAGATTCTTATTTGCCACTACTTCCCAACGGTTGCCATGGTAACGTGTTCAGAGTGGCAGCCTCAAAACATCGAGCGAGTTATCCATCTCTTATATATCTATGGATAAAACACCGAAATGAAACTTTCCCTCCTAATTCGAGTGCTCCCTACAAACAACAACGTCACGATGCTGAACACTCACTAATCTTTGGCCGATTACATCTGGGATTTCGGGAGGATATTCAAAAACAACATCACCAGTGAGAGCCTTCATTCGAATCAATGCACTGACACGCGACCTCATTCTTGCTAATCCCTTTTTGCCAATCCTGTTTGCCACGCGTTACATGAATTAAATTGGATTCAGTCGGTCTGATTCATTTTCGTTCGGGTCCAACTGAAAGATCTCGTCATTATGTTTGTCTGTGATGGGATTGATGACTTTGGAACACACTGTAGAGTATTTTTGTGGCTCTAGCAGATATTTACAAAGATTGACTAATAACACAACGAGTGTTTCTGCTAGCTCAAACATCCAGATTTCTGCTAATAATCAAATTATCTCCGATTGTGAAACAAATCAGGTTAAATTACTGGGCATTACATTAGACAACAGACTTAACTGGTCTGCACATATTTCCCAACTGAAGAGAAAACTCTCGGGTTCTCTATTTGCTCTTCGCCAATTGAAAGACATCACTACCGCAAATATACTAAGAACCACATATTTTTCACTGTTTCACTCCCATATTAGTTATGGTGTACAACTTTGGGGTAATTCATCTTACGCCATTCAGATATTTAGGATACAAAAGAAAGCTGTGAGAGTACTAGCTAATATTGGGTTCAGGGATAGCTGTCGGGAGAGGTTTGGGGAACTTGGAATTATGCCACTGCCAACTCTATTTCTATATCATGTTTTGATTGAAATACACAAAAAGCAATCAACCTTGACAAAACAATCTCATATTCACGAATATAATACACGTAACTCTTACCACATACGTCTTGAACGATTTCGTCTTCACCTATCCAGGAAAAATTCCCTAGATTTTTCTCTATTTAATATCCTTCCTCAAGATTTCAAGAGAAAATTGAAAAAATATTTGCTTGGGCATTGCTTCTATTCTGTCGATGAATTCAGAACTCATTTTTGTACTGAAAAACATCTCACTACTTCCATTTGATTTAAAAGGTTAATATATTTATATGATTATACAATTTTTTTTGTCTAAGTTGATTGGTGTCGTTGTTGATGTTTTCGTCGTTTTTTTTTTGTTGTTGTTTTACAGATTGTACTATTTACGTTACTTTACATTTAGAAGTAATTCAAATATGACTTGCTACAAACATTATATTATGTAACGTAGTTAAATAAATAAATAAATAAATAAATAAATAAATAAATAAATGGAGGTAGGGGAAAGGGATGGTTAAAATAACAAAGTACCTTTCCCCAATCGAGAAAAACTGTTGTACCAAGCAAAACTCCTTCCACCTTGGTCAAACAGACCCCACGATTATGAGTAGCACTGTCAACGTTTACGTTGCATGCTAGACGGTAATAGAATATTTGATTAATTGGTCGGGCTTCTTAATTAGCACGGCACACAAGGTAATATTTGCACTATCGCTGCGACCGTCTAGCAAACTCGTCTTCGCCAATCTCCCCCACTCTTGGCGCGAAAATTGCCCCGGAATAGGTTATGTACACACAATAAATTCCTCTGTGTTTGCCGTCGTGTAATGGGGGAAATGTACTCGTTTTAGTCGGCTCCGCTACGAATCTCGGTGCGAAATTACCGCCGCGATGGTTTCGTTTCGAGGAAAAGGATTTCCAGGACGAAACTTATCTCTCATCCACCATCGAATATCCCGTTCGCGATAATATATCTGCATTGGTGTAGTCGCTTTATTTCAGCAAGAGTTGTGACAGCTCGCCGAAAAGTGCGATGTTGCCGGTTGTATATTTTTCAAAGATACTCCGAAAATTAGGTTGAGTTTATCTCAAAACGATTTCATGGGTTCGAAGACAGGTACGAGACAACAACGCATTTTATGCCAACGTTTCGTCTATATATCCAGACTTCTTCAGGGCGAAAAGTCACAAAAGGTGTCGACCACGAAGAACTATTCGAAAAGTTTGCATTCCGATCATTGTATCTTCCTATTATTCTCAAAAGAATATGCTCTCGATATTCGTGAAAACTATGAAATCAGATTTCTCTCTGAATAAATTTGACACTATTGGAACGTCACTGTGAAGTGTTGCCATAATTATCAATGCCTAAAAGTCTCCAGCTATGTCTCAAATAATTAAAACTTTAGTGATTAGCTGGATACTTTTTATGTGTGATATACAGCATTATGTTGTTTATTGTAAATTTCTGTTTCCTTTTGACTTGCTTCAAACATGCAAAGATGTAACGTAGTTCAATAAACTTTACTTTCCTTTACTTCACTTTATTGAAATGAATGTATGATCCTTATTTTTTTTACCAACTCATTCAAACATAGATTATTCGCAACATTAAGAGAACCACAAGGTTCCAATCTAGGGCCACTTCTCTTCAATAACTTTCTTGGTGTTAATTTGGCTGCAAATTTCTTGTTTTTTTTTTCTTGGGAGTATATCCAAAATGAAGAATTGCCATTGAAAAATTCGAATGAACGTCATAACTCAAGCAGTACTGACGTCATCAGACACATGAGTGAACCAAAAAATCGCAACGGAAAAGAGACACATCAAGAGAACTACAAGGTTCCAATCTAGGGCCACTTATCTTCAATAACTTCCTTGGTGTTAATTTGACTGCAAATTTCTTGTTTTTTTTTGGAGGGGGGGTATATGAACGTCATAACTCAAGCAGTACTGACGTCATCAGACACATGAGTGAACCAGAAAAACGCAACAGAAAAGAGAAACATCAAGAGAACTACAAGGTTCCAATCTAGGGCCACTTATCTTCAATAACTTCCTTGGTGTTAATTTGACTGCAAATTTCTTGTTTTTTTTTTTGGAGGGGGGGTATATGAACGTCATAACTCAAGCAGTACTGACGTCATCAGACACATGAGTGAACCAGAAAAACGCAACAGAAAAGAGAAACATCAAGAGAACTACAAGGTTCCAATCTAGGGCCACTTATCTTCAATAACTTCCTTGGTGTTAATTTGACTGCAAATTTCTTGTTTTTTTTTTTGGGAGGGGGGTATATGAACGTCATAACTCAAGCAGTACTGACGTCATCAGACACATGAGTGAACCAAAAAAACGCAACGGAAAAGAGACACATCAAGAGAACTACAAGGTTCCAATCTAGGGCCACTTATCTTCAATAACTTCCTTGGTGTTAATTTGACTGCAAATTTCTTGTTTTTTTTTGGGAGGGGGGGTATATAAACGTCATAACTCAAGCAGTACTGACGTCATCAGACACATGAGTGAACCAAAAAAACGCAACGGAAAAGAGACACATCAAGAGAACTACAAGGTTCCAATCTAGGGCCACTTATCTTCAATAACTTCCTTGGTGTTAATTTGACTGCAAATTTCTTGTTTTTTTTTGGGAGGGGGGGTATATAAACGTCATAACTCAAGCAGTACTGACGTCATCAGACACATGAGTGAACCAAAAAAACGCAACGGAAAAGAGAAACATCGTGACCGATCTTTCCTGTGTTTCCGGCGCTGAATAACTTCAAACGAGTGACACTTCTAGGAAAATAGGCGTTACCAACTGCAACTCTCCCCCCTTGCTATGCCGACAGGAAGTCGAAACTGACCCCCCGCAAAGTTGCTCCCCAACAAATTGGTCTCTCGGAGATGTAATGTCTCTACGCCACGGTCGCAGGTAACTTAAAGTAATTGGCAATTCTGTCCCCCCCGTTGTGTGGGGGGGCTGCCGTTGCCGCCTCCCGTTCGATTCCATCGCGCCTCTTTAGGATATTAAATGTTGGGCAAGGCGGGGAAGGGTAGGGGGTGGTTTTCGATTCGGCAGTCGGAAATGAAAAGGCAATGAGGAGAAAAAACAACAACAATAACGAGATGATTGTGAGGTGTGGTGAAATTGCGTTCGAAAGAGACATCTCGTGACGTTTGACAGCAAAAAATATTTCGTTGTAGTGCGACGTTGCCAAATTTACAGTGCGATGCAGCGTTGCCGCTTTTACCAGAAAGTAGCAACATCTTGATTATTTCAAATAGAATACCCTGTATATTACAACTTCTTTTGATTTGTGATAACTTTCCCAATATTTCCATTTGATACTATCTCAAACTATTCTCAAGATGAAAATTATTTTTCAAAATCCTTCTTACCAGGGGTATATTACGGAGAAGTTCGTTGAACATTATACAGGGTCGTTTAAAATTCGTATCGACAATGATAGATTTCTCCATTTTTCAATCGGAATGAATCAAATAATTTAATCAAGAAGAAATCTCATTGTTTTTTCCAGCCAATCAATGAATGATTTTTGTATCTCATCAAGCGGTGACGAATCTGGAAACCTTGCTGGCCATTCCATAGCTCCTCTCCTTCAAGCACAACGTTTGGAAAAGCGAAATTGAGCCACCCTGTATAACTTCAACAAATAAGAGGGCCACAGATACTCTTTTCTCAATTAATTTTCCATTCCATTTGTCCTTTAACCATAACCGTGCATGATGTTTGGTATTCAACAAACTTCCCGCATCATTAAATTCTGACTCAAAAATGATCAGGATCATTTTCGTTGTGGGAAATGAATTTCCATTTCGGTATTTCCATTTGGAATACGTTAGGGAATAGAGAAAATCGAATAGAAAGGTCTCTAACGAACTTTTTAACGAGGAGAAGGGAAAGTAGGAATTGGTTTCTACGAAGCTGTATACATTTGAATTACTTTTCTACCAAGGAATCCAAGAAATGATGCGATATTGTCTGGGAGGCGGTTGAACAGTTTTACGAGGTGTTTGAATTATCGAATCGACAGGGGGTATCACCATTTTGCAAAGGAATAGTTTTTTATACTTATTCTTATTATCTTTCAGCCGAGTTTTTGAGGAATACAACTCTTGAAGCATTTTAATTCCAATTTAGATTGGAAAAAATATTTTTTTTTCAGTTGGGGAAATCATTATAACCCAACACAACTGAATGATTTCTTGAGTGGGTCGGGTGGGGACAGTGGAAGGGTAGCAATTTAGAAGAAGAGCGATATATTTCTTTTGTTCGGTCTAACTAAAATATACTTTCTCCTTACATGGAAGAAGAATTTTTTTCGATACTGTATATTCTAGAAATTTGAACACCGATATCGAGGTTGAAGTATTCACAACAAAAACATTTCTATTTCGGAAAAGAAAACAAATGTTGATCGCTGTTGGAAAAAACCTCCTACCATGTATCGATCAAATTTCGAATTTATTCTGTAGCCTGCGGACATAATTTTTGTTATATTTTTTATTGTTTCTGCTACATTTACGTCGATGCTATACGTTCATGTTTTTGTTATTGAAATTTCCATATTTTTCTGCAGGCTCATACATTGTTCGATGAATAATGGGGTAGTTAACCAATTTGGAATACATCGACATAAAAAAACATCTATCTAGATTTCAGGAACATGAATTTCGGATATTGAAATTCAATTTGAGCCCCTATTTTCATCGAAAACTTCAATTCTATAGTTATAAAATCTATGAAGTTATATAATGAAATATTTTGACACCTATCACGTCTAAAAAAAATCTATTTGAGTGTGTCATTTCATGAACTGTCGTTTATTTTCGGAGTTGCGAGTATGTTACTGATGCGAGAATAGATGAAATTAATAATTTAGGTTGGTTTCATATCATATTGAAATTTCATATCGATCGGTACAGAATTTTTTTAAATTTTTTCAAGCATACACAAGACAACAGATTATAGAGTACGGATCCAGAATATTTGTCGCTTAAAAAAAAGGATGTAGAAATTTCATTTCAGGACTGGACATTAGAATTGCAAAATCTAGGAAAAATAATAAAAAAATTATAATAGTGTTGCGAATTTTTCCTGGAAATCTTGAAATCCATCCAGAGGTCCAAAAAATATTTTGCTACATTTTTTTTCGATTTTATTCTTTCATTTCAGGAAGGAATTCGAAATGAAATCCTTTTTGGACCGCAATTTTTTAGGTTGTAATCATCAATTCAATTTACCCTCATGGACGCATTTTTTTTTTGAGAGATCCTTTCATTACTTTCTCGGATATTATTACAATTATTTAAAGAGTATATTTTAATGGAAAAATTTACTTTAATTCGATTTTAATTTTGTCATTTTGAAATCATAGTGATATTGTGTTGTATAATCCTAAACATCTCTCTAACCCCCTTTTTTTATAATTTCCTTAAGAACCATTTCCCGAATGACGAACTCAATTACCGCCTCGATTGTCAATTGTCAATTCGTATCTCGACAACACTCGATGTTAATCGTTCCACATTAACAGCATCAAATCTCAGTAGGCGTCGAACCAACTAAGAGCACCTTGAATTATGCAAAAGGGATGCTTTCAGATCCAATGTATCTTTCATCAGACAAATTTCCGTATACAGTTTATTTCAGCAGCCATTTGCACGTGCAGAACGTTGAAATATTCAAGGCCGTTGTGGGGCTAGATTTGAGTGAAGTCGGTCCTGATTTCCAGCTAGATTTCGCAAGCAGTGTCATCAGAAAATCATGCGAATTCAAAGTGTTGACGATCAGATCTAAAACTGGAGTTATACAAATCGATAAAAAATTCATATTTTCAAAACGTATCACTTGTTTTCTCTGAAAAAATCTCAGTCTCTCGGCAGCATTAAGATCCACTCCGCAAAAACAAGGAGATCTAGCGGCTTTCACGTTACAAAAAGGGTGTGCGAGCTCCCGAGGGATACGTTCTCGATCATTTTGACCATGGGGCGGTATTCCCTGAGGAACAGTGCAGAGGGACCTACATAAATAAATTTATATGAGTCTATCGGTCTCTTTCTTCCACGATTTTCACAGGGAAATTCATAGTCAGTCGGGTGGAGACAGTGGAAGGGAAGCAATTGAGGAGGAAAACGAGGAGTAAAATGGTTGCTTTCTTCTTCTTGACTAATTGCAAACATTCAAAAAATGGCACGATAGTTCCATTAATTTTATACCAAATCAGCTTTTTGAAATGACCTTGAAAGTTGTCTAACCCCAAATACTTGGTGGGTTAAAAAATTCTTCCCCACTAACCCTGTTCTCCGTACGCTTCCACGTGACTGAAAACGAAGAGGAAGAAAGAAACCTCGCAAGTTTTCACGTCGAGAATCAGGTGATTTATTTTCACCAAAGGAGACTATAACACGCAATCTAGCGGCGTGTCTGAGGATTCGGGATTTTTTGGGGGGAAAAAGGCTCAACAGGAAATATGATATTGCTTCTGATATGGTTCTGAATATCCATGAAGGATAGCGCTTTTGTATGCAGTGGGAATTGGAGAAGGTATGGAAAAAATCGTGTTGGTTTGTCACATCACACCGGCGCATCCACCAAAATTAAAATTCTTTAAATTATACTTAAACATTCTGTGTTATTTTTTAACACTCTTATTTTCCTCATAATCAATTTGTAACTGTGAAATCCATCACTGAACGATCGTTTCAATATGATGCATGGTACCAAAACACGAATAAAAATTGATTTAAGGTCCTGTCATTGCTATTAATTCAGGAATTATAGCTTCGAAATTGAAAACAGTAATAACAGCGGTATCCGAAATTACCAGGATAATTAATAACACGCCGTTTAATTGCTTGTTATTGTTGTATTTGATACTAGGCGTTACACGGATGGAAATAAATGAATTGTCATATGCTTGAAGTTTGTCAGTTTTATCAGTTGCAATATTTTGGTCTCCTCAATGTTATTGCGTCTACTCTTTATCGACGAGAGAAAAAGGAATGATCTGCCATCTAGTAGCAGAAGTAAGTGTCTAGGCGACATAATGCATAATAGCACCGCTGAAGGTGTTTCATCACATTATCTAAGCATTCACACCAGATCATCATGTGTATGATGTAATCTGCAATTTTATTATGGGATTCAGTTGTGTTTTTAATAAATAGAAGATTCCATTTTTTTTCGCAGTCTGCACAAGATTCGTTCTTAAATTTTATACAGGGTCAAAAAATGATATAACTTGAAATAGAGTCTGTTTTATAAAGAGCTATTTTATTCAATTAGATCCTCAAATTCCATTTTGGGCTTCAGTCTTTTGTTTATAAAAGTAAATATAATCTATTTTCAAACTCATTTCTCACATTTTCCCTATAACCAGAATATAATGGTTGTAGTGCCCCATACCTGTATGAAATTTGTCCCAAATTGCGGTTTTCTAACTTTTGTTACAGAGATATTTGCATTGAAATTTTTCAAATTCACACATTGTGAAATTCTTGTAATGAACATTTCTATTATTTTATCAGTTATTTCAGAACATGAAAGTCTGAACTTTCAACATGCATAATCAACAATACAATGACTAGGTATTCTTTTGTAATAAAGCTGTGTAATTGTGAAAGATTCACAGCTCCTGCGAAATTACCCCTTCAAAGTTCTTCCTACGAAAACCAACTCAATATATCCAAGGAATTTCACGATGCCATAAAGATGACCATTAAAATTTACCAAAATGGCCGTTTCAGCCAGTATAGATCACCATTAAGAGTGGAAAAGGGAATAGATAAAGCGTATCCCGTAGGGCCTAAGAGTGTTTATATCTGTTTTTCTTTCCCTTTCCAGTGCTAACGAATTGAAAACACTCTAATCAATGGTATACACTTCTGGTTCGATTTTATTCGTATTGTTTCCGGAGGGAAATTATGTTTTCCCTATGCAAATCGTGGGTACATAAACTCTGTGGGCTCTATTTGAATATTTCAGGTCTCGACAAGTTTATACGACAGAATCGTTATTGAACTGTTTTGGATGGTTTCAGGCAACATTAAATTCTGAAATTACGACATTTAGCTAGCTTCATTTGTCTTTTGTTTATGAAGCATACTGATAGATGGAAATTTCATGCGAAAGTGACATTGAAGTATTTATTGCTCCATTAATTATGTTCCCAATTGCAACGTTGCCATGGTTTTAATTTTTTCTGTAGACTCTCGTGAATTTTGGTGGAAATTTAGCTAGTTTTTGAGATTTTTTGACAGAGTTTCATAATGAATTGAGTAATTTCCACGTGAAATCCTGACGAACATTCTTACATTCACATTTATGATATTAGAGAGGATAATCATTGAACTTAGTATACGAGGGGATTTCGAGAATTAAGATGAAATTTTGAACTTTGTCACTAGTGTGCATTTAATTTTTCTTCCTTTTTGTTAGGTTCTTATGATTTTTTATTAATGTAGATAGAAAGGCAAAATTTGACATATTTTCCTGCATTGCCGTACTTCCGGTTTGAGCGGATATGACCCAAACTTTCGATTTTTAAATGGGAGATCCTATATATTTCCACTTATTTCGATCGAGAATGACATTCTAAATCCAACAATATTTGACAAATAAAATAATTTTTATTTCGTGATCTACAATGCCATGGATCCTATGAATCGTATCATTCTTGATCAAGTAACATGGGAAAAAACGACTTTGAGGCATATGACTTCATAGTCGTTTTAATAATTATCAAAAAAATCACAAACACGAATTTTTCCGATCAATTTGAAAAACCAAAATAATTAATTATACAGGGTGTTCCTTGAAGACATTATTTTTGACACATTTTAAGAAAAAAACTTTCGATAAACGCATTTCCTGAAAGTCTTTACTTTTGATATACAGAGTGATATAGATTATTAAACGGTTGGTACTGCGATATGAAACAATTTCAATTTAATTATTTTAATCAAGAACAGAGTATCTGACAAGAACAGTATATTTTTTCATTCATTTTGGAACAAATCTGATATCTGAATTTGCTTTCAGTCGATGCACAAACATTTTCATGCCGCATCAGATTTTTGAGGAATTGGCCCTGAAGTAAAACGATTTTTATTTTTTTGAGCGAAAACCATGCGTCGGACAAAGAAAATCCATTTGATTAATTTCGCTCGATAATGAATGAGGATCTCAAAAGTAATTTTCATTTTGGGAGTAAGCAGTGGCGTAGTATTTTTTTCTCCAAAAATATTCAATGCAAAACCCGTGCGGACGCCACTGGTAGGGAAAATGAAAAATTTCGTACATCACACAATGTACCTTGTTGCATAGAAGACATGTACCAAATGTTTTAAAGATGTCTAAAATATTATCTTAGTAATTATTGAAAAACTGCTTTTTTTTCAAAATTCCACCACCCTGTATCTCAAAAGTTGAGGCTTTTAGGACATACCTTCAAATATCAGCATGTCTTTGAGGAATCCATCAGATCTTCTATTGTTTCATCAGACTCACAACGAAGCTATCAAAAAACAACTGAACAACACACGATCACTCTTTGAAGTTTCATTGAAAAAACCAATTCTCTCCCATCGAATCACGGGGTAAGGTGCATCGAAACGGAATCACTTCCACAAGATGTATTGGATCGGAAATTCCAGGAATGCTCCTTCGGTATCCCGGAATCCGACTGAGCCGGCCGCAAGGTATTTCGAAGTTTTCCCTGTGAGCCAACGCCTACTTGATCTGAACGTGGATGGATCGCATAACTCCACAACAATGCCTATCGATCTTTGTTTAAGCAAATATGCAATAATGTTAGGTAAACTGTACGTGGAATCGACAATACATTCCTGGGTACGAGATAGTAGCCATCCCTTTTCCAGGGGCGTAACAATATGGGGGAGGGGGGTAAGATGAGGATCTAGATTTCAGAGAAAAATTTCTTTTGATTAAGTCGAATTCGTCCTCATGGAAAGAAACACGCGAAATCACTATCTGCATCCACATAATAAAAATTAAACATAAACAACGAAAGGGTCGTCAGTGACGTCAACAACACCCGCTCCTCTTGCGAAATTTGGCAACATTGCGTCTTATGGAAATGATTCACCCTGTTCAGTCTATCATCTTTGGGGAGTGTCACCATTCTTGAGGAATAATTCGCAATACCTATCCTCTAGGAGAGTATGTGTCTAGGGGTATGATCACGTGATTAACCTTTGACAGTTCGTATTAGGCAATCCAAACCACGTGACATGAAATGGCGGATGAGGGCAAACAATTCGATACCTTGGCTAGTAAACAGTGAATTTTATTCATTTTCGGAGTTTTTGTGGTGTTTAGAAACGGTATTCAGATGGAGAGAGAATATTTAAAGACGTTGATGTTGAATAGCAGAGACATTGGTGAAAAGTATGCTTGGAACTATTCATTCAGTTCATTCTTGTCACAGCATTCGTTTTAGATATTGAATGAAGTTGGGATTAATTAATAATCTAGATCCTTTCACATTGGATACTGATGCTGATTTAGATTATTCAATGGATGCTGTTCCACTTGTAATATTCTGGTCAAAAAAAATGTCTACTGCAGACTCTCTGATACTTCAGTTTGGAATCAGTGAGATCATATCTCTTGATCGCAGCTAACCATAGGGGCCTTCGCTTCCTAGTTAAATTGTTCTTACTCTCTAAGAACCTGTGATTAGTAACCGTAGGAACCGAATACATGCCGACTTTATTTCGGTTAGTACGAGTTCCACAGCCAACCACAATGCATGTGATAGGCATTTTTCTTCAGTAAAAGAGTTAATAATTAGCCACAATTGAAAAAACACATAAAAACGCACTAGAGATCACTAAATGTAACAGTTTTCAACTCAAGTCACATATTTAAACACCAAATGTATGCCCTAAGTCGCCATATTGTTTTTCGATTTGACAGGTGGTTGGATTGCCTAATTGTAAACAAAACAAACGGTTAGGTTTTGGATGGTAAATAGAATCGATGACAGAAATATTATATCTCGCAAAATTCTCTCTAATAAATAAAGAACATTCGAATATTCACAAAGCTGGTCGAATCTGGTTTGTCATTAGTTGACAAAGTGACAAAGAGATGGCAGCACCTCTATGTGAGAAGATATCATGAAAATTGCAAATGCACTATTGGATTTGTTGCTCAAGGATATCTTGGAATAACTCCTGAATCGTCAATGCATTTCACAGCTCACAGAAAACTCAATTAACTGTAACTTATAGCAGCCATTTGTGAGCTGCCAAATCTGTAAAAAAACCCAAATTGCATTACGAGTCTCAGACAGATAATTACCCGATATCAAAGCAGATTTGCACTTTGTGTGCACAAGGACATCAAACACAGCTCTCGTCCTGTTATATACAGATATTTATTTTTTCCCCGACATGCATATTCATCATTTCCCTAGGCGACACATGCTCAAAGACTAACAAATGTCAACTGGAATTACTTTGCTTGCTAACCAATAGGAATCCAGATAGCCAACGACTATGAGTCAACCACCATGATGTGAGGTTATACAGGGTGTAACTGATTAAGAGTAAACATCTGAAGGGGTGATTCCTTATCGAAAAAAAATAGGAGCTTTCTTATAAAGAAACTCAATTGGAGCATGCCCCCTTGAAGGGGGTTAAATAATTTTTTTCATAAGCACTAAAAAAGTTACAGTATTGAAATCAACCTGATATTTTCTACTACCAAAAAGACACTTAGTAAGTTATTTGGTTTACCCCATGGTTGTAAGGGGTGAAAAACGCACGTCTCACATTTATTTTCAATGTAACTTTTTGTCTTATTATTTGTTGACCTTCAAAAAAATTATTTCCGATAGCATGTTTCATTCTAAACAAAAAATGCCCCTTGCATTTTTTGACCAAAATAAACTAGTTCGCATCAAAAAATTATTTTACTACCTGCATTAAATGATTGAGGGGGAATAAAAAAACCACATTTATTTAATTACACCCTGTATTTCTGTAGGGCAAAGAGCATGTAGGTGAAGAATCTGTCTTTTATTCAAAAGCACAGCCATATTAATACGCAATTTTTCCCAACACAACCCTAGAGGTTATCTTTGTGAAGCCAGTGAATGAATTGTTACGTTTTTTCAAGAAACACTAGAATTACTGGGGCGGAAAGTAAAGACGTTGCTATCGATCGTGAGTTCTGCGACCTTTTCACCCCCTAAGCACCCCCACGGCAGTCACCCTACGTCCCTTTTGCTGCTAGCTACGCACCTGATGCGAAACAACACCCTTCAATTCATAGGCGGAGATTTAATTTATTTTCTTCGAATTATAGGTGTTCGAACCATATCAATACTTTATATTTTAGCAAATGAAATTCAATCATTCTAAATTATTTGTCGTATCAAAAGGAGGCGAATGAGTAGGATCTAGAATTGATGAAATTATTGAAACACTATCGGATGAGAATTGAAAAAAAAAATAAGATTAACAATTTCAGATGTTTAATTCATCTTGTTTTAATTTTTTTTTAGAATTTTCTATGGGGAAAATTATTTGACCATCATTCCTATTTGAAAAAATTTAAGGGATGCTACCCCCGCTTAGGAGGGGAAAGTTTGGGCTATACTTTTCGCGTCAAAAGTTGTCCCCCTCATATACAAATTTGTCATGTTTCAGGTTTTTCTCGATAGAATCTCTTCCTGGTTGTTATAACTTCCGGTACGTTTTCATTGGACCACCCTGTATAATTTAGCAACATTATAAATAATGGAGTTTTTTATCAAATAATTCGCTCAGTTCGTAATGAAATATCCAGTATATTTTGTGGGTTTTTGGTGGTTTTTGCGAGTTTTTGTGATTTTTTGGAATTTTCAACATGAAATATCTCGAAAACTATGCTAGATATCGAAAAACGGTTTTCACCACCGTTCTCAGCGCCTCTTAGACACCTTGTTAACGATTTATTTTTTGAAATTTTGCTCGAAAATATACCCCCTTTGGATTTTTGAAAAAATAAAAGTCGTCGTAGAGTCTTCAATGTTCGTATGGAGACTCCCAGAGCATCTATATAGACTCTTCATGGGCTTTTTCTTGGAAATTAAGGGAATTTTGGGAGTTTTTGGTGGTTTTGTGACCTTCCGGTACGTTTTCGTTGGACCACCCTATATAATTTAGCAGCATCATGAATAATAGAGTTTTTCATCAAATAATTCGCTCAGTTCGTCATGAAACATCCTGTATATTTTTAGAAAAAAAAAACAAAACGAGAAAAGTTTCAGAGACTCCAAACCTGCGAATAAAAACTACAACTCCAAGATCCGTGTACGAATTAATCCTCAAACAAGATGGACGTCCATGCACCGATCCACTCAGCTCGTCTCTCTCACTTCATCTCTCTCTCTCTCTCTCTCATTCTCCCTTCACCCGATAATCAAGTGGATTGTTGTACGTCTTTTGTTTCGGGATGACGTGCTAACGTCGACAGGAATTAGTCGGTCGACGTTACTTGTTCTCGTCGGTATTTATGATTCGATTGTTTCGGCCATCCTGGATCCGACGCTCATTTGTTTTCTTCTTCTTCTCGGCACGTTGAATGGAGTCGGTGTTGTGTCCATGAGGTCTCGTGGTGTAGGAATGTTTTTATAACCGTAATATACTTCGATGAGAATGTTCGATTACATGATGCGGAATGAAATTGTTAACACGATTTTGTTTTTGATTACAATAAGCCATATAAGAATGCAGTTTGGAAAAACTGTCAACAGATACTTCTAACTCGTTTGAACTTCTCTCCATGCCTCCCAGAAGCCACGAAACTCCTTCAAACTTGTTTCAACCCATTGCAAACTGCTCTCAATGCCTTTCAACTCATCCAGCAACTTCCCCCTTTTGGATTTTTGAAAAAATAAAAGTCGTTAGAGTCTTCAATGTTCGTATGGAGGCTCTCAGAGCATCTATATGGACTCTTCATGGGTTCTTTCGTTGGAAATCAAGGGAATTTTGGGAGTTTTTGGTGGTTTTTGCGAGTTTTTGTGATTTTTTTGAATTTTCAACATGAAATATCTCGAAAACTATGCTAGATATCGAAAAATGGTTTTCACCACCGTTTTCAGCGCCTCTTAGTTACCTTATGGACAAATGGCAAATTAATCTTTTGAAAGTTTACTCGAAAATATACCAAAGGGTACTCCCTTTGGATTTTTGAAGAAATAAAAGTCGTTGTAGAGTCTTCAATGTTCGTATGAAAGCTCCAAGAACATCCATATAGATTCTTCATGGGTTTTTTCTTGGAAATTAGGGGAATTTCATGGGTTTCTGGTGGTTTTGCAAGTTTTGGAAGAGCTTCAGAAACCTGAGAAAATTGCGAAAATTTTGCAACTTCTTCGCCCCTTTCTTCTCCAAAACACTTTTCAACTCTTTCAAAATTCCTCCAAACTCCAGCCAAATCAACTCCAAACGTGTCTGATCCACATAGGTTAGAATTAATACATTTTGGATGATTCCCTTAGTGGAGGAAGATTCTGGACCAATTGGAGCACCTTGTGAACCTTCTAGGACTAGCACAACAGCTTTTTTGTTGCCCTTGTGACCTGTGTGGCCTGATACTCAGGCTAGAGATAGTTTATTTTGACAGTCCAGCTCTCGGAAGGATTTTAAGTAGTCCCAGACCAGTTGGGAGCTAGCTTGGTTAGCTTCGATAGCTGTTGAAGTATATATCAATGGTCTTTAACTCAGTCTCCTGGCTTAGTAACTCTGCTGAATTAAGGTAAGGAAAGCTTGCAACAGATTATTATCACCTTAGGCTCGATTATATGAAATGAACGATAACTATGGTATTCAATTTGAACTAATTCAATCCATCTGAATGCCACACCACCCAGAACATAACTCGGCCTGCAGCCCCACAAAAAAGGCATCGTCCGTTCGGATCCATTAGACCTCGTGACATGCCATTAACTCGATTCCAACGTAATCCAGCCGGCCGTGGCATCACGTGGTGTAGCCCGGGGTCGTGCACATCAAGAATGCTCTCATTCGTCCATTAGCCTCCGAGCGCTACTGACCGACCGCTGCTTCCGAAAAACAAACGATAGCGCAAAATGGACAGGAAGGGATGTTGGGATCGTTACAAGCAAACAGATATCGGGGTGGTGAAAACAGAGACGTATCTTGGCTTGATTTCATGGATGAGCTTGGAAATCATCTGTTACGAGAAATTTTACAGGGTGGGATCGTTTGGAAGTTATTTTTGACGCGTTGTCAATAATCTTGAAGGAAAGCAGCATAGATGTTTTGGGTTTTTGAATCTAGAAGACGCAAATCTGGTGACCGTGGAGGCCATTCAATAGATCTCCGTTTAATTATTCATTGATTCAAATGTAGTTGCTTCGAAAGCTGACGAACTAACCGAGAATTGGGACATCTTGTTGAAACTATAGTTTTTGAGTATTCTAAAAAATGTGTGGGGATCATCCTTCTGCATTGGCCAAGAAAACTGTGCCTTCCGTTCGAATTGACATCTCACTTCCCCTTCCACAATGAATATATCGAAAGCGATCAATCGACTGCCAGCCAATAAACGAACCCTTAATTTAGATCGTCTCCTAGAGGAAGGGAAAAGGACACAGTCCTCGTCAACGGAAGGTTTCGATTTATCAGTTTTCGGAGAACAGCTAGGGGGCGCGCGATCACGGCCTACTAATAGAGCGTGGAGATCCTGATTCGGAAAAGGACTCGACGGGGATGCGATTGGTAAGGGGTAAAGCTATCAATATCAATTTGGGGATGTTTTGGGATGAATGGAGGATGACAGACAAAACAGGATGATTCGTTTCCATAAGACGCAATGTTGGCAAATTTCGCGGTGCCAGGGATAAGGGGGGCGGGTGTTGCTGACGTCACTGACGGCCCTTTCGTTGTTACGTTTCATTTTTATTTTGTGGATGTTGATTGTGATTTCGCGTGTTCCCATTCATGAAAACGAGTTGTGTATACGTAATTAGTAAGCAGGTTATGTGAACAATAAATTAGGATGAACTTCAGAAATCAACAAATAAAAGAAAAAATCTGGAATACCAAATGGATAGAAAGGTCTAGTGGTCACTAACAAAAAAAAAAACGAAGAAAATATTCAGTTCATATATTTTATCTTCGTATGAATCAAGTGATAAAAAAACATTTCCTTTACATCATTTTCAATATTTTGGAAAATAAGTAGATGCTTTCGAATTTTGACACGTCTCATACTTGGACGATATTTTGTTTCGCTTGATAAATCTACCTGAATACTGATCAGATATAATCAATATTCATTGTATGATTCTGAAACTTCTGATGAAAACTGTTGATTCACAGTAATTTTTTTATAAAAAACGGGTAATATTAGAAGTCACATAGATACTAATTATATATAATAATTACGAAACGCACATCATAGTGATGAAATTGTTGATACCGATTTAATAATTTTCAAAGCATCATATAGCTACACAGAATTAATAATTTTGAATTCAGGCAGACAAAAAAAAAGTGTAAAAACAGCAAAAACAAAATAAAATTTCCCATTCCAGTTGAAAATATCGACGAATAAAAATTTTGCAATAACAATATCACAACAGCTCTTTGTAGTTTCGAAAATCGATATCAAAATCTAAGAGTTCCATAATTTTTCGATTATACTATTCTTATTTCAAAAAAGTTTATCATTTTGAGGTAAGTACAATGAGGAAAACAGTTGCAAAGTATGCAGAATACAAAGTAATGACCTCGGAAACTGTAATTTGACTAGTACAGTAAAATTTCTTTCACCTATTCTCCAATAAGAAATAACGAGTTATAAAGTGAAGAAAAAAATGGCGAGGATGATTTTGACATGAAAAATTGAGGTTTCAGGAATGACAATTCAGTTAATTCAACTGTAAAATTCAGGTGCTAGAAAACAGTTGACGATCAATCCGACGTATGACATAAACCGTGCCGTCCATTAACATTATTATTACTCAGCTAACGGAAACAAAGACGAAACGTCCCATAAATTTCACGTGTACCACACACGTGTATATATAACGACGGCACCATTAAAACAAAAATAATTGCCCTAATTAATTTCGCATATTCGTCATGGCGTTTCTCCAAGCGGTGTAAAGTTTTGTTTACATAAATTACCAAGAAATCGATGACTGGCAATTACCGAGAAAGGTTGAAACAATGTAGTGTGAAAGGAATTTATTATTTCCCTATTAGAATTTTCCCTATCACACTCATTAAATGTTAGCTTATGTTATATAAGTTGAAGGCATCGCTCAACATTGTTTTGTTTTTTTTTTCTAATTATTGAGTTTCTATTTCTTGAGATTGATAGTTACGTCACATCAGCAACAGGTGCGATGTTGCCGTGCTATGAATTATTCATTGAACTGAAAGAAATAATTCAGAAATAGATATATGGATTATCCTGTTCTGAGTTATCATCTGAGTTATATTTTTTGAAAGTTTTCAGTTACAAAATGATGTATGAGAATATTTAAGAAATGATCCACAACTTTGAATTATTTAGGTTTTGTAGAGATAAAAAATGCATCCATAGTATATTCACTCAAAAATAGTTCAGATCTCCAATGTATTTCTTTCGGTTAAAATCAACAATTCACGTAGATCAGCTGATCTTGAGAAACTCATTTGAAAATACCAAATTTCCAAATGAGTATGAAATAAACTAATTGTAGTTCACAATTTGAAAACATAAAATTGAAGCAACTTTGACCAGTTTGTTACAGTCAATTTATTTTTAGAAAGAGTCATCGAATCACCCTGTGTTGAGAATTCCACTTTCATATTCGATCAGTATGAAAACATTGCATGTGAAATAGTACGTGTTTATACATGGATAATGTAATAGTAGGTACACGATATGAAAATTGCCAATATCATGTGACGAAAATAATGCAAAGAGGAGGTTTTCAACGCCATTTAATTAGTTGAAATCAGCAAGGCTTTTTTTCAACTACTAGTCTCACAGAAAGTACATTCAGAAAAGTGTATAATCAGTGGCAATACATTCATGTATTTTATTCTAAGAAAAATTAATGGTGCAACGAGTTTACAGATTTGGAGTAATCTGAAGAACAGTTCAGACGATCATTTATCATTTCCACATAGACTAAAGCATTGACAGTGTCATCTTGTGTTTGAATTCACGAAACTACACATTATTAAAGTTCTTACGAAAAAAAAAAAAACAGAGCTGCTCTTAAATGAGAATAAGTTGAACTCACCTCAGACACAATTATTCATTTTTAAATGTTAATGAGAGTACGAAAAGCAACGGAGGAGAAACACTCAACGAAGCAGTCGAGAATGAAATCACATTATAAATAAGGAAAGACTCGTTTGACCCGTGAACTACAAGCAGTTTCTTTCGTGTCTAGTCCCAGTGAAAAATGTTCAGATTATTCCCGGTTAAGGTCCATGTCGTTTATCAAAAATATAGGGGTTTCGTCTACTGGTGTAAGAGCATCTTCAAGTGGTGGAATTTCATTCATCAGTTGAATTGGTTTATCCCCTCTTTTCGAATAGAAAGATACCTCAAGCGACTAGCAAATACTATGAGAGATCACCGAATACCAGATCATCATTGTCATCAGCTCTTTTCGTCTACTGGTGAACCTTTTGAAACTCTCGATTCCTTCCTTCTTCAAAGTGTAACATAAACTGTTAACTTCACATTAATTTTGGAAAAAATGAACAGCAAAAAATGGTCAGTTTATCACTAAAAAATCAGGACCTATAATGTAAGGACAACCAGATGGTGTTATGAGGCTTTTTTCTACTGTTAAGTCTTCCAGAGGCTACCAAATGCCAGTTGGAGTTACCAGATCGTCATCATCTTCAACTCATTTCGTCCACTGTTGAATTGAAGCCTCTTCTATTTTGCACCACTTGTTGAATCCTTCATTTCATTTTATCTGTCTTTCCATTTCCTACTACTAGATCCTCTTATCTTGGTTTTCTCTCCACAAGCATTTTCGTCCATTGTGCAGAGATGGAAGACAATGTGCTCCAATCGATCCAGAATCTTTCTAGGCTGAGATTTTCCAGCAAAGGAAAAAACACAGAGCTCGAAGAGTCTGAGTGTGGTTTCTTTTGGAGGGAACGCACCTACCTTCCTTTTTTTCATATTCAACTCTTACTTCAGACAATGAGAGTCTTAATTGTGAATTTTTGATAGAAATGATTGTTGGAATGATAAATATGGCTGGGTCCTCAAGAATCATAAACTTCATCGTCTTTATAGAAAATTCAAGTATGTCCAAACTTGAAACTGTGAAAAAACTGTGACAAAGAACGAATTTCTCACTAATACAAAGCTTATTCACGATCGGAATATATTCTATTTTGTAGAGATACTGGAAGAGATTAAAGTCGTTTAAACTTTGGAGTAGTAAGAAAACGTCGTAAGATATGGACATGTTATTTCGCCAGTCGACTACAATCCGTTTGCTTATCGCTCTTGAACTTTTCTATATGTAACTACGACACGGAGAGATATTATTTATATTTTTACTTTCAAGAGAAACGTAACAAGTTTGGTTTTATTGGCTTATCGGAATTGTCAAACTTTCAGGGGGTAAGTTGAGGGTTGTTGACTATCTCAATACGTTGAATAAAATGGACATAGTTCGTAAAAACTGCGATACGATTTGGCCAGTGTCAGATAAGTGACAAATAAACGCATGACGTAACGTTTCTAATGACAGTAAGTAGCCGATTAGACTAAGGCGATTCAAAGAAACCTGTAACTGTTACCGTTGTCATCGGAAGACACCTGTAATGGATAACTTTTCAATTCGTCCAAAAGATGGCGCTACTCACAGAGTTACATACATACATACATACATAGAACTCAAGCTATAAAGCAATATTTCTATTGGCAAACGAGGAATTCATCAGTTTCTTAGTAGTGGAGGAAAGTAGCTTTTCAAACAAGAAATGCTTTGAATTAATCGTTCGATTTGTGGTCGAAAGAATATTGCAGTGTCTTCAAATTCTGAAGGATGCTGAAGCACAAATTTCGAAACATTTGGGATTCTTGAGACTTCTTTGATGAAGAAGTTGATAGTGAGTCTATAATGATTTAAAAACTGTCCCAGATAGAGGCAAAGAGTCTTCAAATTCCACAAAAAACTATGGTAGAGTTGGGTTTCTCATCAATCAGTGTTTTCTATTAGATGCATCCAATTGGGGTCACCCTGTACAATGTTCGATATGTGGATGTTGGATGTACATCGTCGTCAACGAGAAATATGTCGTTTATTAACTATGGCTGGCAGCGAGATATGTCAGATAACTACTTCATCAATTAGTACTATGTTGGTCTAAATCAACTTTTCCATCCCCTGCACCGATAGTATACAGTCACGTGATATCACATGATGCATCCGATGTTACGCTGGACGAAATTATCGATCTCGATGAAAAGCGGGTTTTCAGTTTTGGAAAATAATACAGGGTGTGTCATGATTAGTCTTGACCCGCAGTGTCACTGGAGCTATCCCAGAAAAGAATTTTTTTTGGCTTATTTGATTAGTTGAAAATTGTCAATTTGGCATTGGAAAGGGGCAATTTTTCCCCAGAGAACGTCTCCATTTTTCAGAACTACACTAATTTGCTGACTTTTGATATATTTCAAACATCCTAAGTCAGTGTAAAGGAAATAACTTCAACTTCATTAACTTTTTTGGATTTTTTTGTTTCAGCTGTTGTTGCAGTTGGGGTACAACACATAACTCCATTATTTTACTATATTCTTGAAAGAAAAAATCTTGAAATATGGTAGAAAACATACCTTATGATGTGATACTAACTTTTGAAGAAAAGAAAAACACGGAAATCGCCTAATTTTTCATGGGTTACACTCGTATACCCCTTTCAGATATTTTTGCAATAAAAATGAAAGATGACAGATGTCATTTGAATGACTGACAGTGAAACAACTGAGCATCGGTCAACCTCTGTACAGTAGCAACACCACATTCACGTCGCATAGCCCACTAGGATAAACAAAGACAATTTGTGTCCTACGATCGATCCTGAAGTTTTTGTTCCACCAGACTCTGTCGGTGAAATTTCGAATTAGATCTTGCCGAACTTGGTGAACTGGGTCACCGGCTAATTGTTACGGAAATTTGAGACCATTCCATGTCGATTATGTGCCAGATACGGATTAGCTCGGTTTTCATTTCCCCAGTGGCAAAATCGATGATGAAAAATATTGAGATAGAGTCTCTGGTTTCGTCAGGTATTATGCAAATTGAGATTTGATGTCAAAGTCGATGAATGTATTCAGAAATTGATTCACGATCGAGCAGAATTTTCGCAAAACAGGGATTGGATCAGATGAGGAGAATTGGACAAAAAATTCCAGTGAATTACTCATGAATAAATTCACGCTCTGATGATATTCAAAGATGATATTTATCTGTCTTTCAGATCAATCAAAATGTACTCAATAACAGCTGCAAACGATGATATTGTCGTGTATTCTCAATCGCTGTTGCATAATCTATATGTTGAAATTCCGAATTTTATCGTGCACTTCAGAAATCTAGATGATTTAGTGGATTCTTCGAAATGAATCCTCCTCACATTTTTGTTAATTTTGATACAGAATCATCCCACATTGATCCTTGGAGCCGTATATACAGGGTGTTTCTTAAAGACATGCTAATATTTTAAGGGGTGATTTTTTGATACATTTTGAGACAAAACCTTCCCATAAACGTATGTCCTGAAAGTCTTAACTTTTGAGATACAGGATGATGAAATTTTGAAAAAAAAAGTTTTTTGATAATAACTGCCAGCCAATTCCTACTGATCACATTGAATGACCTACTTTCTTATTTGATGTTTATTTTCATAGCCAACTTTTGAATTTTCTATGATTTTAAATAACACACCAAGAGCGAGCGTTTTAAGTTATTCGAGTTTTTGATGAAAGTGATGAGGTTTTTCGAAAAATTACTAGAGTAAGGAAAGTTTTAGAATTGAATTACCCACAAAACAAAGCAAAGATTTTTGAAATCCATCAAGGGTTAACAAAATTCTGTTGAATAGTAATGGTGCGCCACCCGGTATACCCCCTTTACAAATTTCAATTAAACTCTAGTTACTGTCAAGTAACGCCCTAAATACATCCACAAAGTGTACCAAATTTGGTGGCTTTAAGTTCAAGAATATCGGAGATATTGATTTTTTTCAAAATTTATAACTCCACTTTCAAAGCCTATAACTCCTTAGGGAAGCAACTTCGTATAGAGGTAAGTTGCGTTGAATTGCCATATTTTGGGACCCCCTACATGCCCCTGCTCTATGTCGGTTCTTATGTGAATCACCCTGTATATCACTCTGTATTTTGAGAGTCAATACCTTTAGGACATACGTTTATGGGAAGTTTTTGTCTCGAAATGTGTCAAAGAATCACCCCTTCGAATATTAGCATGTCTTTATGTAACACCCTGTATAGAATCCTCGCTTTTCCTTGGCCCCATCAATATATTCCCTTTTACATCGACGTTACGTTGAGGCAAAAGTAAAAACCCAATTCAATTCTCACAGGAGTCTCGGTATACTTTCCTGACATCGTGAAACACCTCTCCAAACTCGTCGAACGTATTATGTTTACCGATTTCAGTATTCGCCGTGTTTCTGTACGTTGCAAACTTCCAATCCCGTCAGATCCCTCTATTTGGACTTCGGGATTGAGTGTACTGTTTGCGGAAATGTCGCAGGAACTCCTTCTGTGCACGTCTCGCCGACACGCCACTGAATTATTCAATTCCGAATGTGTTTGGACGAAGAAACCGAAACTCTCGGAAGCGATCGATTTTCTTGGAACTCCATGGAGGAATATAGTGGAAGTGGTTATTTGTCGAGTGAAGGACAAGCTTGATGGATTGATAATGAAACACATTTTTGGTAGTTTGGGGCTTGTTAGTTTTAATAGGAGCTCGAAATTCCCGATCGAAATTGGAGTTTCATGAAGCGGATAACTACAAAGGGTTGGCGATTACATTTAGAAATTCAACAATTTAGGGGGTATTCTGGTCTATGGGCCTACTTTACTGAGTATTCTGTAAACTAGGATAAAAAAAATCGAAAACATTTTTTTATACAGGGTTGCCCACCACATTCGCCTCGCTATTTCTACGAGAAATGAAGAGAGTTAGGCAAAAACTTGGACAGTTATATGTGGGTCTATGAGGAGCATATTCCAAAATTATTTTGAAATATATAGGGTGATCCCCAAAAAATTACATACCAAAGTTAAATTTTCTCTTATGGAACACCCTATATTTTTTTATATTTTTAGATACCATAGACAAAATAAAGGTGAGTTACTATTATATTTCCCATACTCAAAACTGACCGTTTCTGAGAAATTTTGAGAAATTAAAAAATACAGACCATAATTTGTAAATTGTTTTCACCCTGTAACGTGTAACGAGCTGCTCGTGATTAAATGTACTGCTCAGCTCAAAGGTTAAAGTTAACTACTACATGAAATTTTTTATGCAATATTATACAGGTTGGCGAAAAAAATTGCCTCGAAATTGGGACATACATTCAAATAAATAACTCCTGAAGTTGAATGGAACACCCCGTATTTAGTGGCGTAATTTGACGCAGAATTAGATACCCGTCAAAACTATATTGGGGTTCCCTATACCTATCTCTTCTGCTTTTTACACAAAAGGCGTTTTTATATTTTAATTATGCATAATTTTGTTATCTTGAAAATGAAACACACTGTATTGTAATGAAAAGCAAGAGAACATTTTTGGAGTCATTTTATCGAAAATTTAAGAATCTTAAATAGTTAATTATCTTAATGAATGCTCAAAATGGCGTCCATTATTCTCGATGCATAGGCGAACTCTTTTTTGAAATGATTGTTGAACTCTGGATAACAAAATATTTTGCCGTATGGAACGAAACGCATTTCTTATTCGTACTTTCATATCCTGAGGTGAGAGTATAAGAAATAAAAACAATAATTCACAAAATGGCGTCCACTTGAAAAATATATATATTTTCCAACCTTTGTTTTTCGACCTTTACGAATTTTTTTAAAACTGTTGGAGTCCATTTTTTTCAAAATCCAAGGTTCAGGAGATGAAGAGATGTATAAAGAAGATTCTCAGAAAATTTCAAAGGAATCGGTAAGATAGAACTCGAGATATCGTATCAACCACCTCAAAAAAACAAGTTCCTACAATTCTACATTATTTCTCGGTCAATAATTCGTGGCTTCCTTGAATCATCATCTTCTTCATCCAGTTTTTCATTAAAAACAAAAGAAAAGAACGCTCGCGACCACCTCCGAGCAAAACAAACGAATTAAGTGAAACAAATGGAATAAATCAAGTAAAAATAAGCCTCTTGGAACGCCCCTCGAAATTACACACTGTGTTCGTAGGAAGTTTTCCCCCGAATTTTTCGGGGTGGGAGTGAAAGAAGCCGGATTTTCCAGCGAGATTGAATACTCAAACAAAACAATGTCAACCATTCGAGATAAGTAGCCTGGCGCAACGATGAGGTTTTGTTTGTCGCTTTTCATATTGCGTTCTGGGGTTCAAACGGTGCTCCAGGTGCTTATTTGAAGGAGTAATTAGGAAGTTTTGAAGCGTTTTGGAAGTTTCTTTCAATTTATTTCCAACTTTAAATAGAATAAGGAGTGAAATTATGTTTAGTTCTACAGGTGTTTTTTAATACATGACGTCATATAAAAGGTCCAAAATGAAAAATTGATTCAAGAGACCTCATTGCTGGTTGAAAAGGCATCTAGAAAAGTGGCACAGAAAATTCTGCGATGGAAATCAAGAAAAAATTGAGATTTTCCAAAAAACATAGCTCAAACTTTCATCAATATATTATTATATTTGTTTTCAATATCAAACAAATTATAGAATATCAAAATAATAATTCTCATCACTATTATAATACTTATTATCAATGATAGTAAAGTTTGATCACAGATTCAATACTTTACCAATCAGAAGGTAGGACGTTAAACGCCTGATTGTAAACGCTGCTTAACCCCCCATTGTCATCTTCGGAAGCTTACCTGAAACAAATAAAACACGTAATTATTTACCACTATTTTTCAGCTATATAAAACACCAAATATCTCTCGTATTGAAAATTAATTTGATTGCTATTTATGAGGTTATTCATGGCCAAAAAAATAGTGACTACATTTCGAAAATGCTCGATTTCCATGTTCCAGAGTTGATTCAAGACTTTGCACTTAGAAAAAGATAGACTTGCAATGAAAAAAATCTATTCAACCCAGCCTAGGGAAGGGTCAAAGTCATTTCTTGCATTTCTACATGGAAAAGTCTGACAATGTTAGATCAGGAGATCGTGCTGGTCATTCCACTTCCCCATTAACAATTTGGATATTTTCAGGTGTCACAATGTTGAAATGGAGACAAATGAGAGTAAGATTAGGGGAAATTCGTACATGGATGAAAACTACACCATATCAAGTGTTATTTGGATGGAAAATTGAAAATTCTCAATCAACGAATCCCCTCATATCATGTCTCATTTCGATTGTGATGCCAATTTGTACTGATTTATCATTTTATTGAATCAAACAAAGGAGATGAGAGCAAGAATTCATTCAGTGCGTAAGCCGATTACAAACTGAAAGGAAAATAACTGTTCGAGAACCAAGTAAACGAGGAAAATTATCAAATATGATGAAACGAAGAGGTTTCGAGAGAAAAACCAAAGTCGAGATGAAAAGACGAAGTCCTGGAAGTCGTCAATCAGTGCTAGAATTAATAACTCCGAAGTAAAGATTCAGGTCACTAAAAGTTAAAAGACTGTACCAACAAAGGGATCCACCCCAGTCGATTCAGATGAATTATGTTTCGGAATTCATTCAATTATTCATCATGTGATGACTGTAGTGGATCAGCTACGACGATTATTTTTGAGGCATATTTGGAATGTGAAAAAAATTTAAGAATTACGTCTGTCAGAAATTCACATTTCATTCACGTTTTTCAGTGTATAAATGAATCAATTATTTTTTTCCGTGTAGATGTTGAGCACACAGAATCCTTTCAATTGTTTCCAATGCCGTTGCAATTTCCAATGGAATACTCAATAAGTGAACAATCGATGATAGAGACTATAAAAGAGCAGAGATATCACCAATCTAGTGGTTTCCTACATTCAACACGATGAATGAATTGAATGTGGTCTAAATTTCGCATTTCCACTGCGGTCCAAACGTGAAAGGGCGTGAAAGGGAATCAGTGAATCTTTGTTTGACATTGGTTTTGGTATCATGTTTATCATTTGAGCTTTTAAAAAGCATATTTTGATGTAACATAAAGAAATCGCTTCACCTTGTGGAGATTTCAAGAGGCAAAGTGTGACATTTAAAAATTTTTGGCTTATTCGATTAATAAAATAAAAAAATTCAAAAAAACATAGTACAGACTTTTATTAGTGTTTTATTATACTTTAAAAAATATCCTGCCAGAGCAACAACATCGTATATTGAAGAGTTTTTGAATGGCAGCCTTCTAAAGAGCGATCACTTGCAGATATAAAACGATAGTTGAAACTTTGAACGTTTCAAAATTGCTGACGTCATAACTCAAAGAGGAATTCACCGATCGCCTTCAAATTGAAACTGAGTATTTTTGAATATACAGGGTGATTCACATAAGAACCGACATAGAGCAGGAGCATGTAGGGGGTCTCAAAATATGGCAATTTAACGCAACTCACCTCTATACCAAGTTGCTTCCCTAAGAAGTTATAGGCTTTGAAAGTGAAGTTCATTTTAAAAACACTCAAACAACAATTACTTAATTGAACAACTTGCTTCATTGTCAAGTTTGACGTTTATTTTCATAACCAACTTTTGAATTTTCGACGATTTTAAATAACACACCTAGAGCGCGCGTTTTAAGTTATTCGAGTTTTTGATGAAAATGATGAGGTTTTTCGAAAACTTACTAGAGTAAGAAAAGTTTTAGAATTGAATTGCCCACAAAACAAAGCAAATATTTTTAAAATCCATCAACGGTTAACAAAATTCTGTTGAATATTAATGGTGCGCCACCCGGTATACCCCCTTTACAAATTTCAATTGAACTCTAGTTACTGTCAAGTAACGCCCTAAATACATCCACAAAGTGTACCAAATTTGGTTGTTTTAAGTTCAAGAATAACGGAGATATTGACTTTATTCAAAATTTATAACTCCACTTTCAAAGCCTATAACTCCCTAGGGAAGCAACTTGGTATAGAGGTAAGTTGCGTTAAATTGCCATGTTTTGGGACCCCCTACATGCCCCTGCTCTATGTCGGTTCTTATGTGAATCACCCTGTATTTTCAGTGATTTTCGATATTTTGGATTGGTTGAAAATTGTCAATTTGGCATTGAAAAAGCGACCAATTTCTTACCTTGAAAACTACACGTTTTCTTCAAAACTACACCATTTTGTTAGTTCCAGATATTTTTTTTAATCGTAGGTCTACGAATTTGTTGAATTTACATCACAAGTTCAAGACTCTTTTGTTTTATTCACGAATAAAATTTTTCTCACCACTCTAACATTCATCTCAATAAATTCCTGCTTTGAAATTGGAAGTCAAAACATGGAGTATTCTTTTAGTCTCGAACATGAATACAACCCACAAAAACATCACAATCTTTCGTACGCGTCATTGGCCTCTTTCCGAATCGATACAAACACGGGGAATGCCTTTGGCGGATTGCCGTCTAGATTTCGGGGAAAAAAGCTCGAAAACGAACGTTATCAAGTATAATATTGCACGTCGCTTCACGATCAAAATTCTTTTCATGTCCGGAAAGAGAAACGAAATCCATCTGTTTTACTCAGAAGCACTCTTTTAGCTTTGACGGATGGGGATAAAGAGGAAAATGGATTCTAAAAATAAGGGCTGGGTGGATTTTTGCACGAAAATCTGATAATCCATATGTTTAATCGATTAGCGTAAAGGATTTGCCCCAAATGAGGGCGTTTAGAATGCGTTTGGAAGTCATGTGAAGGACGCACAGGGTTGATACGTCATAAGTACTCCCGCAACTAAAACAGGCGTCGAGTATTAGTACGAGGTGCATTGTTATTGAAGTTTTGCCCTTTCAAAGTGTAGCTTTTTCGAATTTCACACAATATTTCCAGATATATCTCATATGCACTAATTTTTATCTTCAAATTCAATCTTGAAGTAGGTTCAAAGCAATTTTATGTTTTGAGTGAGATTAAATCAAGTTTCTTGCAGTTTTTATACAGGGTGTACCTTAAAGACTTGATGATATTCAAAGGGGTTATTTTTTTACACATTTTAAGAAAAATATATCCAATGAAGGTATGTCCTAAATTTCTTAACTTTTGAGATACAGGGTGATATAGATTATTAAATGATTAGTACTGCTATATGAAGCAATTTTAATTTAATTATTTTAATCAAAAACAGAGCATTTAACAAGAAGAGTATATTTTTTGGATTCGCATTCATTTTAAACAAATCTGATTTCTCAATTTGCTTTCAGTCGATGCACAAACATTTTCACGCCGCATCAGATTTTTGAGGAAGAGACCCTGAAGTAAAACGATTTTTATTTTTTTAAGCGAAAACCATGTGTCGAACAAAGAAAATCCATAAGATTAATTTTGCTCAATAATGAATGAGGATCTTGAAAGTAATTTTTATTCTGAAAGTAAGCAGTGGCGTAATATTTTTTCTCCAAAAATATTCAATGCAAAACCCGTACGGACGCCACTGGTAGAGAAAATGAAAAATTTCGTACATCACAAAATGCACTTTGATGCATAGAAGACATGTACCAAATTTTTTTAAAGATGTCCAAAATATTATCTCAGTTATTATTAAAAAAACTGTTTTTTTTTTTAATATTCTATCACCCTGTATCTTAAAAGTTACATACGTTGATAGAAAATTTTCTTCTCAAAATGTGTCAAAGAATCACCCCTTAAAAAAATAGCATGTCTTTACATTACACCCTGCATAATCTTTAACGGAATTGAATTCAATGTCGATGTCAATAATTCATCAAAATTCACAAAAAAGTACTGCCTAGTGGAAATATCGTTATATTTCACTCTCAATCATGTCCCGGATGATTCGAGATATGTTGTGCAGTGTATGCAATATAATGGAGGTCCATTAGTATTTGTGAATAATGCAGCAATTTGTATTTTCTTGGGAATATCGTGGCACAAGATGAAGTTGAAGGAAAATATATATCAATTTACATTATTCAACAAGGCGTAGGAATGGAAATCTTCCAGGTAATAGGGAAGGAGAACAAACGAGATTTTGAAGTTTGTTCAAAGCTATATGTATCTTTCACAATTCAAAATCTTCTTTTTGTTATCAGGCATCAGAAATTATGTTTTTTTTATTATTACCTACTATGAAAACAAACGATGAACCAGAAAACTTTTTATGTAGCTTTATAAAAACTTCTCTTCATAGGGGTTAAGACGTCACACTACATTACACCAAATAGAGCATTATTGAAATTTGGCGCGTAATTCAAATCAAAACTAGCTGATGTCTCACAGTTTGCAAACTGAAATGAATGAAACGATGGGTTTTATCCTCCAAAATAATGATCACGATGTTTGCAGACATTAACGATCTGCCCCATTCTCAGCTCTGAGTATTATCCATTACAGAATAATCCCTAATTTCCAGTCTCTGCCGTGCGGTGACAGTGATTTTTCTCTGTTCCCGAATCCACCTCGTGCAAATATCTCGACTAACCTCAGAAGTGCCAACAATGAACTCCCTGGGGATACCTAATAAATTCGCGTCTGAGATAAAAATATCGTCACCGGGTGCAGTTCTCGTTCCCCCAGTTGGGGTAATCAAGGCGACCCGCCGTGTCTAATGATCTCCACCTTCAGTTATCCCTCCTACACAGGGTCAGGAAAATTTGGGAATTGGAAACTTCGGGAATGGGCGACTTAACTATTTTTTTCATTCCAAGTTTTGAAATCTTGCGCCAAATCCATTTTCGAATTTGGAGCTTTTATAGAGCATTTATGAAAGCAAGGTGTGACAGTTTGACAGAAAGTGCGGTGTTGCTAATCCTCTTTTTTTTTCAGTGATACTCCGAAAAAGAAACTTGGATTGGGTTTATCATTCAAATTGTTTTGAAACATTTTTTCAGTATGAAATTCATAAGTTGGATGATTATTGACGGTGGATAACCGTTGAACAAGTCATTGTAAAGTGTTACGTAAAAGAAGTTCAGTGAATGAAGTTTTCGTTGAAAATGTCCAGTGGAATAAGTTGAACTTGAAAACATTAAAGACAAAAATCGTTTTTTGCGATATCTTCAAAACTATCAAAGTTATTCACAGTTGCTTTAGTGCTTATTATTGCTAGTTTTTTGACATAATAATGAAAATCACACTGTTTATGATATCCAGTGATTTCACTCACTATCCACTACATAAACTGACGAGTTCTTTTTGACTATTTTCTCAACAGTGATAAAGTTTCTCGGATTAGGACTTGCTCCCTTGATGATAAAATTCTCAACCAGTATTCTTTCTCTATTTTATTAATTCAAATTTTTTATTTATATTATTCTTCTATTATTCTACTTGCTGTTTTCAACTTCTTTTTGAATTCAAATGTAAGAGCAGATTCATGTCACTGTCACTGTACTTTATTTTCATTACATACAAACTGAATCTCGCCCTATTTTCATTTCATATTAAAAAAATGTAACTTCTTTTTTTTTATGCGCTGGTAATAAAGACATTTATTATTTTTATTATTTTTATCATTCAACATTGAGCCAATTTACTGTAAACGTTCAAAAAACTCAATACGAGCATCTGCAGATCATCTTGCTAGTTTTCAAAGACGTTAACCCTAATAGAACGCAATATGGAGTTGGGATACTTGAGACCAGACCAAAAGATATAAATACCCTAACTACGACATTATCTATTTTCCACCGGAACTCTAAGGGTGGATAAGTCGAAACAAAGAGGAAGATAACGCCCAACAGAACTCCGTTTTGGTTCAACTCTCTAGAGACTTGTTCAGTGGAAATGATGGGGAAAGGGGAAGGGAAGGAATGGGTGTCTCATTTTGCATCGTGGATATTTTGTTCAAAAACAACTTTCAAAATAAAAAATCAAACTGTTTTGCTTAGTCTAGTACTAGAAAAACCATTCCTGTTTATTTAAACTGACAGTTTCTTTCTTCTTTCGACGAATAGGGTTGGTTGGTCGTTTGACAGCATAATTCTGAGCTATCCAGGAATGTTTACAGAAAAGGGTAATGGCGACGGGACGATAACAGTGCAGGGGAAGCTACAGTGAAATGAAATCCAGAATGATGCTGAAATCCTGATGTTCGGCCAGGCATCTCAAAACCTCCAACTTGTGTTTGGGGGTAAGAGAACAGGGTAGATTTAGTTGGGGATTGAAATTTTAATGTGGGGGCAATCAGGTAAGGTCTACTAACATCATAAATTCCAACAGTATTCATATAATTTAGTCTTTTGTTTTTTTGGAGGCTGCAAAAATTATTGTTCAGCCGCTGTTTATTTCACGGTATTTTTAATTGTTGAATTAATCTGTAAAAACCCAACCAGTGCTGAAAAAATTCAATGTGTGAAGCATGACCCTATTATATCGCCGCTATTTATTTCTGTTGTTTCGCTATTCATTCCTCGCTATTTTGTCACTGAGCAAACCGTTGCAGGCTCAATTCATGGAATACAATAATTGAAAACATTTTATATCATTCTTCAGGCGTAATTTCATACTTGATTCGTAATTTTTTCGCTGTTTATTTCATTTACTGAAATTTTCAGGACGTCAAACAGTGGTAACAGAAGTCCAATCTGTCAAGCCACTTTAGTTTGACGCTATTTATTTCTGTTGTAGCGCTTCTTATTCCAGGCTATTTTGTCATTATTTAAACTATTTCAGGCTCGATTCAGAATAATAGAAAACTTTTGTCTTCATTCCTTGGCTGTTGATCTGAAAATTTCTCATCTTGTACTGTTTATTACACTATCCAATGCGTCAAGATTTATTATCTTGTCCTAATCCCATCGCCACTATTTATTTCCGTTGTAACGCTCCTTATTCCTGGCTATTTTGTCATTATTCAAACTATTTCAGGCTCGATTCACAATGAAAGAAAACGTTTGTCTTTATTCATTGGATGTTATTCTGAAAATTTCTTATCTTGTACTGTTTATTACACTATCCAATGCGTCAAGCTTTCTTTTCTTGTCTCAATTCCATCGCCGCTATTTATTTCCGTTGCAGCGCTTTTCATTCCTCGCTATTTCATAATTTTTTAAACTACTTCAGGCTCGATTCACGATGATAGAAAACTTTTGTCTCAATTCATTGGGTGTTACTCTGAAAATTTCTCATCTTGTACTGTTTATTACACTATCCAATGCGTCAAGCTTTCTTTTCTTGTCTCAATTCCATCGCCGCTATTTATTTCTGTTGTAGCGCTATTCATTCCCCGCTTTTTTGATGTCATTGATTGGCTGTTATTCTAGTCATGATTTCATATCTTCTCATTATTTATTCTATGCTATCAGTGGTAGTAGACCGCCATTTTATTGACCCTGTTTATTTCCGTTGTAGCGCTTTTCATTCCTCGCTATTTCATAATTTTTTAAACTACTTCAGGCTCGATTCACGATGATAGAAAACTTTTGTCTCAATTCATTGGGTGTTACTCTGAAAATTTCTCATTTTGTACTGTTTATTACACTATCCAATGCGTCAAACTTTCTTATCTTGTCTCAATCCCATCACCGCTATTTATTTCGCTATTGTATCGCTATTGATTCCTCGCTATTTTGTCACTGACCAAACCGTTTCAGTCTCGATCAACGCTAATGGAGAAACATCCGATCCCCATTGTGTGCGGCTTCTGTCGATCGCCAGCAGCTTTTTCAGCGGACGGCCGCTCGATTGGAGGACCGTAGGCGATAGAAGCGTCGCTAATGCTCCGCGTCCATTACATCGGCGCCGAAGGCGTGCTCGGGCATCGCGACGACGACTTTTTTGTTTTGTTTTCACGTCGATTCTTGCTCATTTCTGACCGCTGTTTCATTCAACGATTGGTAATTGAGAAGCTGGACAGAGTTGGCCACCAGATGGCATCAGATGTTTCGAAAAGAGTTATTTATTTATTTATTTAATTTATTGTTGACAATCGAAAGCCCGCTAGATGGCGCCACTACCTCTAGGGGATGATGCGATACGTACCCCTCTTTCCCCTTACTACCTACCATCCGGAAAAAGATACTGCTATTAGTAACCCGATGCCGTGTTCGGGAGGGATGAGGGGTTAAAGGAATGTTAATTGGTAAAACGATATTTTCGTGGGGGGGAAACGGTGTGAAATCGAGAGGAAAATGTCACCGTGTTTATGATGGTCAAGATGGCGGCATGTGTGTTGAGAAGACAGGTATCACTTGTTCATCGTAAATATCAGAAGAAGAAGGGCCACATTGACTTTTCTATTCATGATAATCTCAAGGTTTTTCAATATATATACAGGGTGTTCCAGAATTGCAGGTCAATATTTTAGGTACGTATTCTCTGGTTCGAAATAAGGAAAAAATCCCATGAACGTGTGTCCGATCTCGATTATTAGCGGAGTTACAGGGTGTTGAAAGTTGAAAAAAATCAGGCTTTTATTTTATTGTGCTTGATCTACTGCAGATGGAGCTTCCAATTTTTGTATGAGTATCAAGCAATAGGTGCTGCTTAATATGGAAGTCAATGTTTTCCGAATACAAATCAATCTATAAAAGCCTCAAGAAAAACTCGTACGCCGATGGTGAATTTAAATATTAATATAAGTTCTTCAACCCATTACCTGAATTTTGTCCCTGTTGACTTTTAGTCGAATTCCTTTCAGTTTCCTCAGAAATTAATTAATTTGTAAATTGGCTCATTACGTACTCTGAAATGTTTATACTATTTTCATATTCCATATTAATCAAAGCATCAAAATGAAATGAAAGAGAAATTGATTAACAAATGTTTAGAGGAATTGTTCAAAGTGGCCTCCGTTTTGTTGAATGTAACATTGAGCACGACGAATCCATGATTCCTTGGCACTTCGTATCAACACCCTGTAACTCCGCTAATAATCGAGATCGGACACACGTTCATGGGATTTTTTTTCCTTATTTTGTACCAGAGATTACGTACCTTGAATATTGCTGTGCAATTCTGAAACGCCCTGTACATATATTTTAATAATAATAATGATAATAATATCTCAATTTCCTCCTATGGCAAATAAAAAAAAAAGAAATCAACAATATTCAATTGAAATAATGAAGAAAGTCCAAATGAATCAGAAATATATCATTCACTATATGAATAGAAATTTATTTTCATCAACATTTACCAAAAGTGATATTTATTCACAGGGTGTTCCTTAAAGACATGCTAATATTGGAGGGGAAGTGATTCTTTGGGAAATTTTTTCAGAAAAGAAACTTCCTGTGAATGTATGTCTTGAAACTTCTACACAGTATTGGATTTTTGAGGAATTGATCCTGAAGTTTTAATTTTCCAAAGCGAAAACTATGCGTCGTAGTAAGAAAAATCAAGTGATGAAATTTGCTCAAAAGGAATGAGAATTCCAAAAGTTACAAAATAATATAGGCATGTCTTTAGGGGAAGCCCTGATTTCAATTGATTCATAAATCATGTAAAGACACAAGATATTTTTTTTGCATCTTCCTACATCTTCAACGAATAATTTGAAATTGGAACATACATATCAGGAATAAAATAATAGTGAAACAATCAAATCACAAATGCCCAACTCTCGTTTAGTCCAGGAGCTATCGAACGACCAACTAGATCTCTGGATCTAACCCCACCAGACCATTTCATGGAGTAATTCGAAAAATAAAACAATATTTTCAACGACAGGAAGACCAGATCCTGCTTCAAATTACCCACAGCTCTAGCTGAACCTCAAAGCAAAGATCCACTACGAGTCCAGAGATATTTCCAGTGTATCTCTTGGAAATCAAGTTGAATGAACGTGGAGCCCAACCGCAGAATATCTCTGGAGGTATTAGAGCCAAATGTTACCTCTATCGGTAACACGTAAAGTAATAATCGTAACACAGAAGATATTAGGCTCGAACGTAAATGAAATATACACCACGTGACGTTATGGGTCTTACATACTTGTAGTGGGATAGTCTACGATGCAATTGTAAGGTTGTAAATTGACTGGAGGCACTCGAAAACGGTCCTATTGACGGTGTGGAGTTCAAGAGAGAACTCAAGAGCATTCCAAGAACTTTTTCGAAAGCGACGAGAATATTTGGAAGTTTTGTTTGAGTTTATAAAGGAAGAGAGTCACTTCACGTACACCTTAAGGAAGCTCCCAGTGAATTATCATGAATTCGTCTGTGATTATTCCTGATTGTTAGAATGTACACGCTTTGATTTCGACTTCTTATTTGATGACCAATACTTATTTTGATACCTTCAAAAAACACAATAAATAACCAAAGAATTCAATGATTGAATAGTCTGAATGCTTTCAGGTTATAATCAAATGTCTAACAACGCTGTCAATCGAAATAAACGTAATTCTTAAAATTTTCTAAACAGTTGCTAACTAGTTTGAAATTAACTGTTTGTCATTGGAATCAGTGGTTTCATAAATGCTCATAATCTGTGTGTCAGAAATCACACATTATAAAGCACAAATTCTTCATTTCTCACTCTTTTTTTTGTTTTCGATTTTTTAATCTAGAAAACACAAGAAGTTTTGACATACAGGACGTTAGATTTATTCGAAAACCGTCTGGTATTTATTTATTTATTCATTCTACGGGAAACAACCCAATATATGTAACAAATAAAAAAGGAAACATTTTATAATCCTACGTGATATTATTCAATTGTTCAGATGGAATATTATTGACTAATGATTTCTTAAAATCATTGAGAGATGAGTTAAAAAAATGTGTATTATTTGCATTCCTGATTACAAGTGTTAACGGTTTGCCATTGGTTTAAAAATGATTTTGAATTCCTAGGAACAAATTGTGGGTGATTAGAAATACAGAGTGTTGCAAGTTTGATTCAAATTTCCTCATACAAAATATATCGTCATTATATTCATCAATTTTCCCGTGAAAAATGGTTCTTGATAGAAGAAAAATTCGTGAGAGGGTATTATTATAATATAATGCTTATAAAAATCATTCTAGTTTTTTCTTTCATATTCGACTGATCCTTTTGTAGTTAGTAGTAGCCCTTCAAAGGGAATAATCTCCCAATGATAATGCATCATTTACCTTGCGCAAATCCCTTTTCGAGATCACAACTTCGCATCCCTTACAAGATATTTTCCGCAGCTGAGATCAGCTTCAGACCATTCACATCTCCGATTCATGGCATAAAGAGGATCCTTATGGATGCTTATCGAGTATTTTTCTTCTCAAAGATGACGGACAGAGCATCTTCATGCCCGTATGTGCACCTCTGACTTTGTCGGTGGAAAGAAATCCTTGAAGTTTCTGTAGAAACACAACTTCGATGTATGAATCGAGACGAATGGAATAACAGCACTTTACCATCACGAGATGAATCCCATGCAGTTTGAAAGTTACGGATATTTTAAGAAAAAACATAGGAATTTGATCAAACTGTACAATTTTTCGGTTATTGTGGTTATTCTTTTTTATTTTTGATGATTTGAACTTTGGAAACGTAATCCTTAATAACATTTCTAGAATCCCAATGAAAAATAATGACAATTGCCTCAAGTTTCCAAGAATTGAGACTATTAAACTACGAATTTAAAATTTTCAAGATTCGTCGAATTTGACAGGTCCTCCTTCAAAAAAATGTACTAGAGTGTCTTGGCAAGTGGCATTAAAAGTTGGCCCATTCAATTACAATTCTAAAATGGTACAATACTTGTTAGTTCCGTACAATGAAAAATAGTAAAAAAAATAAAACCTCAAGTAACCCGATTCTTGCTATCTCAGTTAAAATGTTTTTTAATTCGCACAAGCTCTAGGTAGGTTCTCAATTTCAAGGCAAAATGATCAAATTTCTAGGTTTTTCTTGAAATTCCCATAATTTTCAAACTGCATGGGATAGATTTTTTTCAGATTTTTCTCGTGATGGTTATGATCAACTCCGTCACCTCTTTTCGGCTTGACGTTGAGTTCTGGGACACCCTGTATATGCTTTATGGACCACTTTACGAGAGAAATTCGGGTTTAGGAAACGTCAAAGCAGCGTTTGATTCACGGTTTTTGTTCCGGTGCTGAAAAAATACTGAGACTGGTGTTTTTTGAAATTTCTGGTTCAATTTATAAGTTAAATGTTGATATTGAAGCGTTTCGACTTTGGTGGCAATGTAGAGGACTCAAAATATTCTGGAAAACACCCAAATAATACCAACTGAATATCAAAGTGATGTAATATTTCAGGTCACTTCATTGGCATTCGCAGAGTAAGAAACGTCAGCATTGCATGTGAAATTCTAAAATGATTTATCCACTTTTATAACGTACTTTCAAGACATCAAAGTTGAAAGTGGAGAATACAGTAGTGAGGACAATAAGGACAGTTGTAGCTGCACTATCATTATGAAACTTTAAGACTGCAGTTTGTGAACTAACGAATCAAAAGGAAGAGGACTCGTACAAGTTCTCTAGGAATAATAAACCCAGGAAAATGCAGTAGTTTTCGTATTTCATTTTCCATTACTTTTGTGTAGTGTGAAATAGGGTAAGAGTAGGTTATTCAGCTCAAGGTATGTTTTCAACAAGGTTTCAGTAGATGCCTGATTGAAACATAATCATGTTTTTATCAAAAAAATTGTTTCAACAAACTGGTTCTTGAATTGACACCCTGTATAAGTTAAGTGCCTCGAGGAAAGCTTTGGGTACACTCGATTTTTTTTTTTCGTGAGTAAATGATTTTGTTTATAATTGGGTTTCATTGCAAAGGAAGAAATTGTCTTGCTGACTGCGCCAAATTTTAATGTCACTTGTCAAACTGGTATAGCACATTTTTTTCTCAGTACAGTGTCAAAGTTGGGCGAAATGTAAATTCTGAATACTTGATTTCGAATTCAATATTCTATGGCTTTAATCATGATGATTACTAGTAATTCCTGGATTTGATGTGAATGTTGATAATTTCGAAAGGCGACGATGCGATTTAATAACCAACATGAACATTATTATTTCATATTCTCACTAATAATGTAGTTTTGATGTTTGGGGATTGATAATTAGTAGCACCTATCTGTCATGCATTAACATAACATGATTCGAAAGCACTGTCGTGTTGAATATCTGCACCATTTCACAAATGCCAGTCAATGGGGATTACAACGAATAACACGTTTTAGGGAAATTTGCACTTTGCCTTTGTCTATGTTATCTCAAAAGCACCATCCTGTATGCATTGACGAGTAAAACTTGAATATAAAGTGGAAGTAAACCAATCTAAAGCCAATGAATGGTTGATTCAATTTTAACGAGATGAAGGCATGTGGGTACATGAATTGAATAAGTATTCACATTATTAACAGCCAATGTATATCAAGAGAAAAAAATATACAGGGTCTAAGAGATTGTTTGCATGCATCTCAATGTATTTTTGTGGCATAAAACATCAAAATCACTAAGTCTAGAGCAAATTTTAAAAAGAGTCACTTGAGGTGTCATGTTCTGGTACCTGCAAATGACTTTTAGCATATGGAAACTATATACAGGGTGATTCACCTAACTGGATCATTAGAGGTTTATGGAGAACTGACAGAGATATCAACTTGAAATTTTGGTGGATGCTACTTCTCAATGTGTTCTATTTTCCTAAAATATTTTCAATACGCTGTTACTTCCTGTTAGACCGGAAATGATATGAACTTTGTTTTTTCGAATGGAACACCCTGTTTATTTTTACATTTTGGAATGCTACGAAGAATTCTAGACCTGTTGCATTTTGAATTTTATTCCTATCGTGATTTGTTTTCAAGATATTCCATTTTTACGAAAAATTTTGACAGATGGACTGACTAACTAAAATGTCTATATTATCTTCAATTATCAGGATTTAAGGTTCAATCTCTGTATACACATCAATAAAAGAGTGTTCTATTAGGTATCTTTCAAAATGTTTCAAAATATCCAACAGAGTGTTTGATATTTCAGTTTACTTTTTGGAAATTTCGAATCGCAATAAAATCCATATTACAAATGGAATGGCCATACAATTTTTACACCATTCAACTCAAAATTTTATTCCCTATCGATATGTATAAGCATACCATATTGCTAAAATCGATATTTACAGAGATATCAACAAAAATGTGGTAATACGTTCATTCGTCTTATGTGTATTTTCACTAGGCTTTGCATGGTTCTAAATTTCATAGTCATGAGAAATTGTGATTATCTCTCAATTTATCAGAAATTTTCATAAATATTATTTGCTTATTCATGTATGAATAACTGACATAAATATTGATCAAAAAATACAATAGTCATGAGATACTATCTAAGTATCAAAGACCCGTCAATCATTATAATGTAGTTGCCAAAAATCAACTTCCACATCCTTCTTGTTACTTGATCTTTTCATGAACTTTCTCAGCCACTTCATTGAAACTGTTCCTCAGAAAACAAAATAAATTCAACTCGTTGTTGGCTCGAACCCTTTGAGATGTACCTAAATAATTAAAACCTTTGTCTGGCTCGTTTATTAATATTTATGAGCAGTTTGAAATTAAACCTCGTCATTTCGAAGAAGAAATGCGTTGGCTACAACCCAAAAGCGTATCGCATTCAACGTACCGTATAATGAGACGAAAAATATAGTTCGTCATGTATATTCAATAAAGCGCGTTACATTGTGTTGCACATATTTACTTTTGGATATCCGAAATAGTCATTTGGATTTTGAATCGGGTACTCGTTATACGGCCCAGGGCTATTATATCAACCGCAAAATCAACTACAGTCATCGATACCAATATTGAAATAATAACAACCCTCTGTAAACGGAAACATATTAATTTTGCCAGCGGCCAGATCACAGGCGCAGTTGGTATTGATATTTCCGTCAATGAATAATCGAAAAGATTTCCGATTTCTCGTTCCGCTGCATTCGAAATTCATTACAACAACATCTTTTCCAATTGTATTTCAGGAAATCACAAATATTCCTAAGAACATCTATTTTTTATACCTATAATTGTTAAGGGATTTGTGGGGCGCCATCCAGCGGAAGAAGAGGCAAGCAGCAGCTGATTCCCAGACAATAAAATGGTTCTTCTACTCCCCCTACAGAAAATGACGTAGTTTGTACAATTCGCCAACTATGTTACTGTCTATTTAAGCACTGAGCGACGTAAAACTGTACGATTTAACTTTACCGTAAAAAGAGATCACGATCAACAACCAATAAGGTGAAGCCTTCAGTAGTTGCCATGGAAACGAATAAAAAGCCGCATCGCCGATAACATTTTGACGTTTCCTAATAATTGTGTCGTGATTTGTTACTAGTTTTTGTCGATTTTCGTTGATTCTCCATATAAATGTATGTGGTGTAGGAAAAGTGCCATAAGAAAAAATATTTCTCACAGAATGAGCAATACATTGTTTTAAAATTAAGTAAGCTAAGAAAAATACACTACTTTTCATAACAGTTGTAGAAAAACATATTTTCACTCAATGGAATCCTAATTTTTGATGGGAATTAATGCGGCCGTAGAAAAAGTATAGTACACAATGCGAGTTGTGAGACAATTACGCACTTCTAGAATTACATAATTTTTTGTTATGTAACATACTATTAGAATCGTCAAGGGTAAAATGTAGTTTAGGAAAGATGAAATTTATTTTATTTCACAACAGTCAAATGAGTTTCAGAAATGGTTTGTTGATACGAGAATTCCTCTTCCGATTGATATAATATTATTCACGTTTCTTTTTTCGATTGTAGAAATAATATTGACTGAAACCCATTGAAAAAGTGTGTAGCTTTAGAGACGTCGTTCATAGAGCTTTGAATAACAAATTCGCGTTTTATAATCTCATGAAATTCTACACGCCACATCCAAAAATATCGTGCAAATATCAAAATCATTAATCACGTTTCGCTATAGGACGTAATTCTGCAAGTTTTTAAATTCTAATGGCTTTTAAATTGATATTAATGCTTCCTGGAATTGAACATTATCTGGAAAATATGTATTCTGCTACCTTATTAGGAGTCCGGGATAATCATAAGGAATGAAATTAAGTTCTGGAAGTTTGATTAATGCACTGACTATATACTGTTCGGTAGATATTTACATCATAGAAACAAGTCGTTTTGTGCATTTTGTAATTGACGTATTACGGTTGACAGCTGCATGAATCTATGTCACAATATTTTACGTTTTCTAACATGGTTTAGTAAGTCTGATGAGTATTTTGTTTGATATTTATCTTCTGTGATGAATTTTCTTGTTTATTGAAATAATTGTATAAATTTTAATGAATTTCTACTATACATTACCTCATTGTTTGACGTTTTACTGATGTTTTGTAATTATTCCCAATTTTTGGTAGATTTATGGCACTTCCTGGCATTTCACAATTTCTAGAAGTTTTCTGAGATTTTTGACATCAATTTACATCTTTTGACGTTTCTTAAGAGATATTTAAATGTTTCATATTTATTATATTCATTACTTTATTACACAAAATTATTAAGAATCTAGAGGTGCATAGTTTGAAATCATTTTGAAGTATGTAGAGTGATTCGTTATATACTTTTTTCAAAAATAGGATACTTCCAATGTATTTACAATATCAATACGTAACTTTATAGAGTTATTGACATTTTTCGATATTTTTTTATGGTTGTTTAATGTTTCCATATATTTTCGGTGATGTCGTTTCTAATTCTCTCACGATTTTCCTAGAAAAAACACATTTCCCTCAATATCCCTCATCCTGACGAAATTTCTATCGACGAAACCTCAGTAGGCGTGCCCCCGACACACTCGCTTGTTTCTGTCAGACACCTACGACAAATTAGAAGCCCCCCTTTTCCTCTCAGACACAATACGGCCCATTCAGCTAATTTTTCTTCGGCTTTTATTCGGTATTAGAGGGTTTTCCTGGCGGAATTGGCCCGTTGGAAACTTGTAATTCGGAATTGGATCGAGAAAGGGCCCATAAGTGCTTTGCTTGAATGGAAAAATGCGAGATTTTATCGGGAGGGAATGTTATGTGTAAAAGGGGGTATTCTACGAGCTTTTATATAATTCGAAGCTTTGTTCGAGGGTGGTAGGAATTAGGGTTTCGATTCGTTTGACTCAAGGTTTGGAATTTTGAAATAATTGATTTTTTGTTGAGTCAAAAGTGATTAGAACCCTTTTTTCGTCTTGAAATTAACGACCAGAAATACATATAATCATCTGATCGCTATAATTCGTGATTTTTTCATACTAAAAAATTGAATATTCATCAAGATTTATTAATATATTAATAGAGTACGATACATTCGAAACAAGAAAAAAATAAGAACAAACATTACATTCTAATTCATATTTCCATAACCTCAAATTTACGTCAAATTATTGAATTTCTTAGCTTCCAATTATTCAATTATTTTACAAACATTAAGGCACAAATCAATGGAAAAAAAAATTAAAATCAACCAATTCTATAAATATCATAGAAGATGAATATTATTTGGCTCCCCTTAGTACTAATTACGTCATATGTATCCGTGACAATAGAATAGAATAAAAAAAAAAAAAAATTTAACTACGTTACATAATATACTATAATGTTTGTAATAAAGAATTGCTTCTTCTGAAAATGAAACGTGAATAGTCTAGAAACGATAAGAGTGAAACGAACAAAAAAATATCAGCAACAACATCTGTCCCTAGCTTACATTATTTTGAAGCTAAGCTGAAAAACCATCTCGTACTGAAAGCACAATACTCCGTTGATGAATTTTTACAGAAATTATTTTTTTTTCTCACCGATTGTTTTGAAAAAATTTAAGCTTTTGAGATGTCGTGTTAAGTATCTGTGCTACCTATTAATTATAATTTCTGCATATTTTTCTGTCTATAGATACCATTTTTTTACGGATGCAGTTCTCTTTGCTTCTGAAGGGTTAGTCTTAATGTTGTGTTGATTTGTGTGCCTTTTTCAAGCTCATCTGACGTGTTACCTCTTGCTAGTATGTTGCAATGTAGGCCACTGTATTGTTATTGAACACTTCTTTAAGTAATAAATTGATAGATTGATATCACCCAATCGCAATTGCCAAAATTCATGTAATTCTATGAATATCTTATCAAAAGAAAGTAATGACATGTCTATCAGTACAAAAATGAGTTCTGAATTCACAGTCAGAATAGAAGCATGGCTTGAGCACATATTTATTCAATGTTTTTCTTGAAAGAGTTCAGACTGAATTAAAAAATATTGAGTATAGTCGATAGAGAAAGAATCTGGGATTTTTTTCCTGGATAAATCAAGACGAATTCAATATAAATGTACACACGTGTTATATCCAGACATTTCCATAGTTTGACACTTGACAATCATACCAATTGGTTGACTGAATAATGAGGTGTACATGCTGAAAAATATAAATGACATGACATGTTATTGGAGAAATTTTTCAGGAAGTTGTACAATAAAAGAAGATGACGTTTCAGACTTAGAAGTGAGATTTCAGGTTACGATCTGTAGTTCTTTTTTCTGAAATGTTAGTCATATTTGGGATAATTAAATTCTGCCCTCAATTGAGTGAGGCTTCTTTATCAATTCCTTGATAATTAAAAATACTCCAAAGAGACCAGTAGGAATTTCAGAATAACTAGTGGATCCCAACGTTCATCAACGATTTATTTTATCTCTGGGTAGCCATCAATATTAATTCAGTATTAATACACACATGATTTCAAACGTTATTACTCGTACTGTTTGTAGAAATCAGGATTATCAATGATGGATTTCCTGAGCAATAATATCTCTAATACAAATTTGAGTTGCTCTCTCGGTGCTCCATTATTGGAAAACGGTTTTGATGCTGCTGATTTGTGCTGTTTGTGACGTGCATTTTGCCTTGCGGTGTTCATACGTCGCCTAGTCAGGATTTACATTGGATTCCTCTCGGATTGTGATCGGAAATTGATATCATCCAACGCTGCCAAACGTATCGGTACTATTGATTGTATTTCCCTGAAAATGCTGTTTTCTAATTGTGGATTATAATGATACAAACGAGTCATCTCTATTTATAAAACATGGTACGAGGAAGTGTGAGCTAAGGCTGTTTTCCAATGTCACCAGTTAACGTAAAACGTAATTGTCTTACAACTCGCGTTGTGTACTATACTTTTTCTACGACCGCATTCGTTCCCATCAAAAATTAGGATTCCATTGAGTGAAAATATGTTTTCCTACGACTGCTCTTAAAAGTAGGGCATTTTTCATAGCTTACTTAATTTCGAAACGATGTATCGCTCATTCTGTGAGAAATATTTGTTCTCATGGCACTTTTCCCACACCAAATATATTTATATGGAGAATCCACGAAAATCGACAAAAACTAGTAACAAATCGCGACACAATTATTACGAAACGTCAAAATGTTATCGGCGACGCGGCTTGTTATTCGTTTCCATGGCAACTACTGAAGGCTCTATCTTATTGGTTGTTGATCGTGCTCTCTTTTTACGAGGCTTTTCAATCCCTTCGCACATTGTAGGGTTTATTTTTCCTTTCCTTTTAATGATGTTCTGATTGAAACGTCCAAGTTATTGGGTCTTCATGATAATGTATATTATAAATCAGTGTTCCACCATCGAAATTGCTTTTTCTACACCCGACGGAATCATTTCGAGCATCGTTTCGAATTGCTGTTCAATTTGTTAACACGAATTCCCTTTTGTGTGTCCAGATCGTTCCAGATAAAATTAATATATTACTTTCAACGGTTCCTCGCCTCTTGATATGTATCACCATGCGTGGAGAAACATATTGAATATCAGTAGAGGCTCTTTGATTCAATTCTCTATTGCTTTTTTATGTTTAGAAAGTCATGGCAGTTCTTCTTCTTCTTTTTCCAATAATAATAAGTTATATTCGTTCAAATGTATACGAAGGGATTAAATAATTGTTGATGAGTTTTTCTGTTGTGAAAATGCAAGATACTAACATTTATGTCGATATTTTCAGGTCTCCCATAACCAGAATTTCGTGATAACCAACCAGATAATTTGACAGGCGATTTAATATCAATTTAGCTATGACCCGATCATAAAACAACGTTTATCAGCTACGTTCAAATATTAAATGTGCCGCAATATATGAAATCGCTGATAAAACGGCAGTTCATTGTTTTATATGGCACAGAGAGATAGGCGGCCATGATTGATGGCAACAGCATATAACCTCACTTTTACCACTGTTGTGTCGTTGGTATGTTCAATTGTTTCGACGATTGCCCCAGTTCACTTGATTTCAGTTAATTAATTTCAAAGGCGATGGATTGGTGCAATGTTCCTTTTTGTTTGGAAACGAAATCAAGTGAAGACTGACCTGTGAAATGATGTTGGAAGACAGCTTTATTTGAGGTTAGGAGATTGCTATGACGTTCTACTTCATTAACATTTCAATTGTTTTTTCCTACTCTCCCTACAGAAAATGACGAAAATTGTACAACTCGCCGACTATGTAACTGCCTATTTAATCACTGGGTGACGTAAAACTGTACGATTTAACTTTAGCACGATCAACAACCAATAAGGAAACATCTGTAAGTAAATCGCACGATATATAACCAATAAGATGGAGCCTTCAGTAGTTGCCATGGAAACGAATAACAAGCAGCGTCGCCGATAACATTTTGAAGTTTCATAATAATTGTGACGCGATTTGTTACTAGTTATTGTCGATTCTCCATATAAATGTATGTGATGTAGGAAAAGTGTCATGAGAAAAAATATTCCTCACAGAATGAGCGATACATCGTTTCGAAATCAAGTAAGCTATGAAAAATGCCCTACTTTTCATAGCAGTCGTAGGAAAACATTTTCACTCAATGGAATCCTGATTATTGATGGGAATGAATGCGGTCGTAGAAAAAGTATAGTACACGACTCGAGTTGTAAGACAATTACGCACTTCTAGAATCACGTAACTATATAGCATTTTCACGTTGAAGACTCTCTGATAAATTTGTAACAGTAGTTGAGATGATAAATTCATTTTACATACTGTTTATACAGATTCGTATTTTCGAGCTGGTTGATTTTTATTTGTGGATCGAAAGAATTATTCCAAAACCGGTTGAAATTGAGGAGATTAAAAAAATTATGCTTCCGGCTTTACACAGACGGATGGTTTGACAAAATTAAACCGGGTATACTCCAATTTGAAATATTAATTTCATCATCTTTTTGTCATGGAATCGGGTTAATTCGTCCGTTGGAAAGGATCCAGGTGAATGCACAAAACGACGTATTGTTAAATCGCTCCAGTTTCCAGAAACACTGGCAATTTCACGGATTATCCAGGAAAAATCCTCATAGAATCCATTCTGCACCGAAAACCCAGAAATGGATACTTGGAGTTTATTCAAAATGAACGAAGTTATGGATCAATTGGAGCAACCTGGAGTCTATAAACAGCACCCAAACACCTCCATAGCTTGTCTGACGTGGACACACCCTGTAGGTATAATTTTCCCAAAGCCTCTGCTGACAACAAATCCCACGTCATCGTCCACACGTCATCGGTGATGCCTGCGGCTACTCATCCCCTATCCTATCCCTATCAGTTGATTAAATCTCTCAACTTCGGCATGCAGAATGCACCGGCGGCACGCTCATGAAAAATTAAAGGACGGACAGCCGCAGGGCCGCTGCGACAAATACAGATCCCTACTAATATCGACGTGTTATCGACAGGGGAAAGACATGATTGGGGTGAGAATCAGGAGAAAAGAGGAATGTTTCATGTGGAATACTTTATTTGTAACTCGCTTATATTAGTTTCACCTGTATGGTTGCTTGTGTAATTGTAACTAACTCTTTGGTTTCGATTTTGATCCACTATAAGCGAGCAGATTTGGTTCAAACTTTGGAAACTCGTGGAAGACTGTCGACAATACAATAATTCGATTATTTTGATCTGAACATAGAAGAAAGCAATAGAGAATTGAATCGAAGAGCCTCTACTGATATTCAATATGTTTCTCCACACATGGTGATATATATGAAGAGGCGAGGAACCGTTGAAAGTAATATATTAATTTTATCTGGAACGATCTAGATTCTGGAAACACATAAGGGAATACGTGTTAACAAATTGAACAGCAATTCGAAACGATGCTCGAAATGATTGAAAAAGCAATTTCGATGGTAGAACACTGATTTATAATATACATTATCATGAAGACCCAATAACTTGGACATTTCAATCAGAACATCATTAAAAGGAAAGGAAAAATAGACCCTACAATGTGCGAAGGGATTGAAAAGCCTTCAAAACATTGTGAATGATTTCGTACTGGAATAGAAGAATATAACTGGAATCATAATATCGAGAAAAATCAGCTGTATCTCCCAAAATATTTCGTATTTTGGAAAATCAGTTCAAGAGCATATTTTCGCAAATCTGACCTTTGGAAATATGCACAAAAAAATTCCCGAATTCTCCCGAAGCGGCTCCAAAACTCTCACGACCTGTCTACCGACAAATGCCGATGGTGCAGTCAAGCTCGGGGATATGACGCGCCCGGATTCTTTTGTTTGCGATGATAAATGGCGGAGTTACTGTTCTGCGTTGATTCGCTTCCGGAAATTAATTACTGCACTGTCTATAGCCGATCGGCGATGTCACGTTATAATTGTTTTCGTGTAATCTACCTCAGGACTAATTAATACGTTTATGCTATTGACAATCGTTAAATGAAGCCTCAGTCGAATCGTATGTAGGTAGACAGTGCGTTCGATTTGTAGCTCGGGGATAGGTATCTATTAATTATTTATGCGTGATCTAATTATACAAAGTGTTCCTTCAAGACATGCCAATATTTGAAGGGGTTATTGTTTGACACATTTTGGAAAAAAAAACTTTCTATAAACGTATGTCCTAAAAGTCTTGACTTTTGAGATACAGAGCCCTGTCTTCAAATGACACCCTGTATATCTGAAAATGGAAAAAAAAAATCGAGTATCGTTTATATTATTTCGCATTTTCAACGAAAACTACCATTTCTTTCCACTGTTTTCAAATAACCCAACTCTGTAGCTACCCGTATCGTTCGTACAAATTAATAATTCAAGTTGATGCATGGAATCTCGCAATATAAACTCTACAGCGACGATGTATAGAACTAAAGGGCTTGAACTGGAGTTTTCATAATAAAATGTACTCATGAAATAGTCCATTACTTTCATTACCTCTGATGGAACTTTTTATTAGTCACCAGAGACTCTATCTTTCTCGATAATCAAATTCAGTTGGAAGCCTTCGTAATGTCCCCTCTATAATTTCTGTCATTTATCTCTTTTTTTCTTTCATTAACTTCGTTAGCCTAATAACCCTGGCATAATTTTCATCACACAAACATTTTTCATTTTCGGTTCATATTTGTAACACTAAACAGTAGAAACTCTTGAATTCATTAAGAATCAACAGTGCTCTGAAGTTGGCATCATCAGAAACTTCAAACGACACAAAATGTCTACTGTCATAAAATACCAAAGCTCCAAGCATCACAAAACGCATAAAACATCAGACGTCACGGGACATTAGAAACGTCAAAAATAACATCAAACTCCAAGTAGTGGCTATCAGAACGACCGACGGGTCTGGATGGTTGATGTAATTTTCCAAATTGGATTAATGGAAATGTGCTCAAAACTTCAGGAATATGTTTCAGATCTGAATACTGATAAATGTACAAATTATAAATGCCTTTTTTAGCTGTTATAATCTCTCAATCGTATCAAGAATTAACTCCACTTTCTCTGAAAACTATTGATACTATTTACTAAAGCTATCAGGTGTATATTTGAACACGAGTTTGTTCAGCTGCTGCCTTTTCATCGAAAAAACAAAACGTTTAAAGTTCCCTTCGTTCAAACAATCATTTTTCTCCGTGTAACCATTCCCTACTACGAAATGTTTGTTTTGCGCCCGGCCTCCCGAGATTTTCGAGGGTATACGGATATATACGTACGTCTACCATTAAATTTTCATGGCCGCCTCTAATGTAAACTATCTGCTGGAAGTGTCCCTGTCCTATTCAAAATTCATGGGGGACGGTTGCCGTTTCACGTACTTTCGTTTACGGTTGTGACGTACGAATAATGTCTCCGACTTATTATTTATTTCTTTCGAAGTAGGAGCTAACGTGTTACTTACAACATCGATAGGAGAAAAAAAATAGAGAGCAGAAAATAGTGACATTGTGAGTAAACTCGATGAAGCCCCTTAATTTAGAATGTTGCTTACACATAAAAAAAAGTTTATTTCTATGGGGACATATTATAGTCGCGGTTTAATAATAAATAAAGTTTCTGAAATGTGTCCTTGCTTTGGTGTCTTCAAAGATCGAAATCCCCTAAATTTCATTTTCTTCAGAAGGCAGGGGGTGAAAAGGGGTGCAAGGACAGACTGCCAAACGTGACTAAAGCATAATCTCCGGCGTTTTCTAGCTTCCGGCATTGAGTAGGATTGGGATCCCTTTAAAATGCTACGCGTAATAAATTTGGATTAGTTTTCAATAACTCCAAATACCCGGTGAAGTTTCCAAGGAGAATTAAAAGTTTTATTGACTTGAGGCAGTGCAGTGCATTGTTTCTATTGAAATAGATGGAATCGTGGAGAAGGCACATTATTGAACGATTTTTTTCGATGTTCTTTAGCAAATACAGGGTGTTCCTTAGAGATATGCTATCTAATATTTGAAGGGATGATTCTTTGACACATTTTGAGAAAAAAACTTCCTATGAACGTATGTCCTCAAAGTCTTAACTTTTGAGATACAGGGTGATATAGATTATCAAACGGTTAGTACTGCGATATGAAGCAATTTTGATTTGATTATTTCAATCAAGAACAGAGCATCTGACAAGAAAAATGTATTTTTTGAATTCTCATTCATTTTGGAACAAATCTGATCTTTTAATTTGCTTTTAGTCAATGCACAAACATTTTCACGCCGCATCAGATTTTTGAGGAAGAGACCCTGAAGTAAAACGATTTTTATTTTTTTAGGCGAAAACCATGCGTCGGACAAAGAAAATCCATGAAATCAATATTGCTCAATAATGAATGAGGATCTCAAAAATGATTTTTATTTTGGAAGTAAGCAGTGGCGTAGTATTTTTTTTTCTTCAAATTTATTCGATGCAAAACCCGTACTGACGCCACTGGTAGAGAAAATGAAAAATTTCGTAAATCACAAAATGCACCTTGATGCATAGGAGACATGTATCCAATTTTTTGAAGATGTCTAAAATATCATCTCAGTTATTATTGAAAAACAGTTTTTTTTTTCAAAACTTTATCACCCTGTATCTCAAAAGTTGAGACTCCTAGGACATACGTTTATAGGAAGTTTTTTTTTCAAAATGTATCAAAGAATCACCCCTTCACACCCTGTATATGCTTCTTGCGCACCAAGAATTATTTCCACTTCATCAACATATTCGCGGACTGGATTTCATCCCCAATAAAATACCCTTTCGGTTCGTTACGTTGTTGGATATATGATAAAGTAAATAAACTCATGAACGAACATATTGGTAGTGAGATATGAACGTTATTACTTCTGATAGATGAGCTATCCTCCAGGGTACATCGTTGCTCTGTTGCATTTCATCGTTTTATGGTCTCAGAAAAGACATTCTAAATGACAAGCCGTCACTTTTGATAAACGATGCTCGAAAGGCGTCGTCTCATCTGCTTATATAGTAAAAGGCGTAGTTTATTGCCATTTTATAGATTATTAAATACAGGGTCGATGACGAGATCGTACTTAACACTCACTTCAAAATATTAGGAAACAATGTTGACTGAAAATTGTTCATTTAGGTACGAAAAGATCGGAAATTACAAAGAAAGAAAATTAGCTAAAAACTGCCCTGTATTTTCGTATCGAGATTTAATGATCAACAAAGATGTGTATGGGCCAAATCACCTCTATGAGACTGTCTACGTGTCAAATAAAAATAAAAGGGGCCCAGATCGCATCCTTGTGGGATACAGCACTAACATCCGGTAGACGTGACTCCATCCGTGCGGCCATGTTCATCGATTCAGAAATGGCGTTTGCACTTCCACCTCGAAATGTCCATAAAAGATAATGTATCGAGCAGAATCAACCGGAAGTCCTCGTAAATACGTTGAAAAAGTGTCTCGTGGTCGACATAAAGCAGAAATGTAGACGACATCAAAACCGCACTCTATTTTATTCTCTCCATTTCCACAGAGTGTATAAAATATTGGGAAACGGTGCTCTCTCTATTTGGTTGTAAAATAACTGGGTCACTTTAAGGGTTATTATTAGACACGCCCACAAAAAACAATAGAGATATTTGTTGATTTTTTTCAGCATTCAAATTATGTATTCGGAAATTGAATAAGAGAAAAAGATTTCTCCAAAGTTATCGGCAACAACGCAGACTCGAAACTCGCTAAAACAATACATTTCATTCCCGAATCTTCCAACAGGAGCTCAGAAACCACCGGGATAATATCATTCGGTAACCACATATTTACTACCCCATATTGATTTTCATCCTATTATTTTCCCTCTTCAAATCTCCCCCCTATTCCTTTGACGAAGAGACAAATAACCTCTGAACTGTCAACACGTTGTGTCATATAATCCCCGACCCTATATAATACTCACCTTCTGACGGACTGTCATTCAACACCCTAAGGGTGGGACGGGGTTGTTTGTTTCCCTTGAGAGCCCACTGCAAATGTGTCATCGATTCAAAATAACTCACCTGTAACAAACAGATAATCAGTCAGATCAACGGGTCAAGATGAAATTCATGTTCTACAAAATCTTGTCAAGGTGAAATTTGGGTAATACAAAATACTGTCGAGACAAAATTTGGTATTTACACAATACGAGACGAAATTTGGCAGCTACAAAGTGCTTTGAAGATGAAATTCTGTTCATACTAAAAACTGTCAGCATGAAATTTGATTTCTACAAAAAACTGTCGAGACATATTTTAGTTTCTACGAAATACTGTAAGGATAATATTTAGTTTTTTATAAAATACGGATGAAATAAGTTACGGTATCTATGAAATAACTTTATGATGAAATTTGGTTTCTACAAAATACTGTCAATGTGAAATTTAGTTTCTATAAAATACTGTCGACATAAGATTTAGTTTTTACACAATACGAGACGAAATTTGGCAGCTACTAAGTACTTTGAAGACGAAATTCTGTTCATACGAAATACTGTCAGCATGAAATTCGATTTCTACTAAATACTGTCAGGATGAAATCTGATTTTCATGAAATATAGTTTCTACAAAATACGCTCACGATAAAATTTGATTTCTTTAAAATACTACCAAGATAAAAATTGGTTTCTACAAAATACTGTCAAAATAAAATTTGGTTCTCATGAAATAAGATTTCAACTCAACACTGGAATTTGATTCCTACAAAATTCGATTTGAATAAAATATCAATGAGAAACGGGCAAGCAATTATTGATGATTGAAAAATCCATTTTCAGTATCATTTTGAGGTTTCCCAACCAGTTTTTTCGTGTGTACGCCCTCGTTCCCCACACAAAATCTCTTCGTTATTCACTTTATATACGCTTCGAGAAATCAAAGGAAAAACTAGCCTGATACGTGGGTGAACTGGAGATGTGTTCATTTTCTTTGGGTAAACAATGTTGGGAAATCAATAGGTATTCAGTTGGTGCCATGAAAATGAAAAATAATGTTATTCGATTTGATTGAAGACAGGATGCAGCCATACTGAACAAAAGCAACAAACAAAAAGCATTGGAAGATGAAAATTATGGTAAGGAGACTGTGATGACTGAAAGAATATCTGAAACGAGGTTCTCGATGTTGTGACATTTGAAGCAGTAACTTGCCAGTCAAAAATGTCATATTCTTATTTAACCTGACTCCTGAAAACAACAACAGTCTTTCCAGAATAAAATAATCAAAATTCTCTCCTGGTTTCTCTCACAAACAATCAGACAGACAGACAGACGACAGACAATACTTCGTCGCCATCTGCAATAGCATCGAGAGAATATTCAAATGATGAGACGGAGAACATCTTCGGCAATCTGCAAAGTAAAACGCACTCATCGAAATTGGGTCACAGAAGATGTTACGGAAAGAGAGAAGCAAGAAAAGAGGAGCTGTGAATGGAAATTCCATAACGAATTCGGAAAAAGAGGGACAGTTCACAGAACGAGTATCCAAATATTACCATGATAGTGAATTTCTACATACTTGATTGAAGATATTTACTTATTTATTTATTCATTTATTTCTCCATTTACTCATTTATTTTTCCATTCCTTCATTTTTCCATTTATTCATTTATTTTTCCATTTATTCATTTATTTTTCCATTCATTCATTTATTTTTCCATATTTTCTGAATTTTTTTCATTTATCTATTCATTTATTCATCATACATCATCTCACAGCCGAGGTCAATTGCAGAGCTTACAAATAAAATTTCTCACACACTTACACAAATTATAGTTACTATAAAAACAGAAAAAAAGAATATCAAATAATAGTTAAAAAACAACAAATCGGCATTACAATTCAGGTATGATGAAATCTACGTGAAAAAAGAGAAGAAAATATTTCAAATTATATTTCAAACATTAACAAAACGAAAAAACTTGATACAATGAAAAAATTATCGAATCTAGAGAAATCTCATCTTCATTTCTAATACAAAGAATTATTTTCTCAGTTATGAATTCAGTTATCAGATGCGATGTTCAAATAATATTCCTATATTTATTAAAGCGATAGGAATTGTGAGGGAATAGAAATATATCATAAAATGAGAATAAATGTGCTGGATTTATTGAAAGAAAACTGATAAATGAATAAATAAATCAATAAATAGAAGAATATATCCATATCGATAAATCACCATGCGATAAAAATATTTGCAATTCTATTTAATATTTTTTTTATATTTAGTTTTATTCAGAGAGTTCTGTTTCTATCTCGATGAATATTATCTATATTGTCTCTTTTAATTTTCAACTGATAAATCCTTACTGTTTGTATATTTTTTCACTTTTAATTTCTTTCCTTATAATTCTCTGGAAATTGATATCATTCGAAATAGTAATTTCGTGACCTCAAGTGCATAATTTTTTGGCAATTTTTTCATCAATAATCTCAATACTTGTGATATTTATTAAAAAATATATAACTGAATGGAAGAAGAGATTCAGTGTATTTAAAAAAAATAAGTAACAATTTTCGAATCTTTTTTCTATTTCGAAATGGCTCAAATTCATCACGTATTTTTTTCGATGGTAATGAAAATCTTCTTCAACGGTTTCTGAAGATAGGTATCCATTGAAAACACCAACGTGCATAAAATGAAATGATTTCGATACAACTCCTGGACTGATTTCCACTTGAAGGACACCGAATTCACCGGAAAGAAGTGCAGCAAGAGTTGATGAAACGAAAACAGTCGAGCGCCCTCTCTGTCGGAGATTATGCGTAGAAGAGGAGTCGAAAGGAGCCGGAGGATGTCAATAAAAGACTCCTTTAATCCTTCACTTTGCATTCAACTTACGAGCGCGCTCGATTTAACCAATTTGCTCGAGAAACTTCTTCGGGAGCTTCTTACTCAGTAGCGTCAACACGGGATTTTTAGCATTTTTGGAATATGTGGCACAAAACAACTAGTTTTTTACCATAAAAATGACGATCTCCATACAGGGTGTAACAGGATTATGGTATACCCCTTTTTTTCCGTTTATTTTTCGAACACAAAATTTTAAATTTGGGACATCCTATATACATAATAAACAGCTACTTTTGACATCTGAATGTTTTTTTTTTTACTTCCGGTTTCGCTGGAAGTACCTGTTACTTTCGATTTTTAAACGGGACACCCTGTATTTCATAACATTTCCAGATTCTGTACAATTTTCCAAGTCCAATGATACCAACGATTTATCATTTTTAATGTGCCATGATGGTTCCGATTCATTAGAAATGACAGTGCCAGAAGAATTTGAATATGATCGGAAATACTAGATTACATTACTTATGATCGAATGATTATACAAATAGTTCTTGGATCAAAAGCTATATTGGTACCAAGGTAACATTCATTGAAACCCTCAAAAACGTAACCTTATTACGTCGTGCGATAAATACAAAAAAATCTTGAAAATAAATGAAAAATGTAATAAAATATTCAAAAAAACATTGACATTCTAAATGTCACTTGCTTAGTATCGTTGGATTCAGAAAATTGCACAGAATCAGAAAATTTTATGAAATACAGGGTGTCCCATTCAAAAATCGTGAGTACCAGGTAATTTCGGTGAAACCGGAAGTGTGAAAAAAATCATTTGGATGTCAAATGTGAAGGATACCCTAAATTTTAAATTATTTGTTCTAAAAACAAACGAAAAAAGTGGGGTATACCATGATCCTATTACACCCGTATAAAGGAGCCTTTTATAAAAATCAATCTGGTATTTGTTGGTTATTTTCCTTCGACAAAAAAAATATTTGCGTAATACATTTATTCCTGTCAATCAAGGTTTGAAACGGCGCCACCTTCTCTTCTAACCATCTGCAAACGAATTTTCGAAAATTCGTCATACAGGGTGTTGTATTGAACTGCTGAAGTTCCTTTGATTTTTCCAAGTCCGTACCTGGATATTTAGTTTCATTCATTCGGTATTCGATAGCATACAGGATAATGAGTTTATGTTGTGAAAATAAATGAAATATACGGGGCGGATCGTAAGTTATGAGCCATTGAAGAAATAGGAGGAATACATAAAACACTCTGTATCTCGCTTATACAGGGCGCTGGACCCATCATATGGGGGTTTTCCAGAACCAGCTAGGCGACCTCTACCCTTACAGTACACCCATTTCAGAATGAATCACCCTGTATAAACCTTGTAATAATATAGATAGGCAACTCAATAGAAACATTGTTCCATATCAACAAAGCCTTCATTTTTCTCACAAGGCCATCGACCCGCCATTTTCCCTCAACCGGCAACTTCTGCTTTTTATAAATTCGCGTCGCCTCGTCCCTTATTAAATTTCTTCCTCGCTCCGGGTCCCGGAGCGGCACATTCGAGCGATCTTTTTCGCCGGGTCCGACACGTATTTATCCCGTTCCATCGGTATGTTTAGAAGTTTCCTCTTTTAGTTTTGTATTTTGTGGAAGGGGACGTCGTCTTTTATAACGACGCCGTCTCGGGAAGCATTCAAATGAATGTGCGACCCAATGAATAGGGATTAGCGAGGAAGGAGTCGCTGAATAAAGATGAACGAGGAAGGAGTGTCTGTTTATGTTTTTAGTTCGATTTGTTTCGAAGCGATGCATTAGAGTTATGAGCAAATAATGTTTAACTGAGAAGAAGAATTGGTGAAGTGTCAAATGTCAATTAGAATTGAAAGAATTGAAAAATTAGGAAAACATGCTTTCAGTAATAATAGAAGCAGTAATGATCGGATTCGATATTCAAATAATATTCCTATTTTTTTTAACAATAGGGATTGTGAGGCAATAGACAAATATCATAAAACAAAAATAAATGTGCTGGGTTTATTGAAAGAAAACTGATAATTGAATAAATAAATCAATAAACAGAAGAATATATCCATATCGATAAATCACCATGCGATAAAAATATTTTCAATTCTATTCAATAATTTTGTTCTGAATATTTAGTTTTATTCACAGACTTCTGTTTCTACCTTGATAAATATTATCTATATTGTCCCTTTCAATTTTCAGAACTAGAAGAAGAATTGTTGAAGTGTCAAATGTCAATTAAAATTGTTGTAAAATATATTATAGTCGAAGAAATCAGGAAAACATGCTCAGCAATAAAAGAACTTATGAACTAAAAAATAATCCTTAGTTCGAAAATAAAATTAATGATAAGAAAATGGTAATATAGAGGGTGTTATAAATAAAGCATTATACATATAGAGAGAATTAATTTCCTCTGGTTGCTTTTCATTAAAAATCTTCTCGCCCAGTGCAAATATCCGTGGATTGACTCAAAATACTTTTCCGGGATTATTTGCCCTGAAAAATAGCTTCGAACATTTGATCGAATTCGGTTCCCGATTGAATTTTAAATTTAATTTAGGTACAGAAGGAGTTCTTCCCTAGTCTTTGTTCAAGGACATTCTGCCTGATTTGGTTTCACCACCTCAACATGGGATATCGAATAATGAAAAACAACCAATACGTGTATACAGGATGACCGGAATTGTATGAGACATATTTCTAGATATAAACTATTTCTGAGTAATTTTTAGGAATAGTTTTATAAAGTTTGTACATATGATTGAAAAAATAACTCATCGTTTCTGATATACAATAATATATTTTAATCTTTTGAAATTGTAGTTAATTCTACCTAATATACATGGTGTCCATGTCAGAAGTTACAGATTTCAAATGAGCTGATTTTGGTAGTGCTCTCGATTTTTTTAAATTATATTTTAATGCGTTTGTAATGTATCGAAGGTTTTTTTTACTTTTCAGAAATAGAACTGACTGATCACGTGACAGATATCAAAGATCCCGAAGACTAACTTGACATAGATTGAAGAAAATATCATTAATAATTATTATCGAGAAAAAATCATGAATTGACTTGAAAAACTGTGAGAAAACAATTCTATCCAAACGAATTTGAAAATATGCATTTTCATTCGCGTGTTTTTTGTCGGTGCTAACAACATAACGAAATGAAAAACGTCCATTGGGACAATGGTTTGATGGAAATATCCGAAGCTACCGGAAAAGTAATGATGAAAAATGGAATATTTTTCCATGTACGCATCCATTGTGTCATCTGTCAATCATATTGCAGACTGATTTGTATGTAAACACAGTTGTATGGAAAAAGTTTATTAATTTCCGTATTACACAAAAACTACTCCGAACACGCTATTGCAATTCGACTCATTTTTGATTATTTCAGGCACGGATACATCTCTGGATAGCAAAAATATATGTAATCATAGTGGTGTATGCCCCAGATGTCACATCGATGTAACAAACTGAGAATTCACGTTTTATATTACCAAAATTCAACATCACGAAATAATTAATTCGATTGTGTTGCCCCCTAGCGTCATATTGATGAAACAGAAAGTCAAAAAGGTCCTTCAATTCAATGAATACGTTATTATATACATATATTATAATTATAAATGTCCAAAAGCTCCCAGCTATTTCTCAACCAATCAGTGGTCAGTTTGGTACTTTTTATTTTGCAATGTTGGTATTGAAAGATACCCAAATCTGTCAGAACTATCTTTCTCGCGTTAGAGGACTTTTCACCTGCGATACTCGTGAGGGTGCGATTTCAAAAATTAATTTTGAAAGGAGTTGTTTCTGCTCCTTTTTTTTTCGTGGTGCTAACAACTGAAACGTATGCTGGACCAGAAGCTCTGTGACGCCCAGTATATCATTTCAGAAACAATTCATCTGGAGAACAATTTTGTGATAATTTGTTTATATACTTTGAGATGATGCTCGCGTTATTGATTAGACATAAATTCGTTGCTATCTGTCCAAATAATTCATAAAGATGGTTGGTTAGTTCTTCTTGGAATATTCTGGTGGGCTTCAATATTATTTTTCAAATTGTTACTCCCCCCCCCCTTGTTACGCCTATGCTTACCACAGTTTACATAACAGCAAGAATTCTTGGTTTCGGCAATGATAAACGAAAAGTCACCGGTTGTCATCACACTTTGTATGCGGAGACTGTCTCTCGGCATGTTTTCATTTAATTCCATTCGGCTCAAATATTCAAGTCGCCCTCTTCGAAATTAATGGGAAAATTAATTTACTTTCTTGTTTTCCATTAGAGTCGAAGCTCGTTTTGTTTGCGATTCTGTGGTTCATCAATTTCCAGAGATGAAAAAATTTATATGCGAAACAGGCCATAGCTAAAGCTGACAACTCCAGCATAAAATGATTTTTTCTCTCTATGCATCTCTATCTTTTATGAGCATTTTTTCCAAACTTATCTTACTGAAATCAAACGAGATTCACTCAACGACATTTTTTATCGAATAAAAGTAATAAACAATTCAGTTTTTTCATTTTACTGAATGGGTCCAAAGGATGTACTGTAGCCAGTTCAATTTCCATATAAATAAAAAGATTATTTTCAAGTATTATTTTCATAGCTTTTTGTAAATTATGGCGATATCAACATATTCCTATTGTAAAACTCCTATACAGCTATCAATTTTGCTGTAAGTTGGCTACAACAGCAAAAATTTAACAAATACAATTGAATTCTCAAGCGCTGTCAATTTCTGGTCATTCTATATTCGTTATAATTCACTTGCTAGCATTTTTTGAAGGATTCGAAAGAAATTTCCTAGTCTACTGACTAACAATAAGTTGTCACGAATCCATAGCGATGACCGAATAAGTTTATATTCTTTCAAGAACTGCGACATATCAGGTAACGTTCCAGGAATATATATAAGTTTCCACAACTTCAATCCTAACGTTACAACTTTTTTCCATCGGAAAACTCCATATTCAGGGATGAACGACGTGGGATCAGAATTTGAATTTCGTTCGGAAGTAGAAAAGGGTTTTTTCGTGGTGAATTCTCCTGACTCCACAGTGGTTTTCTCCAATTTTATGACTGCAAAACTATTACAGTGGGACATAGAAAGCATTATTTTAGTCGATTGTAGCAGTAATGATATACTAGGTGTTTGATTTAAATAAAAAAAAAACAGGGATTTCAGAAGCCTCCTAAAGAACCTACTATTTTTAATGACTCTGTATATGGTTTGATGAAATTCTCAAGCTTAGTTTGGAACAGGTTTCTTTGAAGAATAAAGTCACAAGGGCTCAAGTCAGGCGAAAAAGGAGGCTGAGGAAACACGCGAACCTTTTTACTGTTTGCCATTCCTGAAAAATAATTTCGAAAAGATTCAACTTCAACGTTTTTAGTTGTAGTTCTATTTGGAGAGTTATTAATTATTGAAGTGCTAGGATACTTCATCAATAGCTCACAGAAAGTTTTCGTTTTCTTTGGGTAATCCTTGGGAAATGTCTGGTTGATTATTTAAGTTCTTACGGACATAAACGAACAAGTTATAGAGAACTGCTAAATATTATATTTATCTTCCGACGAACTTTCGATATTGTTCCGAAGTTCTTGTTCTGTACGTCAGTTGGACTTTTTGTTCATTCGAAATTAAAAGTTGAGTTTTGAAGTAGTTGGTTATTGATGAAAGGAAGTTTCAGCAACTAGAAGGACTGGGATGAATTCTCCATAAAACTCAAGAGAATCAGTACAGACACACTAAGAGGATGTGCAAAATTGAACAAAATGGCAATCATCAGTATTTTCTCGAATTCAACCTTTCGAAAACTACGATGTATAAAAAAGGGTGAAGTTTAAAGGAAGGAATTTAAGGAAGACTTCGTCCTTGAAATTTTCAAAGAGTAATTTTTTTTTTATATAACGTTTTTTCAATCTATATGTAAGTAGAAATAAATATGTCGAAGCGTTTTCCGGATTACGTACATTCACGTTTTTCTCGAAAACACGTTTTTAAAAATGGCTGACATTCTCCTGACCGCTGTAATTAACATATCGACCTGAAATTTTTAGAGCATACTCAGAAAATATGTCTTCACGGAAAGACGGATCGTTTTTTCGATAGATATATTTTTGCATTTACTATTTATCTTTTTATGCGAAATAAACGCGAAAATTCGTTTTTTTCTTTAAATTGCTGCCATTTTTCGAAATTTGTACTAAATAAAAAACTCATCCGACATTCCATGGCTAGAGGCTCCAAGGACGAATTCTCCTTTAATAAAATTATAAAAATCAATACGTTTCAAGATATTCCATTCCAAGTTAGAAATTTCACCTTCTTTTCTCGGACGCTTCCAGTCAAATTTCTTCATCAACGAGACACAATATATTGAGAAAGGATTTACCATGCTTCATATAAAATATTCAAATATCAGCATGTCTTTACGGAACACCATGTATAGGCAAACCACGCCAGGATGAAAAAAAAAAATAAAACTGGAGCCATTTCAGCTCTAGACAGATTTCCTTGTCAGTGTCAAACAGAAGAGTTGAAAACCCTACAAAATTGATGGAATTCAGAAAAAGTTACGCGGTTTCTACAATTAAAATTCTCTCAAACTTTTCATCGGCTCAGCATTGAAGAATTTTTAGTTGGTAGTTGTCAAAAGAAAAGTTTTCAGGATTCATGCTTCCTGACTATAATTATCTACTCATTTTTAATTTATTCTCCATTTAACTGGATTTTCTTGAATTACCTCGAACATGGAATTAAGCGACTATATTGATCATGAACTTTATTTGAAAGTTCTGATTCGAATCTGTGCAATGTTCAATCTATCATTGCAGTCAATGGATTATCGACTCATTACAACATAGTATTGGCCCCAAAAATTTCTCCTGAAAATATAATAGAATGTAGAAAATATTTTCAAGGTTTAATTCTAGGATAATTTTTTGATAATTTCTTCATTGCAAGATTGAGCAACCTAACATATATTTTTGAGACTCAAATATTGCGAATTATGTCTATCAAAAATCCACATTTTCATCTGAAATAGTCAATGAACAACCCTTGAAATTTTTGCTTTATATTTACTAAACAACATTTGGAAAGCTAGGAATAAAACTAATTACAAAGTATCACAGTTTTCATTTATTCATAAGTTTGCCTCTGTCTTTCTTCCAATACGATAATATCAAAACATAATTTTTTTCTTACATGAATACTTCATGAGTTAATTCTCTTGAGAAAGTCCTCCCCTTGCTTCATACATTTATATGCATAATTATATAAAACTCGAAAAATGGAGCTGAGAAATGCGAAAGAAATACGATAGATGATTATATTATTACGATGTGAATTAGGTAACGTGACGTGGATCTGCAAGAAAAAGAGGAGCTGATGTGACAGAAAGAAAATTAGGAATTAAGGAAACTGTGAATATTTCCTGGAAAAATCAGGAGAAAGGATGGAGAATATTTCCTCAGATGTAACAAGAAAATGTACATCTTGATCATTAACAAGAAAAAACGTGAAACTGATTATAGACATTCTATTTTTAAAATTATTCAACCCAAACAATATTGAATGCATACTTCATTTGTTTGTTGTTATTTTTGGTTATTTGCAATTTTTTATTTTATTTTATATATTATGTACTCAATTTTAGAAGTTTACCTTCAAACACATATTCATAATTTCTTTTTCTTTTCCCATTTCACATTTTTGCATTTTAACATTTTGAAATTTAATATTAGATATTAACATTCTACATTCATACATTTGAATTTTATATTTTTACATCATTTGATATCGCCACTTATTTTTATATTTTTTAATGCTTACATTTCCACATTTTATATTCAAAACTTTTCAACGTTTCATTGATTAATTAGTTAACTTGCTCATGCACAAGATCATACCTTTTCTGAGCAACAAACCGATCTATTTGCTGACATTTATTGAATTTTTGTGCTTGTAAATTTTTATATTTTGATGGCAAATAAAATGTATTTATTTATTTATTATTTATATAAATCAGATTTCAAAGAATTTTACATGAAAATAAAAGTGGCTAGGGTGTTTCACGTAAAACTTCGAGTTCGCTTTCCCAAAAAATATACTCATGGAAATCACTGGAACCGCTCAAATAACTGTTGAATCTCATTCTCAACAATTAAAACGTCTACTTCCACTGGTGAATCGATCATTTTATTATTCACCGTGAAATATAGAGCCACTTTCCTCCTTAATCCTACCATCGCTCAATTTCGTCTTCGATATTACTGATCTGAGTAATTGAAAACATTCCATCCGTAATAATCTTGTCTTTCATCGCAGAAAATTCAATGGAGCATTTTCGACGCTTGTCTAATTTTTGGCGGAAGCACAATGAGGCGTTTTCGTCCACCAAATCAAGTGTGAAGGGTACATTTGAAATTGAAATGAGATTGATATCATTCGAGTTTTACAACGAAATAGTATATTGAGGTATAAGTGGATAAAAAGGTATTTCAAACAAGCGCGATTTTTCGAGCACGACGGCGTAGTTATCCACGAATACTTTACGCTATTTTTTTATTGGTGCCCCATGAAATCAAATATACTGATAGAATAGAAATAATAGTTAATAATGCAAAATGGTTGATTTCTTGATGTGACATCAGGATACCTTTCGTTGTCATGGAAATGAGAAAAACAGATATTCGTTTCTCGTTTCTTTGTTGATGTTGCCATGGTAACTTCAAAAAACGTGTTTTAAAGTTCTATTTGAACATGCTGAGACGTGCTTTAAATGGGTAAAATGGGGTAGGATGGTAGGATTCTGCGCTTTGCCAAACAACTTGAAATTCAGTAAGTTCTTAAATTTTTTTTTTTTGAATTTTTTAAAGACCTGAGTACTGAGGACTTTGAATAACATTTTTGTTGCTGCTGTATAATCTTTTCTTCATAGAAAACTACCCAAATTCTCCTTTAATTATCTTTTTCACGCAAATCAACAGTTAAGGTCGAATTAAACGATAACGAAATTATAATTATTTGTGGCAGTTGAGACGGCGATATAGAAAAATCGATCTCGACATCGTGAGCGTGCTTAATAATTCATTCCCGAGGTATATTTCGTTCTGGAATAACAGACAATTTGACAATATGCTATGCGTAAGATAACATGGAGTTTTGATGGTTTTGTTTCTCTTGGATTTAATGGGATCTGATTGTTATATCATGCGTTAACGTTACAGGTAAGACAATGCGTTTCTTGAGGGGGTTTTCATAATGAAAAAGGTATGTGTAAGCAAATATTTGTTTTGGCTGATTGTTCTTCATCTACATAATCGTTTGTGTGGAAACCGAATAAATATCTAAAGCGAAAAAAAAACTACATTTCTAGGCGTAATCAATAACTTTTTTTTGTGAAACTTCTCTGATAAAGAAACTAGAAAAAATTATGTCTAAACTGAAGTAGCAAGAATCAATACATTTCAAGAAAAAAATAATTGAAATTAAATAAATTCGAAAGTGGTAGATTGACTCAAGGTTTTTTAATGCAAAAAAAAACATTTAGGCATTTATAATCATGACGACACAGTGATTTCACTAAGATGTCACATTTTTCAAAGAACAATTTTTGATTTGTTAAAAGAGCTAGTAAATTTTTTTATGAATATTGAAAAAACTGTTGAACGGTTATCCACAGTCAATTTGTTCACTCTGTATCACGAAAGTTGTTTTCTTAGAATGAGTCAAAGAATCATTTTCTCTAAGGAACACGCTGTATACTTTTTTGTTTCAAATTTGAACTCTGAATAATAGTTTTGAACTATTTGATTATTTCTGTTTTCAATTCTAGGTTGAGGTTTTGTTTAATAGCATTTACAACTCGTGAATAATAATAATAATAATTATGAGAAAATGATGATGGAGTTGACATCATTTTAAAATGGATAAAAAAAATAAAATTCATTAATTCCGGGCCAAATTAATTTTTGACTTAATTTATCAACTACTTACATAAAATTTTTCTATTGCAAGCGATCAAACTAACTCAAGTCGAATAATTCTTGTTCATGAAGAATTTCGCAAAATTATGAATCCGTTAACTCCGAGTTATGTGTCTGTTAAGAGCACGACGGCTTATAAAATTCAACAAAACATCTCAGATCGTAAAAGAGGTCGGAAAACTGAAAACTTCGTACCAGTCAGGAATTTAATAAGACAAAAGAAGTGGTAAGGCTCATAATAAAAGTCGGTACAGTATTATTGAAAAGATTCAATTTCCGTTCGAGTATGTTGCATCTTTATTTTTTATCTTTTACTCGGAGATAATCCCGAGAAATGGGTCGCAAGTTTACCGCGTTCTGTGGAGACGCGCCAATTATACAGGGTGTCCAAATGAAATTTCATCGAAGGTTTGGAAATATCTAAATCACTATCGAAATCGCTATCTTATTCGGAGCTACATTTTTTCATAGATAGTAACTGACGTCTTGACTGGAGAACAAGTTGTCATACATCAAAATTCATCTGCAGACACCAAATAACAAATCGAAAATAAAAATCATCGATTCGATCAAATTTGGTCAGAGTATTGATATAAATTTACAGAACTCCTGAAAATTCTGATGTTGCAATCAATATTCAATCCATTTTCATGTTCATAGTGAATATTTTCCTCGAATATGCATCGAATCAAACTAAGGACATTTGATATTACAGACGTGGTACCACAACTCATTTGAAATATGCTCATGTAATCGATTTGTTGAGTTTATTTCACTTGAAATACACATTCCTTCTGAATTCAACTCTATATTTGTTGATATTTTTGGGTTTATTTAATGTTGAGGGCTTCCAGAACTTATAGAAAAAATAAGGAAGCAAAAAAATGTTTCTTTGAACTGATGTGTTTTGGATGCTGATATTTTGCTCAGATTGTTATTTCATTTTGATATAATAGTAGAATGTTTATTGTGTATTTCATTTAATTTTATCTGATAACTTTTTTCAATACTGCAACAAAATTTGTGCAAAAGCACTTATCTTTCAGAACTTTCAATGAATATCTTATTATTTGTTTCACCTCTCATGTTGTATGTTAAATTATTGAATGAAAAATCACCATTATTATTATTATTATCATTATTATAGTCGTCTTGTTTTGTTTCTCAAATATGGCACAACAAATTTCAATGTGAAAAATAATATAAGTTGAAGACAATGAGAAAAATTTTGACTAAAAATTAGTGAGTTTCACATCAATATCCTAAGAATTCAATTCTCCAAAGTTGAGACTTTTAGGCTATACGTTTATGGGAAGTTTTTTCTCAAAATGTGTCAAAAAATCACCACTTCAAATATTAGCATGTCTTTAAGGAACACCCTGTATATAGAAATTAATAACTGAATTCTGCCTATCGAATGGTTTCCAAAGAAGCATGGTTGAAAATGAACGAAATTGGAAACCATTTAATTGGTTCAAGACAAGATATCGATGTTGAGTTGTCTGCATATTCCATAATGTTGCTCAATTTCTCATTAAAAACATTGAATTTGGACCACCCTGTATATAGATGTAACCTCGTTATCGAATAATTGAAAAATATTCGGAAACACCCCTCTCACTTTTTGCTCACATCCAATCGGACACCTTCGACGTAATGAAGCCAACACTACCGGAAACGTGGAAATATTTTGTTTGTCGCTTTCCGTTGCAACACCGAATCGTTGTTCCGGCCCCGGAGCAACGTTCTGTCGGAGCTCTTCGGGATTGATTAAATTTTGTTACTTCGTCAGATAACGGCAACTCGCTGAATCCACAAATGAAACTGGAGTGATCTAGGTGTGTCTCGGTTGATTAGAACTCCGGATGGGATGGATTTTATGGCTGATGATGGTCGGTGGTGAAAAAAAAAAGAAACGGGATTGGATAGTACAGGCATTGAGGTGCCGGGTATTGCTGCTGGTTCAGGCTCAGCTTCAACAGCTTCACTTCCAATCTGTTGAAACACTTCTACAGACTCCTTCAGTGAAATGAAAGAGTTATCTGCTGGTATGGCTTCTCACTTGGTGACAGATTGATAATCACCATTTTTGGAACAACACTTTGAGTTAATAACTCCAGGAAAACTCACTGAGCTCCAAGTGAAGTTCGTACGAAGACTAGAATGTTCCAAAAATATTATTGAAGCTGTAGTGAAATATATTCTAGGAGATGCCTTGGAAGTCATGTCAATACACTCTCAACTAATTATTGTTTGTACAAGCCTTAGTTCAGACGAAACATACTAAGTCTGTAAGGATGGACAACTTCAATGATGGCAAAGTGAACATAGTCAGTGAACCTCTGAGTTGAGAAGTAAGGAGAAAAGTCCAACTGCATCTCTGATAGTCCGAAAACATTATCAGAGCGTCTTTGACTGAAAATCCTGCCAGATAGTTCATCAAATTTGAAATATATACCTACAGGACACAAGAGACCAAGTAAATTTTATTAGTTGAAACCACTGAAACAGAACTTAGTTTGTGAACATGCCTTGTATTATACAAGGTGTTCCTTAAAGACATGCTTTTTCAAGTTTTTTTCTCGAAATACGTCAAAGAATCACCCCGTCAAATATTTGCACGACTTTAAGGATCACCCTGTATAACTGTTGTGAAAATGTCTGGAATGCTGGTGGATTATTCCAATCAATTTTCAATATGAACTGAGCATGCACATGAAGAATGCAATTATTGTTGTGAGTTTGGTTTAGCCAGAGAGATCAAATAATTCGAATTGATAGAAGAGGAATGGTGGTGTCAGTAATAAAATGCGAATTAGGCTCAATTTGCCGATAGTTTAGAGCATACGTAGGCCAATTAAAAATTCCAGCAGTATTCAATTAATTGGATTTTATCAAATTCCAAACATCGGCGCCATTGAATAAATAAAGGGAATGTGTCAGATTATCTTTGATATTGATTCCGGTTCACAGATTTGGACATTTTTTTTTAAATAATATACCATCGAATACCCATGAGACCCTTCTGAACCATACATAACTTGTTTCTTGAATTTCGAAAGTTCAAAAAGCAAACCTACTATGAAGAACTGAGATTTAATCGAGGAAAACTTGAAATGAGATAAAAACACGTCACAGATCATGTTACGAAGGCACTATTTTTTCGAATATCACGATCCATAACGATAAGTGCAACGCTGTGACGTCACAACTGCCAAACGACCAGGGACAGCGATGGCTGATAGATTTTTTGATCAGAGCAATAGATATACAACATTATTGCAATATTGTTCAAATTGACATTATCAACTCAATATGAAAACTCTACATCTCAGGATCATTGAAGAAAGTAGAGAATATGATCCATGGTGCATATAAATGGGTGACAAATTAAATTATCAGCCACTGCTAGTGCTTCATTTTGTTCATTCCACCATGATTTCTTCTTGTAATTTGATAACATAAACAATAATCATTGGTTATAAATCCTTCACGACAGTGCTAGAACGATGTTTTGTAGCGTTGCCGAATTTATCGAGAACGATACATAGACAGATTAACATATATTCATAATAACATTTTTGCTTGAATCATGTTTTTTTTTACAGACGAAGCTGATTGAGATATCTTCAAAAGCCTTGATATGTGCCTAGTGTTAGCAGTGCTGACGTCACAAAATGCGTATTTTTCAAAATCTCGCCTGATTGAAGGGTTTAGGATTGAACAGTCGCAAAAAACACCCTATATGTCAACAGGTATAGCTATGAGAATATTTTTTTATGATTTCTTATAAAGTGGCGCCAGATGAAAAAAAAACATATAGCGTAAATTTTTCAATGAAAATAATGGAATTACATTCACACAATTCAACTAATAATGAAGGAAAAAAAATTACTAACGTAACTATGAAAACTAATTATTAAAATGTTTTATTAAAAAAATTATGTCTTATTTTATTCGATCTCAAAGAAGAAAATTCATGATTTCGTTTATAGTTCATGACACCTCTACACTCCCAACGATACGCCCCTGCTCACCGATATCCTCCCCTCCACTTTCACCGGAAACAAGACTCGAGAAGAAGCTCCGGATACCGGAATACATTACAGGAGTAACATCTTCACTTTGAGCTTACGTATAGAGCAATGAGAATTTGGGGTGACTACGTCCTCTAAGTATATTTGCTTTGAGAATTTTGTTCACGTGTTTGAGTACGCCGGCTAGGATTTATGGTAATGCCTTGTTGCCAGACTTATTTAATGGGTTTTGTTTCCAGAGTGGGGGGAGATGCATAGGTGGATTCATATTCGTAATCTCGTCACGTTTAATATATTCCGTGTGTGCACAGTAAAAAATAATCCAGTGCGTTTTCAATCAACGTATTTCTGAGTCAAAAATACAATTTTCTCGAAAACAGTCCATTTCAGAGAGTACCTTATGTGGGCATAATTCGAAGGCATTGAAAAGTTCTACAAGATGATGGATACTGGGTGTTTCATTGAAAAAATAATTTTTGCTAATTGAAATCTCCTGAATTGCTGCTTATCCAAAAAACACCCTGTATACAAAACGGGACTCTACTTGATTCAGACATTTCAGCTATCCTTTACCATCATTTCCACCAAATAGATTCACTCAATTATCACTGATGACGTTTTTTGGGGAGCATTTATAGTGCACCAATTTTCGTAAAATTCCCATATTTTTCGCTCTAGTTTGACAACGTCGCATTTTACGGAAAGAAGAAACATGGAACTGGATGCTGAATTCGATGGTGAAAGAATATACATTTAAAAAAAATATTACTGAAAAATGCAACTCCCTGTGCATCTGGAGCTATTTCCAACACATGGCCTCTTTGGTGCCATGTAACTTTTACATGATACTTTTTTTTTAAAGAATCAGAGCAATGGAACTTTCAGAAAAATAAACATCTACACAGGAGCCAAAGCATGGTAGTTTTGGCAGTTATGTAGATTGTCTACTGTTTCTTTTTCAATGCATGAATAATAATTTATTTTATATTTTTATTATTCGATTGAAAAGTTCCTTCATTTTGTCCGATTTTTTGATTTCTTTCAAATCTATAAATGAAAATCCCCAAAAAACTGATTGGACCATGACGTTTTGTACTTTTTTGGCTGTACGAATACGAAATTTGGTTCGAATATTATCGAAGTTTGACACAAACACAAATTCCAAATGGATGCTGGATACTCTAGTAATTGAATAGAGCAATTTTAGTTGATATTCCCTCCGCTATATCGAATATCTTTGATCGAGTTTCATACAATGTTCGATAAATTATTCGATATGAAGTGAATTTCCATCTTTAGACGGCTTCGGGCACCTGGAAACCAGTGGCGTACGAAAATAGGGCAAGAGCCTTGTATATGAGCATGAACACAATTACAGTAGGTTTATTTATCACCAGTGTCAATTCTAAGCAATTCTCCTCTAGAAAAAGGAAAGCTAGACTTGAAGCTCTCACAGAGTACAAACTGAGGTCCAGACTCATCTGTTGAACTTATCTTACTGAAATTAGTAACAGGTGTCCTTACAGGACATGCGTCATTCATAAAAATCGTGCTTGGAGTCTGAGACTATTGAACACTTTGTAAGCCACAGGAGGGTAACGTTGACGTCCCTTTTATTTTGTTTTCATCATTCCTTTATTATTTCTCTATTCTTTTTCAAATTTTCTCCCTCTTTTTCCAAGTGTGATATCTGTATCTCCCTGTACTGGATTCAAGTGTACATCTCATTTCAAAAACCCTTAATCTCTCAAGAATCTAAATATTCACTGACTTCACGTCTCCAGTCAAAATTACAGTCCACTTCCCAGAGAATAGGTGGTTGCAACCCTGTCCAAGCGTTCCAAGGAGATCAGGACGACTTCCGGTTTAATAGGTAAGTTCTCCTTCAAATTTGATCCAGCTTTGACATATTCTGTAATTTTTTGTTATATTGTAGACAGGCCTCATCCCAAACCTTGAAACTTAGCTAATATCTTCTGAGGTATCAAAGTAATAAGGACTCCTTCAGTAATGAAAGAATCCAGTGGATATTTTCAAGGAAGTGTGAATCGAAGTTTTTGAAAAAGTCTACCTATCCTAACACCTTGAAATGGTAGTAATACTCAAAACGATTTCGTGTGTTAGAGGACAGGTTTCGTCTGTATATTCAGACTTCTTCAGGGCAAAAAGTTACAAAAGTTGTCTGCTTGTCAGATAGCAAGAATTGGGCATAATGAATTGTTCATTATTTTATTGAGTTGTGACGATTGTAGTGTAATAGAAAGATACAATGATCGAAAAGCGAATACTTTGTGGTCGACAAATTTTGTAAATTTCTGTCCTGAAGAAGTCTAAATATATAGACGAAACGTCGGCATAAAATTTGCGTTGTCCTGACCTGTCCTATCGTTTTGAGATGTCAATCCAAGGACAAGAAACTTCACCAAAATATGAAAAAACTTTTCCTTGATATGAGGCTGTACTCCTCTTACGACCACATCCAGTCTCCGCCCTTGGCCGAATATACCCTCTCTATGTAGTCGTAGTTATGAGATGCGGCAGGGTATAGGCGACGCTGTGAATATGAATTCGGTACGAATGTTTCGGGATAGACGTCGTCGAATTTGGAAGGACGTGTTGTCTCATAGTATCAATTTCGAGGCGTCGTCATACCTGCTCGGGAATTCTATTATATTTTCGTAAAATGTGTCGATGAATAGCTGTGTGGTATTGCTCCACGGCGCGTCTTCATGACTTGAGTTTGTTACGTTTTATTTATGTGTAGGTGTTGTCTGTTTATTATCATTTGTATCGCCATAGTATGGTTCTGATGGTTTGAATCGAATTTCCAATACATCCAGAACGAAACTGGGAACAAGGAACAACTGGAAGAATAATTCAATTCAAATGATTAACACTACTATCTTTGAAATTGGATCAGAATCTTATAAAAATCAGAATTATTCAACAGGTCCAAAAACAGTGTAAATAACACCCTCTCTTATAGTAGTAAATGTTGTAATTTATACCGTCAAAGTATGTTTCTGGTATTTTGGAAAAACTTTTAAATACATCCAGAACAGAACTGAAAACGAGAAACCACTGGAAGAATAATTCAATTCGAATAACACCACAGTCTTCGAAATTGGACCAGAATCTTATAAAAATCAGAATTATTCAACTAATCTAAGAACAGTGTAAATAACACCCTTCCTTATTGTATGAAGTTTTGTCTGTTTATTATCATTTATATCGTCAAAGTATGTTTTTTGTGTTTTGGAAAAACTTTTAAATACATCCGGGACAAAACTGGAAACAGGAGACAATTGGAAGAATAATTCAATTCAAATGATTAACACCTCAATCTTCAAAATTGGATCAGAATCCTCTGAAAATCAGGATTATTCAGCAGGTAGAAAAACAGTGCAAATAATTCCCTTTTGGAGTTATTATTTATTCTTTCGCAGAATTCATTTGTTTGGGTGGAAAAAAAATGGTAGGTTGTATCCTCGATCTCTTTTTTCAAGTTTTTTTCATTCAACCCAATGGAAGATTACCCCAATTCAATGGTGAAAAAATATACAGGGTGCCCCATTCAAAGAAAATAAACTCAATATTGTCTCACCCAGACCAAACACCCTGTATATCTTGAAACAGTTTAGGATTGTGTACCTGCGCAAAAATGACAACTTTTAGTCGAAACATTTTTGTGAGTGTGTGAAATTCATCAAATAATAAGAAACATGTAAAATAATCATTGGAATATAATTCGGCCATCACGATTTTCATACTTGGCCAATCTGTTTCCGTTGGTATCACTGCAATCGTTGCAAGCACTGATACAAAACTCCAAACACGAATGTAAATTCGCGAATCACGTGACTAACGAGCGACATAACTCAATAGGCGCCATGAACTACGATCCGCATCCGTTTGGCGCGATTTATTTCGCCCCATCAACCATATACAGGATGATACGGATATCCAGTGTGCGATACGACTAGTGACGGACATCGTGTTATCACGAAACAGACATTTGATGGATGATTTATAGATGGGAGTGGCTACGGAGTGATGGTTCGTTATAGAGCCGTGTGCGCGTAACGGTAGACAGTCCAAAAGTTCGACCTGTTGTGACAGCTCGCAAGGAAGTGCGTTGTTGCTGCTTGTCTATTTTTTCAGGGATACTCCGAAACAAAAAATCAGGGTGAGTTCATCGATCAAATCGATTTCAAGAACGTTTTCGAGTTATCAAATATATGGTATACACAGTTTTTTCAATATAAGTACGTGAAAATTATCTTGTGGGGATTTATTATGGACAAAATAAATCATAGAACATTTGAAACAGTCGATTTTTGTCGAATTGTAATGATTTATAGTGTTTTCATGCGTTTTTGTTGGTTTTTCTCATGGATCATGAACAGAAAAGTCGATTTTTAATTTTCAATCAATTTCTTTCGACTCAATGATTAATTTAACATCGCACCTATCACTTATGTGACGTTATCATCAACCTGAATAAATAAAATAAAATCAAATGGCCTGCTAGCTCACCAGATTTGATACCTCTGAATTTTTGTCGAGAAACCTTCATCACTTTGAACTTGTTAATTTCATCCATTGTAGAAGTAGAGGAAACGGTATATAACCAGAAATTCCAAAAGCAATACTTTGACCAGCGAGCGTATAAACTCACTTAGAATTCCAAAAGATCCCAGTTTTTTTATTGGAGAACAAACATTCGTCTCCCCCTGTCAGATCAAGTGGAAAATGCTCCAGACAAAAGACTGCTGTTGCCGGAAGTGCTACTGTTACACAGCCTTCTAGATTTTTCCTAATTGCTCGATCATCGAAGCATTTTCCTTTGTTTGTGTGTTTTTTGTCGACGGGACAAGGAAAACGTATTTTCTGGAATGGCTGGGGAAGAATTTTGAGTCATTGTCAACGAGTTGTAATTGGCAGTTAACCTGCCACGATTGGCACTTAACCTGGTTGTTTAATTAGCGCAAATCTTCTCGGGAGTTTGTAATTGGAGTTTTAATCCGTTCGGTTTACGCCATCGCCAATTATTTCGATAAAATGGTGAAAATTCGATTTTGATAACTCTTCGCTATTTTTTTTTATTGTCAAACTATGTTTCTGGTGTTTTGGAACGAGTTTCCAATACATCCGGGACAAAACTGGAAACAGGAGACAATTGGAAGAATAATTCAATTCAAACAATTAACCCAACAATCTTCAAAATTGGACCAGAATCTTCTGAAATTCAACATTATTCAACACAAAAATTTGAGCTAACTGGTTGAAGTGCCACAAGGATCCGTTTTGGAACCCTTCATCTTGTTCATTATGTAGTATCACTTAGAACTTTATTATAATTGTGAGCAAAATAAAATTCCAAGAGATTCAGAAAGACTGGACTGAGCTGACTGAATTGTTATGTCTGCACTTCAAATAAAATAGAGAAGATTTATAATTGAATTTTGGGTCACATGTTAGAGATATTTGAGATGCAGAAAATAAATCGTTAGATCCATGCTGTATGCTTCAGAATAACGAAATAATTGGAATACATTTTACTTCTGATTTTCCATGCTATTTTCCAAGTTTCGTTAATTCAAATTCCAATAGTTAGCTTCATTGGACGAAACTTCGTTGAATCCCCCACTGGATCCCACTTCTGATCTGTCTATCTTGCAGTCACCTGCGAAACTTTCGCCTAGTCCCATAAGCACCCCGTCAAAATCCAAAACTCCAACTGCATCAATTATTCAAATACGCCCTGTATCGTTTAATGAAATTTGTATATATCATAGCTCGAGAGAGACACCATTTCGCGATGTTGTTCTAATCTAACTCAACTAATTAAAGAGAAGTTACGTTCGCCTCAAAACTAATAATTGGCCTAATGAACAGACACTCGCTAATGCCGGCTGACAGTCTAGAGAGTACTTCCGGTGGCAGCCATATTTTAATTAGCAGGTAGCTACCCGAAAACGAAATGGACGGCGAGGAACAAAAGAGCGGCGCGGCGGTGCATAACACCTACTACGATGACGTGCCCACACAGTGACACAAGATTGAAACGTCGTAGAAGGCATTTTTTTCGAATTTATAATCGACATATAAAGTATTGTCAAGATATACATTTTTCAAAATCCAATTCAGTAAAACACCAAGTATAATTCTATTCTAAATTCAATTTCATTATTGTTATAAACAAATCACATATTTACAAGTCCATAATTAAAGTAGGTCAGTACAAATTATATTATGGAAAGTGGAGAATAACTAATTAAAATTTGCTGATGTTGCTGATTTATAATCATAGTTTCGATAAAAGTAATTGAAGACGTTCTTTTCGGGGAGTCTTCGGGGGGTCTCCTCCTGAAGACTGAGTTCTCAACATTTTCGTGTATCTTAGGGTAAGCATTTATATTTCTTTGTATCATTAAATCTCTCTTAAATAATGTACCATCAAAATTATCATTGAATTATATGCTTTGTATTTAATTTCGTAATTGAAATCATTTAATTCATATTTCCTGAGTACGACCCAAGCAACAGGGGTGACCCCCAAAAAACACCCCCTGTACGCGATAGTATTATTATACAGGGTGATTCGCGACGAATTGTACATAGTCCAACCATGAGTGCTATGGACTGAGACCATTCCATATCTGGTATTAAAAAAGAAAATGTCTCGTTGCGTTTTTGAGTATCTTAAAAGTAACATTTATTTCGGAAGTAAGCAGTGGCGTAGTACTTTTTTCTCCAAAAATATTCAATGCAAAACCCATACGGACGCCACTGGTAGAGAAAATGAACACAAAATGCACCATGATGCATATAGGACATGTACCGAATGTTTTAAAGATATTTAAAATATTATCTCAGTCATTATTGAAAAACTGATTTTTTTTTTAATTCCATCATCCTGTATCTCAAAAATTAAAACTTTTAGGACATCCGTTTATAGAAAGTTTTTTTCATGAAATATGTAAAAAACCGAACCTCACTTCCTTTTTCGGAGTATTCATGAAAAAAAAAGGCAAACGGCAACATCGCACTTTCTGGCAAGCTGTCAAAACTATCTCTCTCAAATAAACAGACTATTATTGTGATTTTTCAGGTACTCGATGTTAATTTTCAAGAATGTCTAAAAATGGAACGCACAAACTCAGTTTTCATCTTTGTAACGAAAAAAAAATTAGATACTTAGATATTCAGTTTTATTCAAGGTCGAACACAAGAAACTTTAATCATTTATATACAAAAGAACAAGTTATAGACCCAAAACTGAACCTTAAGGTACTCTCCAATCAGCATTCAATGGAACCAATGAAATTCCATCCAATTCCATCCTCACCAGAATAACCACTTCAACATGTTGATATAATAACTCAAAGTTTTTCCAAGCACACGTAATCCATGCTGGAAAATTCGTCGTCCATTTCCTCGGAAGCCACTTCGAGTAATCCACTAGCTGCTCGTATTTCCATCAGCCATCTAATGAATTCGAATTTATACGTTGTTTTGATGCTGCTGACGCGGCATTTTTATCGCCGCGCCGTCCTTTTGTGTGCCGCCTCCTGTTGAAAAGAATTCCCCAGTATGGCTTTTGTGTTATGCATGAGAGTTGAATGTTTGGACCATCTAAATACCTACATCGCTTCTAACATGGAAAGCACATTAATTGTTTTATTTCTGACAGTGACATTTTAAGCTTATATCGTCATAGTTACGATATCTATATGAGGGTCATAACTCCCTTGGGATATTGAGGTTCAAAAACTCCCTCTTACCTTTTACAGGTGGAAATGATACAAGAAATTTGATGACATCTTTAGGAGATGAGACAGCAGACTTTTTCGGCTTATACCCTTTACTTTTCCGTTTCAAAAAAGCCTCTAGTTCGTTGAACTTGGTGATATCTCTTTTCTCATATATGGTCACCATCGATTTGAGCATTGACCATTTAGTCCATAACGAATTTGGGCTAAACGTTTCTGACTGCAACGAATACAATTATTACCAAATCTACCAGAAAATACTGGAAATTCTTTACCAGTTCTCGAAAATATGCCAGAAAGACAGTTTCGTTGGCATCTTTTGACATAACATTTCTCTGTGTCAGATTTATTGCGTTCTAAATATGGACATATTGTTATGAAAATCGGTCAAAAATACAATTATCTATGTACCACGGGAATTATAGAGCCTTAATAACCTCTGGCAATTGCTGTCCCTCGGGCCAGAGGCCCTCGGGACGCAAACTTTGACATCGGTAATTAAGGCCCTCATAATTCCCTTAATACATAAATAACTATTTTCTCCGATAGGCAGCAAATATTAATTTTGCTGACACATATCAATCAGCAAAGTATTACTTTTCCTGCCTAGGCAGCAAAGTGATTATACTCAATGGGAATAAAACATTTCCATGGGAATAAAACATTTCCATGGCAACCAACCATTCCAATAAAGAGATTGTGGGAATTGTAATAATTTGCAAATACAATATCCTCCTATATCATTATGAACAATCGGAGAAAAAATTATATGTTCAACTCGGCAGCAAAGTAGATTGACTGCCTTAGCTGAATTCCTAGCCTCGCTGCGCTCGGCTATGAATTCAGCATCGGCAGTCAATCTACTACTTTGCTGCCTAGTTAAACAAATAACTATTTTCTTTTGAACGTCGGAAAAAGTGGTGTACTGCTCTCAAGGCGATATTTATGTAAAGGGTGTCACCCGTTCCTCTTTATAGAAAACCCCTAAATTCTTCTAAAATGCAAAGGGGTCATGCGAGACACCATTGAAGAAGCTTTTTCAAAAATTATCCATAGGAGTTGGATCTGGTGACCTTGATGATCAATGATTAGAATAATTTGTCGAGTTCATTTATTTTTGAATACTCGATTCCATATCATTTGTTTATTTATTTTTATTTCCAATTCAAAAAATTGAGAATGTTAACTTTTCAATTCTGGTCAAATTTATCCAAAATGTCTTGAATTCAAATTAGTGTCCCCCTCAAGCTAAAGTAGTTTCATTCTAGATAAGTCATCATCATTTTTACGAGCTGCGTATATCGCTTAAACGTCTCTATAAACGTCCCAACGAACGTCTTTCAAACATTAAAGGTGCATATTTTCTTCTCAGGCGGAGATAAATATCTGCACAGCATCTGAAAGACATGTGTTAATGGCGTGCGTGCAAGGAATCCATATTAAATTGTATTTTAGCATCTGAAGACAGCCATAACAGCTGCTTCCTGTTGTGATTTCTTATTTATGAATCTCGTTTTGTTTTTTTGTAATGCCCCGCGAGACAAGGAGGCGTTGGAAATGAGAAGGTTTTGACGTTTGATGTAACCGTTTGAGGATTATATATAATAGGTTATGTTGATTTTTAATTATAAGTTCGAATCACAGTTGATCAGTATTGATAGGGAATGAGCTAGAAATATTAGAACTTTGAACAAAATTACTAAAATACAAGTTTTACGGTTTGGAGAAAAAGTTTCCTCTTCCGATCGAAAAATGGTAAACTTGTCAACAACGCTGATATTTGATAATGTCATACTCTTCTTATTTACAGTCTATCTTCCGATATATGCGAAAATTATACGGTTTTGGAAAAAATTAAACGATAAATAATGACATAAATATTGGCAACACTTATAAACAAATTGACAGCTGACAGTAGGGTTACTAAAAATGGAGCATTACATGATAGAACAACGTGTATTCATTATCGAACAATATTTTAAGAATAATTAAAGCTTCTTCTTCTCCTCTTCTCCTTCTCTTCTTCTTCTCTTTCTTCTTCTTCTATTCTTCTTCTTTTCTTATTCTCTTCTTCTTCTTCTCCTTTTTTTCTTTTCTTTTTCTTCTCTTCTTCTTCTTTTTTTTTCTCTGAGAATTTCATATAAAATATGGTCGAAGAAGTGTTGAAACTTGAAAAATTCCGGGATTCGTTGGAGTCGCCTGAATGGTCGTACAAAAACAACGTTAAAATATAGAAGCAGTGCTTATCTTGAATTATTTCTGATTGGTTGTTTTCATAATTGATATTGTGTTATTTTCTGACAATTCTTCTGATTCCATGTTAATTTAGAATTTTTGAGATGAGAATAATGATACACAATGATTTTATTACGACTACCAGTTTATAACAAACATAAATCTACTTGAAAATCCACTTTGATGACAACATACTGAGTGATATTTACGTAGAATTATATGAAGGGACATACAAATATTTTTGAAATATCAAATGAAGAAAGTGAGACATTATTTTGAATTCGTGTTTTTTTTTATCTGGACGTGCAATATATTTATTCCATCTCTGTTCTTTGTTATAATATTATCCCTGTTTGAAGAAATTTGGCTGCCATCTTTAACAAGATATGCTCCTCAACCTCGTTCCATTCCTCATTGTCTGTTTCCAGTTTCAAACTGCCTCAAACTCAAAAGTGAAAGATCACACGCCTTTTCTTTCACATAGCCCAACAACTCTTTCCCATTAATTCAAAGCGTTTGAAGAAGTCAACAGAGCGAACTATTTTTTGGACGATTCCTTGGCGATGACATCTTGAATGATGCCTCTCCGTTTCGACTCGACACAGTATCAGTTTTTCCGGGTTTTTACAAGCTCCTAGCGAGGCACGCCATTTTTCTTCCGGGCTAAGAAGCTTCAGAAGTCAGGCGATGGTAATTGTTGAAGACGTTCCGTTGGGAGATGGAAAAACACCGTGATTGATTGTTGGGTACAGATATAAAATCGAATTTTAATAACAATGCATCTGTTATTGTATTCCAACGTTTGTGGGCACTTCCAGTGGGTTTTTTGAGGGCATATATCAAGTCTAGACTGAGCTGTCACTTGTCGTGTTTGCAGTCGTGTAAGATGTACCGGACTTTCATCCGGATTTTTTGTCAGTTGTCGTGAGCATTATTCTTGTGCACTGTGCATTCCGGTGCACAGCGATTTTGTGTAACAGAACATGCTCTGATAATAAATCACCAGTCACCAATGCATAAAACATGAATTGTTTTGATTTATAGTCACTACTAGTGTATGTACTCGGAATATTGATAATTCAGAGACGATTTAATGATTTTTTCAAGCTACCCGTGACCAAAATCCCTCGATCAAAACGCATTTTTTAGAACCGAGATGTACGCTTTTTCAAATCGCCACGGATGGCGACACCGTCGGCGGTATAATAATGCAAAATGCAACGTTGCTAATTGTTAATGAAATACACCCCAGTAGTTTGTCTACAAAGTTTTGATTCGACAGTGTTTCACGAATCTGTAGGGATAAAAGAACGTAGAATTGCATTTTGAAGAAGAAATGTACCTTTGGCTTCGTTGGAAGCGACTATTTTTTTGCGCAGAAAACGTGAATTATTCATTTTAGAAGCGGCAACGCTGACTTCTATGCTCGTCAGTTTAGTTGTCGATCAGATTAAGAAATGACAAATTCTCGTGTGAATATTATCTTTTATTGATTCCTGAATATGCATACAGTCGAAAAATTTAATAGAAGATGTTTTCAAAGTACTTGTAAATGTTTTCCCAATGCGAGAATCCATTGTTTCCGAACGGTTTCGTTCTATGTGAGTAATGAAAAAGTGAATTATTGATTCCAACTCCAAAAACCAACAAATTACCTTCGGATTCCATAAAGATGACGAGAGACGATTTCTTCTTGTCCACAAACTATACAAAACTTCATTACAACTAAAAAACACCACACAGCAAAAAATAAACGACTACAAATTCAAAAGTAGGTTAATGAACTAGGGAAGTTCGAATTTCCCGCCAGTTCTGACTGACTTGGAAGAAAACAATGTTACCGAACACGATTGTGTCGCCATCTCACGACGATTCGATAAGTATCCGTCTAGGATGTGTTCCATGAAATTCCCAACGACACTTTGGACCCACAAACAAATGAAGAGTGGTTTCACCATTATGTAGACACTGTCAACTTCCTTTCAAGTGACATTTGACTCTAATTGGTCTATTTTCAAAAATTTTGTCCATTGAAATCCATGACTGCTTCAGATCGAAAGGGTGATCAACGAAGTATCCTGTTGAGCATCCCAAAGAAACTCATTCTTGAAATTACGTTTCTCATCGAGACAAAACAACATTACACGTCGGGTTTACAATTAATTTTGATGGAAGTAGACTGTATGACAGCGTCACATAATCAACATTCTTGCAATGTCACTTGTAATTAAAATTCGTGACGATGACATGCCTGCGAAACATTAGTGGAATTTCACGTTCCACATTCGAATCAAACTCCGACTGAAATGAATGGGAGATCGCCGTGTGAAATGGAGTTGCCATGTTTTTGCTAATTATCCCTAAGAGCTAGACTGTATGTTTACAGTTTTGGGGGCATGCAAGCTCGATATACTGCGTGTACATACAATGAAGAATGAGCATCCAACTTTTATTTCAAAATGGGCATCATTTGGTGTTTTAGTCGAATTAATGACGTCACCAATGCCAAGGCTACGACATAGTCGACATTTTTCTCAATTGTAACCGAAGAAATAATGTCCATGACGTCACAAATGCGAACAAAACCATGAAAGATGCGCATCTTCGATGGCTATTCCTTTTCTTAATATTGAATTTATTCCTTTCAACTTCAATGGTGCTAAAACAACATGTCTAATTTTTTGACAGGTGACATTTTCCTTCAAACAAGAGATTAGTTGTTAGGCTAAGAAGAATTGAATAAGTTGGTCCTCTTACTCCATCAATTGAATGTTCCAAACAAATCGAAAAACACGAAATGGAATGCCTACAAAACATTGCTGCTCACTTATTTCGAGATTCATACCCCTTTTCTTCTACATCGTGAAAGCCATCAACAAATCCTATAAATTGATTGAATTCCTCACTGTTTGGTCTGATTACATTCGACGATAAAACGGTTCATCAAACTTCGGCAATTATATTCGATGCTCAATAGTCTCAAGACTCGTCTGAATGTCTCTCTCGTTCTAGTTCCAAATTCTCTGGAGCTTTTTCACATGATTTTCCTCTCGAAATTGGATACTACGAACTTCCGGAATTAGAAATCGATGCATCTCATAATTACTCGAGAATTTCTCGGGAATTCTGTTATATATTTCGATGTCATTTGGGTCACTAATATTCTTGTACAATAGTTTTGTTCGTCTGGTACATTCACAATGAATTCTCGACTAAATTTGGTAGAATTACATTTGGCTTCATTGGATGTTCTTTCCGAAGGAAAAGGTGGAATTTGAATTTTCAGCCAACTTGGATTGATAGTTTGGGGTTGACAACTGAAGGAAGTCACATATAATAATGATTTCTTTCTGATTTATGTCGATATGTCCATAACAAACATTCTATCTCTTGGGCAATGGTACTTGTCAAAATTTTACTGTCCCTCGTAATATTTATACACTCCCACTCGTCCCATTTTATTTATAAACAAGTAAAACGTGTTCCTTTGCCAGAAAAGTCGTCTAAATCAAGAATACCGACAGGCATAAGCACTTTATAGCCGTGTTATCGCCCTTCTGGCCTTCTGCTACTAGCGAAATAGAAATACCAGGCACTCTTGATCCACTGTGAATGAGATAATGAAAGCTAGACATTCAGATGTTGCACATAAATAGGTTATTCATTCAGTTGTTAATGTCGGATCTATGCTGATTTATTATCAAGAGTGTATAAAATTGACAAACGACGAAACCTCGACAATGAGGAATTCTCCTCAATTTGGGTTATCACGGGAAATGCAAGTTTAAAGTTAATGATTATGAGTTTCATTCATGAAAATTCCAAACTCTCTGCAGAAACTATCTAAAATAATTTTTCAAATATGGGGTTTTAAATTTTAAATCGCTTTGTTTCTAGTTCACAAATTGGCAACAGCGCCAATAAGCTAGAAAAAGAACAACATATATTTGTTCTTTGTTGTCTGTACATTTACAATCTAGTGTCAAAATTTGTCGGTTGTCATAACCCAACTTTTTGTTTATACTTTGTGGCTGGTAAAGAATACTTGATTGAATTGTTTTTAAGTTATTTGATACGATATTATAGATCAATATAATAGTCCAACCCAAACAACAACCTTACTTAGAAGCCAAACCACGCCAAATTTAAACATAACCTTAAAACCTGAGTTCTCTCTCTAACTTGGTCGTTGCCTCCTTTGCGATGCATGGAACGTCATGATTAATGGAATAGAAATAAGCAGAATGTGTTTCTAATCTGATGAAAATCTAGCCATCTTTGTTTACCTAATCAACGTAACGAATTTGTTGTCCTTTTTTATCACTGTAATCCGCAGTCGATGTTGCCAAATGGTGAATTAGAAACAAAGCACTTTAAACTTTGAATTCCCATATTTATTTTTGTTTTTTAAGTACTTGAAATATTTTTTTTAGGAAAAGAGTTGAAATGATAAATTTAACATGCGACGTTTCAAAGATATATCATGAAAAATACTTCATTATCATCTGAAGGAGAATTCCCCATTGGGGCAGGTGCGGTTGCATGAGAAGCATCGTGTACACACTCTCGCGCGACCAATTTGGATTCGAATGAAAGTTGTCTCAAATGTTCAACGAAGTTATGAATAATCACTCCAGATGTATGGAATAACGTGAATCGTTCCTGAAGCCATCAAAAGTAGTCTCAACTAATTTTCCAACAGCGAAAACATCAGTGGAATTCCTCGAGGTTACACTGAAGGGTGAACGTCTACATCACGGCCATAGTTGGATGGCAAACAAGGTGGAAACCGTCAGGTGAAGTTTAATGAAGTTTGGAGGAACGTAGCGAATTAGGGGTAGAAGTCGAAGACAATCTGAAGTAACCTTAATTCACTCAATTTCACGTGGAATACGGTAAAGAGGCGACATGAGGGATGCGGAATACGAGGTTGAACAACTTCTTTTATGGTTTATCTGCGACTGGTTGTATTGATAAAGAAGTATGGAACTTATTGAAATCCTCTTTTCGTCACCAATCAACATTTAGTAGATACACCAGTGTGACACTTTCAAGAATTCTTTTTTTTCTTTGGTTTATTCGATAGTTCATACTTTCAAAAATATCCTGTGAAAGGTCGTATCTTGAATAGTTTTTGAATGGCAGCCTTCTAGAGTATTCAATGTTCGTATGGAGGCTCTCAGAGCATCTATATAGACTCTTCATGGGTTTTTTCGTTGAAAATCGAGGTCATTTTGGGAGTTTTTGGTGGTTTTTGCGACTTTTTAGGATTTTTTGGAATTTTCAACATGAAAACTATGCTAGATATCAAAAAACGGATTTCACCACCGTTTTCAGCGCCTTTTGGACACCTTATAGACACCTTATAGACGAGTTTTCAAGCGAATTTATTTTTTGGAATTTTTCGAAAAATCGACGAAAGGGTACCCCCTTTGGGTTTTTCCAAAAATTCAAAAGTCTTTGTAGAGTCTTCAATTTTCGTATGGAGACTCCTAGAGCATCTATATAGACTCTTCATGGGTTTTTTCGTTGAAAATCGAGGTCATTTTGGGAGTTTTTGGTGGTTTTTGCGACTTTTTAGGATTTTTTGGAATTTTCAACATGAAAACTATGCTAGATATCAAAAAACGGATTTCACCACCGTTTTCAGCGCCTTTTGGACACCTTATAGACACCTTATAGACGAGTTTTCAAGCGAATTTATTTTTTGGAATTTTTCGAAAAATCGACGAAAGGGTACCCCCTTTGGGTTTTTCCAAAAATTCAAAAGTCTTTGTAGAGTCTTCAATTTTCGTATGGAGACTCCTAGAGCATCTATATAGACTCTTCATGGGTTTTTTCGTTGAAAATCGAGGTCATTTTGGGAGTTTTTGGTGGTTTTTGCGACTTTTTAGGATTTTTTGGAATTTTCAACATGAAAACTATGCTAGATATCAAAAAACGGATTTCACCACCGTTTTCAGCGCCTTTTGGACACCTTATAGACACCTTATAGACGAGTTTTCAAGCAAATTTATTTTTTGGAATTTTTCGAAAAATCGACGAAAGGGTACCCCCTTTGGGTTTTTCCAAAAATTCAAAAGTCTTTGTAGAGTCTTCAATTTTCGTATGGAGACTCCTAGAGCATCTATATAGACTCTTCATGGGTTTTTTCGTTGAAAATCAAGGGAATTTTGGGAGTTTTTGGTGGTTTTTGCGACTTTTTGGGATTTTTTGGAATATTCAACATGAAATATCTCGAAAACTATGCTAGATATCAAAAAACGGATTTCACCACCGTTTTCAGTGCCTCAGAATCAACAAACTCAGCCACCAAAAATTAGTATCTATTAAATCTATTCTACTGGGCCCAGATACACAGAGTTCTGAAAGTTCAGGACATTAAAGAAAAGTAATATGAATATACCAACTATATGGAATACATATTCATCAGTCCTAAGATAGCAGTCGGTCAATCGAGGCCGAATTATCTTGAACAGCGATAATGCATTAGCATTAGAATATTCAATAATTCATCGTAATAATTAACAGCCAAATAGATATCTGAGAAACAATCAGATAAGCACGAATAGTCCATTACGATTTAGCGAATATGTTGATTAGCTGTTTGACAATGACATTTACAAGTTAATAATTCACTGTCTGATTGATTTTCACAAAATATTCCTTATTGATAAAGATGAGTAGTATAATTTGTTGATGCAAAGTTGCATGCATATTCATGGCTCTGTATAGTTAGTTTTCACCAATTTCCGAAGAATTGTCCATTTAAAATAACGTTCAAAAGACCTTTAATTTAATGTATCGATTCACTCTACAGGGTGGGGCACCACATACGACACGGTCTCTGTAAACCAAACTGTCGAATATTTCGTGAATTTCTTCTTCTCATTATTTGTATATTCATTGAGGCTGCAAAAGAAAATTATTTTGAAGTATATTTGAAATATTCAATGATTTGGTTACAGAGAACGTGTCGTATGTGGTGCTCCACCCTGTATATGGACGGTATTTTTTCTAGGAATCTGCCTCACAAGCACAGAATTATTTTGAATGTCTCCTCAAAAGCTGGTCCTTTGAGACGTACGTAAGAAAAAAATCTCCTAATTAACTTTGACGTTTCATAATTGGGGCCCCTTCAAGAATTATGGTGAGAAAACCGCTCCTGTTCAAAGTTTCCATTTTCTTTGTCATCGTAGCATTGTTTCAAATAACTGAATTCCAGAGAGATGGAGCTTTATGATATTCCCGTTTGTTTGATATACACCTTCTCTTTGTTTCTTATAATTATGGGTTGGGTAGATAGATATATTGTACGCTAGAATGCATTTGATAAATGCGTCATTATAGAGACAGAACCACGTCATTTTCCCTCCCCAGATATTTTTCATCTCCGATTCGACGGGAATGCTGTAATTAACAGTGACGGTATTAGAAATCTACCGCTTATAATTATTGACAGTTTCATTACTTTGTACTGTCCTCTTGCAATGGCTCAATCAACGGGAATATTTGATTCCTTGAAAATACAGACGAACCGATTGGAAAGGAATGGAAAGACATGAATTTTGTTGGAAAAAATCTGGTATCCTTTGCATATTGCGTCATAATTTTTCCAGACTGAATACGTTGTATGTGATTCTAATCCCATCTGTGTTTCTTCCTTTACAACATCTCCAGCCCTGAAGATGAATCAAAACTACGAAACGTAGTGTGTGATAACACACCGAGAAAGAATCTGGTTCTAGCCTAGAGAACGTAGGAACCTTAAAACCTAGTGATCTTACTCAAAGGGACTAAGTTCAGTTTCAGCATACAGGGAGGCTCAGAAGTGAGTGCCATCCATGAAAATGACCGAAACTCCATTTTTTTAAATGTAACACCTTGTATATTATTACTTATTTGAATATTTTCCAATTCAATTGGGTATACTTTCCCTATACCTATCTCGTACAGTTTGTTAGTTATGATCACTTATGTTATAAATTCGTCCTCAATGAAATAAATATTGGATAGTGATTCCTTCATTGTCATTCTGTATTCAAGTTGCATGGGTGTGAAAGTACTATGGCAGAAAATAATTACACGAATGGTCTCCAGATACTCCTAATGTTTCATCCACTTTGAAACACCCTGTATGCATTTACTACACACAATGTTTTGCTCAAGACATCTTTGAAATACAGGGCTTTTAGGTTTTTTCCTCAGACAGTGCCATCAGTTTTTATCTATCTAGTTTGGAAACAGGACTTTCCCTTCTAAAGGGTCCAATTTGGACCACCCTGTACAATGAGCTCTTGGTTGTAGTGCATCCATTGGATTCCTTCAGTCACACCATCAATCTCGAAGATCTCAGGACAGACAATTATCATCGCAAACTTGTATCGATTGAGTTAAAGTTTCACCAAGTTTGAAGCTAAGCGATGTCACAGCTGTTATACGTGCGAATTTCACAAAAATTAAAAACAACAACACTAAAAGTCTACAGAATCAATTGATGAAGATTTCAAATAGCCATCGCTATGAAGAAATGGGAAATTAAAAAAGTCCCACAGCTTTTGTACTACCCCCAAAGTACCTCCTTGTACCCCTTTTCCCTTCGAATTTGGGACACCCTGTATATCCACTGACCTCGTCTCGCCCGGCATGCAAAACTTCCGATGATATTGAAAAAGTTTCGTCGCGCGAAAGAGGTGCATACCGATATCCCGGAACGCTGAACCGAAGTCGAAGGGAATATGTGAACAGGCCAATATATTTTTTGGGTGTCAAGTTGACAGCGGTAAATCACCCCTGGTCTAGATGTTGGAAGGGAGGTTTTTCGGATGCGAGACGAAGACGATGTGTTTTTCATTTTGTCGCTTGTGTCGCCTCGGTTTCATTTTTTTTTTTCGTGTATCTGTCGTGATTCAGTATGGGTGTGTTGAAATGCAAAGGGAATATTGTTAACTATGGGATGTATGGGTTGGTGAACTATGGATATTGTAGAGGGTATGTACGAGGTCTGTTCGAAAGAGAGGGCTAATTTTGATTTTCTATTCATTATTGAAAAAAAAAAACGAAAAAAATACGCTTCAATGATGAACTGTAAAAGCAAAAATAATCATTAATTTGGAAATTAATTAATTGAGCAAAATATATAACAAAATCAAGAAATACATTGTTGAATTCGATTATACATATCAATAATTATTTCCGCCTATTTAGTTCACCATTGTGATTTTTTATTCATTATTATATAAAAAAAACGAAAAAATACGCTTCAATGATGAACCGAAAAAGTAAAAAATAATCATTAATTTGGAAATGAATTGATTGAGAAAAATATAAAACAAAATCAAGAAGATAATTGTTGAATTCAATTCCGTATTGATATTTTTTTTGCCTATTTAGTTTATAATTTTGATTTCCTATTCATTATTATGAAAAATGAAAAAATACGCTTCAACGATGAACTGAAAAGGTGAAAATAATCATTAATTTGAAAATGAATTGATTAAGAAAAATATCTAACAAAATCAAGAAAAACATAGTTGAATTCAATTCCGTATTAATAATTTTATTTCGCCTATTCAGTTTATAATTTTGATTTCCTATTCATTATTATATAAATCTAAAAAATACGCTTCAACGATGAACCGAAAAGGTAAACAAAATCATTAATTTGGAAATGAATTGATTGAGAAAGATATATAACAAAATCAAGAAAAAAATTAAATTACATATAAACAATTATTTTCGCCTATTCAGTTTATCATTTTGATTTTCTATTCATTATTATAAAAAACGATAAAATAGGCTTCAATGATGAACTAAAAAGCTAAAAATAATCATTTATCTGAAAATGAATTGATTAAGAAAAGTATCTAACAAAATCAAGAAAAACATTGTTGAATTCAATTACATATCAATAATTATTTTCGCCTATTCAGTTCATCATTTTGATTTTTTATTCATCATTATAAAAAACGAAAAAATACGCTTCAATAATGAACTAAAAAGGTTAATAATAATCGTTAATTTGTAAATGAATCAATCAAGAAATATATTGATATTATAAAAAAAGTTTTGGGCGCTTTATAAAAACTGATCTTTGAACGAAAATCAAGAAAAACATTGTTGAATTCAATTCTATATTGATAATTATTTTCGCCTATTTAGATTATCATCGAGGCATGCTTCTTGTTTTTCACGAACTATATTTATTTTCAATTTTTATTTTTCACTGTCATTTGTCACTGATTAGATAAGTCTCAGAGAAGTGACAAGTAAACGCATGACGTGACGTTTTTAATGACGGTATTCAGCCGATTAGATCAGGGTGATTGAGGGAAACCTGTAACTATTACCGTCGTTATTGGAAGACACCTGTAATGGGAAACTTTTCAGTTCGTTCAAAAGATGACGCCACAAGCTGAGTTACATACATACAACTCAAGCTAATATAAAGCAAATAAACTTTAGAATATAGAATGAGAACTTGAACGAACACTCTGTTTGATATAATTTGTCATCCATACTACTTCTTGGCACCATCTCACACCCAAAATCCAGCCAAGCATGAATATATTATGATATCGAACATGGAATTTCATCGCTCCTCTTCCACCGAATGTATCGTCATTTATGTGCTTTTAGGTCGGCCATATTTCAGATCCGTAATACGCCGCTTCTGATGCTAGCAGAGGCCCGAAAATGGGTAAATGGGTCGCCATGCTTTGTTTTATTCCTTCCCTTCGCTTGAGATAGGCGAGGGTGTATAAATCATGCCTAGGCGCGAATGCAATCTTGCGAGCTGCAGACGTTCTGAGAAATAAGACTGAAAATGATGCAACAACTGCGGGAATACGTACACGGAAGATGCGAGATTGTACAACATTATTATCTTCGAAATTTCAATCATTTCAATAATTATCATCTTCAATAATGTTCTCAATTGATTTTTTTTTTATTTTGTTCACTGAATATCTCAAAAATATTATGGTCTAGTACGGAAAAAAATTACGAAGTAAATGAGTATTTTTATACCAGTCAGATTTTTGTACAACGAAACATAATGTTAGGTTAAGTTTCAATGATTTTTCATTTTTCAATTCCAGCGGATCCAGGTCCAAGTTATGATCACATTTTTTATAATATTTCTTCTTGAAAATATCACACAATATTATTCGAGTTTCATTTTTTGAGATTTCAACAGTGTAGTCTCAAAAGATTCACCAAAATATACCGTTTTTCGTACGAATTAATCAGTGTCCCCCTTAAGGGGTTTTATGCAGTTAGAATTCTCAAAAAATCGATTTTATTTTCTTAATTTACATATATTTAAGAATACACACAGAAAATTTCATATCGTTCCGAAGAATATTTTCGAAGTAACACCGAAATTTGAAAAGGCGTTTCAGAGTGCTTGAAAGTGCTTTCCAAACTTCAAACACTTTTTTCTCAAAATGGTGTTTTCAAAGTTGGTGACCAACATCACTCGAAAACGGCTAAACCGATTAGTCTCAAATTTTAACACGAGCTTCTTGAATATATTTTTCAGTATTTGATCGAAGTTTTTTTTTTCACCGATGAATATTTATTTTTTTATCAACAATTTAAGGCCGAAATATTAGTTAAAAATCGATTTTTTTCTTTGAGATACCGCCATTTTGCTAATTCCTTTGTTTAATTACTAGATTCAACATTATTTTAATGAAATCTGTTTGGTTTTTTGATTCTAGATGATCCAGTTCAGAGATATACCGAATGGTCACCGCAAAACGTCTTTTTTGAGAGGAGCTCCCGGAGCTCAGCTGTAGCTCCTTCCCAAATGAATATTTTTACTGATACTAAATCTCAAAAAACTGTTGAAAGATACCATAATATGTGTACAAATTATTAGATCAATAATTTCAAAAGTTTCTTAAGAAAAAATTCTAGAAAATTCGCCTTTTTTCGGCCATATAACTGTTTATAACCTCTTAAATTGAATTGGCATAACAGCAAAATTAGTCCAGATACGGTATGAGTCAGTAAATGTTTTTTCTTTCGTTTTTATTATGTTTCAAAACCGTAATGAATCATTTAGTGTAATACAGAGCGATCTATATTTCCAAACAAACAAAGATATGACATAACAAACTCACTTCATCTCATTTATTCGACATTTTGGTGATCCTGATTCAAAATTCCTACTATCTACTGACGCCATCAGATCTCCTTCTGTCACCCAATCGGAGAAAAACACCTCAAACGTCAACCCCTGGCGGGAGCACCTCATAAAAAATGATGCCTGCGTACGCGGCCAGAGAAAATGTGTATGCTAAACAGAAAACTCGAAAGAGGAAGAAAAAAAGAAGCGCATAGCAGCCAGTCATCATCCATATTCATGGCCGATGCCGTGTATACATCGAGCTCGGGCGGCAATGGCATTTTCAACTAATACAAGATGGCGTTTATAAATTACTCTGTCAGAGTGAATTTGTAGCCGTGCCGAAGATTGTTTATCGTTGGAGCGATAAGAAATTTCGCGTGAATCTCATCTATGCCTATCATTTTCATGGCTCGTAATGGTTCCGCAACGTTTTCGTGAGTTGATCGAGAGGTGTCAAGTCTGGAGAGCCTGCAGGCCACTTTTTCCGCCAAACGGTTGAGAACGCCTGGTGTATCGTAGCTAGTATGAGATTTTGTGAGGATTTATCGTACTATTATTTTTATGAACTAGGGTAGGAGCCTTATATAGGGCGATGAAAAATTCAACGATGTTATGGAAGGGGAAAATAAGCAAAGTTATTGCATGTAGAGAGTTCAGACTATGGAAATTGTGTTTCATAAGAGTTTCTTTGAAATGAAGATGGAATAGATTATTTATTGACTTTGAAAATCTTGGGGAATACTAGACTCACAACTAAATCAGTGTCAAAGAGGTCACTAGACAAAAAACATCCAACAAATTCAGAAAAACCTCATGACGAATTCAGGAAAATATGAGGTTTTCATTTCAGTGCGTAATCTCGTGGACCAAATTGAATAAAATTTCCGTAAAAGCCCCAAAAGTAGTACAACTGACGTCACGAGGCTCGTTGGTTTTGAAGTCTCGCAGATTATAGCGGTTTTAGAGTGAAGTTTTTTCGAACATTACATGATATTTCCCATAGAAATTTCATAAACACAATTTTTTATCGTTATATTTGATCATGACGCAGTTTTGATGGGATTTAATGATTTTGTGATTTACCCTATCAAGTCTTAGACTGAATTAGCTGATAGTTTTTGTCATTATAGTCATACTAAGTGCAAGTTTGTGAAGACACGTGGTTCGCATACATCCAACTTGTTATTTCTCTAGCATAAACTGCATAATTTCCTTCCAAGTATACCTATTTGTGTCGTAACGTGTTCTGGATCCCTAATAACACGCCAATATTGCTTTTCTGCGTTTTTCGATCCCACAAGGGAACGAGAAAACATTCTATATACGACGGTAGTACGTGACCAAAAAATATTCGGAAATCGATACATCCAGAGAACTGGTTAGATATCTCATTCATAGAAAAAATATTAGTACACTACCAGATCTTTTATTCGTTTCCAGAATACTATCATAAGTTTACCCAAATAATAACCCCCCATATTTGATTTCAACCGAATTAAATCAATACCAAAGAAAACCCAAAAAAAAACATAAAAAATTGTTATCTTATATCTTCAGGTTTATTTTAATCCGAAATATCTCCCAGTTTTTCATCGACACCCTGTAACATTAATTAAACTGATTAATCCCACATGATCCATCGTTATCCTATCATGAATTGTCATTCAAAAATAACAGCACCGGCTTCAACTTTCAAAGCAGGTAGGCCAATTGGTCTCAAATCAGGTTATTTACCAGATATTCCTTCAACAATTAAAATATGAATTTAGAATCACTTCCGTACAAAAAATGAATAATTTCATTCAGACCCTTTGTGGATCCATGCTGAATCAATGGAATCCGACCCTGTAAAGTCCGTATGGACCGGCTGCTTTTTCCCAAATATCCCTTGCAAAATGACGACGGAAAACATTCGGCCATATCCGTCATATGTTACAGGAAAAAGACACGTGTTGCAATGTTTCCGGATGAAATAATAGGATTTCTCAGACGAGAAACATTTTCCGATATTCTGCGGACAAAATGGGAATTTACATCGGTGCAAAATCTTATATTTGTATCGCTATCTGAACCCAATGGACCTCGAATGAGACTAAATAAAGTTGATGGGAAGTATTATTTCGCGAGATTCTCTCAAACTATTGACAGTTGAATGATTTGGAGATCGAACGAAACATTTCAATATCAAAATTAACATCGCATTATGACGTTATAGCCCCTTATGACGTCACAAAGTCAAGGCGATGATAATTTTTTCGATGAAATATGAACTTTCTTCTTCCCATTGAATTGGATTTTATAAAGCTGAAACCATGTGAAGAATTTTCACTAAAATTTGATGTTTTCGTTGAACAATCATGGATTCGTCAGTGATTGTTTTTGTTTATAAGAATGCACACGAGCTAATTTCGATGTTTTTATCAATTGTCGATGATTTTACGGTTTTGATTTGATCAAGAAAGCTTCACACTGTTCAAAGTTGACAGACGAATTGTCAAAAAAAAAGGTGAAACAGTTGAAAGTGTGGAAAATTTCCAATATTCACAATTTCTTCTGACTAGTTAGTGACGATTTTGAGGTGCGTTGAGAGGTCTTACTGCTTGTCAAGAATCAGTGATTTTCATTAGTAATTCTCACTTCACATGTGTGTGTATACTCCAGTCGTCAGAAACTATCAGAGACTATCAGAAACTTGTGATTAGGAACGACTAAATCACGTCAAAAAGACAAATGAAATAAAAAAATCTGGAAACGATATAATGGTAATATACTGTCAATGATTCAACTGTTCAAATAATTCTGAAAATTCTCCCACTACTGGGTGTTGCAATACGGAGGGAGAAAGAAGGCTGATATAAATCAAAAATAATTCATTTTTCGATTCATAAACTGTAATGGCGTCTTAACGAGCTCGGTATAGTTGAAATACGACGGAATTTCTTCAGTGAGATCTTTATTACCATTTATTTAAGTAGTGATGAAAATGAGGAATTTTGCCGCAGTAAATTTTCCTAGCGCTTCATTTTAATGTCGCTCTAATAATGAAATATGGCCAATTAGGAGTCAACGAAACTTGAGAAAAAATATAAATGGAACAGAAGGGGACGATATAAGGAGATGATTGAATTTCTATGTGAAAACTCCTATCAAATAGAGGAAACACACTGTATTAATTATTATTATTATCAAACGAATATTTTTGATGAAACAAACCTATATACAAGATGAGTCAAAAATGTGTGAAAAAAAAGGTGAAAAAAGAATAGTTCTATAAACAATCTCATAGCCCATAACTGAGATATACAGGGTGTGTCACTAATAATGGGCTCAACTGGAGATACTACACACCAAAAATCAGGACACACTGTATTAATTATTATTATTATCAAACGGATATTTTTGATGAAACAAACCTATATACAAGATGAGTCAAAAATGTGTGAACGAAAAGATAAAAAAAGAATAGTTCTATGAATAATCTCATAGCCGATACTGAGATATACAGGGTGAGTCATTAAGAACAGGAGATACTACACACCAAAATATGGGAATTGAGCTCAGCATGTCTATACAGGGTATTTGAAGTTGGAAATTCCATTTGATTACCTATTCTCGATGAATCACCCTGTATAGACACTGTTACTGTGAGAAATTCAGCGCGTGGATGACAAAATTGAGTTCTCAAGAGTCCACCCCTGTTCAGTTGTTATCCCGTGTCTCGGTGAGGAGATAATATACAGGACGTGCAGGGGGAGAAGACCAATATAACATCAGAAAGGGCATGTCAATCACCTTATATTGAATTCTGGGGGAGAAAATTCTCCGACAATCGTGTCTGGATAGAATTGTAAGAGAGCCAGGGTGTCTGTATATTTTCTGCATGTTTTATGATTCTAGCTGACGCCATTTTCTTTTTCCGGGGACATATCCACGATGCGAAATTCAAGAACTCTTTTTTCCTCCTTCCTTTTTAGTATCTACAGAAAATCGAGTGGGTTGAGATCAGGACATTCAGCTGGCCACCCACTTCTAGGTACCACCTGTTGGTACAATTTTATTTGAAATTGGGGTTTTTTCAAGGATTCACTAGTGTAGAGCAATTTTGGTGCCACTAAAAGTGAAACCTTAGTAAAACCTGTGCCAGATTAACAGAGGAGCAGATTATTTTCGGAAAACTCCCTTTGATCTGTCTCAAGAATCAACAATCGTAAAATTTTTACGCTTTGCATTGTCAAAATATCAGCTTATTTTGACAAACAATCGATGCATGCTAAACGCACCCGAAATGTGTTTACAACGCCAGTAAAAATATCCTCATCATCCATCTCAACATCTGTTCCTTTTATTCTGTTCCTGGGGCGCCATATTCGATTCCAAAACAAACAGCAGTGTATTAATAGAGAAGACACACTTGCTTCACTTTCGCTACTACTACAACAGTGATAATTGTCTAAGGTTTTTTATTAGCTATTTCGAGATATTAATGATGATGGAGACCAGCAAAGGATGTTTTATTTGTTTTTTGTTCAGAAACGGGGACTGGATGGGATTTATTGGGAGAAAACATGGGGAGACGCTTATGAATTGCCTAAATTGGGATTTATTAGGACGACGAATTCTGTTTCCAGTTGAAAGGGTTCTAATTGATGAGCAAAGGAACACATTTTATGAAATAGTTGGGAGAATAATCCTGCGAAGAGCTCGGACTAGGGGACCCCTTGGGATGAAATGAGAGAAATCGAAGGAACTAAATACGTCATACTCCCCTCTCCTACACAAAATCCTGCTTCGAAAGAATCAAAGAATATCTGCTCCAAAATGTGTGTGGCAATTTTTTCAAGAATAAACAAACCTCTTGAGTGACATTCGAACGAGTTCATAGCTGGAGGAAACTGAAATGTAGCTTCTCTGTTGAAAAAAAAACGGGATACTCGATATCTTCGAGAAGGGAGGCCCTTCTTGAACTACCCGACAGAGTGTATCGAATTTCGATAATTGTATTTTTTATTACGTTACCAACGTTACCGCTTTTGGGAGCAAAGAGCAACACGTAAGAGTAGGTGTTGGAATAATAAGCTGAAATTGTCACCAAACAGGAAAGAATTTATATCATTCGAGAGCAGCCATGTTTTTTCTGTAATTGTTAGAATGCGAAAAGAAGAGGGAACAATTAAATTCAGTGCCAATATATGAGAAGTTACAGTTGTGTTCAACTTTGCTCTTGCTGTTTTTCAACAAAATTGATCAAACAGTTCATTGATTCCTCTTCGGAATTTTTCGATCTTCTATGCCAATTTTCTGTGCAAAAATCACCGTTCTTGAAGCATTGAAACCACTCACGACATGTCCTGTCACGATTGTCGGAGCATTCAGTAGATTTTCCAAAATTAAACCAATAAATTGAAACTTCCTGCCAATTAATTAATTTCTGGAGAAACTGAACGGAATTCGACCAAAAGTCGAGAGGGACAAAATTCAAGAAATAGGTTGAAGAACTTGAAAAAAATATTAGAATTCACCAGTGGCGTGGGAGCAAGTTTTTCTTAAGGCTTTTATGGAAAATGCAACACTTTGTATGATATTTGGAAAACAATTACTTTCATATCAAGCAGCACCTATTGCTAGATACTCATACAAAATTTGAAAGCTCTATCTGCAGTAGATCAAGCACAATAAAATAAAAACCAAATTTTTCTTCAATTTTCAACACCCTGTAACTTCACTAATAATCGAGATCGGACACACGCTCATAGAAACTTTAATATTGCCGTGCTATTCTGAAACACCCTGTATACCGTGAACGGAAATCAATCTCTCATGCTTTAAGGTTATGTTCACAAGATACTAAATTCTGATAATTTCTCAATTCTGTATGGATCTGTGAAAATTATTCCGCCTACGTCAAATGTATATTTCAATTATCCCAGTGGGTTGGATCGCATTATTGATCTTTCTGTGCAAGTAAACAAGCATTTCAGGAAATATGCTCGTGACATTTTATTTGAACTATAATGTCAAACAAGACCAGCGTAATTGATACGTACGACGTTCCATAATTCTATATTTTCCCTGTACTTTTGTTATTGATGGATTTGGTTATTTGTCTGAAAGAGACTAGTGGAGTTCACAACTTCATTCTCGTTATAATGAAAGGATGACGAAGGAATGACATTTTGTAAGGCAAAGTCATTGACAAGTGACGTATACGTCTGAATCCTTTTCGTCCAGTACTTACTATGATTAAAAATGAAAAAAAAAACAACATACAGTCTTGTCACAGTAAAAAAAATCTGTGATCTTTTTGTGCAACATTTCCACGTTGATACTTACGTTACTTCTATAGTTGGCAACACTTTACGTTTAGCGATTTTCTTTCGATTTGTGTTACATTTATCGGTAATGAATATGTCAAATATTTGCTCGCATATTAATAGATGAAAAATTGTTTACAGATCACAGAGATGATAAATTTTTCATACAGCTCAGAATAAATATTTGAGAAACGTGATTTTAAACGCTAGTCGGTTATTAAAGTCGAATAAACAAAGAAAATGGATCGTGCAGACTCGTGGAGAATATTTACACGATGGAAGTGTAAGTAACTTTCGCTTTCTGACTACTGTAAAAAAAGTCGGGAAGCTTGAAAGGAAATATTTTCGTTATTCACTGTTGATGAAATGAACATTTCTTCGAGGGAAAATAAAAGTGGAACGAATTTAACGTGAAATATAATTGATTTCATGAGACAGACGAAACGCTCATATTCACTTCAAACTTTCAATAAATTCCAACCACGTACACACAATACTTTCCCCAAATTGGAAATAAAAAGTCACCATTTTCCCTTGTCGCACCAAAATAATGATTTCACCCTTGCAGTAATTTTTCAAATGGAAAACCGTCGAGTCTTTCGTCGGTAAATTATAGATTAATGTTTCGCATCTCCCCTAGTGCATTTTTTGCAAGCTAATTCAGCAAAGTGGCTGCTGAAAAAACGGCTGTCAACGTTACGTACTGAAAAAAAGATTAACTCGAATCTATTAAGATGATTATGAGGTACAGGGGGTGAAACAATTATTCCTTTGGGGTAGCAAAGTGATAATTAAAATAAGGTTATATCTTTGTATTCTGGTCTAGAAGAGCGTCGATTATTTTTGAGTCCTTTGCAAAATTCTTGATATACAGGGTGAGTCTAAAAGTGTATCATAATGTACTCACCCTTAGAAAGCTTGGCACATTTTGACTCACCCTGTATATCGGAATTGTCAGTTGATATATATTTTTGATAGTTAGAACAGCAAATAAATTCAAGAACAGGTTCTTGAATTTTCTAGTAAATATTTAAAATTCTCAAAAAAAAAACATTGCAATTTTTTTGTTAATTAATTTTTTCATGCTGATCGCTGTTGAAATCTTTGTATATTCTCTACATCTACTGCTACTTATATGACATACGGGGTGTTTCATTTGAAATAAACGAATCAATTCCGTTTCAAGATTTGATTCTTCTTTGCCTTAATTCTTAGAAACCCTGTATAGTTGAGAATCCTTCACAAGTTCAATATTGAGGCTCTGACATATTGAAGATAGATGTTTCATAGATGATCTCACAAAATAAGACTCATCAAAATTCAAAAAAAAAGTCGTCTAAATGATCCAAAAATTCTTCAATTTGAAGAAATACTACAACTAGAATTGTCCTGTATACTTTGTGTTCAGTTTTCATTTGCAACATCATCCTGTATATTGGGTTTGTTCCTACTAGAAGTCCGTGAACAATCAGAAACCATCACTGACGAATCCATGATTTTCAGTAGGAACATTTTAATGGTAAGCAAGAGTTTTTCAGAATTAGAATTTAGAAAAGAAAGTAACGAATGAAGAATGTTTCCTATTATAAGTATAGATGATAAACTTTCGAAATAAAATTTGAATCATCTAACAGAAGTTGTGAGAAAGAGTTTTCGGGAGTTCAACCTCCATAGTTATATTCGTCAAAAGGAAAAAAGGAGTCGTCTCTCATTGTTATACTCTCTGGAAATACCTCAACAAACGCACAAAATAATTTATATCTTTTCATTTAGCCAAAGTTCCCGAGGCTAAACCCACTTCGTCAAACGAAAAGAACTTGTCCCTTGATTTTCTTCGCCGTATCGGTGGGCGGAAACTTCCGCAACTCCCTCGCAACTTCAATCCAACTCGTCGATCAGATCAAGCGAGCCGAATAAATATTTCAGGCGGCGCTGAAAGTTCTGGCCGTTTCGGGCTCCTGAACCTTTCAGAGGATTGCCGGTGTCCGTTTCAGTCGATTTCTCGCCCGATCGATACGCATCGAATGACAGGAATTAATGACAGTCATTCGATTCCAGAGTAGGAATTAGTTCGGAAAGTCGATTCTCGTCCGCGAAAGTACGGGAACATTTGACAATCTATTGACAACTTCAACTGCCCACGAGGGCGCTGCCAAACGTAAACAAAAATGGCGTCAAACAAGTGAACGTTTCACTCACAGACTTGTAATAATACATCCTAAAGAATACAAGGAAAATATTTATACGATAGTAGACATGAAGAAAAAAAACCATAGACGTTTATCGACAAAAGGAGTACTCGCAGTTTTGTCGTTGTTTGTTTGTCGTAATCCCCTCTCTTTTGAACGCGTTGCCATAGCAACCATTGGCTACATGGGCGGAACAAAACAAAATTAACATGGGATTATTGGGAAGAATCGTTACCGTGTGAAGTTTTCACTTTATTCTTCCATTTTAGAGCACTTATATTCATTGATTCCATCAAAAATAATTATATAAGTGAATATTATTTCTTGCGAATACACATTTCTATATCAGTGTATGTTTCTGAAGAAGTGTTTCAGGTTGCCAAGAATACAGAAATGGTTCTTGTTTCCTTTGTTGACTGGACGAATTTATTGGAATTGGATGAAAGATTAATTAAAGAGCAGATTTCTTTTCATAATATGTTTTGGAATTGTGGGATGAAAGTGACAGATGTGACAGATGGAAAAAACCTTATGAGTAAATGTTTATTATAAAATAATATAATATTTTAGGACATCACAAAAACGACCACGACCAAACAATAAAACACCAAGAAGGACTGAATGAAATGAAATAGCTCTTTACCTAAATAAAATGTAATAAAAACTGCTCAAATAATTGCTTGGCTTAATTTTTTCAATAAACGGAAATTTTATGTTCGACATTCAATCTCAGGCCGGAGAGAGAATCGTTACAAGAAGCCGATTCGAAAATGGACTATTTTTGGGTTGTTACAAAAATAAATGAACGATCGTCTAGAAAAAAATGGAGTCTACATGGAAAAAATATTGTTTATATATAAATTTATGGGAACTATGAAAATCATCTTGATGAATTTAAGACTAATTGGATCAATGATCAGTAATACAGGGTGATTCATTGGGAAATGGGCATACTTTTTTTTAAATTTTATGCCACCGTTTCATAAAAAAAATTATTTTGACTCAAATTAACTGGTACAAGAATGGCATGCGGAAGTACCAAACTCATTTGTTTAGGAGTACTTTTTCCTATTCTTTTCATATCTGCAAACGAATTCTCGTAATTTCGTCATACAGGGTGTTGTGTTGAACTGATGAAGTTCCTTCAATTTTTTCAAGTCCGTACCTGGATTATTAATTTCGTTCATTCGGGATCTGGTAGCATACAGGATAATGAGTCTATGTTGTGAAAATGAATGAAATATACAATGCGGATCGTAAGTTATGAGCCATTGAAGAAATAGGAGAAATACATAAAACACTCTGTATCTCGCTTATACAGGGCGCTAGACCCATCATATGGGGGTTTTTCAGAACCAGCTGGGCGACCTCTACCTAGCCTCACAGTATGCCCATTTCCCAATCAATCACCCTGTATGATCCAAACTATCCTCCTCATTGAAAAACACCATGGAGCATTTTTGACGTTTTCGTTGTGGTTTTGAAGGATCCAACTGGATTTTTGTATCCTCAAACACCGCTCCATCTTATGAAGTGATGCTTCATCACTCCCACCATGTTTAAACAAACGATTTTTCAATTAGAGATTAAAGCATCACCCGCAGAGATTCGCAATACCTTTATGCTAATCCACCCCGACGTTTTTGTCGGTGCAATGGAGAAGGCAATAAAAGTGAAAAGAAAACCCTTTCGGAGTTGGAAAGCTCCACATCCTTTTGTATGCAAATTAGTAGTCCCGTTCCACAAACAACGAAGGTTTATTCAAAATTCAACCGCTATGGTGGTAACTTGTAAATGTAACACCCTTAATTCCGTCTTATCTGCCTTCATAATTCAATCGAGCCGATTTTATCGTCGTTCGCATGAAATAAATTGAGAGTAAGTGTGCGAATGTGGCGTTTCTATTCTCATTCATGTTTAATTCTTGACCACATAGGCGTAACATGGGGGGTTATTGGGGACGTATAACCCCTCCCCCATTTGCTTAGAAGAAATAAAAAGAATTGCAAGTAACAATTTGGAAAAATTGTGTGTTGAAATCAACTAAAGTTCAAGTCGAGTAGTAGTTTTCGATATCTAGTCAAGTTCAAGTATGTATTTATCAAGTACTTGAGAAATCAAGTACTTCTATCAAGCTACTTGACTTTTAGCAGTTTTATTATTTTTCAACAAATGATGAAATGAGAAAGGAAATTGCGAAAAAAACTTTCGTTTATGAAACTTATTATATAAAAAAACCAGAAATAAAAACTATTTTAAAATGGATTCAGTCAGCTCGGAAGTTGGGGAATCCCCGTATTAAGTCTGAGCGCGCGAGCTTGCAGAAATATACGAAATAAAATGGTTTTCCATTGTAATATTTATATATCACTCATTATACGTATAACAATATTTCAAAAAAAAAAAAAAAACATTAAAATAACAATTTTTCAGTGGGAAAATGTCATGACTAGCAATATCTCCACAACAAAGGTTCCAAAATCACGTATACAGTATCGGTGATAATTTATCTACGGTATAGTGATTGATTGAGAACGAAAGAAAAACCGCTAAAACTTGAGAAAGCATTAGAATAGCTGAAAAAACTTAAATAAATCGAACTTGAAACTCCTGGGGATAAGGGAGACAGGTAAATTTTGTTTTCTAGGTTGGTAGAACTGTCTATAACATTTGCCAATAGTTTTGATCATCTCCGGCTCACACACTTCGATTTTTACCCAATAAGTGATTTCGTTTATATTCTTGTGGACACTTTTTGTTACTTGAAAATCGTCGCATAACAATTAAAGATCTCGCTGGTAGTGTTGGAATATCAATTTAAAGAATGTTTTTTTGTCTCAAACGCATCCCTTTATCAGGACAATGCACCATGCCATCCTTTTCTACCAAAATCTTGACTCATGTCGTATATTCATTGTCACTTATACGGATACCACGTGATCAGATCAAAAATATGGCTTTACTTTGACTATAGCTGCTACCTCACCAACCAGAAGATAGGGCGTAAAACGCCCCCTTGCGAACACTGCTTAACCCTCCACAGTCATTTTCCATTACATGAAGCCTCACCTGAAACAAACAAAAGAAACAATCACTCTGCAGTATTTTCCAGCCACATATATCGTCTGATAAATCGAATCTTCCTCCGAACAAGAACGAAATTAGCTGACAGGGAAAACTCGCAGCAAAAAATCGAGTATGAATCGAGTCCTTTATATCCTTTAATCAAAGCCCCGGACCGCATCAAACGGTATGGGCATTAATGAAAGCTTCGTTGTATGTATACCTAATTTCAGATTGCGAATGCGAGTTATTTAATCATGGCGTAGATCAGGGGGGATAAGGGGGGAAATAGCTAATTTTATGGAAATAAAAAAGTCGACAGCAATCAAAACTAGTCTGAGACTAATTTTAAATCAATAAAGACGCTATGGGCTAACTTAATTTTTGTTTTCCTTAACAACTAAAATTATTATATCTTGAATATTATATTTAGAATTGTATCTCAAAAGTTAAGACTATTATACTATTATACTATTATATGTTTTTTTCTTAAAATGTGTCAAAGAATAACCCCTTCAAATATTGTCTTTATGGAACACCCTGTATTTATTGGGTTTCAAGGATTCACGTTTTAGTTTAGTTAGTATTTCTGTAATATCTTGTATAATGGAGGCCAAAAATTTGTTGTTGACCAAGTAGAAATACTATATCGAGTGTTCTTTTTTGAAATTTGGTGAAGGGGTCCCAAATCAGGATGATATTGCGTCCAAAAATTCCCTATAAATCTTCGGTTGGTTATCCACGCATCCAGATTGGATAGAAGACGATACAAAAACAAAAAAGGGGGCGATATCGAGGCCATAGTCGTTTATTTGCCCATCCCCCCAGCTGGATGGCGCCCGACCCCAATCGAGTAAATAATCGAAAAACACTTTCGCGCATGGTTTCCTTCTGGAATTGTTCACGTTCGCGGACATCATGGGCGTTTCAATCTACTTTGCGTCATAGCGATGTTGTTTCTTGTCGAATGTCTCGAAAACATGTTCTCTTCTCATATGTATTTGTCCGAGAGGTGAAGATAGGCGTGAAAACTGCTGCGATGATCCTGGAAAACTCGGAAAATGTCGATGGGATGGATGCGTGTCGATTTGTTTTCGCTCGACATCAATCGAATTGACGGTTTTTTATTTTTTAGTGACGTGGCGTATCTGGATGAGAATGCCAGACTGGAAGTGATGGTGATTTTTTATACGAGCACATTATTTTCAGAAGAATGATTCGAAAAAAAAAAAACATGAAAAATAGACTTTTTCACTTGCAAAGTGCGTGGAAGCATCGAATATTCTGACCACAAGGTTGAGGATTAACAGTTTTGGGTTTTTAGCCAAAATAACTCAGTACCAAACCAAATAGTATCTATATTGAAGTATAAGTGGATAAAAATGATCGGGTGCGGGAATTTATTCCCCCACCCTGAAGGAGAAACACTATATTTGCAATTCTACAATGTGCAAAAATATGCAATGAGAAGGCCTTCAAGAGAAAAGGAATCCATATTTATTCGGATAGTCATCAGGCTAGCCTGAAAGCCCTTGCAGGTTACAAGGTAAAAAGTCCAGACTCATCTGGAAGGCATCAACGAACTTCTGACGCTGGCAAGGTTGAACAGAGTTGAACTTATCTGAGTACTTGGACACAGTGGAATAGAAGGCAACGAAATAGCTGACGAACTAGCTAGGCAGGGGTCAGCTACACCTTACTTTGGCCCGGAACCAGTACTTGGAGTGCCCAAGAAACTACTTGGTAACTCCATAAAAAGACGAGTCAAAGAATTACAAAGAATAGCCTGGGATAACACACCAGGACAAGAATATAGTAAACTTGTTATTCAGATAACAAACGAACTGATGAGAGACCTAGATCAAGTAGAGATCAGATAAGACTAGTAACAGGTCTCCTTACAGGACATGCTCCTGTCAGAACACACCTACAAAAGATGGGGCTATATCAAGGTGACACGACTTGTAGATTGTGCGACTTAGAACCTGAGACTATTGAACACATTTGTGCTATTGTGAGGCACTAAACTATAGAAGAGTAGTACAACTAGGGGAACCTGATTTGAACCTAGAGAATGTGGGAACCCTGAAACCTAGTGACCTTTGCAAAATAGTCAAAGGGACCAATATCTTTTAGGGTATAGAAATGATAGGGGAAATACAATAAGCCTCCAGCTGTAGTATATCCTTTGGACCCCTGTAGAAAAATATTTAAAAAAAGTGGATAAGAATGGTTTTTGAGACCAGATCCACAAATACTTTACGTTATTTTTTTTATTGGTGTCCCAATTTGCGATTGAATTAAGTGTTGCATTTGTCCGTTATATTTTATTTGACGTTTACAAGGTACTCCTGTCAGATTCTCGTTTCTTCGTTGATGTTGCCATGGTAACGATTTAAACACGCGGGGGGTGCTTTAAATTGGTAAAATGGGGCACCAATAAAAAAAATATATTGCATTGTTTTTCGTATTCACCTCTGGATTCAGTTGACAGAAGATTGAAAGTGATATTTTTATCAAAATCTACTATATCTACTGGTGTAAACATAAACAAATAAATAAATGAATAAATATCTGGAGGTGTGCTTGAAAATTCACTGTCACTATCCATTTCCCGCATGGCTATTTATAACCAGTCAGATTGATTCATGAAACGGTGTTCCAGTTTGCCCAGAACGGCATTCTTTCCTTTGTACAGCATCTGCCAGCGAGCTTGTATCCACGTCCCATTAGAATGACGAGAGACGTCTCGTAATGTGCCGTGTCTTTTCCTGTTACAACGTCCCCCTTCACGCCCCCTTTTCCCCCGAACCCCCCGACGGCACGACCGAATTAGACACACCACGAAACCGCGTACGACATTTTCAACGACAGCTTTAAAAATGACTCCATATGATATTTGTGGTAGGCGTTAAATCATCTGTCAACACGAACAAGTGACGGATCTGGGCTTCTCAACAAGTTGATTGCTTGGGATGGTGGTATATTTCTTGGGATTTGGTGATATCGGAAGTTTTTTGTATCGGATACAGGGTGTTTCATCAATATGGTGAAAAAAAATAAACTGAGAGTAGAGAGGAACAAAATATGACGATTGAGCGCAACATCTCTTATACAAATGTTGATAATTGAAAAGATACAGTGCGTTCAAAGTTAAAATTTAATTTGCAAATTTCTCAATAGCTTCGACAGTTTTTATGATATCGATTCCTATGACACTAAAAAACTAACTATTTGCTTGTCTGACAGCAATCTACTTGTTTTTTCTTGATGAAATTATTTGAATTTATTGTGACTTCAATACTCAAAATCGGGTTTATTGTAGAAACGGTAAGGTTTTTCGACTTTTTCCAAGAATACTTTTCTGTTCAAAAGATAAAGTAGTTCAATTAATGTTCGATCGAAAATGTTGATTTTTGACGGACAAAAAAGTTGTGCGTATTTTTAAATAATTGTAAGGAAGTGGCGCCCTCTAAGGACTACGTTAATACTGATAAAATATTCTTGTTTGCCGTCCTGAAAACCCTCAATGTACCAATTTTCAAATCGATATCATAAAAACCGTCGAAGCTATTAAGAAATGTGCAAATAAAATTTTAACTTTGAACCTAACCTAACCTAACCATCAACATTTGTAAAAGCGATGTTGAGCTCAATGGTCATATTTTGGTCCTCTCTACTCTCAGTTTAATTTTTTTACCATAATAATGAAACAGCCTGTATAGTGGGTATGGACAAGATTCTATAAGAGGAACAAGGAATACCATATAAGAGAGAGACGCAATGCTATTTTCATTTTGCACAGAGCATTTCCTTAGCTATTCGAGGTGAAATTGTAATGCTCTTTCGAAATTCTTCAAGCTAATATACTATAATATAAATAAACTACAATTCACAATGGTTTAATTCAATGAAATTGGAAAAAAAGCATCAATTCTAATATTGAACTTGTCCTCAATACCCTTCAGTAATGAAAAGAAGTTTTTTATGTTTTTTAAATTGTCGAAAAAACTATAAAACCCAAACAAACCTTGTTTTTCATGCTTTTTCTCAGCCATCAGTAGGCGTTGTGTTCATGTTTTGTTTCTTTTGAAACAAAAGCCATCCTAATGACACGTCACTGAATTTATACAGGCCATTTATCTAAAAAGCAGTTAACATTTCACTAAAGGTTTATTTACGACTTACTCCATCACCTTTTCGCCTTTTTTTCAAAATAGTTTACTGTTTTGTTTTGTGTTACGGAAATACTTATGAAATATCTGAAATAGTCGTGTCTACATGTCAAAACATCTGGCCGAGAAATTTGTGGGCCCAGAACATAAATCAAATCTAAACGGATTTGTTTTTTCTTTAAGGTGTTGTCTATTTCACGATATTAGGTTTCATATTTAGTAGCCCCTCATAGCTGACGTGCTGGGGAAATTATTGGTTGTGAATTTTGCTGAGGGGAATGACAGCAGCTGTCATAAATCCTTGTGGACTCACAACTTCTTGGCAGTAACCCAGTGTTTTTATGTGACGAAATATTTATGAGTTTTTCCACATGGAATGTTTACTTTTGAAATTATGTATCATTCAGTATGATAAACGAATCATGTTAGCAGTTGAAAACTTTTTTTGGTACGTCCGCTTATATTGAGGATATCTGAAGCAACACCAATCTTTTCGCGAATATCTGATTGAAGTTACACTTTTCACAGCCTGTCGAATTCAATTCAACTACAGTGTGACCCAATTCTAATGGAAACACCTCTCTAAAATTTGAAGTTGTAGACAGATTTTGATATTTTTTTTAAATGTCAAGTACTGAAAGGTCTACCTTGGGACAAAATTTGAAATGTTTATTCCAATTTTCAGAGCACACTACGATATTTTTTCTTAGTCGAAAATTGAGATTTTTCATTAGCGATTTTTTTATCGAAAAAAATCACTACCATCATCATTAACAAAGTTATGACAACTCAAAAATTCGAAAACTCACACAGCTAACAGTCACAAAAAACACCCTTCATCAGAAGATATAGCAATGAAAATATTTTCTTTGTGATTTCAACAATAAATTGCCGCTATAAGAAAAAAAAAACCCTGTTCAGTGGCGAATATCGAATCCAGTGGCGTAATGATTTATTCGATAAAAAAATCGCAAATGAAAAATCTCGATTTTCGACTGAGAAAAAATATCGTAGTATACTCTGAAAGTTGAAATAATCATTTCAAATTTCGTCCCAAGGTAGACCTTTTAGTATTTCACATTTAAAAAAAAATATTGAAATCTGTTTACAACTTAAAATTTTAAAACATGCTCTTGGCATGTTTCCACATAACAAGAGAACATAACCCACGCTCTGTACTTTTTTTTTTGGGCAGACTGCACCTTACAAAAGAACATCTTTTTATTTCCTTCCATCAAATGAAATCCCTGGGAATGATTGAGTCTATTCCACTACATCAAAACATCGTAAATATGTATGAACAGGGATATGAGATGATGCGGTCAATCTTGAACGTCGGAATTTTCATCCTCTGGCATATCTGAGCGGAAAATGCAGTCGAACTGGACTTCAAGAATGGACGAATCATGTGAAATAAACTCAACAACCAGTGTGGTGTGAAATGAAAGGATCAAATGATTGAAATGTAGTTTTTCTACCCAAACACAACACAAACATTTCATTAGAGACCACTCTGTGTATTTGGGAGTGGTTTCTCGAGAAGTTCACCTCAGAACGCCGTAGAAGAGGGCGCCACTATCAAATTTGGAAATAAGTAGAAACAACAGAATTTCAAGGGAAACTATAAAGGGCTCCACGATCTTAGATACAGGTCTGGGAATTAAGGAAGTTCACAGGGATTTTTGAAGAATAATTCGCCAGTTGACAGTTCGGTTAGGACGTAAGGTCAATTACAGAAATATCATTTATAGCAAAATTCCCTCGAATAAATGGAAAAAATCGTATTTTCACTGTGTGTCAAAGTGACAAAGAGAGGGCAGCACTGCAAACCATCAAATTTTCCCCAACATCCGTCCACGTAAGACCGTGGATAACCTCGAACAAACCGCCTCTATTTCTTCGCTCAACTGACAGATGACAGACATAAATAAAAAATAAAAAGGACGAGCATCACATTATAATATCCCATCGTAGGAGGCGCAGTATCTGACAGGGATAACGCCCGTTGTGTATACAATGAAAATAAATACGGAAGTGCGTTTAAGCTTGAATCCTTTGAGGCTCGACGTTCATGAGGATCGTGACGGATTTGCAAGGATTATGTGTTTTGATATGAATGTTACGTCGTTGAGATCGTTTTCGAGCGTGCTGGATTTTGTGTCGTTCAACCACCCATTTGGTAATTTTGTTCCATTGATCTATCCAATTAGAAGAATATTCGCAGTGGTTCAATTCGAGATGAAAATATTTTGTTTGAATGGACGACTTGGCTGTTTTATTGAATTAGGATTTCAAAATAGGCAAATCACCGATTTTTGAAAAAAATAGGGAAAGTAGGGAAAACACAAAGAGGGGTGATACCGATTCCAATAATAACAGATTAATTTTCCCTTTATAATTATTGCATTGCATCAACTTTTATAATTGCAAATAATGAGAAACCCTGTGATCTTGTTCTATTGTTTCATTCAAGTTTTCTTATTTCTAAAAATATGGAAGATGCATAAACTCACATTTTTTATCAATAATTGAATCTTAAAAAATCTGGAAATATGTTTTGTTTCCGTGAATGTAACTGAATTAATAAAGAAATCCCAAAAATAGTACAACTGGCAACTCTGAGATACGTCCAGTGCTAGCAGTTGTGACGTCACAATGAGCGTCGTTTTTGAAGTCTAGCCAAATTAAAAATGGTAATTTTTCACTTGATAACCTCCAGGCAAATACAAATAATAACTAGCATCAAGATTGAATAAGAGAGCTATAATTGCATGGTTGCCATATGCCAAAATTTATCTGCAGACACCAGAAACTGTGAAATCAACATTTTATCACTATCGACTATTGATTTTTCATCTTCAGATCAATGACTAAATTTCAAATAATCGTTTAATATATTGTAGTGTTTTACACCCTTTTTCCCTCGTCTCCTGCATTGGATCACCCGTACCCAAAAAACACCCGGAGCAAACCGGACTGCGACTCTTTTTCCGACCGCTTACGCTCGATTTCCATTCGAAAGTGGATTTCGTAAACGAATCAACATATCGGTGGAGATTTCCATGCTTGCCACACAAAATGTGTTCCGGTTGATACTCCGGAATGGGTTCCGGAAAACTAGCAGATGCGTTTTTTTCTCAAAATGCGTCAAAGAACACCCAGTATAAACGGCTGTAACTCCCGAATTACTCAACCGATTTCAACAAACTTAGACTCGTTAGAAAGAGCATTGATTGGTCTATCGAATCCATCTCATTGATGATGTCTTCAGTTTCAAGTGGAACCACTAGAGGGCGTCTGATTTTATAACGAAAAAAACCGCATGATTCTCTGAAATGCAACACTGTGACTTCCCCCTCGTATTATAAATGTATATTGATATATCATTCCCAGTTCAAAATATCGAAGAATAAAAATATATCCTTCACCATATCTCAAAATTATTTTCTTCTTTTCGAAGATCGATTGATTCCAATCTCAAAGCTGAAGCTCGCACCATCCAAAAACGTCTTGTTGTTCTTTTCACGACGATCCCAACAGAACCTTTTTGTCCGTATCCACGTGTGGTTAGCCGCTGTTCAGTTGCAAGTGACGTGCCTGTCACAGTAGGGAAACTGTGATCCACTTTCGGTACGGATTTGAACGTTATCGACAATTGACCGACCGCCGTTGAAACTTTTACCGAGCGTATCGGCTCGTTGATTGGAATTCAATAATTGAACGTGCGTTTATAAATTATTTGCAGCATGGTTGAGCTATAAACAGGATAATTTGCTACGACCGATGGAACATTCAACAATGGAATTATGTTGATGAAATTCGAAGCGGTATAGGTGAGCTACTTGTCATCACTTTCGAGTCACAGGACTCACAGGTGCTTTTATGAAAAACTAAAAGTGAATATCTGAATTTAAACAATGGATGATTTTGTCGCGCGACATAGGCGAAGCGACACAAAGTCGTTGATGGGCCAAAACGTGGATACTTGGCCACGAATTTATCCTTGAGGATGCCATGAATGTGGTTCACTGACGAATTCATCTACCAGTATAATTTATTGATATATTTGTAGTAAAATTTGTCAGAAATACGTCATCGCTCGAACTTTAAAAAATCGCATTTCAGAAGTTGAAGGGGTGAGTTTGGGGAGAAATCCTGCCCGGAAAGCTATTTGGTTGATGTAATTCGATTAACAATCATCAACACTGTATATTCACGTGGAAAAAATAATCATTTATCTCACATTTGTCGAAATACGATTTTTTGAAGTTCGAGCGTATTTCTGACAAATTTTACTACAAATATATCAATAAATTATACTGGTAGATGAACTTGTGAGTGAACCACATTCGTGACATCCTCAAGGATAAATTAGTGGTAAAGTAGCCACATTTTGGCCCATCAACGACTGTGTGTCGCTTCGCTTATGTCGCGCGACAACACGCGTCGAAACGTGGCTGTCTTCACACCGGTGTGATTTTGTTGAGAAAGAACTCTGGTGATCAAACTATAAAAAAAGAGTCTGAAGAGGACCAAGACGTTGAAGACGAGCAAAGCTGCGGACGGCCAATGACGTCCAAAAAATCAAAGATTTAGTGCTCGAAAATCGTTGATTGACAATTGAAGATCTCGCTGATAGTGTTGGAATATCATTTTGTTCAACCCAACAACTCTTTGTTGTCAAACAGCATTGATTCTTGAATTTTTTTGCGAAAAACTCGAATCTAGCACAGTCTTATCAACCGAATTTTCACACCAAATTAATTCACGCTTGGTCGAAACCAATTTCCATGTTTTTCTTCACCACCCTGTATAATCCTGGTGCATACTTGTGTCTGTTGCAAGAGGATATCGCGTGAATTTCCTTCTGAATTCCAGACAGCCCCGTAAACCGAACTCTCAAATGATTCTTCGTGGTGAACTGTCGGAAATACGTTGCTGGTTTTCCTTTTCCTTTTTGTTTTCGAGCTTGTTTCGACATTAGAAGGTTATAGAATTAAATGCAGCTGCTCTGAGCTATGTCTGAGAGACGAATATCAGAACGAAATAAGACGAAATTCTTGCTGTTCGTCGTCTCAGATTGTTCACTCAGATGGAGTCTTGATAGGATGCTGGGAACGAGTTCGACGACTATTTTGTATGGTGCCGAAGACTATCGAATAGTTTCTTTTTTGAAGTTCAAGTTATAATTGGTAGATATTGATTTTGCTCCAATTGTTTACTTGATCAGAGCATTTGTTTAGTCGACGTTTCAGAATATAGCAGAAAAACTGAACTCGTGGGTATGCCCAGCAGTGAAATGGTATAAAAAACCAAAAGAAAAAAAAAATCGATACGCGTTTCTTTATTTTTTCTATTTCTCTGGATTGAATGAGAAAAGTGCCTGAAGAATGTGGAATTTATATCCTTCTAGCTTCACATGAAGTCGAAGAAGTGACCATCCGTTTATAATTCTAAAACAAAAGAAAATAGCGGAATTTTGTTAGTGAAATAATCTCGTATATCACGGAATAATTTTCGTATCCTTCAACTCAAAAATATATTTATAATTATCAGGAGAAGCACTAGAACGGAAACTGTTCCCTGTGGAATATTTAATTCAATTGAAATTCAATTTATGTTTATTTAATTCATATATTTTTTTCATTAATTTTATTCATTCTATAAAAGTGCTTCATTATCTCACTGAATACTACAGAATATCAATAAACTGACAAAAAAAAAACACAAATGGTTATCAGAAATGTTGAGACATCATTTATGATTTATACAGAGTGCTGACATGATGTTGTTGTGACTATATCAGGTATTGGTTGATGAATAATTAAAAAAATTAAGGATGAAATATATATTCATTGAATTCCATAAATGATCTGATTTTGTTTCATCGAATGCTTCACATGCCTGGAATATCATACCATAATTAGTTTCAATGATATTAATTAAACACATAAACAAGAATTTGAATTAGACTGATTGAAATATTCCACTCATTGATAAATCCCGGATTGAATATAATAGAAAATTCATATCGTTAATGAAGTCTCGCTGTTTTGACAGCTAATCAAGAATATTCACAATGGGCTTTCATATCAATTCAACAAGCAGCAATAATTATTTGTATGTTTGATATACCATTCAATTTTATCTCATATTCTAAAATGGTGGTTGAATAACATATCCTCTGTATATGTATCTATAATGATTCCTTTTATATCTAACAATATTGATTTTCCAATGAAATTTTAACAGTGTGTATCCACGAGCAAAAATATATTATATTTCATCGAGGCGTCCCCTTCTTGGAGACACCCTGTACTTGCAATCACAAATATTTTCCTGATTTCACTGATAACTGAGCTATAGAAGACAGGAGGTGAGATGCAGGACCCTGTATGTTGTTTTAGCATCTCTAGAATTGATTCCCAATAAGCTTTTTTCTGATTTGATCGAAAAAATTTGAAAAATCACTAAAAAAAGTGCATATTTCAGTTTGACGTCCAAATTTTGTTGGCATCATACTCTACGCAAAGTTAGAACTTATGTTTTGAAAAAAAAAATTCAACCCCATTTTGTGCCTGTCAAGTCTCTAGTACATTTTTTTTAGACAGATAATTCTCGCCTCACGAAATTGCATCATTTCGTTATTTTTTATATCGAGTTTTATAGGACTTTGCGGTCGACATTTCCGGTTGTTGTTATTGAAAAACCGTTAAACAAAAGTGCGTCGCCCATTTTTGTGGGGATCACGTAATTTCCTTCCCTACCGGTATAAAAAAGGGCATTTTTATGGCAACACAGGACGTACGATGAATTCAATGATTGTACTGGAAGGGTACATTTGATGCCCGGACAATTTCTTCGTTTACGACTTTTATTTCGGAAAAATTGGAAAGTCTATTGGTGATCTCAGGTACCGTTGGGGGCGGTGCGGGGCGTGGGCGAAAATGGCGTCAAACAAGTGAACGTTTCATGATCTTGAATGATTCCATTGTGATTCAGTCAGTGAGGTATTCAATCTTTATTTCACGAGTTTTTTTTTTATTTCATTATTATCTCTTATATTTTTGACCTAGACGATCGTTTTGCTCTGTGATTGGCTAACGATAATAGCGTCTTTGTTACTCTTATAGATTTCTTCCTGTACCCCAGATATTTTTTCCGAAACTGTATATGATGACTCGTTTGGCAAGTTCACAATTCCACCACCAAGCACTGTTGAGATTTTTTAAATAAAATAATAGAATAGTCTAAAATTCACCCTTCCATTCCTATCCAGGAAAATATAATTCGAATTCACCCCAGAAGTTTTCAGAATATAATAAACCAAAGAAACGATACTCTCATCCGAATCGAGTTTTGTAATTACGTTTTGATCTCTGAATCTTTCTCTTAGCTGGTCCAGACTCTTTCTCATAATCCTGTTTTTCTCTGGAACCCCTTGCAAGTTATTCTAGCGAATATTAAAATTTTAAATTAGGGATGAATCGGGAATTGATGCTACTAATGACAGCATTGATGTGTAAATGGCATTCGCATGTTTCGTCAACCATTAGCTAATGTCAACTGTCAAATCACAGGAAATGTCAGATGGATTTGACGTGCAAGTTCATGATATGAAAAATGTTGCAATTTTAATGTTTATCTGAGAATGAAGGCATGGTAAATCATTTCTCAATATTTTGAGTGGAGTTTTTTGAAAAACTCTGATGTCCCCACGATAATATTGTCAAAGTCCTGTTTTTTTCAAGAAAATACGTAAGTTTCAACAAAAACATATCAAACCTCGAAGCGGGCAATATTTTATACAGGGTGTTTCAGAATTGCACAGCAATATTTCTGGCACAAAATAAGGAAAAAAGTTCCACTTGAACAATTCCTCTAAACATTTGTTAATAAATTTCTTTTTCATTTGATTTTGATGCTTCGATTAATATCGAATATTAAAATAGTATAAACATTTCAGAGTATGTAACTTTGAGCCAATTTACAGATTAATTAATTCCTGAGGAAACTGAACGGAAGTCGACCGAAAGTCAAGAGGGACTAAATTTGGGTAATAGGTTGAAGAACTCAAAAATATATTAAAATTATCCAGTGGCGTACGATCAAGTTTTCCTCAAGGCTTTTATGTCTTGAGAACTCGGAAAATGCACAACCCTGCATGGTATTTGAAAAAAATTTACTTACATATTGAGTAGCATCTATTGCTTGATACTCATACAAAATTTGAAAGCTATATCTGCAGTAGATCAAGCACAATAAAATAAAAATCTAATTTTAACTTCCAACACCCTGTAACTCCGCTAATAATCGAGATCGGACACATGTTCATGGGGACTTTTTTCCTTATTTTGTACCAAAGAATACGTACCTGAAATATTGAGGTGCAATTCTGAAACACCCTGTATAAATTCTCGAAATAATTATAATTTCTTTCTGCTGCGTATTCGTCTTGAATTCAAAGTTGTTACCAATTTCAGTAACTCAAGTAATAAAACATAATGAACCTGAACACACGTGTATTGTTAACCTTTTTTTCTTAGAAGTAGTTACAGTAGAATATCCATTTCAGTCGTTGATTCCTATGAATGCTCCACAAACCGCACACACATGCGTTATTTTTTTGGAAAATTTCGTCACATGCGGCACCCAACACAGGCCAACAGGGACGAGAATGGCAGCTAAAAATCGTGTTTTTCTCGTGACCTTCCACTCTAGCTTGGTGAGATTGGTGTGCAAGCAATTCGGGCAGGTCATGTAAATCGGTTTTCTTCCGAGCTTGTATCGATAGTCGTCATTGTTTTTCTTTAGTTTTATCTTGAAATATTTAGCTGACTATCGATGTGAGGAATTTTGTTGTCGAGGGTGTATCTTTTTCACGTGGGATTTTTGTGATTTGTGATGTGAGGCTGATGACATTTTTGCTGCTGTCAGACATTGGAAATGTCAGTGCTTGTTGTACGGTGTGTCCAAAATTATGTAGCGATGGAAAAGTCTGTTATAATCAGCAATGAAAAAGCAACTTTTTATTTATGACATCACAGATGAAAATCGTGATTTTGCACTTCTGCGATCTGGATCTTGATGAATATTTTCGTCAATACTCACTTATTTTTATTCAAAATCAAATACTAAAGAAGCTAGCAGGCTCATTTTAGGCTAATTTATTACCCTATTTCCGATTTTTTCGCTTTTCTCCTTCACAGAAAAATCTGTGACTTTGCTGGCTTCGGCCGAACTCGGTAGAGCCATTTTTTTTAAATGGATATTTCTGCTGACTCGATGATACCGAATTATGGGGATGATTTTACCCAAGTTTCATAGTTTTTGCTCTACGCGTTTTGGAGAAAATCGGTATTTTCTGATTTTAGTGTATGAGCGACGTAATCATTTCAAAATACGACTTTTTGGGTATTTCACTTGTTCAAACTGAAGAAACTGACATGGAAATACCAAAAAACATGTTGGAAATTCATATCAAGTTTAAAAAAAAATCCTGTGGCTTTCATCAAGTTTTTCTTCGATTTTCTCCAAAACGCGTGGAGCAAAAACTATGAAACTTGGGTAATTGATTAGCCTAAAATAAGTCATAAAATATGACGGTATCGAATCGTTGAAAAAAGCTCGATTTTGAAAAATGTCTTTGCTGAGTTCTGCCGAAGCCAGCAAAGCCACAAATTTTTTTATGATGGAGAAGAGCAAAAAAATCGGGAATAGGCTGATAAATTAGCCTAAAATGAGCCTAAAATTGTGAGACTAATCTTCAGTCGTAATTCGTGTGTGACTTTGCTAGCTTCTTTAGTATCAAAATAAATAGTTCCGAGATATTCCTCTCAAAAGTCCGAAATTTCACCTTCTTCATTTCGAAAATTTTGAAAATATTAGAAATCCAGAATGAATATCTTGTAGCACTTGATTTTCCTAAAAAAAAAATATCAAAATCGTGTTTTCTGAGTCGAAATTCATGAAAACTGACTGACATCCAGAACGCATGATGAGTGCCAAATTTCCAAAAAAAATCATTCGTGGGCAGCATGTACCAACGCCCCTATTTCCGATGAAATTAAAAAAAAAACGCACTTCAGAATCCCTTCAAAATCGAACAATTCCTGATTTTTTATTCCTGTTTTAAAAATTCACCAAGAATATTGAAAATGATGCGAATCGCTTTCGAATTTTGAGCATATGTCAATTTTCTCAGCTGTCCAAACTGGTTTTTGCTCTGTTGAAAATAATCCAGTTAGAAATCGCTGAAACAAATTCATTTAGAAAACGAGAAAATGCGTTGACGAATATCGGACAGCTATGGTGCCGATAAATCGTCGAAAATTACAAAAACTCGCCACGTCCGCAGCAGCAGCAATACTTGTCATACCTTGCCAACAATGGAATCCCATGAAATTCGATTAAATATTACGATTTTCTTCGAGAGCTATCAATCACGTGGCTTGTCAACGGCCGGGAGAAAAACAATTAATTTGAATTATATTCGTTGTGTTTCAGGCTTCAATTTATGTTTTCATTCAACGGCAGATGATTCTTCCGTTTGGGTCTTCCTTTTTTTCCACTGTCATCAATTACGAGAAAATTATATTGCCCTTTTCATCAATGTTATTAGGCGGCCGAAAAGGGTGCAGAACGATTGCGGCGCAGGAATTGATGAAACAAAAGCTGATTTAATATCTATTTTCTGAAAGGACTCAATAGTTAGTTAACAAGCTCGAATGTACAACGGAGGAAGTCCTTTGTTTGGGTTTTGTTTGTTTACATTGTTCCCTTCTGAAACGACTTCGGATGTCATTTTTCGACAAACAATCGAAATCGAAAAATTTATGAATTGTCACAGTTAGTATACCAAACCTTTCAAAGTACAGGGGGTTATCAATCCATTTTGTATTCTCTCCGATTAAGAATAACATATCGTTCGTTGATCTATTATCACAATATATACAGAGTGGCCCAACGAAAACGTATCAGGAAGATATAACTCCCAGGAAGAGATTTTATCGAGAAAAATCTGAAACACGTCAACTTTTTTTATGAAGGGGATAATTTTAGACGCAAAAAGTATAGCCCAAACTTCACCCTCCTGAGCGGGGATAGCATCCCCTAATTTTTTCAAATGATACCTCGTTGAACAGCCCTTTTGATTCCCTATACATTGCTTTTTTATTTTCGAAATTCCGTCAACTCTTTGCAAAGATATGGACCTTTGAAATGTCGCTGGTGCATTTCTCAAAAAATACAAAAATTATATCGATATCGCTTAAAAACTTACAGTTTTGTTAAAGTAACTTTTGAGAATATTCTCCTAAAAACACTTCGCTTTTTTTTCAGTTTCTGTTGATTCCAGCCAGTTTCGCGATAAAATTTCTTCCTGGCACGTTTTCGTTGAGCCACCCTGTATATCATTATTCAGCAAGCTCTCCATGATAAGTTATTTCAGATACCATTTTGCCATCTCGAAATAGGCATTCAAATTCCGATGATTGAAAACTTTATCCAATTTGTTGTGTGTCAATTATAACCAATAACATTTGACTTGATAAACTACGTATTATTGGCCTTAGTTAAAGACCAGATGATTCATTGAAACAGAAGTTGAACATGATGATTTCAAAATTCAGTGTACCTCAAAGATTGTACTTGAGACCATTGCTATTCCTACTATCCATGCAATTCAAATTGCCAAACATAGGAAATTGCTCCACTGTATCAAAATATTTTGTTTGCAATTTTAAAATGAACATTCTTTCAATTATTCTGTGAAAAAATCGATTGTTGTTTCGATCGAGTAGTATGGAAGCATAATTCGATCCAATACCAGATGGAATTACAATCCGTTTGGATTTTTTTTCATGATTTAATATATTCAAAGGTTATTTGATTCTCATCTGACCACTTTTGGAGAAAAAGTTTTTGAGGTTCCTCGAGACATAACTTTTCCCTCTCAATCTAGCCTTGATTGCTTTGAAAAGGAATCATGAAGGTAACCAATTCCGCTACCAAAACAAGCTAACTTTCTGATCTACCCGTTTTTGACAAACTCAGAGCACAAAACAAGACTTCTGAGGTGTGCTTCTCCAACAATGACCAAAGAGAGACCTGCCTCTTGGGATCCCTGTCCAGTTCACACCCTGTACATTGCTTACCCACTAATGAGCATTATATTGAGTTCCAATGCACAATGAAGCTATTTCTGAAGAACAGGTTTCTGAGGTTCCTCAAGATATAACTTCTCCTCAATCCTGTCTCAGTTTCTGTGAATGAGGATCATAAAGGTATCCAATTTCTCTAGCAAAACAAGCTAACCTCGTGATCCACAAATTTTGGACAATCTCAGAGCACAAAACAAGACCTCTGAGATGTGCTTCCCCAACTGTTCCCATTGCTCAGAAGTCCTTGAGGTTGTGGGCAGCTGAGCCAAGCACCAAATGCATTCTGCGCTCTCAACAATAACCAGAGACCTGCCTCTTGGGATGCCTATCCAGTTCACACCCTGTACATTGCCAACCCACTGAAGTGATTAGAAATACTGGCCGACCGAAACGTTCAATAAGATCAAGGGAGCTCCAGCGTGGAAGAAAACAGGATGGAGTGGAACAAAACCGAGGAAAAAATCTATAGCGAACGCGAGACCGCTTATTTCACACGACATGCCATTGATTCCTGAAGGCTGTTATTTTGCTCGAGAGACGATTCACACACGCTTTGGTTGGTACGGCAAGTAGTCCTTTATTGTGATAACAAAGACCAACAAAACAGCTACAAAACGTCGTCGAATTGTTAAGAAAGCCCTCTGTTGAGCGAGAGGAAAAAATGGAAGCTGAATGATGAACCTCAATCTTCGAGGAATAGCAAACAATGGCGGAGAACAGAGAACCGGAAAAATCGAGGCATATGACGGATATGTCAAATATACAGGGTGTTCCTTAAAGACTTGATAATATTTGAAGGGGTGATTCCTTGACACATTTCGAGAAAAATACTTCCTATAAACGTATGTACTAAAAGTCTTGACTTTTGAGATACAGTTTTTTTTCTTGAAATGTGTCAAAGAATAATTGCTTCATATATTAGCATGTCTTTGAGGAACACCCTGTATATAATTTTCTTGGCGTCACATAGAAATTATTTATGAAATGAAGATAAACGGTTGAGGCTAAAGTGCTATAATAGCACAATGTGGATGTAATTTACTTATTTATGTTTTTATCTTTATTCTTAATTTGACAAGATTGATGAAGCTCAAAACAATAAGCGAAACGTCTCATAAAAGAAACATTACTGTATAAAGAGTTGACCTGACTGAATCCAAACCCCAAGAAATTACCCCCCCTCCAAAGTTCTAATAAAAAATTAGGAGAAGAAAAAAAAAACCACGGTCTGATGTGTACTCCATGTGAGAGCTCAAAATCAATTTCCTCGCTATAGTATAACTTTTTCATAGTCACCCGGCCGATCCGCTAAACGCAATCACCCTTGCATGTTTACTTTTCTGCGAAGCGAAATCGCTACAGGATTTATATAGCGGCCCCATGAAATTTCTAATTTCCCAGGCCATCAACTTTACAACAAGTCAAACATCATTGGTACGCAATTTTAACATTATTAAGGTTATTTAGGCCCAATAACGACACGGACCAGGGCCGTAATTACTTTCTGGCTTGCACAATCAACGTTTATTCGGTGTATAGCTTCATTTATTGATTCGTTCGGAATCCGGCGGTATCTCAAGGGTGCACAAGGAGACAGTGGCTGAGTGGGGGGGGAATGGAAGGGGGGTCTTCTCGGGGGAAAATGCTGGATTGGTGCACTGGTCATTGGAGCACTTTTTATCAGGTGTTTCTGTTAATAAGTGATCAAAATTTGAATTTATCGAATTGTTCGTCGTAGATGTGGTTTTTTCTTAACCTAAAACAAAAGACGATAGACTGTTTCTATTCTGTCAACTCGTAAAAATATATATAAACATCGAAAATTGCCCACCCTGTACAAATACGAATTTTTCACATGAAAATTAACGTGAAATAGCAGAACTTTGATAATTTGGAACACTCTGTATATCACTTGACAGTTGAAATAGTGAACTCGTTCGATTACCAATTATAAAACAAAAATTTATGAATTTTTAAATTGTTGATTGTTACATAATGGAAATGGCAACACTGTATTGTCTAAAACACTATGAATGGTACATCTGATCATCAACTTAAAACGATCTGAAAGTTTCAACAATATCTTCGAAAGTTGTGATGCTAAAAATAAAACAACAAAACTCGAAGACGAGGACAATAGCTTATTTCTGTTTTGATTATTGAATTCGAAAAAAAAAAAAATATAAACATTGAAAATTGCCCACCCTGTACAAATATGAATTTTCTACAAAAAAATTACGTGGAATAGCAAAACTTTGATGATTTGGAATACTCTGTATATCACTTGACAGTTGAAATAGTGAACTCGTTGGATAACTAATTATAAAACGAAAATTCATAAATTTGGAAATTGTTGGTTGTTACACAATAAATGTGGCAACGCTGTATTGTCTAAAACACTATAAATGGTACATTTCATCATCATCTCCAAATTATCTGAAAGTTTAAACAACAACTTTGAAAGTTTCGGTGCCAAAAAAAAACAGTTACGTTTTTTTTTTGTTCCCAGACCTAGAACACCCTGTAGAACTCCTCCTCCCGACCCCCTCATTAAAAATCTTTCACCCCAACTCACTGAAATTCGATTTCAATCAACCCAAATCAACTGCATTTAAGAAATTCAATTCACCCCCCTGCCCCTTTGTCAGTCTGGCTTTTATGATGCAAAAATGTTCACCCTCCGTCAGATCACCAACAATCTGTCATATTTCAAAATGACGTGCCTACCTTCAGTTTCGGATTTTATTGTGTTACAAAACACTGGGGTGTACCCGCTTTAGGCATCGTATTCATCGTTCAGGATTTTTATTCGATGAATGGGTTGCTAACTACCCTGTCTAGTCGATAGGGGTGTCTGTTTTGGATGGGTTCACGTCAGTTGTATCGATATAAGTGTTTGAATATCGATGAGTATTAGTTGTGTGTAGCTTGGTGGCTCTTGCAACGAGGTTCTGATTGTATTTGCTTTAGAAGGGTGCTCATAACAAAAAATATACACAGAGAGATTGATATACAAGGAGAACTTTTAATTTCGGAGTATCGTTGAAAAGACGGACGAGTGGCAACATCGCACTTTCTGCCAAGCATAAATGAGTCCTGGAGGAATTCAGTGTCAAAATATCGACCCAATTTATGTTTTCCCCAATTTTCAGCTTCATAAATAATTGCAGAGTCATCAACAAAGCTCTCAGTGTGAGCAGATCATTTGAATACATATTGAAAAGCGAAGGTCTCAAAACAGTTCCTTGCGGAACTCCACACTGTAACGTGTACTTAAAAAGTATTTCAGTATCAATTTTTATTTGGAGCTTATAGTAGTTTAACACTGATTATTGGTGTGAATGACTTTCAATGCATTTGGTGAATTCCTGTGAATTTTGCTCAATAGCTCTATACAGGATGTTTTACCAAAAGAAAAAAGAGAAAGAGAAAAAATCTGGTTTTTGAGATCCTGTTCTTCAGATATGTGGCTAGCTCACCTCATTTTCGAGGCATCGAAGAATGGTCAGAGAATTCGCAAACTCGTTGTCAGTACTAACCTGAAAAAAAAAGGAAATGAGTCAGTAACAAGTGATTCGAGATTAAATATAAACGATGTTGAGGAGAATTTTTTTTTCTGAAGTTAACTACTTTTTCATTAAAATGATTCGTGAGGAAAAGACTTGAAGTTAACTGAAGGTTTTTTATCGATTTATCCAAACCGAATGGACTGGACTCTTTGTACCAAGAATTGTTGATAAACAGTCTTGTTTTGAACAGCTCATCCTAACATTTCTCCTAATGGGAAAATTCTTCTCCACGTTTCAGATCTAGACCCCGTATCAGGAACTATACTGGGAACCATAAATATTCCAGAGTAAATGTCGCGACTGGGGTCGTAAAAAATCTGAAATCTAGATGTACAGCTTAATGCCCTCGAAGAAATTGCAAATGGCGATAAGGTTTCTGCAAACAGTGGTTTATAGCCGAACGTAAAATGTTCGAGTGTTGTTTAGTTAGTGCAAATGCACCAACATGCATATGATTCGACTTGGTTGTTATTGGAGTTGTAAAATGGAAGTAAGTGTGTGTATGAGTTCGTTCGAATTTGTTTTCTTAATAAGTATCGACCACCCAATCTGTTCTGAAAATCCTCAAGGTTGAACTCAAATTTTTATATTTTATTAATGAAACACCCTGTATGTTTTCCAATATTTGGAACATGGTAACTTCGCTTCAAAGTAAGAATTTAAAGTTATATTAAACGAAAACACTAAATAGTGTTCTTGAATGAAAATAGTATTTATTTTTTGGGAATTATACTTCTCATATTCAATTCCTGTTGTTTTCTGATCCGATTCGAGAACTTTTCCAAAAAATCCTCCAACAACAAGTGGAAATGAGCATATTTTGACGTCATGAGTATTTCGGATATGAAGTCATCAATACTTTTTGGAATGACAACCCATATTTTTGACAGTGCCATATTAAAGAGCATACTTTTCAAATGACAGCTGAATTGAAAATTGGTTATGTTACATAAGGAAACTTTTGAGAGAATTAATTTTTGAATTTTATTTATTTTATTGAGTTCATTCAACATACAAATTTATTTAGTGGTCTGACTGAATTTGGCAGTATCTTAGGCAGTAACTTATATGTTAGACCTCACAAATAAATTCTTGGTGAATTTATCTTTTTTTTATATTCAATATACAGGGCGACCCGTGAAGACCACGTCAAACCTAGAGAGAAAGTAGATAAAATTATAACACACCTGCTATGACAAAATTCCCATTATAAAAGTCTTACCGTTTTCGAGATTTTTTTTTTTGAAAATAATGAATTTTCGCCCCTTTTAATAGTTTTACCTTTACGGTTGGTACAATTTTACACCCTTTTGGTTATTTTTTTTCAGTAAAGTATTGCTAAGAAATGATTTTAACGTTAAGATTAAAAACATTTTCCGATCATTTTGAAGGGGGGCTGTGAGAAATATTTTTATTGAAAATTTTGGTATTCTTTTGTTCATGAAGTTTAGCCCATCATAGTGAAACCAAAATATACTGAGCTTGCTGCACATTACACCAATTGATTGCCTATTTTATAGTGATTTCAAAAAGGCCCCCTTCAAAATATTCAGAGAATGTTTTCAATGTAAACGTGAAAATCATTATTCAGCAATATTATACTGAAAAACTTAACCAAAAAGGTGTGAAATTGTACCAATCGTAAAGACAAAACTATTGAAAGGGGTCATTATTTTCAAAAAAAAAAGAATATCTCGAAAACGGTAAGACCATTATCGTAAGAATTTTGTCAAAGCAGGAGTGTTATACTTTTATCTACTTTCTCTCTCGGTTTGACGTGGTCTTTACGAGACACCCTGTATAAGGTGTTTCATTTGAAAAAAATCCGTTCAGAAGAATAACAGCAAAAATTTCGTAACGCCTCTATATTTCACGTGGAACTGATTATTTTTTCATTTTCTCATAGACTGAAAGAGAGCTGAGATTCAAGTAAGACTTCCATCGTCTAACTTTCTCCAAACTAACACACAATCAGTTTGAATTTTTTTTTCTAGCCTACATATTCTCATTTATATTTCTCGAAAACTCCATCCGGTGAAAATGATCACAAAAAATGTTTATAAACCAAAGAAAAAAAACTGCATGATTCCAGAGTGCCGACACCATATTCCACGACACCTCACCCGAAGGAAACCCTTTTCTATGGAGCCGGTCTCGACGGGCCATGATCGAATTATAAAACATGGCCTGGAGGCCCCTGGGTGATTTGATTGCGGCCCTGTTAAAACGAGATGGCCTGCTTCGGATCGAACAACTTTATTATGGATCTGTTGACGCTTTCACGAGTTGGCGGAACTCGAAAATCGAGTTACCGATCGACTCGCAGTAGGCCAGGGATCTCAAGAAACATTTGACAGGACGTGGAATATCACACGTCAGATAGTCGTCTTGACACTTTTGTGAGTCTGTGGTTTTTTGTATTTGTATTCGGATGCACTCCGACTCAGCTTTTTCATAAACGAGACTAAATTTTGTGAATTAAAGATATTATTATGCATGCAAGATGATATAAAGATCTCAAAAAACATCGAATGACGTTGAACATCAATGAAGCTCTTGCTATATAGGGTGTTTCAGAATTTCACTCCAATATTCCAGGTACGTCTTCTCTGGTACAAAATAAGGAAAAAAGTTCCTATGAACATGTGTCCGATCTCGATTATTAGCGGAGTTACAGGGTGTTGAAAGTAGAAAACAAATTTGGTTTTTATTTTATTGTGCTTGATCTACTGTGAATAGGGCTTTCAAATTTTGTATGAGTATCAAGCAATAGGTGCTGCTTGATATGGAAGTCGATGTTTTCCAAATACCATACAGGGTGTTGCATTTTCTGGGGTCTCAATACATAAAAGCCTTGAGAAAAACTTTCTCGTACGCCACTGGTGAATTTTATTTTTTTTTTCCAAGTTCTTCAACCTATTTCCTGAATTTTGTATCTCCTGACTTTTGGTCGAATTCCGTTCAGTTTCCTCAGAAATTAATTAATTTGTAAATTGGCTCATTACGTACTCTGAAATGTTTATACTATTTTGATATTCAATATATATCTAGAAATTAAACTTATTCATCTGTCATCTGTAGAGAAATTATAACTTCCAAGAGATTTTTTGCATAAATAACGTATCCACCATGAAAGTTCGCTGACATCATCAAACTCTATTTCATTACCAACAATACAACTCAACTCATATTTCGTTAATTCTACCAGAAATTGAGTTGTAAGTATGTTCAATTCCCATCCATTTCAATGCATTGTTCTTTCTGAAAGCATATGAAACATCAAGAAGTTCTACATTTGGATACATGATAAAATAGTGACGACCAGAGACGAATTAAACTCTCAGCGAAAATAGTTACTACATTTCTGAGGTTGTTCTCTATTAGTAATAATAATAATAATAACAATAATAATAATAGCATTTTATTGCCCAACAGTTTCCCATTTACAGGACAAATTATTAATAAAAAAGTTCGAAGTGTAGTTACAACCATTTTGATGAATAAATTACAAGAGTATTCAAACATAGATGAAGGAAAGAGAAAAAAGAAGTGGAAGAATGAAAAATTAGTCTCAAATGGGCACTACATTATTCATTATCTGGTATGCTCCGCTCATCGAGATGACCACAGCATCTCAAATTCGGAGACGTGTCTCGTCTGGAGCTGAAAATCTCGACCACTCCACGTCCTACTGGCCAGCAATCAATAACAGAGCATCGTTTCAAAACCCCTGTGTTTTCTTTCACGGAATGCTAATCCGATACCCAGAATGTCGGCTGTCATACCGATGTTATTCTGATCCGAATCAGACTTGCTGAGAACTGGATCGATATGGTGTGGAGCATGTCGAGTGTACGAGGTCACGTCGAGAAGTATCGCGATTTCAACCAATGATTTGGGCGAGAGCCTAATCGTCGCCAAATTCGTAACAAAAACAGTATCGTGATAGCTTTGCTCAGGAGATGATGGGCTTGGTCCGTGACGATCCCAATGGGCTCCAGAGGGTCATAACTGGTGCAGAATCATGGGTTAAAGCTACCACGTACGTTTTTGGAAATGAGTAAAATTCGCAGACGAGTCAAAACACATCCAAGCACAGCTGCTGTCAAAAATTAACACTAACAGTCTTAATAGCCAAACTTGTCAGCATAATAAGGGACATGTGTACCAACATAAAGCTACAAAAAAAATAAAAAATCGACCAACAAAATTTGCCCGAAAACTCTTTTTAGTATTCAAGTCGAAAGAGCTCAGGAATCAACGAAATTTTTGGAAAATCCCCAGTTGATTTTTAAAACAGTCTTCTATGGTCAACATATTTACATTATATTGAAAGCTTTCAGAAATATTACAATGTTTCTCATTAAATCGTTGAGAAGTTGAAGTAGTTTAATTCAGCAAAGCAATCGATCGACAAACTTTTATTGAAACACCCCGTATAAATCCAAATTTTAATGGATGCCCAAAATTAGTAGACGTTAAGTTTAGTTTGTATCGGTTTTCGGATTTCGTGTGAAAATAAACCACACATCCGTCCTGGGATTTTTTCCAAAATGCCGTTACTTTAAAAATTCAAACTCTGTATGAGGAATAAACAGTTTCACAACAACCACAAGCGTAGCAATAGGGGTAGACCAACGGGTACTTTCAATAAAAATATTTATTTTTATCGAAATCAGGCATTATCTTTTGGTAGCCTTCTTATGATTGAAATAACCTAACAAAATATGGTATCCAGTAAAAACTTTCGAAATTCCTAGACTCAAAAGTTGGTGGAGCAGTGAGGAGCAAAGTGATATTTCTCTAAGGTCACCGTAAAAATCCAAAACGAGTCAGCATGAACTTTTTTGTGAAAAGTTTGTAGTATTGAATGAATTATTTCTTGATATATTCTAGTCATAAATAGTTTCTGAACTCATTTCATTTATATTTCATTTAATGCTGAACTCATTCCTCAACTCGAACATAAACTGAGAACTTTTACATTACGAAAAAAGTTCCTCATTTATGCAAACAGCGATAAAAACTAGCTGATTTTTTATCTGCTCGCATTTTACAGTGTCTACACATTGCACGCCAATCAAATGCCTGCAAACTTTCCAAGCCGGAAGACTAAAACATCCATTACATGTTATTTTTTCTCTGTTTTTTGCTGAAGACGTAGCCTCGAGAGAAATATGAAAAATCTTAATACATTTAGGTCGACTTTCTGTAGTCGGAACTTTGGAGTTCAACATTGTCCGCAAAGTCTCGGAAACAAATGGGAATCGGGTGATAAATTGCATTTTCCAGAGGAATTTTTAAAATGGTGGTGACCTGAATAACGAAAATTGGATTCAGCGTTTGCGAGTACAACAAAATTCAACATAACCTCAAATAGGTTCCTGTGGATTTATTGACAGTTGAATTATTATTGAATGGTCACAATAAACAATCATGGATTGTTTCTGATTGTTAAAATTTGTCATAAGAATCATAAGAAGTGACTTCAGAATTTGCAACACCTGGTATATATACAACCATATAACATCAGTAGGAATCCTAAAAATATCTGACTTAGGAGTACTGGAACAGATGGCCAACAAAATCACCTGATTTGACCCCACTTGACATATCAGGTGTCGTTTCTGCATTCTCATTCAAACTTTCCAAATATCAACTCCACGTTAATTCGGTAGAGAATCTGACAGAGCCACTTTCCACCTTTTCTCAAACTACTTCTCGAACCCCTTTGGAGCAATCAACAACCTGTGACGTCTCTTCTTTGTGTTCGCTTCAGTTGTCGACGTTCGAGGCAATTTTTGCTATCCAAAATCCCACTTCTGAATGCTGTATCGGCATTGTTCAGTAAGCGTTGAAATTCGATGAAGATTGCTTGCTCCGAAAATGTCTGACAGAGAATATCTCTGCGAATACGTTGGCGTTATTTTTTTTTGTAACGGCTCAAAAAACAATGAGAGTTCGTTGTCAGCACAAAATCATGAATTTTGGAATTGGAAACTATTATCAATAGTTTTAATAGTATTGTATTTTTACCATAATTGTGCTGCCTAAATGTCGATTCATCAGCAATGACTGATAATTTCATTTATCGCTCAGTTTATGTATGCATCAAAATACAATGTGTTCTATTTTCTTTATTGATTGATTGAATTTTAGTATTCGTAATAAGAATTCCTTTCAGGTTTTCCATCTGACTATCTAACAGTGCGAGAAAACAGCATTCCGTAGTTTTCTATCCTATAGCTTTCTCAAATCAATTCACTACTGCTGTTTGTAGTCGTTTAGCAGTTGTGACGTCATAACGTTACACGGTTTTTGTTGGATTTCTAAACGTACCCCAACTTTGGGAATGAATCACCATACCCAAGATAAATATATTCTGATACTGTATAAATAACTATTGAGGTTGTGTGTTGATATGTATAATTTTTTTCGAATAATTTTAGCTGTAGGGTATCACGTTGGACAATAAATAGCTCGAATAATAATTGTAGAAGTCCAGAACGGATGGATACTTCATTTGCCGGGCAAATGTGTCTGCTAATTCGTCGGTTTTGTAGTCAATTAGTGAGTCTGACCGATGATACGGAAGCAACCGATGTAAACAAAAGGATTTACTGTTATTCTGTTCACGTAGGCTCGCTCCTAATGAAATTCGATGGTTCCCTGTAGACCGTGGTTGTTTTCTATTTATGTCATGAATTCGAGTTGGTCCTGGTTGATTTAGTTTTCCTTCTAATTATTCGTTCTTTTATTTCTTCCATTTTCCATTCGTGTCTGAAGTTTCTCCTCCTTTGACAGTTTCTTTTATTCCTCCCTGTATTCAATACAATTTCATTCATTCTACTCTAGCATTATGCATAATAGCCATGAAGATTGACACCATTTGACTCTTTTTTTTATTTCTTTTGAAGAGGACAAATTTTTGGTTCAATTTCTATTCAGTTATTTGTTTTTTCATTTTCAAAATCTACCTGAAAAGATTTCAATCCATCTAGGGAAAACAGACAGAAAAAATTGGCTCAATAACAAGGAGATAGAAATATTAAAAGATAGTTCTTCTTCTGAATCATTGAATAAAAATGCGTGTGAAAAATATACTCCTTGGTGAAAAATAGTGATTCGAAAATGGACTATCCCTTGCAAGTCAATTATTTTTTTGGATAAACAATTGAATGGTAGTATAAAAAATAACCAATCAAAAGGAAAAATTTCCACATAATCGTTCGAAAAAAAATTGGTTTCGTCAGAGATATCGTTTTTTCTTAAATATCTGGTCAATAAGGACAGAAGAAGGTGGAGCTTAGTCACGTGCCCCTCTTCACTTTTCTCGTATACGCGCTATACGTAGTTATACAGGGTGTCCCAGAACTCAACGTCAAATCGAAACGGGGTGACAGGATTGATCATAACCATCACAAGAAAAATCTCATGCATTCTGAGAATTATGGGCGTTTTAAGAAAAACCTTCAAATTTGATCATTTTGCCTTAAAATTAAGAACCTAGCTAGAGCTTGTGCGAATCAAAAACATGTTAAGAACGAAAATGAAAAAGAATAACCACAATAACCGAAAAATGGTACAGTTTGATCAAATTCCTAGTTTTTTAAAATGCCCATAATTCTCAAACTGCATGGGATAGATTTTTTCTCAGATTTTTCTCGTGATAGTTAAGATCAATCCTGTCACCTGTTTCGGCTTGACGTTGAGTTCTGGGACACCCTGTATATTTATTTCGAGGTCTATGAGACTCGCACCTATGAACCACTGGCGGAAAACCGCACAACTCTCCCAACCTCAGACCTCCTATCGATCTCGTTTCCTCTCAACACTTCCCGTGTTCTTCCAGCGAAAAATACTTGTTCCCGATACAGAACAGAAACCATTCAGGTAGCCTATCTTATCTAGATAGCAGGGGCAAAAACGACGGCCGACGTCTCTTCGAAGCGATATTTACTGCCGATTCAGGCGACACTTTTTTCAATTTGGCCGGAGTTTCCGGAAAGTCCGGGATTAGAGGAAAGATCGCGCGGCGGGATAATTCTGCGCGAGAGAGCGACAGAATCGGTACAGCATGGGTTACAATTCGAGTGAAAAAGGATGTTATCTGGATGGGTTTTTTCCGGGATTTTTTCTTTCAAAGGTGTTTTTTTTTTGCATTTTTTGGTGGGCTCCAATATTTTGAATGATTTCAAATAATTGAGACTTTCGATTGTAAGTTTTTTATTGAATCATGGAGTACGTAGGATAGGGCCAAATATAATAATAATAATAAATAATATGGAGTAACACATCGTAAAAATGGCCTCAACACTCGTTTATCCAAATTTCCCATGACCATTCTGCATAAATGTGGCCTGAATTTCGTTGATTCTGCGCTGCGTGTTATTGCCATATACCTGTTTTTTTAAACCCTCAAAAAAAGCTAATGGTGTTAAATCAAACGAACTAGGAGGCCAGTTCTGATCTCCAGAACACGAATGCATTACCTGAAGTGTTGCCTGTGTGGCATTTGGCACCATCTTGTTGAAACCACATATTGGCCACGTCAATATCATCCAATTTCGGCAAGAACTGTCACTTTTGACCAGCCTCATTCTCAAAAAAGTATGCTCCAATTTCCTCCAAGCAAAAACCCACACCAAACAGTGACACGTTGTAAATGTATTTGATTTTCGAAAATCAGAAGTGGGATCTCAGAACCCCAAAAGCGATTGTTATGATTTTGCTGGAAAATCAGCACAATAATCCATTCTGCAATCTATTTCTGCTGTGAATGGTCATTAAGCTTCTTTGATGTTAACTGGATTTCATATTTTCAGAGATTTTCTCTAATTCGAGAGACACTTTAGGAGAAACAACTTCAAAATTCCCTACTTCACACCTCGTACTCGCGTCCGATTTTGATGGATGCCCATTCACCTAATCGAATATTAGTGGGAGAACGATATTTCTAGCCGAAAGAACTTTCCGACATGTTTTATTAGTTATCCTCTCCTAGTTCGCCATTTGGCCATTCTCGCGAAAACAACAGGGAATCAAAGTTTCGCTTCCGATATCGTTCGACTCTGCCAGGTTTTTCTTTCTTTCTCCACTCTTTTCTCTGCTAGACTAAGTTTCTCGTGTTGAGAAATTGAAATGTATTCCGTCCGATCTGTTTCGGTTGACTGGCATCATGATGGTGGACGAGGATAGCGAGTGTTCTTTATTTCCGGAGCGGTTGGTTTGTTATGGTTGTTTAAACGACGTGTCTTGGAAAAAGTGACTATTTTGATAGCGATCAGAATGATTCCATCGGTTCTTTGGAGAGATAACACCTAGTGGGAGATGAATTGGTTTTTTGGTACCATGTACAGACTGGTTCAAATTTGAGATATCTGAAGAGGTTGGATGGCACAACTTGTTGCAAATTCGATTCTGAACGACCAAAAAATCCATCGAAAACGATAGAAGGTATCAAATATCAGTTTTGCAATGGAACACTAAATATATATACAGTGAAATTCATAAAGTAAACAACGAATAGAAAAAAAAACTGTCAACTCAGACTCGTCTCGAAAATAACTCAATCCCTAGAAGATATTCTATATTTTATGTAATTTCTTGAATCCTTGCTTTCTTTCAAACTTTTGGAGGGATTTTTCTTACGATTTGGATTCAGCCAATACAGGGCCATTCCTCAAAAATCTGATGCGGCGTGAAAACGTTTGTGCATCGACTGAAAGCAAATTAAGAGATCAGATTGATTACATTGTCGAAGATAGAATCTGCATCTCAAAAGTTGAGACTTTCAGGACATACGTTTATAGGAAGCTTTTTTCTCAAAATGTGTCGAAGAATCACCCCTCAAAATATTATTTAAGGATCACCCTGTATATTCATTATACATGGTTGAGACCAAAGTGCTATAATATTGTAGCACAATGTGGTTGTGATTTTACTTATTTGTGTTTTTATTTTTTGATTTTAACATGATTGATAAAGCTCACAACAATGAGCGATACAGCTTATAAAAAAAAAAATATATAATAGCATAGAGATTTTGACATTGACTGAATCCAAATTCTAAGAGAATTCCCCCCAAAAGCTATACTGAGTGATTTTCAGTTTCTCCAAAAATCATCTATTTCAAGATCAGAAGAGTCTTTCATAGTATATTTTTCAAAAAAATAATCAAAATTTTGGATGGAGATAGAAAATTCAAAAAAAATTTTAATGAGAATCAGTTATGAAAGGTTTTTTCCAAAAAGTGCCATGCAACGAAAACCTTTCGTTTTTGCACAAAATTCACTCACGAACGAATTCTATAAAATATGAGAAATAATTGACAGTTTTCAATGATTTTTCAAATCATAATATCTCAGGTTAGGTTAGATTTTTTGTAAAATCCAAAGAATGGTACTTATTTTTCAGAAAATTTAATTTTCAATATTTTTCTAATATTGAAAAAGGCGGTTTCTGAAGAAAATCACCCAGTATATGGATGTCAAATTGAATTTTTTGTTGCAAATAAAGATTTTATCCATTCGTTTCGTATATTGAATGAATAGCATGAATGTCACTGTATTAAAACGTTGAAAATTTGCTCCCAATAGCAGTTCTAGCTAGAGTTAATAATTTTTCGTTACGGTCCTGCACGAAGCGGAGACCAGATTGTTCGGTAATACGCCATCAATATTCTGTGGGTCGAAATCCCTAGTTCCAAGGGATAATCCCTCATTTTATGATAGACATCGATAGTGGAGCAGGTTTTATCTCGACGGGACATGCAGTGTGGATTTGTTACCCGTGGAAACTGTCTTTTTATGCAAATATTTCGAGGTTCATTAATCGTCCTACAACGACGTTATCCCGCCATTTTGCTAGAAAAATTGAATGTGAGACAAGGAAGTTCATACGTCGTGGCAAGTTTTTTTTTACTTTTCATTTGGGGTACGCACGGTCAGGAAACTACGGCACTTTAAAGTGGTCACCATTTTGAAGAATAATTCGCCATACTTATCCGCTAGGAGCGTGATTAATTTTCGACAGTTCGTATTGTGAACGAAACCCTACCGGAAATTAATTTTTGCACCCCCACCTTGCCCCCTCATTTATTAGCAATTAATCTTCCGCGCAATTCCGATGCACCAAGCCGCAAACCACCTGCAGACCCCCCTCCCCAGGGGAAGGGGGACTTCTCGGGGGAAGGGGATCCAAGTAGGCCGTCTTGGGGGCTGTTGGGCGTAAACTGACGGCAATAATGCTGGTAATTGCACTGTTAGGGCTACCTTTACGTCGACCTTAATGAACTATGTGCGAAAGGGGTGGCTAAGATTTCTTATTGCGATGCAGAATGCAGAAATGGGAGGTAGGGGGTGAGTTGAATTGGAATTATTTTCTAGCCAATGCGTTTCAGCGGTTTGTTGAACTGTTCACAGTGGAAAATATTTGTGGCTGTGGTTTCACAATCTATCCCGACTGGAATATACATCGAAATATCAAGAAGTTGTTAGTTTTATTATGCACGTGAGTCCAACCCTTGTAGTGATTCAACTCAGACGAATAAAAAAAAACTTTATCAGTAAAGATGTCGCTTTCGCTTGGCCTCAGTCAGAGAAAAAATAAGTCACAAAATGACGTCCACTATAAAAAAAGAGAGAATATTTGGAATCAATTATTTTTTTCAAATGCCAAGTTGCAAGCGATAAAGAGATGTATAAAGAAGATTCTCGCAAAATTTCAAATGAATCGGTCGAATAGAATTTGAGATATCATGTCAACCACCTCAAAAAAAAGGAGTTTTAAGAAAAAACACGTTTGAAATTTGATCACGTCACAAAATCCTCTGTATCTCTCGAAATATTTCGAATTTCGAAAAATCCGTTCAATAACATATTTTTGAAAGTCTGAACTTGGAAAATATGCACGAAAAAAGATCGATTTTTCAATTTTCTGGACCAGAATACCCCCTAGAGAATAGAATATTTTGTTTTCTGGACACTATGAGGTATATTTTCAGAGACTCATCAATTCTCAACCGAAAAGTCATAACATATTTGCCTGGAAGTAAAAGTAGTCATACACTTCATTAGGTATAAATAATTTAACTTTTATAAAACCATGTGGGAAATTTTCGCAGTTTTATTGAACTCAGTTAAGTCAACAGTCTTCTTTCTGCGAAAACGTGAAGAATAGAAATGAAATGTTTACTTTTAATTATCCTTCGTCCTACATTCGATATAGTCCATTCCAAACAGTGAGATAAAGTTCCCCTTTTTAACACACACACACACACACATCCTGTATGGCCTCTAGTCGCTAACCGAACATCCCTCCAACTCGGTTCCTATACATAGTATAATATCACGGAACGCCGACCACAAAGAGAAGCTTGGAATGTTTGTTTTCATTAAAACAATCTCTCCCAGTTACGTTTCAGTGTTTTAAACTAACTTCATGAAGATGCGCTCTCGTTGCTAATACCAATTATCTTGGTCGTTTCGCCAGTGGTTATTGGTATTTCCATCAGCAACTGTCCCCGAGTTTGTACAGGGTCTCGCTGAACGATTGTGAAATGTCAATGATCGTTCATCATTCAAAGTGCATTATGAATCATGCATTCAAAGTGAATCATGCATCATTCATCGTTCAAAGTGCATGATGCACCATTCGTCATTCAAAGTGAATCATGCATCATGCACTATACATCATGCATCATTCAAAGTGCACGATGCATCATTCATCATTCAAAGTGAATCATGCATCATGCACTATACATCATGCATCATTCAAAGTGCACGATGCATCATTCATCACTCAAAGTGAATCATGCATCATTCAAAGTGCATCATGTATCATACATCATTCAAAGTACATCATGCATCATTTAAAGTGAATAATGCATCGTGCACCATACATCATGCATCATTCAAAGTGCACGATGCATTATGTATCATTCATCATGCATCATTAATTATTCAAAGTGCATCATGAAACATGCGTCATTCATCATGCATCATTCAAAGTGTATCATGTATCATACATCATTCAAAGTACATCATGCATCATTTAAAGTGAATAATGCATCGTGCACCATACATCATGCATCATTCAAAGTGCACGATGCATTATGTATCATTCATCATGCATCATTATTTATTCAAAGTGCATCATGAAACATGCGTCATTCATCATGCATCATTCAAAGTGTATCATGCATCATTCATATTGATTTTTATCATCTCAATTCAACCAAAATTTATAGATTATTTATATTTGATTATGGAACAGTTATAATTGGTAATGATTTCACAGTTGAATGAACTATGAAATAATCTTATTTCATTTGCTTTGGTGACTTTTTATCACAAAAAATTTGATTATAAATAAACCAAACTATATAACTGCTACAAAATCAAGGACACGTCAATATCGAGTTCAGGACAACCCTGTATGTAGTCCTGCGCATGAATCAAAGCGAAACTATCCCTTTTTTCGACCACTATCCCACGCTGGGGATTAGATAGACTGTTCTTCCTCCTCCCTCCCTCCCCTGTTATCCTTCTGATATCATTCCGACAGGGATTTGAGAGATGTAATTGGAGATTAAGCCCGGATAAGTTGCACGATTATATTCCTTAATTTAAGGTTCCGGGTATGAGAGCGACATAAGGGGAAGTCTGCTGAAATTATCATTCGCTTTGGGTTTTTTTTTTTGATAGTGGATGGTGTATCAGAATCGGGCACCACTTGGGATGAGTGCAGGTTATTGTATTGTGCGGTAGAGGGAGCTTCTATCGGTTTTGGAATGATAACGTGGAGCTTGTTATACTAAAGTTTTTTTCATGATATATATACGAATAGTTGGAATCGTCAATCACCAATGCAATTCGAGATAAAGATAAGGACGAACATTGACAGTTAACAGCCTTCGTTTTGAATGACGTTTCTGCTGTTCTTCTTTCTCACAATCGACTCTGACTCGTGTGATCCTAGAAGCATAGTTTATAATTATATCCAATTTATGTAAAGTGACTGAAAAATCAAGCCAACCATCTATCCCATAGCTTTAGAGAGGTTAGGTCAGAATGGTTTCAAGATTGATCCTCCATCGAGATCTGGAATGAGGAGCCCTCATTCTTGTCGACCACTAGAGGAATAATGAGAAGATAAGAGATATAATTGGGGTGAGGCCCTCATTCTTAGAGCAATATAGAGAAAATCCGGACCATCGCTAGTGACGAAATTAATATTTACTCTTGTTTTTACGACATTGCCAATATGCTCTGAGAACGTGCGTCTGCATTCTTATGGCTTTTATCGTAAGAATTGATATGGCTGAGACTGGTGAAGAATATGAGGGTGAAAACTATTGCGATGGGAAAATGTTGATACCTTTCAAGTAGTCATTTGGTGGTGAAGATCATATCTCAATATTATTCGAAGAAAAAGAGTATTTCTTCCAACTCTTCAGTTCCCAAAACGCTTAATCGACTTGATTGATTGATTCCTGTTCCCCTTGGGACTGAATTGTCTTGTACAGATTACTTTTCCTGTTCAGTAAACTATCGAGTTTCAACTATCCGAAAATCAAGCAGCGTCCCCACAGAAGAAAACCCAAACCAAACAAATCGCATACCAATATCGACCATCGAGCAAACAAGCGTACGTGATTGAGACCCATCTGGTGCGATAATTGGTTGGGCAATTTTGTTGCCAAACAAGATTAATCAGTTTGTACAGCACCAGATCTAATATACCGTCGCCTCCGTTTTGTTGTTTGGATAAGAGTGAACGTCCTTCGCCTGTCAGAGAAAAAAAGGATCGGTGGAGAAGTTCTGGAGGGTTTCCCGAATATTTGGGACAGTATGGACAATATCAGGAAATGATTATTCTTTCATGCAAAGAGAAACATCGCTCTTCTCCTAAATTGCTTCCCTTCCACTGTCCCCACCCGAGTTTCTATAAAAACTGGGCATAAAATGCAGGAGTTATTTCGAGGCTGTAACTACATGGTGTAGAGATTTATTGTCGAAAATTCAATACTAGTCTGGACGCTGTGGTTCCAGACCGTATCCAACTTATGTCCTTTGGATCCCTGCATGCTGGATACTCATTAAGGTTCAGCTTAACGACAGCAATTACCGTGATTTTCGGTGTAATTCGATTATAATGGATGAATCAGTTCATTGAAATTGCGGTAATTTGGGATCATCGGTGCTCGCTGTTGTTCGATCCTAGTGAGCTATGATCCGAACGTGTTTAACCTCATAGGTAGGTTCTAGAATTATCAACCATGATTTTAATTCGTGAGAAAATGATCAGAAGTTGATTATTGAAGCTCGTCAAACAACCCCAGTTTTATAGTGGTTTATTCGAGAGTTGTTTTTGATTTTTGGTTGAGATTGTTATTGAAAATTCGATACCCTCTACATTCAGAGAGGAACTTTTTTTTCAATTTCTTCACATCAACTCGTTAAGAATATGTTTCGGATCATTTGTATTGCGTCGAACAGTATACAAATCTTCAAAAACTACTAGAAACCAAAGCGATTATTATTCTTAGGCCACTGAGTTTGGAAACACTCTGTAGGATTGAAATCGAAATGGTTGATTCATGATTGGCAATGATGGTGTATTTGATCAGAAAAACCAAATCCAATCTGAACGAATCCTGTCTCGTACAAAAAAATATTTTCTTAACCTAATCAGAGTTTCAAATAAGTTTCAAGTTTTAATTAAGAATCGTATCCAGACTGAATTGTAATTTTCCTTAATTTATAAACCTGATTTTCGGACCCCAATTAAAAGTGCAAGAAATCAAAATCGAGTTTCACAACATAGTGAAATGTTTTATTGTTTGTATTCTGTAGGAATTGTATTTTATATTCCTTCATGATGTTGATGTGTTGCTGCCTATCAAGAACTGATTCCCACTGACTTACGAAGCATTTCAACCCTGCTTTGAACCATTTTGAAACCACCACACTGTACTACTTCTCTTCCCCAAAATCGTTTTTCTTATAAAACCGCCCCCCAAAACCGAATTCTTCCACGTTTCCAGAAACGGTCATCCCAAAGGACCGATCAGAGTCCTATCAGCCGATTTTGATAAATCGTCACCGCGTATTTCAACTCGAACCCTTACACAAGAATCCGACCGGAGACGATAGATGTCTCTAGTAGGAGGTCACATTCCACCATATATCTCCGGATATATGTGACCCATTAACGTGGTAAATGACCGGCGATAGATCCCGAAAAGCTATACAAGCTGTCCGAAAATGGGACACAGTCGAGTAGGAAATTTATAATTATTTGGCGATCTGTTCGGTCATTTTATAATTGGTTGGTTTGTTTGTTTCGTTGCAGTGATAGTGCGGAGATGTGCATGGCAATCAAGAGGGATGATGTTGCAGCAAAATCAGCAAAGTGTTTACTAAGTGAGTTGAATAACAATCTGCAGAGAACAGTTCGAATTAGTTATCGTCAGTACAGATTGTCTGTCTATTAGCGAGATCTGGATTGGCAACTGTAACTTTGAAACCATTGAAGACGCCAACCAAATTCAGCAAAAGCTGTCCAAATGTCAATATGGAGCAGTGACAATCCGGGACTTCAATTCCAATGATTATTTTATTAATTGCTATAACAGTCCCTTCTAGTGTTCTGGGATCCCACTTCTGATTCTCGAAAAACCAATGCGTGAACTTTGAGACACCTTTTATTAACATATAGAACAATCTGGAATAACCACTGACGAATCCATGATTGCTTACTAGGATCTTCCCTTCACTATTATTGTTCCTTGAAGACTGACACTTGACAGACCATAAAAATAATCTTGAATGCTTTGTAGTTGCTTGTTAGAGCATTTTCCAATCTTTTTATTCAAATCACACCATTGTGTTCATGTGGAATCTCTGCGATCCTGGATAAGAATCAAATTACTGAAGACGATTTCGCGAACATCTCAACATCATTCGACGAAGTTTATTCGCGCACCGTCGCCGTTACCTTTGAGGAATAGTCCGGGGAAAAAGTTAGCACGAACGATTCCGGTAAGGGAGAAATTGAACAATTATTCACTGTAAATGTACCGGATGTGATGGAAATGCTCCTTGAATCATGGAATTCGTCCGTACCTCCAATGGTGTGCCTATTTGTGTTGGATAACTTTCTGTGTTGAATTAAAAAAAATACAATTACATTATTGTTGACGTTATAAATCGCGGATAATATTCAGTTATTTATTCACTAAATGTCCTGATACAAAATTAGTGCTGCAATTTTTAGACTTTCCAAATATCGAATGTATAAAAATTTCTGATAATTTTAAATGGATTTCCAGAGCATATACTGTATAATTTCAAAAATTTCAAAATGGTTTCGCATATTTTATTGTATTTGATATAATGTCTTGACATTTTTCATTATGCATAATGTGCATTTGAATTTTCAAGAGAAAATAACCAAAAATCAAGCTTCTGACGTGAAGAAAAAATATTTTTTTTTTGGAATCTCGTTCAATTTTGGGAGAATCCGATCTGTCACTTTGCCTTTAGTTGATGAACAAGAAAAAATAGAAGACCAAATTTGCTCAAAAATTAATAAGGAACTTTCCAACGAAAGCAATGATGTACTATTTCTTCAACCCTTTGTATTTTTTTGGAAATTTCACAATAATTTCTCAGATATCATTGGCTGACTTTTTTTCCAAATCATCACTTTATATCTCATAAATCAAGAAATTCGAGATAAACGATCAAATGAAGTTTATTTTAAGAATGACTATGGATCACTCTTTCGAATAAAAGGAACACCTTGTATAATCCTCTAGGTTTCGATAAGTAAACTCAACGAGACATCTTCTTAGCGCCGGCACGTTTTCATGCTTATCGTAATGCTAATCCCCTCAAATTTCGACCGCACGACTAATCCCCTTTGTCCCGTCCCGCGAAGCATCGTTTAACCCGTTTTTTATTCTACTCTTATTCTTCGTCTTCTTCTTCTTTTGCCATCGAAGAAGATGCGCTCGCTCGGTCGTGGGATCGTACAGAGTAGGCCAAAAAATTCGTAACACAAGCAACATTATTTCATTATGAGAACGGTAGATTTTATAGAATTGCTTTTTTTCTCAAATTAATCGATCTTGAATTTTTTTTTGTATTGTATTGTATTGTATGTATCACTTCTCAGACGAGTGAAAACAACTCTGTTGAATGAAATAAATATCTATCTATATATCTTTCTATTTCATGGATCATCTTATCGATTTTGACATGTGACACGTGACCGGTTATAGGACGACCATTTTTAATTCGCTGAAGTTGGTATCATGGTTGGTTTTTTATAGTTTCGTTATAGTTCAATAGTTCTTTGTAAAGCAGCGTTTTTCATAAAATAAGAGTCATAAATTCGTTTCCTCTACACAGGGTGTATAACAGTCCCTTCTGGTGTTATGAGATCCCACTTCTGATGCTGATTCAAATCTTGACTTCAAGACACCTTTTATAGATTCAGACAACCAGGAAAACCCACAGACAAATACTTTGACACATTTTATCCTAAAAGTGTTAACTTTTGAGATACAGGGTGACGAAATTTTGAAAAAAAAAACAGTTTTTTGGTAATAACTGAGATAATATTCTAGACATCTTCAAAAAATTTGGTACATGTATTCTATGCATCAACGTGCATTTTGTGATGTTCGAAATTTTTCATTTTCTCTACCAGTGGCGTCCGTACGGGTTTTGCATTGAATATTTTTGGAGAAAAAATACTACGTCAAAATAAAAATTACTTTCAAGATCCTCATTCATTATTGAGCAAACTTAATCTAATTAAGAGAAGAAAAACTACAAAAACAACAACAAATAACTTCCAAATAAAAAAAAAAGATAAATGTTGCCAATACTGGTCCGCCCTGTATAAGAAGGAGGTCCTGCATGACTCTCTCACAATTATTCTCGGCGCGTTTTTAGTTTTCAGTCGACCGTAGCCGTTCGCAGAGATTTATCAGCGCCTCGGGCGACTGTGATGGTTGGGGAAGGGGGGGTACAGGGGGGAAGGAGAGGGGGGAATGGACACGAAACGACGGGACAGTATTGGGAATTTTGTGGGAAGGTTTTTGTCTCGGACGGATTTCAACTCACGAACTTTATGATTTGTTTGTATTCGCAGTCACGTGGGGAGACCAAGTGTTCCAAATTAAGAACAGCAATCTTAAACAATAGTTGGAAGTTTTTTGTGGATTATAAGAGCAAAGATCTCCTGCACTGTACAATATTCAAAATAGCTCTTCATTTGAATTCTTTTCCCAATACGAGAAGGAAAAGTTTGCAATACATCATCGTTTCTTTTATTAATGTTTTTCCAATAGATCCCGAACTCCATCTCGAGAATATAATATATATTCATGTCAATTATACTTGACATTTCATTATTTCAGGAGCTTCGCTCATCTCTCAGGGCTTGCATGCTGGTGTGAATACAGGGAAGGAAAACGGAAAGGAATTTTCCGGGCATATTTGATTGATAACGCCGGTGACCTAAATTTTCTCCGGTCACGAAAACACAAGTTTATCTAAGGGAGAAATTTGAAAAGAGGGTTACTTGAATTTCAGTAACGTTATTTTTGTCAAAAATATTATTTTACACTTATAATAATAATGAATTCTTTCAATTTGCATGTTGATTCAATTCAAATTATAAATTACTGTGAAAAAATAAACAAAATAAAGAAAAAACGAAAATGTATTCGTGTTAAATTTCAAATCAGATATCATTAGGTATTTTTGGGGAATTTTGAGACCTTCAAATCGCTATCAGAGTTTGATATTTTCTCGCAAATAGTATCTGACGAAAAGAAATCTGTAATATCATAGTTGCCATATGCCAAAATTAATTTGTAGACACAGGAAACTAGTTGGAAATGAGAATTGTTGATTTGATGAAATATTGACAGTATTGTTATTGATTCAGAATTTTTCAATAAATAGTCAGCTCATGAAACAATCAGTTATCGTATTAGATATCTAACTTATTAATTTATTTATATATTGAGATTTATAATACATATTGAATATAATGAATGACAGATAATGAATCAAATAATTCATAATTTCATGAATAATCAATATTCATTTCGTTATTATGTACGTATTGTATTTATTTGTCAAATGTGCATAAAATCATACTGAGGACATTTGATATTGAAGTAATGAACTTTTTTTTCAAGGATACTCCGAAAATTAAAGTTAGGGTTGAGAGTATAATCCATATTATTTTGAATATTGCTTTTAATTTAATCAAAAATTTATACACCAAAATTGGATAACAGTTGAACAGATTTTTCAATATTTATCGAAATTTCAACAAACTAAGTAGCGGTTGAAATATTCCTCTCCAAATAAATTTGGCATCGTTGTGAAGTCACCGTGAAGTGTTGCCATAATTATAAATATTCTCAGCTCTGTCTTAATTAATTAGAAGTTTATAATTTTGCACTAATTGTAGATATTGGAAAATAAACAAATCTCAAAATTCAAAATGAAACGTTCTACTTCTTTTTTGCCGAGAAATATCAAGTCTTCAAGTATTCAACAGGTATTGTTGGACAAATGAAGGAAAATAAGAAGAAAAATCACTAGAATTCACTAGGTATGAATCGAAAAAAAACACCATTCAATAGAAAAAAACTTTCTCTCGAGGGAAAACTGGATTTTTGTGCAAGTTCGAACACAAGATATCAATATCGGTATCCGAAGACAGAGTAGAATAGAACTCCTATCGAGCAGCCCCAATTAATTCAGCTTTCAGCGGTGAAATCGAGGAAAAATCGCAGCACATTTCAACCAAGCTCCGGCAGTAAACTTCGTCGCCGGAGATTTCCTTTGAATCGCGGTTTTCCGATATATTTTCATTCCGGCATTGAACGTCTGCTTGCCCATCACGAATCGTTACAACCGAAGAGTAGGCGACGAATGAAAACAAACGATGCTCGCCAACGCGTTCTTGGCGTCTAACGGAAATCGGGTGTCTTTGTATACCGTGATTTCTTCCCGGATAGGAAATTTATTGGCGGAAACAGTGGCGTCGATTAGGTGTCTAGTGCCAAAACGATACTTAAATTATCAAATGGTCAATATTTATTAAAGCACACACTGATTTACGCTTATTTATACAGGGTGATTCATTAGGAAATTAGCATACTGTATTTTTTCAAATATTGTACCACCTTTTCTATGAAAAAAAATCAATCAATACCAAACATTTTTCTTGGGAAAGGTTTTTTTGCTCTTTTCATGTCTCCAAACGAATTTTCGAAATTTCGTCATACAGGGTGCTGTATTGAACTGATGAAGTTCCTTTAATTTTTTCAACTCCGTACCTGGATTATTAGTTTCATTCATTCGGCACTCGGTTGCATACAGGATAATGAGTCTATGTTGTGAAAATGAATACAATATACAATGCGGATCGTAAGTTATGAGTCATTGAAGAAATAGGAGAAATACATAAAACAATCTGTATCTCGCTTATACAGGGCGCTATACCCATCATATAGGGTTCTTCAGAACCAGCTAGGCGACCTCTACCTACCCTTACAGTATGCCCATTTCCAGATTAATCACCCTGTATATTCATCCACACAATTCAAATTTATACTGTCGAAAACCATTTTCGAGTGGTACGCCACTGGCACATTCAATCGTTTTTCTTTTTCATCCATTATTGCGGCAAGACAAGAAACACAGATTATCATGAAGTCGATCTTTATGATTGGAAATCGCATATTGTTCCTTATTTTGAAGCCCCGTCCAATACAAAAGTGGTTTGGGATTAATCCGTAACTTTTTTGCTTAGCGAGAAAAAAATTCGAGTAGAAATGAAGAAGAATAAACATTGAGGAATTTACAGTGGAACAGTTAGAATATGCAAATGATATTACAGGATTGACAGTATCGTCTTTTATAATGGGCAACTTGTTTATTTGACTATTTTTTCAAAATTATCGATTTGATTGAATATCATCAGATATAAAAGTACAGTACTCATGAAACTCCCCCTCATGTTACCAATAAACATCAAAATAGCAATTAATTAAATTAGTGGAGCATGTATTGAATCATATTTAGGATACGTGGTGCCACAACTCCGAATATGCAAACCTCGTAGAGTATTCAATAATTTCACAAAAAACACTTGATGTGAGAGATAGAATAGCAACAACAATGTTATGGACACCAATTTAACATTGTTTATTTCAAGTATCGTAAAACGTGGAATGGTAGAACGTGAAGTTCAGGTTATCTACAATTACATGTAAATTTTCGATGCTTTTAATAGGCAACACGATATCAATGAAAGATTGCTTTCAAAGAATGTTATAAAACGTTTTTTACGAGCGGCTGTAAACTGATAGGTATCCATTTATTCCATTCCATTACATTATCAAAGAATCGATTATGTTGATGAAATACTATGATGAAGGGTCTATCGAGTGAGAGGTTCAGTAGGAATTATTTCAGTTTCAATTTGAAAAAATTTCAGGAATTTTTTCGTAAATTATGGAAATCGACTGAATTTTCCGATAGTTTGTATAATAAGGACGTAAATAATCAATTTGGTAGCTTGAATTCAAAAAATTACTGCTATTGGCCAACGAACATAAGCGATACGCCACCTGGTGGCACTAAAAATAACTAGAAATGTGTTTGGTAAAATATTTTGTTGATTTTATACTGAATTTGAATAGATAGATGAAATTTTGTTTCCATTGAAGGTCATAGTCGAGCATAGTATTTTTAAAAACAAAATTGAAACGAGATCTCACCTTATCTATTTATTTGACACTTCCCAAAAAAACAGCAGAAAAAATAAATACTATAAACTCATAATTCATTCCATAACTAAACCATTTTCTTGTCAGCAGGGGAATAATTCGATTTTCTCCATGATTTTATTTGTCCAGCATTAAAAACTTCTTAATTTTTATGAACACTTCTGAAAGTTTTTGTGTCTTCAAAGTGCCCTAAACTAAATCTTGCCATTCGAATCTGAAAACAACACAAATTATCAGAAGCCTGTATATATTTTGATCAAACCATTCACAACAGTATTCTAACCTCGTATTATTTTTAATATAATACAATGAATGAAACAAATGATAATGCTTACCACACTTAGAAAAGTGAAAATACATACACATTGACGCCTATAGCTCACTGCAAAAGTCTGAAATGTCTTTATTTTCATTATAAACTCACACTTTATTAACACTGTGGCGCTGCAATCTTGAATTCATTTGCCAATTGTTTATAAAACGATAAGCTAAGACACTATTATGGAGAATTTTAAAAAGAAATCATATGAATTCATCACATTGTTTTTTTTTTCAGGTTTTATTTGACTCACATTCTCCTTGACACTCTGTATATCATTCAGATTCTAGAATTTTCCTCCAGACAAAACGTCGTAGAAGAAGAATAGCACTAACTCACAAGTCTATTAGAAAACTCAATTTTTATATTTCGAAAAATGTTGACCTCCAGCTACAATTCCTAACCTCAAAAGCCGCAACTCTCAAAATCGTAATTCTTAACAAAACGGCGTAAACTTCTCAAGGACCTCATGCTCGCGCGACCCTCAAGGGTCAGGAGGTTCATTATCCTTTTACTTGGACGAGGCTCGAGCGTTACACTCCCCTCCATCCCCTCTCTTCTTCTCTCTTTTCTCCCACATGACCTACTTTCCCCCCATTTAAAACAAATACTTCATTGTTTTCCACCTGGTCCTCGAAAATATATGGGGAACGGTTTCGGTGTGTCGAGTGGTTCTCCTTCTGCAAGGATATCGATTGCTTCGACACTGTGGTGGGGTGAGGAGGATGTCCTGTTGAGGTGGGTGAGATGTCCTTTTTTTTTCGTAGAGTAAAAGTGCGATTCGAGAGTTTCAGGACAATTGACAGGACAGCAGAATTGAATAAAAAGGACAGTTGACAGGACAGGAAAATTGAATGAAAACTGTTAATTTTCTTGGGAAAGTTCAATCATCATTAATTGGTTTCCAAAAAAATAATATCTAGCTTACAGTTTCAATGGGGAAGACCACTAAGTGATGAAATCCTTCCAAACCTCTCTTAATCGATGAATAATGATAGTGGTTCAGTGTACATCCAATATCAAGGATCAAAATAAAAGCAACTAAATTCTACAGCGTTTTGAAATCAGCACATCCATTCGAAATTTAAAAACGCCAGGAATAAGTGGGCGGTGCTAGGAGCGTATGACGTGCTAAACCCTAAGGCTATCTTTGTCTGTTTCCATATATCTTTTGCTCACACCATGTGCAATGTTGTCAAGTTTTCTTGTGAATTACTCCTTATTCCTTTGATATATTTTCTCAAAAACGTATCGACAAGTGATAACTATATCATTTTATGATAATTTGAGGTAAAAATACCATTTATATTGTATTCTCTTACATCTTTCATTCTAAGAATAAGTTGTGCTATTTTGTTGCGTTAACACAGCAAGATTTATCATGGAACAATTATCTATGATTTGACAGCTCAAGGTCGATGGGCGTGTAGGGTTAAGCACGTCACACTGCGTTACACCAATGAGAGCAACCTTTGAAAATGGCGCATGAAGTTGTATGTTCGAAATCAATTCCGTTTATTTTATAATTTTATTCATGGTACAGACCGAATAAAAAATACAAAAAAAATAATATCAGTGGTCTCCCCCATTTAAGGTAACTCCGTAGGAAAAATTCATTTCATAGAAAAGCAAATTTGCCAAATCTGGTATGACTAACACATTTTTCAATTTCAAATAGTGCACTGAATCCTCTAGTTCGTTTTTCCATTTTTTTCCTCTCGATTCGACGTGAAGTGACAACAATTAATTGTGGTGATTTTTCTGCTCAGTTCAATTAGAAGCGGAGACGGGCCTGCAGAACGGATTAACGACGTTTAATTGTTTTTTAATGAAAGCACGAACGGTTGGGCGAAAGAAAAAAATAATACGTGGATCGGCCCATTATTGTTCGCGGAAAAGTCGATCAACTGCGATCCGGAATTTTTCCATGCGAAAACACGTGCCAACAACGGATTATTTCATGATTCTTGGGAAGTTTTGAGGGCTCAGCATTTCGATTCGTAGGTCGGGCTGATAAGGCGCCGAATAAACTGGAAAATAATGTGGGAAAGATCAGGAGAAAATTCACAGCAAGAGAAAATGAACGATTTATAATATTTTCAATATTTTATTGGTAATATTTAGCATAAAAACTTATAAACATCGAATGTTCAACTCTTTTTCGTCATTTCTTTGGATTCTTTTCTTCAAACCAACAAAAACTGCTGCACTTAAAAGCCTCAACTCAAGTTGTAGTAGCGCCATCTATGTGTCAGCCTAGGAACTTTCTAGCCCACTTGATACCTTCAACAATTAATTTCTGGTCATTTAAGGGTCAGAAAATCCCCCTAAAGTTACCCAAAAAGAAATATTCTAGAATTGCAACTGACAAAAATAGTTCAGTGGTCTATTATGAATGCTCTGAATTGTATTTTATGCGGCTCCATACGAACAAACGTGTTTTCCATAAGTATTTCAGTAGTGCATCAGACTCTTCCCATGAAGATAAATGGCAGCCGTGCCGTCACGTGATTTGCGATCGTAACTACCCATTTGGAGAAAAATGCACGGCTATAAACCGACTTTCTTGACACGGCTTGGCACAAATCTATGATAAATAACCTAATAAAGGTATCGGTTCTCTCTTGCCGAGTTTTATAGTCGTCGGATTATGGTGCTATGTTTTCTTTCTGTTATAATTCGATTCGAAATCGCGCTCCACTCTCATTACATCGATCTCTTGGATATTTTCAAGAGTACACAGTATGGAAAATTACACTAGCCAACAGAAAATTTGCGACTTCAATTAGGTTATGTTTACATTATTGTTCGCTGCCGAATTGAACGTTCGGCTGTGGTCGGCTTCTTTCGCAGCATTAAGATGCCTATAACTATGGTGAAAGCAGTCCCTATCTCGATCCGTGACCAAAACGCCTCGATCAAAACGCATATTTTCGAACTGAGACGTATGCTTTTTTGAATCACCACGGATGGCGACACCGTCGGCGGTATAATAATGCAAAATGCAACGTTGCTAATTGTTAATGAAATACACCCCAGTAGTTTGTCTACAAAGTTTTGATTCGACAGTGTTTCACGAATCTGTAGGGATAAAAAAACGTAGAATTGTATTTTGAAGAAGAAATGTACCTTTGGCTTTGTTGGAAGCGACTATTTTTTTGCGCAGAAAACGTGAATTATTTATTTTAGAAGCGGCAACCCTGACTTCTAATGCTCGTCAGTTCAGTTGCCAATCAGATTAAAAATTACAAATTCTCGTGAAAATATCCTCTTTTATTGATTCCTGAATATACACACAGTCGAAAAATTGAATGGAAGATGTTTTCAAAATACTCGTAAATGTTTTCCCAATGCGAGAATCCATTGTTTCCGAACGGTTTCGTCCCATGTGAGTAATGAAAAAGTAAATTATTGATTCCAACTCCAAAAACCAACAAATTACCTTCGGAATTCCATAAAGATGACGAGAGACGATTTCTTCTTGTCCACAAACTATACAAAACTTCATTTCAACTAAAAAACACCACACAGCAAAAAACAAACGGCTACAAATTCAAAAGTAGGTCAATGAACTAGAGAAGTTTGGATTTCCCGCCAGTTCTGACTGACGTGGAAGAAAACAATGTCACCGAACACGATTGTGTCGCCATCTCACGACGATTCTATAAGTATCCGTCTAGGATGTGTTCCAAGAAATTTCCATCGACACTTATTTGGACCCACAAACAATTGAAGAGTGGCTTCACCATCATGTAGACACCTCACATCGCATCTATACGTCAAACGTATCTCGTGCGCATGTGCAACCTCAAGTGTCTATTGTGTTTCTGTAAAACTGCTAAGGTTGTAGGCGTGAGCCCCTCTTGAGGAACACTCAGTATCGAGCACGCTCATTTTACAATCCATTGGCGAAGAAATGATGTAAAATTTCCGATTTTTCGTTGTGCTCGAACTAATTTCGTTTCCAGCATATGCTCGTGAATAAATGATGCGAAAATTATGTAACTCCTTTGATTTTGATGGCTTCCAGCCCTGAAAACATTGAGTAGGGGAGACGGAATCGCAGAATAGTTTTCCCGAAGAGGTATCAGGGTGAATATAAATCACAATGGAGAGTCATCTCTAGCACCCCTGCACTTATAAAACTCTGCTTTACATAATGTAGAGCTGCGGTTTCCAACGAAAAACACCCGAAGAATGGTTATAAATTCAATAAACAAAACCGTAACGCATGCTGATATCATGGCGTGAATTTTGAATGTTTAGTTGATTTTTGACAGATGACGGATGACAGTGGCATTTGGTGAAGCTGCATTGGACCAAAACAACGTTTTTGGAATAGGTGTAACACATCCAAGCGTAACAGCTGTCAAAAATCAACTGAACATTCGAAATGGCTGACTTTGTCAGCATAAGTAAGGGACATGAGTACCAACATAACGCCATAAAAAACAAACGATTAAACACACGTGGAGATTCAAAATTCGCGTCACTGGGAGACCTGATGTTCAATTGACGTACAGCCATTGACGTCAAAATGAGCGAAGCCCAAAAAATCTTTCCAAACAAAGAAATATTGCATTGTTTTCTCCATAAGAATTTTTATAAGAATGACTTTTAGAAGGACTTTACGAGTATATCACCATATACAAACAGTTTTATTCTTAGTTACAATTGACAGAAGCAAAAACGTGAAATAAACGCTTTGTTTGAAAAGGTTTTTAAGCTTGTGACGTCAAGACTTAGGCTGTTCATTCATGCAAAACTAGGAACTCTCCTTGATTCGCTGTAAAAACTAGCCCAACTGTATCTTTCATCAACGCACAGGCAGCCATTCATTCCTTTCTCAACGACGAACTGAGAGACATTCCCGACACCATGGCTAATTGCAAATTGCAGCCGGTTTTTGCATACCTAATGTAGCAGACACGTTCGAATACAACCTCTTACTGATGTATGCATTCAACAGATATCTTCTGAGTGCTCCGTTTGTGCTTGTGTGGAATATAAATTGAGCTTCGTGGGTAAAAGTAGGAAGTCGTAGTAGTCGTGCCTAAAGAAAGAGATTATCTCGGAGCATACCAACCAGCTGGAATGTCCTTTCGACTCTTGGTGAGTGGTTGATTGGCCAAAATAGACCAGGCTTCTATTTCGGAATTATTTCCAAATTTCTCATAGATTTCTAAAATATTATCTCAGTTATTATTAAAATACTGTTTTTTTTTCTTCGGAATTCTATCACCCTGTATCTCAAAAGTCAACACTTTTAGGACATACGTTTATGGGAAGTTTTTTCACAAAATGTGTCAAAGAATACTACCACTTAGGTTTATTCGAATTTGTCTTGCTCCATTGGTCATCAGAAAGGAGTTTTTGGGGAACAAATTAATGAATTCTACTACTCTCAATGAAATAACATTCATTTCCTTAAATGCCTGAGATAACTAGGTGAAGCTTTCGATATAATGTCTAAGTGAACGTTCGGTGAGTCCATAACAACAACAATAAGTTTTATATTAACCAAACTTCATGACCATGTAGGTATCAGCTTTCATGTGGCTTTGAATACTCTAGATTAGTTCTACACATTTAGTTATGTAACTAACATGATCTGGTGTTGGTGGTTAACAGACCCATAACTAACTTGGCGAAGAGGTGGTCAGAAGTTGGTTGGTGTAAATTTCGATATTTGATATTACGAGAAGGTTTTCATTCAAACAATATTCAACTCAAGATCAAGAACTCGATTGAGTGCATAAAATAGTCTTATAATTTTTTTGTTCTGTGAAATGTTGCCCTGACAGCTTGCAAGGACCAGAGAAGCTTCAACAACTCATTTTGTATACAGGGTGATTCACCTCACCGGTTCATTAGGAGTTTATGGAGAACTGATAGAGATATCAACTTGAAATTTTGGTGGGTGCTACTACTCAATGTGTTCTATTTTCTTAAAATATTTTCAGTTCGCTGTTACTTACGGTTAAACCGGAAGTGATGTCAACTTTGTTTTTTCAAAAGAAACACCCTGTTTATTTTTAGGTTTTCGAATTCTACGAAAAATTCTGGACCTGTTGCATTTTGAATTTTCTTCCTATCGTGACTTGTTTTCAAGATATTCCATTTTTACGAAAAATTTCGACAGATGGACCAGCTGACTAAAATGTCCATATTATATTCAATTTTCCAGATTTAAGGTTCAATCTCCGTATACACATCGATGGAAGAGTGTTCTATCAGGTATTGTTTAGAGTGTTCCAAAATATTCAACAGGGTGTTTGGTATTTCAGTTCACTTTCTGTGAAAAGGTGCGAAAATCAAGGACACAACTCTGTACTGGTCCCTCGTGTGATCCCGAATCGATTTTCCTGCACACATCGGGAAACTTTACCGGCTATCCAACCAACCCCATTCGAGACCCATACCTCATCGAATAACCCCCAGAAGGGCTCACCAAAGGGCCCAAATTACCCTCATCTAATTAATACAAACAAATCGAGCAGAAATTAGGACATATTTACCTGTTGTTTGAAATCCCGATTCGGAGAAATATATAAAGACAATTAACCTCAGTTCTACCTCGAAGAGAAATATGAGAAGGCTAATGCCTTTTGATAAACGACCCAAAGGGGTGCATGAAATATGAAGAATTCGGAATATTTCCTGTGTGGGGAAAGGTCACGCGACCTAGGCTGAAAGGGTCATGGTTACAGGTTACAGGTCCGTAATTTCGTTCGAGGGCAAAAGGAAAACTTGTTGTGGGAATTTTACGAGGTGAGAGGAAAAGACTATCAAAGAACAAATAAATCGAAGACGAAGTTAGTTTGCGATGTCATCGGGAGAATACTATAGATATAGTCTCTTCAATTCAGCTTGTGAATGGAAACAAATATTGCAATAAAACTCAGAACTCAACTCAAAAAAAAATAGTCCATGGAAAAAATGCCTTTCAGTCTAACTATAACATGATTGGCAACATCGCACCTGTTGCTTATGTGACGTAACCACAACAAAATGCCAATGGAGATGAATAACAAGATATGAATCAAGTCCAACTTTTGTCGACGCCAATATACAGAGTGAATAATCAGCTGATTCTTCGAATGAACAACTTTAATGAATTTTTGGCTTACGCTACAATAATAATGTGTTTTTTAGTATCGAGTTACTATGTATTAAATTTCAGCAGCTTAGTAATTTGATATAGCTCTCAGAATTTAATGGGTGACTGCATTCACGGACCAGTCAATTTAAAATACAATAAGAAAAAGGGCATTAAACTAATATTGGAGTATGAACGTAATATTTTTCACATTTGTTGGTTAATTTAGTTTTGATTAGGTTAGATTTTGTTAGGTTAGGTTAGATTAGGTTAGATAAGGTTAGGTTAGGTAAGATTGGGTTAGGTTAAGTTAGGACAACATATACAACGCTCAAGATTCAAAGAAAAAATATACAAATCTCGTACAGTTACGAAAAAGCAAATGATGTCATTGATAGAGTTCCTTAGAGGTTATAATACGGTCCCGGGTTACTTCTACGTCACCGTACTTCCCAAAAGAATCGGGAAAAATTCTATTTGCTGAATTTTCCGAGATATTTATGACCGCTCATAATTCATCCGTCACATTATGCAAAAGAGAACGTTCTCCTAGATGGAGGAAGCTCCAAAACGTGACGTCCTATATTAGTAATAATGAAACTTCGCTCTTTTATCACCTCCAGTTGATTTATCGGTTGGAGAAAAGTATTTTTCATTCCGCCATTTGCCTGTTACGAATAATATCCTCCTCCGAGATATTTGAGACGAGATAAATCTACAAGGTGTTTGTTGAGGTATAAGCAATACCTTGAAAAAACACTTTTTTTCAAAACTACCCCATTTCGTTAATTTTTGATGTTTTTCAAAAATCTTAGGTCATTGTATAGGAAATATCTTCAACTTTGATAAGCTTTTTGATTTTTTTCCTTTCCGCAACTCATTTGGCCGGAATCATGTAAACAATTGGGCAACTTTTTTTGGCAGCACATAACACCGTTATTTTTGAATATTTTTGAAAGAAAAAATTGCTGAAAATAGCTAAAAATATACCTTATCATGTCCAAAAAAATCAGAACATTCCTTCGCGTACTTTCTTTAAAAAAATCGCGGAAATCGCCTAATTTTCCATGAGTTCGTCTGAATCGTCCAAACTATTTGAAGAAAGGGTTCAACATTTCAACCTCTCCTCCCTTATCACCTCAAAATTTTTGAATTCCCGACAGCTCGTATACAACTAATTACCCAAGACAGGAAAATAAAGATCTCAAATTGATTACCCCCTGGAAAGTCGTTAGCTTATCTTCGTTGGAAAACTTTTACGCCAACTTGAAACGTCTCAATATTCCCGATTACTGCATAAAACAATGGTGACAGGTAGATGATGGATCACCGTGAGCTTCATTAATTTCCCCAACCAAGGTCGTTAAGTGAAAATGTGTTATCGGAAAACAGAGAAAAAAAAAGAGTCCGGGTCGGTGTTGTCGGAGACTTGAAAGTTATTTTCCGGCACGACAGAAAGGAATTAATGACTGCTGGATGAAAACACGAGTTAGAATCAGTCGGTAGACTTTGATGTATCAATTTAATCTTTGTAGAACGGTATAGACTATTAATTCAAGGTGGATAAGTACGTAGTGCTCAGGGAGAGACTTGGCAACAAGTAGAACACCCATTTTACCATTGATTTTTTTCGTTGGCACTCCTGATAAGGTCGAAAACATTTCTTACGAATGTCAAATTTGTTTCAAAACGTGGTTTCTTCGAAGGATTGTGATAGTGATGACATTTGAATCGAAAATGTTGAAAATACCTGATTGAAAAGTATTACAATGAATAAGAGCTGTTTCAAATTGGGTTAGGTTAGGTTAGCTCAGGTATTAGTTGGGTTAGGTCATTGTTATTTTCAAATTTCATCTTCATCTCATGTGGTGCATATCAGAAAAACATTTTTGTTCGTTCAGGTTGTCCAAGCAGTTGTGACGTCATAATGGCATTCAATTTTTTTGCATTTTTGGCGAAAAATAGATTCGCCTGAAATTCAATCTGTCCAAGATGAGCTGAGTACGGTCCTGAACATTACTAGATTGATTCTCGAATTCATGAAAGTATCAAAAAATATCTTCGGCAACAGATTATCTCAATTTAACCAAGACAACGCCTTTACAACTTTCTAAATTGAAATTTCTGGCTCATATTTCTCTAATTGTGATTCGAGAATTTCTGATAGGTCCAGAATTCACAGGAATATTCAGAAATAATGACGATGCTTTCACGAATCTCAAATCGTAGCAAAAGTTTTTCATCAAAAACTCGTCATTTTCATAACCATACTAACCATTTAAAAAAAAACGATCGAACAATTCATTTATTCAAGATGTTTCAGATAATAACAACAAAAAGCAGCAATATGATTTATTTTTGGATTGAAAACCAAAATGTCACTACAATTTCAACATAATCACAGACTCTCAAATCAATCTTGATTGATTTACATTATCGATATCGTGGGGAAGAGCGAGAGACCAACAGCTCACAGTGGAATCCGAACCGACGAAAAAACGCTTCCATACCGGTCGAGCTCAGCTTTTCCAACTCATAATTGTGCTTTCCGTGAACATTGTCGCTTCCTAGAAGGAGTCTCCCTTTTGGCTCGACGGGGGAATTCGAGCTGTTTGCTGTGCCTTCAAGGGTGAAGGGATTGTTTGCGCTTAGTATTGGAAAGGAATATAACGCCGTCGGTCGAACTTTCAATATCCTGCAAGTTCGGTTTATCTTGAGACTTATACATACCAAAACGGATACGCAGGGATTCTCATCTATTATTACGATCACTACTTGTGTAAACAGAACTTTGAGAAGTTAGGGTTCATATTCATGGGAAAGGTTGGACTCCTAGGTCGCCGGTCCTAACACCGATTGACTCATTTTACTACTAGCATCGTACTATGGACTGATTTGAATCGACAGTGATTTTTGACAGGACAAACGAGTGGAAGAAGTGAGAAGAGAGGATCTAGAGAGAGAGAAAGGAAATTATACACTCTCGGAAAATTGTTGACATCATATTGAGTATTCTTGAATATATTTAGTATGAAATGACCCATGATTGGTTGAGAATTGTAAAATTGGCATTGAAAAAACGACCAATTTTTTACCCTAAAAACAACACTTTCTTCAAAACTACCCCCTTTCGTTAATTTTTGATATTTCCCAAAAATCTTAGCTCATTGTATAGAAAATATCTTCAACTTTGATAAGCTTTTTGTATTTTTGCGTTTCCGCAACTCATCATGTAGAGCAACTTTTTTAGGCATCTCCGAAGACAGCAAGCACATAACTCCGTTATTTTTGAAAAAAAAATCTCTGAAAGTAGCTGAAAATATACCTTAACATGTTTTAAAAAAAATCAGAACATTCCTTGGCGTACATTCTTTTAAAAAAATTCGTGAAAATTGCCTAATTTTCCATGAGTCCATGGACTTTTTTGAATTGACAGTGATTATTGACAGGACAAACGGATGGAAGGAGTGAGAAGAGAGGATATAGAGAGAGAGACAAGAAATTATACACTTTCGGAAATGACAAAAGTGTGATATGATCTGAGCCTTCAAAATACCTGGAATTTTCAGATTGACGTGATGCGAACAGAACCTTCAAATTTTTTGAGTAGGTTAACACTTTAAGTTTCGTAAATAATTCATCTACATTATTACAATCCAATGAGTGCGAAAAGGATAACCTGTTGAAAATTGCGAGAGCATTATAGCTTTCTATAGTTTTCCCTGTTACTCTAATAGAATCCTGAATATACTCCCAGATACATTTTTTCTGAGACTGTACAGATGGCGTAAATAGGTGTTTTATGTTGTATTCATTTAAAAAATTATAAATCAGCTTTTTTAATTTCGTATAATTCCTATATCATTATGTTTACATTGTTGATATAAAAACAAATGAATTTCTACTTTAGCAACGTCACTTCACTTGTCAAAACAATCTTCATAAACGGAACGACCACTTTCATCAATTTATATCATTGTGATAGCAGTTGGCGATGAAAAATTTGTTTACACACGATTCCGGACTCAGACTGTCAACTGTCGGTCTGTCTATCTTCGTGCAAATAAATTAATTAATTGGTGTGTGTGTGTGTGTGTGTACAGATGTTCTCTCTCCGAACATTTATCGAAAACATGCGGGTGACGAGCTCTGGATTCTTGATGAGGTGTTGATAAATGAGTGACTGTCTTTTGTTTCGCGGCGCCCTCTCGATGTTTGTGATGTCATTCTGGTAGGCAGCCTAGAATTAGTGCAGAGAAGAAGTGTGCCAATAAATGGGTGGAAATTGGATGTTTACAACTGTGTTTCGATCAAAGAAAAAATTAAATACGAGATGCTAAAAGAACAGGAAAATTAACAGTATTTTTTTGTGATTTTTGTATCAGAAAAAGCTGATTTTTGCGAAACAATGAGTGAACATGATTTGCTTGTTTATTCGAAACGAGTTATTGACACATTTGACATTGACAACTTCCTGGAAAAATTGTTGTTCCACTTCAAAGTTGAAATTTTACCTTGTTTTCTTGGACGTTTTCGAACGAGATTTTACAGCTTCCTGGCAAAATTCATCAACGAAATATGGAGAAAATATTCACCATGCTTCAATTCTCAAATAAACATTGATAATATAATATTTTGCACTTCAAATCCATCAAATTATTGTGGTTTGACATTCACATGCTGTCGAATCTGAATATTCGAAAAATACTGCTTTTTCAATGTTTCCTTGGAACGAATACATAATTAACATTTTCCTAATATACAAGGTGTCAAGTTCCCAACAAATATCGTAATTCTATTAAGTACATTTAAAGAAGTTATTTATAGAACAGTTGTTGAATTTTTGATTAAAGAACATATCACAATTTGATTGTATATTATAGTAATAAAATGTATATGTATATACAAATATTAAAAAAAAATCTGTGGCAAAAAAACTTCGGTTTAATGCCAAACCCAAAAAAAAAAAAAAAAAAAAAAAAAAAGGTGTCAAGTTTTTGAAGAAAATTGCTAAAAAGCTGTTAAAATCTTGCACAAGAAGTGAGTCAAAAAAGAAGGTGAAATTTCAACTTTGAAGTGAAATGTCTCGAAAAGTATCATTTTCCCCACGATAATAGTGTGAAATCGTGTTTTTGGACCAAAATACGTTGATACTAAAAAAAAATCATCAAAATCCATGCCGCCCAAATTTTTACACTGTATTTAATTCGGACCAATGATAAATAATTCCACAGCAATTCGTGATTTGATTTGAGTCACGATTAAAATTGAAAAAAGAAACGTTGATTCACGATTTCGTGGCAACCCTGCTTCCCCTACCTACATTTTATTTTGCGTGTACAAAAGTTCATCGACCCTATACCACCGACACTATTCAGAGTGCAGTCGTATAATGCCCTCAAGGGTCGAAAGGGATTGTTTGCAATTCGCATCGAGGAGAAATATAGCCGATGGACGAAGTTCGAGTACTTTAATCTTTAGTTCTGTACGGGAAATTCGGTTTGGATGAGGTTAGGGTTTTAGTACGGGCGATGGTGCGACAAAATTTATTATTGATCATAGTTTGGTAGGGCGATTTTCTCTCTTTTTTTACGATTAGTGTTCAACAAACACTGGAGATGAATGCTTTACTGGATGTTTGACTGTTGAAATATACAGTGACGTTCGTAAGGTACGCATCAAATAGAAACAATGTTTATTTGTATTTGTTCGAAAAAATAAAATTTGACATCAACTCAGGCATAAGGAATTTCAGTTTTTACGGGGTGTTTCGGAATTGCACGGCAATATTTCAGGTACGTATTCTCTGGTACGAAATAAGGAAAAAAGTTCCTATGAGCGTGTGGCCGATCTCGATCATTAGCGGAGTTACAGGGTGTTGAAAGTGAAAAAAAAGAGCTCGATCTATTGCAGATAGAGCTTCCAAATTTTGTATGAGTATCAAGCAATAGATGCTGCTTGATATGAAAGTGGATGATTTCCAAATACCATACAGGGTATTGCATTTTTCCAGGTCTCAATCCATAAAAGCCTTGAGAAAAATTTGTTCGTACGCTACTGGTGAATTTTAATATTTTTCTCAAATTCTTCAACCTATTACCTAAATTTTGTCTCTCTTGACTTTTGGTCGAATCCCGTTCAGTTTCCTCAGAAATTAATTGATTTATAAATTGGCTCAAAGTTACATACTGTGAAATGTTTATATATTTTGATATTTGATTTTAATTGAAGCGTCAAAATCAAATAAACAAGAAATTTATTGAAAAATGTTCAGAGGAAATGTTCAAAGTGGCCTCCATTTCGTTGAATGCAACATTGAGCACGACGAATCCATTGGCACTTCGACTCAACACCCTGTAACTCCGCTAATAATCGAGATCGGACACACGTTCATAGGAACTTTTTTTCCTTATTTTGTACCAGATAATACGTACCTTAAATATTGCCGTGCAATTCTGGAACACCCTGTATAAATGTTCTTTTCCAAAATAATAAAAATCTTGAAAATTATATCTTTCGAAAAATAAATAACACGTTGCTGAAGTGTCATATAAATACCGTCAGCTATAAACAAGTATACCAAGTGTTGTGCATATAAATAACTAAAATTCCAAACTCAAAAATAATGCATCAGTATGAAATTCAAACAATCACCCGTACTATCACGGCACATTGTCGGAGGTCGGGTTCCTATTCAGTTTCAACGACGTTATCGTCCATACAAAAGATCCTACTGGAGTGGGAGTCTGGAATTAGAACGAATTCAACGTACAGGGTGTTTTGAAAAGACATCGAGTGTCCCATCGAGTGCGTTCGCATGAAAATAATGAAAATACGTGACTTGGAAGTTTGGTTTTCGATGACTACATACGTTTGAAATGGATATCATTGGCAGTGATATCAAATGATGAATCGGAGAAATGTTTGTCAGCACAAATAATGGTGCCATCAATCTTTGTAACGATGCCTAATGATGTCGATGAATAAGACGTGTCTGTATGTTATTTCTGATGATTCAAAAACTCGGAATATAGCTGAAGATGTACTTTACTACTTTATGTTCATGTTGCAATTGAAGATATTCTACCGAGTGACTCCTTTTAAAAAATTTGCCAAAATTGACTAATTATTCATAAGTCACACTGTATATTATAATAATATTGAATGTAATATATCCTTTTTTGATTTTTTTTCGTGGGTTTATTTGATTTGGCCATTGTTCTACGAACAAGGCGAAATGAGATGAAGAAAATGCATCATTTATTGTTTTGTGAAAGCAAATGAATGTTTCGAGACATATATTCAACTTCAGACGATTGTTTTACGATAAATAAACATTCCTTTTATCGAAGAATTCGGAATTCAAGAAATACACCACAGTTATTATTTTAAAAATAAAAATACAAGTCATATTGGGCTGACTGTTCTTTCCATAAACATCGTACCCACTACAGTACGTTTTATTATAGCGAATATTTACTCTTGTAATTTAAAATCAACAATAGAGGCAAATTTCGTTGATATAACAAAACAAATATGCGATATTTCTGTTTTGTGTGTATGTGTGTGTATAAACAGTGAATTTGCGGTGAATCAATACGCCTGAAAACCTATTTTACATTCAATTTTCCAGTTGGAAATGAAAAAGGTCGGTTCACGGAGAGAAATATCTCCATGCGAGCAGGTGTTTCCACAGCAATGGTGGAAATATAACATATGCGTGTTCGTATATTTGAGACAATTCCACACGAGCCACCCAAAGTCCATGATCAAGGATGATTCATTTCCATAAGACGCAATATTGACGAATTTCGCAAGAGGAGCGGATTCTATGAATGAAGATTGTGATTTCACGTGTTCCTTTCCATTAGGACGAATTGTGAGTGCGTAATTAGTATGCAGGTTATGTGAACGATAAATTAGGATGAACTTCAGAAACCAGAAAATAAAAGAAACAAACTGGGATACCAAAAGAATAAAAAGGTCAAGTGGTCAATAACTGAAAACACGAAGAAAATAATCAGTTCATATATTTTATGATCCTATCGATGAAATGAAAATAAAAAACATTTCATTCAGGCCATTCTCGATATTTTGAAAATAAATATATACTTTAAAATTTTGACACAACCTTTACCAGTATGATATTTTGTTTCGCTTGAAATAATACCTAAATACTGATGAGATATAATCAATATTCATTGTACGATTGTATTATATTCTGAAACTTCTCAGTTTGAGAAAGATTGATTCACAGTAGTTTTTTTTACAAAAACATACTAATTATATAAAATAATCACGAAACGTACATTATAGTGATATAATTTTTGATACTGATTTAATGATTTTCAAAGCATTATATAGCTACACAGAATGAACAAGTTTGAATTCAGGCTCGTTGCTGACATAATTCGCGCCATTGAAAGCCAAGCCTTTTCGCCGAAAACATAACCTAATCGAACATGGGGCGATTGGACTATTTATTTCAATCTCGGATTCTAGAACTTTGCTTCATCGAGTTCCAATTATGCTCAAACATTCAAACGCTCCTTCATTTACCCGTAAAAATTCAAAATTCTCGTTCCTGCGATAAAGAGATGTATGAGGAAGATTCTCACAAAATATCAAAGGAATCGGTCAGATAGAACTCGAGATATCGTGTCAACCACCTCAACGAAAGTAGTTTTGAGAAAAACGCGTTTGAAGTTTGAGAAAGATTTCCAGTTTCGTGTCTACTTAGCTCCAAGATCGTGACTAAACTGAACAGTTCCAGGTATATTGGGTACGTACTGGTAGTCAGGTATATATAAAATAGTATATTAAAGTATAAGTGGATAAAGAGGTCTTTAAAACACGCGCGAGTTTTCGAGCACGACGGCGCAGCCGAAGTGCTCGAAATAGAGCAAGTGTTTTTAAGACCAGTTATCCACGAATACTTTACGCTATTTTTTTTTATTGGTGCACCATGAAATAATATATAATGGTATTATAACTACAAAGAATAGAAATGAAAACTATAATGCAAAATGGTTGACTTCGTGATGTGACATCAAGACACTTTTCGTTGTCATGAAAATTAGAAAAACAGATATTCATTCACAATTTTATGTTTATTGTTATCGCAGAGTTCAAAAATGAATTATTCCAATATCAATTCATTGAATAGTGAGGCAAAATCGAGGTTAATACCAGAAATATTCAGTGATATATATAAAAAAGAATATGACAAGCTCATCAAATGAAGCAAGAGGTATCAGAAATAAATGAACTAGTTGTGCTGGCTTACCTTCAGAAAATTTAGGAGCAGTACAAGGCGTCGACTATTATGTACAAAGTACTCCGTCAAATCAATAATCAATAATTTGTCACTTAGACGTCACGTTTCTCGTTTCTTTGTTGATGTTGCCATGGTAGCTTTAAAAAACGCGCGTTTTTTAAAGTTCGATTTGAACACGCTGGGGCGTGCTTTAAATGGGTAAAAAGGGGCACCAATAAAAAAAACTCAATTAAAAGGGTATACTACGAGCTCAAGTCGGATACAAAAGAATTCCTGGAAAACATCTGCCATTCATTGTGTGATCACTCCGCTCGGCCGGTTCAAGTGGCGCGTCACAAAATCCACTGTATCTCTCAAAATAATTCGAATTTTGAAAAATTCTCTTGAGAGCTTATTTTGGAAAGTCTAAGCTTTGAAAATATGCACAAAAAATTGATTTTTCCAATTTTCTAGACCAGAATACCCCCTTAATTTTATCATTTGTGTTTGTCAAGAATCTACCCCAGTTATTATCGGATTTATAGGAAATGACAGCATTATTTGCCTCTCTTTTTATAATTTTGGATTTTTTTTGTGAAATGTTGTTGAATTGTTCAAGAATAGGATAAAATAAAGAACCCCATCCTTATTACATCTCCTGAAACCGATGTTCCTACATTTCACCACACAAAATCAATTCCATCTTAATCGTCGTATAAATTTCCTCTCTACCCATCGACCCACGTTCCCAGACGTTTATGCATGCATGCAAACAAGCAGCAAACATGTCGGCCATCAGCTGCCCATCCTAACATCTCCATTTCCATTTCCGTCTAGTGGACCGCATCGCGTACGTCACCAGTATTACACGGACAGGGAACATCGCCGATGCCGCAAGCTCGACAAGACATGACAGGTGACAGTTGCAGACGCGATACGACGACCTTGATTCATGGGCGAGTGCTGGACTATTAGTATGGGTGATGGGATTGAAAAAGTCGATGAGGATGGGATCCACTGATTTTTTTTAGTATTTTTTGGATGATGTTCGAATTGAGGTGAAGTGTGCGTTTTTGTGCTTGATAATATTCTGGAAATAAATATATTCGAGATGGTTGTGACGAACGGTCCATTATTAAGCCTTATAGTAGCCATTTTAACTAGATATAATGTTTTTCGCACATACAGTGTGGAACAGCCGAATGGACCCCCTGTATATCGTAAGTTTTTTGTATGTATTTCTAGATGCGCATTTTTTCAAAAAAAATATGTATAGGGTGTGTCGTGTGACAGTGGCCGATACCAACTTTCTTATTTTGAATAAAACCCCCTGTATATTATTAGTTTTTTTGGATTCTTCAGAAAATTCTAGTCATAATTCATGTACAATGTCCCATACCTATCTTCAACTGTTTCGGAAATATCAATTGTTTTCAAACGTATTACAAAAATTAACATTGAAAAAAGAAAATTTGTACATTTCACAAATTATCTGAAAAAAAAAACATTAATTTCAATGTAAGAGATGTTCAAAATGTTGTAAAGTAGCGAATTCGTGAAATAAAATAATTTTTGTAATACATCTGTAAACACTCAATATTTCCGAAACAGTTGAAGATAGGTATGGAACATTGTACATGAATTATGTCTAGAATTTTCTGAAGAATCCAAACAACTAATAATATATAGGGGGTTTTATTTAAAATAAGAAAGTTGGTATCGGCCACTGTCACATGACACACCCTATATAATTATTTTTTTTAATGCGCTTCTAAAAATACGAATCGATGAGTCTGAGCGTTTTTCCCAACACACTCTCATTTATTCGTTATCGAATTTATCCCATTTAGCTGTTCCACACTGTATATCGAAATACTTGTTTTTCGACAAATAAAATTAGTCACTCTGCACTAAATACATTTACGATGTGACATCTGACGTGTAACTCACCTTCTGTTGATGAAATGATCATCATGGCTACCAGGACCAAATTGATTGCAATGTTCAAACTTGTTCCAGCAGACATGTTGGACCAGTTTATAGGCACTACACACACGAAATGTAAAAAGAACCTGTAACAAAAAAAATATACATAATTTTTCGGTTCAAACTGCATTGCAAGGGTAAAAATTAATTCTTAGAGTCAGATATTGGTATCGCATTTTCGACAATCAATCACTAAACCATGTTTTTATAAGCCTAAAAAAATGTACACTAATCCAAATGCGTTTTTTTTGGCACAGAGTAAGGAATCAATCAAAATAACATCAAAAGTGACTCTATCGTCAAAATAATATCAACTCTTATCAATAGAGAGATAGGATTCAAAATAATGAGGATTGAATTTTCCATCCAGAGTGGTTCCATTACATTTCTATAGAATGGTTCCTGCTGAGATGTGCTCTTAAATTCAATTTTTCCCTTTCTTTTTTATTTTCCAAGTTTCTCTTGTCTTTTCGCACCTCCTGTCATCCTATGACAGTTCTTTCGGTATCTTTCCAGTTTATGATTCCAATGCTTCTTGAATTTGGTCTTACATCGTCATCTCATTTTGACTTTTTCCGAGGGAAATTCATGTTTACGTAACTTCTGGTTGACCTTGTATCCCAATATAAAAGAACATACGATCCCACTGAATAACTCCATCCAGCCTCTGTACGATTCTCCCATTTCTTCCTGTTCACGATATCCGAGCGAACCTGAACCGGTCGTTTGATAAAAGAAATCCCCGAAATCCACTGTGAAAACAACAAATAAAGCCTGGGAGCGCGTCTTATCAATACCCATCTGCCGAAATACAAGCTGAAAATGCCTCGGAAAATGCACTCTTCGATGTGTCCGGGAGCCCGGAAAAGTCTATCGGTCGAGCGGTATAGGAGGCATTGAGAAAAATGTCGACAAAAACGCATCGATAAAGGCGGTTTCGTGGTTGGCGGAGAAATATATTTTTGGCGAGCGTTCAGGCATGAAGGACTTTTACGTTTATTGTTACAAAAACTTCAAATGAATTCCCACTTTATAATAACAATGATTCTTATTCAAAATTCAATAGCTAAAAAACAAATATCGGAGATGTGAATGCAATTTTTGTATACCTCTTACAGTTTACATTTGCACACCTTGTATACGATGCATACATATTTTTTTTCGAATATAACCGAAAACCAAATTGTATACTTCCGATCATCAAAAAATCCGAAAATTTAGATTATTTTCGTTCACGTCGAATCAATTTGAGTTTCGATTTCCTAAAGCAGATAAAACTAAGAATTTCTGATTTTTTCAATTGAATCCATACTGTGAATCAAAGATTGAATGAAAGAAACTGATACGCACCATCCGCTCTTCGCTATTTATAAAAATAAAACAAATACAATCTACAGTTCGACAGTATTATCTACCATCTAGATTCAGGAAAAGAATGGGGTAATAAATTTCCATTCAATAAGATCCCCTTCTGAATCTCTCATCCTCTTCCGATATCTATTCAACGCATCATCGAAATGGTGATAAAGAAAAGCAGATTACATCGATTGGTGATACTGTCTAAAAGGAAAAGTACAGATGAAAAAAAGGTGAAGAGAATTTCAATTCAATTCAAATCAAAACAAAATCGAAACATGTGATTTGTTTTATGTCACTGTCATTGTCGCTGTCATTGTCACTGTCATTGTCACTGTCATTGTCACTGTCATTGTCACTGTCATTGTCACTGTCATTTTCACTGTCATTGTCAATATCCAGTGTCAAGAAGACGATAAAGAAACGTACTTTCTCAAATTTATAATCCTCTTTCGTTAGAAAGAACTGACGATTACCATAACAATTGTAGTTTCTTTCAGAGCAGACGGCACTTTGATTTTACGCCTCGCCATACTCTTCAGAAATGTTCATTGCACTTTCGAATCTGATTGCTTTCACGAAAAAAAAAAACATCGATTTCCTGTTCTCGGATTCGGAACAGCACGAGCTACACGGCATATCTCACAAAGAAAATGGAAAACAATCTGAAGCAGTCGAAAGAGTTTTGATAAAAATGTTCGTGGAAATTTCATCGATTTCGAATTTCTGAGAAAGGATATTCGTGAATCGAAAATACAACAAGCTTTCTGCAAAGCAGGCACTCTGGTTTCATGAGATTGAAAAATATCATTGAGATACGATGAAAGGATTGAAAAGAAACAGGAATTATACCTTTACCATCTGTAGGTCGAATTGGTAGTGTCTAAACATAAATATAAACATCCGTACTGTATTACAAATATTTGCTAGAGTAAGGAAAACATTAATGAAAGAAAATAATTATATTTATATGAAACATTATGTGACTATTTTTTTTTTATTTCTCATAAACCTCTCTTCCAAAGGTGAAAATTTTTCATTACGAATTAATAAATTTTGTTTAAAAATTAAACTACATTTCATCGAGTATTCACATATAGAGCACTGTCTTTGAGTAAATCTTGAGATTGATAGGATTGCTATATTGATTATGTATATACAGAGGTGTGCACAAAAATCGGCCAGAGCTGTAACTTCTGAATCAAGAAACAAGAAACCTCAACAACAGATTTGAACTACTTTTGATACGACGAATTGAATTGAATATATAATTCAGTTCATTTCGTTCTAGTACTTCGTATTTATGATTTTTTTTTCAATAATGGACGATCACAACAACTGCTTACTCATGCAGTGTCTTTTATCAAATAACAGTGACATACCAGATATTTTGGGGATCTACTCACTACTTTCCAGAACCTCTCCAGCCTTCCACACAGCGAAAATAATTGACACCAGTCAATCTTTCCACCGCTTCATGCGTTCATAATGTGTAAACCACCGAACCTGCAGCGGATTTCTCCGAACAGGATGACAATGACAAAGGGCGTTTAGGTAACGGAGTTTCCCTTCAACCAAGACTCCTAATGAGCCATCAGCTCTAGGAGTAACTGAGACATCTAGAAGGGGGAGAGAGATCCATTGGGTTCAATTTTCACTTTGAAACGGATAGGTTGTGTAAGAGGAAAGTGGAAATCGCTATAGAGTCTGTTCATTCGAGATTATTCCACTCCACAAATTGTTATATTGTCCAATTATTCGACGAGGTTATTGCAGCAGCTTCAGTGAAGGTTGGGGTGCCTCAAGGAACAGTGTTGGGCCCGATACCGTTCTGATTATATCATAATTCAGGGCTCACAATCTAGCCTATAGACGAATTTTTTGCTCTTCGTTTAAGGGCAAAAATACGCGAGTTCTTTTTCGGGTGAACAAGTATCTATACTACGTGTACCAAACATCAATGTTAAATTGAACAGAATAAATCATTACACCATTATTTAAGGCTCTATCAAGAGCAAAAAAATTGGCGATAGGTTAGAATGAGAGCCTTAAATTTAGGGACAATCAGATCTCTCAAAAATCGTATGATTAAAGGTGGTTTTGCTAGCTTAACGGTTAAGCTAGCAGAACCCATGATTTTTCTTTCAAAACAAAGGCAATAGGGTAATAAATTAGCCTTAAATTATTGCCAAAGAAAATTTTGAAAATTCGAAAGTGGTTCTGCTAGCTTAATGGAGGTGGAATGGAATTATTTTATCTAGTTATGACGATAGTAGTATAATAGGAAAATACAATGATCTAAACGCGAACTTTTCGATTAGTTCTTTGTGGGCGACAACTTTTGTAACTTTTCGCCCTGAAGAAGTCCGACTATATAGCCGAAACGTCGGCATAAAATTAGCTTTATTGTCTTGTACCGGTCCTCTAACGCACGAAATCGTTTTGGGGTTCAAACTGGTTTGCTATTTCACTGTACTCCACTGTACGTTACGCTTAAACAAGCGAACCAAACAAAAAATCTCCTCCCCAAACTCTCGAAAATGACAAACGATTCGAACAAACTGCCTCCTTATTGAACGTCATCTCTCTGCCTACGTACATACACCGCCCCAAATCGCATTACGCCAAACATCTAATCCGAACGCAATAACGTGGAAAGCTACTCGAATTTTCACGATTCAGGGGCGAGATGTGCAGTTGTTTACGTTATTAGCAAGCAGAGCCAACTGGGATCCCCCGCTCTATGTGGCAAACTACGAAAGAGAAGTTATGAATCATGGGCGAGTTAATGTGACTGGGTGTACGTGGATGTCGTGCAGTATGATTTATTTCTACCGAAGATAAATGAATTTTTATTGTTTGTACTTCAACAATTGCATTAGCGAGGGAGGAGGATCAGTGCACACAGTGTGTTGGTGACCAGAAAGACCGTTCAAGAAATGACAAGAGATTATTAAGACGTGTTTGTTTACCATAGATCTACAGACGAAGCGTATGGTAAACCTGCAGCAAAGGGAACCAACTCCGATTTTGATGAAGTTTGTACAGAAACTCCGAAACACTAAAAACACCCAGTGATAAAAAATTACCAGAGGAAAAACCTCTAACATACTTATTTTTAGGACGGTAAGACCTAATAATTTGATTGATATTGTACTTACGTTATCATTTGAGAGAATGTTTATTACACTAAAACATAATTAACATGTCCTTGAATCAAATTTAACAAGAAATTTCATGATGAGAAGCTTTGGAATAAGATACTTTCATATTTTTATTTTTATATATTCTCGACTCAAAAAAATATATAACAATTGCTATGTCGAATAAGATCTGTCATGTCACAAAAAAGCAACGTGGCCAAGTTGCATTTCTGTTTTTAGTGGTAAACCATAGAACTTGAGTCTACATATATTTCTATGTGGCCAATTCATTGATCTACGTTTGTGTTCATCGAATCATTTAGATTCATTGAATGATTGTATCTCGAACTTTGAAATAAATTAAATCTACGTCATTTTATTCACTTGGCAACGTTGCTTGTTATGGAGACAATAAACTGGTCATTTGACATTTCAATTATTGCACGCCATATTGGGTTGAAAACATACGATATTAAAACATGAAAATTAGCATTTTCACAGCTTTCCATCATGAAATTTCTTGTGGAAAATGATTTCAGGGCATGTGAATGATGTTTTAGCCTATTCAAAATCTGTCCTACTAATTACGTAAATGCAATATCAATCAAAGTCTTAGCGTGATCGATTTTCAGAAACTTTTCTTAAAAAAAGTATGTTAGAGGCTTTTCCGGGGAAATTCATCTGGGTGTTTATATTACTGTTCCAAAGCGTCTGTGAAAATTTCATCAAAATCGGAGTTGGTTCCCTTTGCTGCAGGTTCTCCAAATTTTCTAAAGATTTCCAAAGAAACGACATTTCTCCAAATAACATTGTTCAGTTCCTCTTAATATATCTGGACTGGACTGCCGTCTTCACAAATTCAATTATTCTGTTCATTTCGATATTTCGGAAAGTTATATGTGTTTCCAAACTTCCGTCTGTTTGTGTTGTGGTCTCTAAAGGCTGAGATGAAATTAGACACGGTAGGATGTGTGTCGTATACGTAACGTAGTTTTAGTGGTATTGATCTTTTGTAACCAGATATCATCCTGTAATGATCGTATGATCTGGACACGGTCTTCCTTGTAGGTTTGGAAACTGGTAAAGTGGGGGGATTGTCCCAACATTGAGGAAATTTCGGTGGTTTTCGTGATTTGTCACCTGTAGCGCTGCTCTCCCTATACTATAGACTACTGAAGATCATCAGAGATTACTAGACACTTTTAGGGATAAGTGAATACTATGAAAAATTACTAGGGCCTCTTAGAAACCACCAAGGAGTATCAGGAATTATCAGACGTTACCAAGAATAATCAGAGAGACTATCAGATATCATTAGAGACTATTAAAGATTACCAAACACTATGAAAAAGTTACCAGTACCTCTCAGAAACTATTAAAGACTATCAAGAATTAGCGAGGACTACAAGAGACTACTAAAGATCATCAGAGATTATTATAGACTGTTAAGAATTACTAAAGACTACAATAAAAAACTAGTGCCTCTTGGGACTACCAAAAAGTATCAGGAATTATCAGAGATTATTAGATACTACTAAGGACTTTTTGATATCACTTGAGACTTAGACTAGAGATCACTAAAGACCACTTTTGGAGGTTACCAAGGATTATAAAGAATAACATGGACTCCTTAAAGTATCAAAAATTATAATAGATTACTGAGGGCTGTCAGAAATTATTGAAGAGTACTGACTATCAAAGATCAATGGAGACTATCATATAATATCTGAGATTACCAAACTTTACCAGAGCCTATAACGTTGTGGTATTCTGGAAGTTATCATAAAATATACATTTTGCGTTGAAAATAAAATTGTAAACTCCCTGAAGAAGCATGAAACAATATTTTCCTCTCAATAAAGCATATAATTACGCAAATTCGACCCAATTCCAAATCGCCCCTTCCAATACGTACGAACTTTTCATTTCCCCCCCCCCCTCCCGCACACCCTTCTGAAAATCGCGGAAGAGAGGAAAAAATAGAGGATAAACTCGGAACACAGATCGTTCTGTCCTGTCGTCCGCTCTCTCGCATTCTCACCGCTCCAACCGGTGATTTTCAACTTTATTAAAGAAATAAATATGTAAAGTGAAATGAAAATGCGAATAACACTGATAATACGCCGTCGGGGAAAAGTTGCGGCGATACTTTGGCCTTTGTCGAGCGCCTGCGACTCTGAAAAATGGAAAATATGTTTCAATTTTCGGGCCGAGATTACGGAGTCGAGCTTATTTGGTAACTGGCAATAATTCTCTGGTGGATTAGGCATCGCGAGGTATCTCCACTTCTGGGAATTTTCGTGCATGTCACATTTGTTTCCAGATTACTGGTATCGGTGATGAGACTTACAAGGCGTGTCACAAAATTAATGAGAAAAGTTATGAAATTACTAATATATAGCGCCTTTTATACAGCGCCGAATTTTTTGAAAATGATTGTTTTTTTCAGAGTTCTGGGTAGTTTCGATATAGTTCTGGAGTTCTTTACTAAAATTTTGAATAGTTCCAGCAAATTACGGACGAAAATCGAAAACTCAAAATTTAGGCGCTAACTTCATGAAGCGCTGTCTTTTTCGAAAATATTGAGTTTTCACTAATTGAAATCTCCCGAATTGATTTTATATTGATTTCATGTTTCATTTTATTGAATCCAACTATGAATTATATTCAGAACTCCATTATTTTCAACTCTAACGACTTGTGTTTCTCGGAACGGGAACTTGAAATCGCTAATAACTAAAAAATTATCAACATTTCGAAAAAATGTCATTAGGAAATCTTGTGGAACTCTTCAGGCGCTATTCAGAACTCTGATCAGAACTCTTTTATTTTCAATTTTAACGAATTTACAACAATTGTGTTTCTCGGATCGGGAACTTGAAATCGCTAATAACTAAAAAATTATCAACTTTTAGAAAAAAATGTCACTAGGATATCTTGTAGAACTCTCCGGGCGTTATCCAGAACTGCAAAAAGATTCTTTTATATATCGAAAATTTCCATACATCAGTTTTGAAACTCGGAATTGTTTTTCCAAATAACTTTTCTATTACACCAGAACTATTCTCGAAACCATCAAAGAACTCCAGAACTATTTCAAATAGACAGGAAAAATAATCAGAACTCATATTTTCGAAAAAGACGGCGCTGCGTGAAGTTAGCTCATAAATTTTGAGTTTTCGATTTCCGTCCGTAATTTGCTAGAACTATTCAAAATTTTAGTAAAGAACTCCAGAGCTATATCGAAACTACTCAAAACTTCGAAAAAACAATTATTTTCAAAAAAGTCAGCGCTAACTTCATACGAGTGCCTCGCCCTTTTTTACAATAACAATATTTTTTCGCAGTAAATTCACCACTGTGTCATTGAATCACAGGATAAACTAACAGTGGTAGATTATTGAACCTTTTTCATGACAAAATCATATTTGTGCAATACGATTGGGTCGTATCAGTTAAGTGACAAGAAAACGCATGACGTCACGTTTTAAATGACAGTGAATAGCCGATGGGGCCAGAGTGATTGAGATAAATCTGTGACTACCAAAATAGAGTGACGTCACGAAATAAAACTAGCACGAGCTTCATCGCCAACTCGTAATATCAAAAACAATAATTCATCCCAGTGGATAACCATTAGCGTTATCGTCCCCGTACAGCCGAAAACTATCATAATCCGACCTAAGCCCCATTGATCAATAAAGGCCGTATCCGGCTGGAGAGACCGAAGCACGCTCCCCGACCTTCGATTGTTCTACCGGCCGGACCGATAGAGACGGACGCAGCAGGCTGTGGGGAAATCAAACATACATTTATTAACTACGTAATGAGCCGAAGGACGTGGTCACGTGGCCGAAATGGGGGAGGGGGGAGCAGATATGAGGAGGGTGAGTTGGATGACGAGTCGCGCTTTCACGGATATCTTGCGAGAGTTTTTCGGGTGATGCGAGTAAATCAAGTAGCATATGACAAGTGTTTACGGCTCGTTTGTTTCGTGGAGGAGCTGTCAAAATAGGAGATACGCTGTATAGGGGGCGCTTGTAGTGTTTAGTATGAAATAGTTTGATAACGTACTCGTTTTATTGACTGCCCTAGGAATGATGGTGGGTTTTCTTTTGTTGAAACAGGTCTCTAATTTGTTTTTTGGAAAGAGTTGAATTAAGAAGAAGCAGAAAGGTTCAGGTCCTTCCAAAGGATGAACTGAATAATTATTAATATTGAATTAATTGGGCAAAACATTGTTATTGTGAAAAAAGTGTGGGACGCTTTATAAAAACTGATCTTTGTAGCCCCCCCCCCATGCTTTTTTTACAATAACAATGTTTTTCATAATCAATTTAATTCTATCAATAATTATTTTCGCCTTTTTACTTCACCATTCAAGTATGTTAGTTAGTTTTAACAAACTATTTATTTCTCATTTTTCAGTAAAAGTTTTTAGGCGATGGAAAGGATTTTTCAATCCGTTCAAAAGAGGGCACCACTTACTGAGTTACATACATACAACTCAAGCTAATATAGAGCATTTTAAAGGGTTATATACAGTTCGAATTTCCAAAAAATCGGGTTTTTCATTTTATTTTCTTTATTTACATTGTATTAAAGAATACACACAAAAAACTCCATATCGTTTCTGTGAATATTTTCGAATTTACACGCAAATTTGAAAAGGCGTTTCAGAGTGCTTGAAAGTGCTTTCCAAACTTTAATGGTGTTTTCAAAGTTGGTGACCAGCATTACTCGAAAACTGCTAAATCGATCAGACTCAAATTTTAACACGAGCTTCTTAAATATATTTTTCGTAATTAATCGAATATTCTTTCTCACCGATGATTATTTCTTTTTTTATAAATAATTTAAGGCCGAAATTTTAGTGGAAAATCGATTTTTTTCTTTGAGAAACCGCTATTTTGTCAAAAAAAATTATTTTGCTTATTCCGTCGATTAATTACTAGATTGAACATTACTTCAACGAAATCTGTTTGGTTTTTCAATTTCGGATGATCCAGTTCAGAGATATACCTAGTGTTCACCGCAAAACATCTTTTTGAGAGGAGCTCCCGGAGCTCAGCTGTAGCTCCTTTCCAAATAAATATTTTCACTAATACTAAGTCTCAAAATACTGTTGAAAGATACCATAATATGTGTACAAATTATCAGATCAATAATTTTGAAAGTTTTCTCAGAAAAAATTCCGTAAAATTCGCTGTTTTTTCGGCCTTCGAACTGTATATAACCCCTTAAGAGTGGGGCGCTTCATAAAAACTGATCTTTGTAGGATCCCACGCTTTTCTACAATAGTAATATTTTTCTAAATTAACCAATTTCTATATCATTGGAGCGAGTCTTTCAAATGAATATTCATTAAGACAAGCACCCAGCCGAATCGAATTCTTGTACAGCTCTTCGCCATATTCTGTATGCACCCCTGGAAGAGTCCCCGACCCCCTTTTCCTACTACCCTACCACAACCCCGCGATCAGAGTTCGACCATATGGATTTTCCCTGGAAATTAAAATGAAGACGAGCGTTAAGAGCTCGTCCATCGAAGCGTGAGGAAAAAAATGGGCAAGCCGCAATCCGTGATGTTGTATTACGTCGACGTCATCCGAGCGAGAATATTTGAAAAACCTTTTTCATCGGATTCAATCGATGAGGAAACGCCGGGATTTCTTCCAGAACGTATTTGTTTAAGGATGGCCAAGGAAAGGAGACCCAGAAGGGGTGTTTGAGGGTTTCCTTGGGGGAACTGGAGCGACTGGATGGAATTTTTTTTTAATTAACAATTCTGGAATTATGAAAGTCACAAGAAATTTTTGAATGTAAGTGTTGAACGTAGTTTTCTCAAAAACTATCAATTTTAGAGAAGAGTAAATGGTGTTGGCATAATTTGAAAGCATAAAATAGTTCTATGAGATGATGAAATAATATACTGGGTGTTGCATATCAGAAGATTTCACGTATATACGAAACTAAGAGTTAAAGAGCTTTATCAGTGTTACACTTTCAAATAATCGATTTTTTTGGCTTATTCGATAGTTTACACTTTCAAAAATATTCTGTGGAAGCGACAAAGTCGTATCTTGAAAAGTTTTTGAATGACAGCGTTCTAAACGCGTTTTTCTCGAGGCGACATTTTTCAAAATTGCCGACATCATAACTCACAGAGAAATTGACCGATCGACTTCAAATCGATACTGAGTATACTTCAATATATTCACTATACAATGAATTAAAATATTTTTTTGATTGGTTGAGAATTGTCAATTTAGCATAAAAAACGAAAAACTGTTCACCGCAGAAACATACTTTTTTTCAGAACTATGCCATTTTGTTAATGTTTGATATTTTTCAAAAACCATAGGTCATTGTATAGAAAATACCTTCAACTTTAATAATCTTTTTAAATTTTTTTTGGATCAGCTACCCATTTTGCCAGAATCATATCAGCAGTTGAGGTCCTTTTTTTGGTACCTCCATAAAAACTTCGAAAGATTCTATTCAGTACTTTCTTTGGAAAAAAATTCACGAAAATTGACTAATTGTTCATGATTAAATTTTGGTGGGAGGTTTTCATTGCTGCCACGCCTTGAAAAATACAACCACTCAGTCATCAACGAGTGTCTTTTTGGGATCATCCAGACAATTCGAATCAAAGATTCATTAAATTTCAACACACAACTTGCTCGTATATTTATAATACAACTTTTACTGTAAATTGGATAGTAAACTTGTTGAGTACCAATTTATTACATTAAGGTCGAGATTGCAGTCATAATCATCGTAATGGGGGTAATTAAAACGGCTATTCAATGGAAGTCCTTGGTCCTTTCGAAGCAACTAAAAGGGCTCAGCAATAATGCACCTTCATCGAGACAAGTGTATAAACATTTAATGGAAAACGAAGATCGATACAGTGAGTTCGCTACTGGAGAAAATTGGTACCTGATATCTCATCAAAAGTTTGAATTAATTTCGTATTGGTGAATACGGAATATCACGAAATTTAAATGGAAATCATTCAGTTCATTCATTGGTCCAAGTGGATAACTTGATGCTGCGAAGTTTGATTCATAAAATTTCAGAAATTTTTTGCTGACTGATTATTGATCAAAATTTGAACTTAGTTGAAATCACAAATATCCTTTAAATTAATGATGCTGTAAATAAAGTAAGTGAAGAATTATGGAGTAATTGTAATTGCATGTAAATAACTGTATCTATATTTTCAATATCTTACAATAAACGTGTGATTGATTGGGATTAATGAAATGAATATGAACATATTTTAAATTCAAAGGAGAACGACAAAATGAATCATTCGCAGTGTGGCCAATTTATTGATGATTTTGTGACATTTTCAAAGCTTTGTAGTCACCATACAATTAAATTCATCCGGATATAACTCAAAGTAATTCTTTTAAATGCAATAAATTACATATTTTCCAATAGTCGTTGGTGGCAGTACATAAATATTGTACATAAAGTATATTCCTCACGACAAAACACAACATAAGCTGTTCTCACAGGTGGATTTGACTGCGATAACAATCGCTGTTCACGATTCTCAGATATCCATCTTCTCGAAGTTCGAACACTGTTGTCGACTTTTTATTCCTCGCTTAGTGATTGAGGAATGCCCTCTTCTAGATCGATTAAAATATCCACAACTCCTCCACAGTGTAGTAATATTGTAACGAAACTTCATTGAATCCAGCAACGAATTAAATTTCACCCTGTATTCAAAATTTCAGTTGCTTCTAGATCCAGAATATTCGAGAATAATTCAACAGTGAGAAGGATAGAATATCGTTGGAACCAGTGGAAGAAGAAAGATGGAGAATGTGACGTCAAGATGACGGTTCTTGATCTCGGTTATAATGTGATGTGGAAACATATTAGTCGAAAACTGATTGTGTCCCTATTTTTTTAGTTTGATAAGATCTGGGCAAATACAGGGGCAATTTACGATGTCCATTGTGAATTACGGAATTGATAGGCGTTAGATTAGGACCAATCAACAAGGATTTGGAGGGATCGAATTGGGATCAATTGTCTCTAATTTACAACAACTAGTCGGATTATGTTTCATGAGTTTGAATTAAGAAAGTACGGATCTGTTATAACTGGTTGTTAAAGGCTATTTATTTAAGCAAGAAAGTGGTGACAGGTAGCTAGAAATTGCAGTGTTGCCACTTATCTTTTTCTCAATGATACTCCGAAAAAAAAGTTAGGTTTAGTTCATCATACAAATTGTTTTGAATAATGATATTGAAGGATATTCAAATATATCAAAACTATCTTCTTTAATTAAATAGACTATACTTCGAAATAGGCGATGAAAGAATGGTCAATTCACCAATTTCATGTTTCAACAGGCGATCATAGTACAATAAGAGATTGATTTCTAGTTGTTTATCATAATTAGGATGAATTAGGTATTGAATTAGAGTTGCTTTAACCTAATTTACACTTGGCACTATGAATTAAAGCCAAATTCGTGTTCAAACAGTGATTGGTAGTACAATTAGGGATTGATTCCGAGTTGCTTATCATAATTAGAATGAATTAGGGATTGAATTAGAAGTAATTGTAACCGATTCACTCTTGCTACTATGAATTGAAGCTAATCTCATGTTCTGACAGTCGATCGCAGTACAATTAGAGGTTGATTTCGAGTTGTTTATCATAATTAGGATGAATTAGGGATTGAATTAGAGTAGATTAAACCTAATTTACACTTGGCACTATCAATTCAAGCCAATTCCGTGTTCAAACAGTGATTGGTAGTACAATTAGGGATTGATTTCGAGTAGTAGACTAAATTAGCAAGTGTATCATACCAAACTCATAGCTGCTATAATAAATTATGACCAATTTATGGAAGTAGGTAACTAACTATAAATTAGGATAATATCCAGTTCACAGCCACAACATATACCCTCGAAACTCCCTTCGAAAGCACAACGATTCTTTCCCGAGGCCAAACCGGCGTTAGAACCGAGACGGCGTATACACCCCGATACGGATTCCGGACCGCAAGTCGACTTCCGGTCAGCAGATCCGGAGTAGCGTATGTACGCTCCGGAAGCACGTATCCGTAAACGGTTCCGGACAAATTCCCTGGCTATTTCGAATTCTGTCTCCGATTTCCAATGCATTTCGTCCACTCCTAGAAGCTACGACTTCGCCGATAATTGGGTTTCTGTACGAGGGGTAGGAAAATGGCGAACGGGGTGGTTTTTGGTGAAAGGGGGGGGGGGGGAGAATGGGGGATGGAGGGGGTAGGGTTGTTTTCGTCTGGAACAACGTATTGGTGGTTTTGGAGTGTTTTTTCTGATGACTATTTTCATAATAATGAGGAATTTTTATTTTTGAAACGTCAATACACGTTTCGTCATAATCTACAGGGTGTTTCAGAGATCTATTGAGGAAGGTCCAAGACAGATTATTGAAAGTATGAAAAAGAGGGTACATGGTAATTTTGCATTTACAATGGAATCTAGATTTCGATTTGAATTGTTGTATTTTGGGAAGAAAAAAAAAGAAAAAATTGAATATTATCATGGGTATATCAATATTTTTCAAAATATTTCGATTCTAAAATATGAACTCTCTGTCAAATTTATTCAATAACGTGCCCAATTCTATACAGTGACATTCATAAAGTATGCAATGAATGGAAAAATCTTTATTTATATTTTCCGAAAAAGTCAAAATTATCACCAATTTATGTATTATCAGATTAGTGATTATTAGTTCCTCTAGAAATCGCATTTTTCAAAATCTCAAGTTATATTTAAAAACAATAATAAGTAAATTTATGGAGGAAATAAATCTCAACGTGATTTTCATTCATTTCAATGCACAAAACGGTTTGCCAATCATTTATCTTGTAACATTTTTCAATATAACTGACAACAGAATAAAGGCGATTTTAATATTATCGAAAAAATACAAATAATCATATTTTCCATCAATTTTGTCAATCATCGGTATAACTGACACCTGTCGAAATGTCATTATTGAGAATGTCTGATTGATACTGCATTTTCGATGTTCATCTGAAAATCAGCGCATGATAAATCCTAAATGTATTTATATACAGGGTGTCTCGTTATTGAAGAAAACTTGTAATTTTTTTTGCTGCATAATGATGTATTCTAATTTGCTTCACAACCATTTTTCGTTGTTCTGTTGACCAATTTCGGTGTTGCAGGTCCAAAAATGGCTATCATGCTTCCACTTTTCTTCTCACCTGCTTAATTTCGAGTTTAAATATACGGCGGATTCGTTCTCAACCCGTGTTTCCAACTCGACTATGAACTGAAGCCTGAACACACAGGAAATGCTTGTGTGAACATGATTCTCTTTCACACACTGGAAATAATCCATCGCTTTAACTTCGTTTGCGTTATTTATTACAGGATACCATCAATGTTGATTATCGGTAATTAAGGGCAATGATTTCTGACGTCACCGTGTAGTTATTTGCTTCTACAGCTACGAGGTCTACCTGCCTAAATACAGGGTATCCAAAAATAATTGGTAGGTATGGAGTTGTTCTTTCTACAGGGTGGAACAGCCAAATGGAATAAATTCGGTAACGAATAAATGAGAGCGTGTTGGGAAAAACGCTCAGACACGTCGATTTGTATTTTTGGATGGGCATTTTTTGCAAAAAAAAAAAGAATTATACAGGGTGTGTCATGTGACAGTGGCCAATACCAACTTTCTTATTTTAAATACAACCCCCTGTATATTATTAGGATTTCGGATTCTTCAGGAAATTCTAGACATAATTCATGTACAATGTCCCATACCTATCTTCAACTGTTTCGGAAATACCAAGTGTTTTCAGATGTATTACAAAAATCTTCATTAAAAAAAAAGAGAATTATTTTATTTCACAAATAATGTAAAAAAGCAAGAAAACAAAGCAACAATTTCGATGTAAGAGATGTTCAAAATTTTCGAATGTATCGAATTTGTGAAATGAAACAATTTCAATTCTCCTATGAGAAACTACCTTAAGAATGCTGTAAGATTCAACACTTTGTATGACTGGGCATGAATTTGGCATTAATTATTCTATTTCAACCAATCAGAATCATCCAACGTTCCAGCTTGAAATATGACAGATAAGAAACTGTCCATCAATGCGAAGGCATTTCAACAATCAGAAATTATCACTGACGAATCCGTGATTGTTTCGCTTGGCTTCGAGTTACCATCTGCGAGAATCATTGGCAATAACAGTAATCATTACTGTTCGGAAATAATTCACCAATACGCCCTTCAGAAGACCGTAAATCACACAAAACCGCAAAAAATGTTTGGATTAAAATGGAATATTGACTCTTGGGAATCCCGGAACGGGTCCTCGCAGCTTTCATTGTATTGCCACGTGTCATTGGTGAAAGTAGGGAGGAAAGAATTATTGTCGTTGTAGCTGTATCGGACGCATTGCGTGAACTTTGCTCGTAAAAAAATTTCATTAAAAATGTAACGAACATTACGAATAGAAACGATATCGGGAGAATGTAAGTCTCTCGACCTAACCCCAACAAATAGAAAAGTGGGTAGCATTTTCCATCCACGTACATAAGTTTCGTAAAGTACTGAATGAAGTGTGATCGAAAAAAACGTTTTCTAGGGGTTGCTGGTATGTCACTGATGCGAAAAAGCGATAAAAGCAATGTTTAAGGCGAGTTTTCAAGGTGAAAAACTGCTTTATTTGAATAAATAAAGATTGATAAGAAGAAATCAACTATACAGGACGATCCACGTTTGAGAAATGAACTCTTTGATGTTTTTTTTTCATGGACATTTTTTCATTTCTTATACAGGGTGACCCAATTCTTGTCGATTGAACCATAGCGAATAGTCTGTTAGAAACATGTATATACAGGGTGTCCATAGGTACAAACTTCGAGGAGACGTAAAGAACATCGTTTGGAACCAGGAAATAAGTTTTCTTACTTGTGATCCATTGCAGTATTGCCAAGTTACACAGATTCCAATCAAATCTTGAAAAATTATATGGGAACAATAATGCTTACTCGATTTTGGGCCAGAAATCAAAAAACTTGTGAAATATTCGATGAGAATAATTTAGGCATTTTTTATACTTCATAAGGTATGATTGATTGATTTTCAATGACATAAAAAAACTGGGTTTCATTGACAACACAAATGTATCAAAAAATTACAAAATTTGTGTTTGTTTTCAATACAATCTCAATTCCAGAGCACCCTGTGTATATTTTGGTGAGAGTTTGACTGAAAGGTATTGTAGATCCAATATTCGATGAATTCACAGAAAAATAGTTTCAATTTCCCAATTCAATCGGCCGATTGAAACTAAACATTGGCGAGTGCGACATAAAATCCAATAAAAATGTAAAGACTATCCATCCATACATGCATTTAAGCGATTTTCATCGTGCCATTTCCAACAAAAGAAAACGCCAACAATGGAAAGCTATCAGTAGCGTGGGCTGTTTCAATCAATCAATGGAGTTGATTTTTAACGAAAAAATTATGATAAAAAAGAATGGAAAAGGAATTCGCTTTGATGGGTGATTTCAGTGAATTATCGAATTTTAGTCTGAATTTGGCAACACTGTGTGGGTTTTTTGTTATATTAGATCGGACTTCGGTCATTTCGAGTTTCGCCACACGAAAAAGTGTCGAAAAGTATCGTTTATAATTCGAAAACAAAAGACAAAAGCCAATTTTTGTTTTCCCAAGTGAACTCGAAAATAGCGATTGACCATGCGATCACCCTGTACAGAGAAATATGCTCACTCATGGCACCACCAAAGATATCGATAATAGCTCCAAGAAAGCATCAATGACGTCATCAATGCCACTACAACGTCAAAAGACACCCATCTTGCATTTCCACGTATTTTTTCGCAGTTGTCTTAACTTTCGAATATTTCCTCCGACTCAGAACACAGTTTTTGTTTCTTTTTCGATGGAAAATTATTGGTCGCGGTCGCCCGTTCCGCTGCCGTTTCTGTGGCGAAGGGAAATTCACGACATCGATAAGAAATCCTGACCGAAATACTTTCAATGGAATTGTTTTCGGTTAGAGTGTTCACCGGAAATCGATAGGTGTAACGTTGTCTCCGTGACGGTTATTTATAGTTGCATAAAGGGGGAAAGGGGCTCATCAGTTTTACATCCATTCTCGAAATTGCAGTGTTGTTTTCGTGATGCCCCAATCTCGAAGGGAAATCGATGCGAGTTTGTTGGTGGGAGAAAATTCGGGGTCAAACTCGATGAAGTCAGAGAGCCGAGAGAGAATTTATTATTATTATTATTATTATTATTATTATTATTATTATTATTATTTATAGAAATTTGGTCAGTTAATAATTGGCAAGATTGTGACACTAATTTATTTATTTTTTTTATCGGATAGGCAGTTTTTGGGGTATTTTAATTTTAATCATAATAATTATTAATGAAAATGGAGGGGATAAAATTATCATTCGAATAACGACAAGTGAAATTTATGTTGTGAGCATTTGAGAAATGATCAATTGTGATCAAAAATCATTTAATTAAAATATCATAAAAAGACATTGTGTAAAATGTATGCGTTGTCTAGAATCTAAATCATAAACTTATCGAAAATGATTTTGATTGATTAGTATAATTACTGAGTAATTACTTCAAAAATCAATAAGTATGATGAACATAACCTAATTCTCTGTTTCGGAGTATCCTTGAAAAAAATATAAGTGGCAACACCGCACTTTCTGGAAAGCTGTCACAACTTTCCTTCTCAAATAAATAATCCATAGCCCCATTTCATAAGTAAGAGTCACAACGAACACAGAAATAAGAACACGTCATTATTTTTAATAACAGACTAACTCGATTACATCTACAACTTCAATGTTACGTTTCATCGTGCTCCCAAGGTGTCATGACGAATAAAAAGAACCTCTTCACGAATGGAAAATTATACGATACTGAACCGTCATTAGGTTGGATCGTTGTAGTTTCGTCTTCTTTTGAAGAATGCTCGCATGATTTTCTTATTGTTTGCTTGTTGTGTCATGTCGTTCGACTGACAAATGCTCCTATTGTTCTCGAAACGATGTCGGAGACAGCTTGTCAAGTATACAGGGTGTATACACAAAAGTGGAAAAGGTGACTCGATCTTTACCAAATTCCGATTGTCGCTTTCGATTAACAGATTGAAAAGCATTGCGAAAATCATCGACAAATGATAGTTTGACATTGACAACTGTCAGAAATGACGTTTGGCAGTTTGACAGCTGTCAAAAATAGATTAACTTTATTTTATCGCTGAATTTGGTTCATTTGTGCATATGTAAGGAATCAAGGAGTAGATTTATAAATAATAAGGTCCTCTCGAGTATGAAAATTGTTTACTTTTTCAAAATCACCCTAAAAAATATTTGTGAACTCTCCGATTCACTGCAACTGATTTAAAAATCTCGCTCAATTTCACTATCCCTACATTTCGCTCGAAATGAACACAAGGTTTTAATTGCATTTTTTTCTAGTGAAAAAATGTGAAAAATTTCGGTCACACAATTTCAATCAAAATTCTGTTCGCAGAGAATAGTTCGATCAAAGAGAATTTTATATCTAACAGATAATAAAATTGAATCAACCTTTTACAGAGACGTGTGCAGGGCATAAAATATAGGGTGTACTCTTGAAGAAACGGTGAAAATCAAATGTCAAACGTCAACACAGAGCCTACTATGATTAATCGGTCGTGACATAATTCTGTTGGGAAAAAGAATCACACGACCTTCTAGCACTCATGCCTTCGACTCACATTCATAAATTGATGTTAATTAAATCAACAATAAACATTCTACAATCAGTATGCAAGAAGACTCAACAAGCAGGCTCTGTAATTGAGATGAATATGTACGAGTATTACATGGGTGATTATAATTAAGTACCAGGTTGAAAGAAAGTATCAACTTCCAGATCAATTTGACAAATTGAACTCGTTAGACATAGTTGGTAAGTTTTTTTGTTATAACTACGATTCATTTACTATCTTTTGTTGTCAATTTTTCAACGAAAATAAAGTTGCATTTTCTATATTACGAAACAGAAAAAAAAAATCTCGAGCTGATACAAGAGTAGTATGAATAAACAATTGAAATTAACTTCAGGGTCATGAAATATCATTCGACCATTTTGTGGAGCTTCGAACATGTGTTAGAAATAAAAAAGAAAGGCAAACTGTCGTTCATTTGTTCGATTCAGCAAAAAACCACGACTTTCCCATATTTGAACAAAATTTTTAAACAACATGTCACCATTTTCTGGTCATCTCCACTGAATGCTTTCGTCATTTGAATTGTCATCTGAATATCAGAATAAAAATTTCAAGTTTTCAAGAAAACATGTTTTCAATATTTGTAAAACTTTCGACTGAGTAAACAAAGTGTTGCCATAATTTTCGATGCTCAAATGTTCAATCAAATTAAAGTTCAGCTAGATACTTTTTATTTTTCACTAATGGTATTGAAAAATAACCAAATCTGCCAGAACTTCTTCCCCAATTTCAAACCATAAAGGCATTTTTCCAATGATGAAAATTACTATTATAGAATTCTCTTTCACTAACGTAACCGTTATCGGTTCTGAGAAAAATTAGTATAGATCGTGTATAAAATTAATGAATACAGATGTTTGACATTGGAACTCAACATTCTCTCAACAATCTCTCGCAATGATTCTCTTATTCATACAACACAGATTTACGTTATTTATAGTACGACGTTGTACATACACATCATACCGTTTTTCATCCACCTATTGACATTCCCTGCGGTTGAATTGCTTTCTAGATTTATGTCTGTTTTCCTGACATTTCGCTAGTCACGTACCAAAATATTTATCAGTTACTGAACCTGCTGCAATAACATCAATGATATTTATGATTCATACCATCAGAATAGCATAATAGAAACGATGGAGCTTCACGGAATGTAATAACATGTACTGGGTGGTCTGAATTATCTACCCTATACCATCTTCTATGGCTCAGATATCAGAGACTTTTGTTTATCTGAGTTACTTGCATTCATGAATATATCAATTTTATAATAAACAAAATTCATTGAATGTTGAAATGATTAAGTTAGATGAAATAAACATAAGTACCATTTTTATTCATTTAATCTAACTGTCAGGGTGTGACTAACGCCCTGTATGAATAGTGGTAGATACAGCATAAAATTCATAAATCTGACAAGTCCCAAAATCACAAAATTATTGGGGAATTTCAAACTAAAATTCCAACTTTGAATATCCTCATGTATCTTCGGTTCAGAAATTGCCAACTCTTAATGAATCACCCTGTATACTCTGAGATGGAACAGTTCCTCAAAGTGCAGAAGTTTCGGTTTCAGATAATGCTGGAATGAATAAGATAATTTAGCTACATGTTTTCAATATTAGAAATTTTTTCTTCAAAAGCAGGCCCTTATTCTTTTCAAGGACGAAAATCACTCAAAAATAACGATAAAAAACTCAAATCTCAAACAGTAGGAAATTTTATACAGAACAATTTTCAGTGAGGAATCTCGAATGAAAAAAAAATCGAATTTCATGATTTCTGAAGGGGACAGCCCCCTGGATACGTCCCTGCTCACGATGAATCTTCACGTACCCCCAGAAAAAAAAACTCCCATCACCAAACAAAACCCAGATTTAGTTTTACGATGTCATTAGTAGGAAACGCTTCCTTCTGTTCTATGCTAATGAGAACGATCTCCATAGACAATCGTGCATACTCAGAAGCTCCCCCATATACAACAACCATAAAAAATCAAATTTGAAAGAGATGCTATCGAAGACGAACGCATTTCCGAGCTATTTTATCACCGAAGTGTTAATCGCCATCAACGTATATGATGCCTGTAAATTCTCATCGGGGCTTCACTCATTTGACAGCTCTATTCGAAAGGAACTTAGATAATTTCGAATCGATAAATAACAGAGAAACTGAAAGGGAATGCGAGACGGTTTAATTGGATAATAGGCTTCCAAATGGAGATTTCTTTCGAGAAAAAATTCTTTACAGCAGGTATAAGTGAGCCTTGAAGCTACAAAGTGATCGAGATTTTGTGGCGTGGTAATAAAGTGAATCAACTGACCAAATTTCAGAGTTCTTGACAAAATTTTCAAATGTGAACACTAACTTCACGTCTCTTTCGAAAAGTTTTGAAATATTTCTGTGGTTCTATGGTGACCTTGAACTAGTTCTGAAGCAATGAAATTGGCAAAAAACTTGCAACATCAAAAAATGTCATCATATGTAACTTAGCCCTTATAAATATCATCGAAAAGTCATGTATTGGGTTTATTTACATTGTGAATTTTTTACTTTTCGTTTTATAAGTGATGCCAGATTTTATTTTCATAACACAAAATGAATATTTCGGTATTTTGCCAGCTGAAACTTCATTATTCGAAAATTGTTTGAAAGTGTGTTTTTGATATTTATGTCGACACACATTATTATTCATTGATTGTAAGTGTTCAGAAATTGAAGAACATCTCGAAAAGTCAGTACTAGACACCAACTTCTTACATGAATGAATTGATTATTTCTCAGTACTCATTAACTATCACTTTAATACTTTTCAGATACCGTAATCATTTATGTAAGCAAGATAGTTTTGACAGCTCGACACAAAGTGCGGTGTTGCAGCTCGATCCTTTTTTCAGTGATTCTCCGAAACAAAAAATTAGGTTAGGTTATACACCAGATTTGGATAGCTGTTGAGTTATGGGAATTGTATCGAATATTCAAAGGAAGAACACGATAACTATGTGATGAAATTGAAAAATTTCAAAGAGTTTTATGCATGTAAACAATTTCGCTTGAAAAAATTTTACATAATCGTGAAGTGTTGCCATTTATTATTGTAATTTCCTGATAATTCATAAACCTACTGTGAGTTTTGTTGTTGCTCAGTCAAAACTATATTCGTTTTCCTAACAAAATTATACCTACTAGAACTTTTTCCAAGAAAATTACCAACCAAACCAGCACTACAAACTTGACGACAAAGAAAGAGGCTCTCTAATATTTTAACCAAACATTTACAAGTCTGGTAGAGTCATAACCACAAAAAACCCGTTTCCTTGACCATCTTTTGTTCTGCAATGTGAAGCAGAGTTCCCGCTGTTCCAATTTGAATGTTTTCTTCGCTTCTCTAGAGGCCATTAAAGCTTGTTACGGATTACACAGATTCATACGTGGAAGAATAAATGGAGTATAATAAGAAAAAACCGCCAGTTAACAACTGTCACCAAGTAGACGAGTTTTATTTTCCTACCCGAGGTAGTTCCTCTTGACTTATGGGCCCAATTAAAAGAACAGAAATGCGTTCATCATCCGGTATAGGGCTAAGACGCGCCTCAAGTCCGCTAAGTCGGTAATTCTACAACCGTGGTGGAGATTTTTTTAAGCATCACTTGGGCTCGCCTGACAGCTGTCACTTTCAACAATAGAGGACCTGCGGCGCGTCAAAAAATGGACGTGTTTTTCTAGTCTGGTTTACCTCACGATAACTTTTCGTTGAAAATGAGAAATTAGGACTGTGAAAACATTTCAAATGAAAATAATCCCTTCGAGTTGCATAAATATTCCGATGGAATATTCTGAGGATTCCGAGGCAACAGAATAGATATCTGGAAACCTTTTCATTTCACCAATAATTTCAAAACCGTAGAGAAGAAAACGGAGAATCTACTCGGGAATTCTATTCATGTTAAAGAATGGCTAAGAACGAGGGTTACGAAAATGTTGCTCGAATAATGCTGAATGCTTCGAATTTTAAAACGGCACAATCATTTCGGCAGCGGTGTTGCCGGATGGTTACATTTTCCTGATATATCCCACAAACCATTTTCACTATTCAAATTATAATACACGAAATAATAATGAAGAATGGAAAATTGTGTTTTTGGACGTTATAGGAATTGAAAGAAAAATTCAATAACGATAGTGAAGTGTTTTATTTAGCCCCATTGCTTCAGAAGGCAGCAAAGAATTATACATTTTTATACTAATAACAATATTATCAAATAACATACACATAATATATTCAATGACAAACATTCCAGAATTTAATCAACATTGATACATTATTTATTCACCTAAATAGCGTTTTTCAGCCCACAATACTATCGTTCGAAATATTTCTGTATGGATTCGATATATGTAATGATATAATGCAAAAATATTTGAGAATTGTAGACTGAACTACACACAAAGAAATAACGCATCCTGAAGCCATAGTCCATGAAATGTTTTTACCCAGAAATTGGCAACATCGCATTTCAAGCACACCTGGCAAACCAACCTACACAGCTATAGATACAGTGCGTTAAGTGTGACGAAAATCGGTCGAATATTTGTTGAAAAAAAACTAGGTTTAGACTTCACGTTTAGGAAACTATAAATTCAAACTTAAATTTATGCTATAAGATTCATTACACATCACAGCATTTTTGAACTTGTGATAATGGTTTTAACACACATTGTGTAATTTTTATCACAGTTCGACATGTTTTTCTAAATTTAAGACAATAATAATACTTTGTTGAGCGATATTACTCTGTCTATTTGTTTTCGAGTTTACACTATTCTCAAATACACGGGAAAAAAGTATGCCCGGTGATCGAAATCAAATGAATAGAGTTCAGTGCTCTTTTATTCCAGACAGACCTTATCTCAAGTGCAAATATTTGAACACTTTTCACTTGATTCATATTACGATCAAACAAAACGAAGCAATGTTCTATAATATCGATAAATGCACCATTTTCTTCTGATACATGATGAATGTGAAACCAAAACTCGTTATTATAGAATTATGTTAATAACCCAAGATTACCTTCATCCGTCTCCAATAATTTGTCTCCTTGGGCTATTCTTGATTGCATTATTAAAGTGTATAAATGGTATGGACTTTGTTATCAATATAGGCAACACGTAAAGCATTGTGAGATTGTAAGATTGTGTTGTGTTTTTGGGGTGTATTGCGTGAAAAATCAAAAACCCTTACCTTTTTCAAATAAGGTGGTCACTGTAGTTCAATTTAAATCACTAGTAGAAAGTAACTCACACTACACAGCATCACAAATATTCAGAATACGCTAGAAAACAAATGAACACCGTTCCGGAATGTCACGGAAATTCCTTGGAATCGACCAAACGCAAATTCGCACAATTCTCATGAATCGCAACCGATACTAGCTTTATTGGAAAACGTTTATTTCGAGATAAATGCCCGTTTGTTTTTGTTTATAAACATTGTAAAACACCGGCAATATGGCGCTGCGAGCTCACGCGTACGTCCTCCCTCTATTTCCGGGAGCGGACTGAATCGAACGACGTACGAAGCACGGAAAGACAGTGGATCGAAGGCAGCTGCGACGTACGTGCGCCGCGTTCCGTTCTGTATGTAAAGCGCGTGTCTGGGCGTTGTATAAGGGATGAGGAAATTGGAATTTTCGTTTTTTATTATAACTCGGGTACAGGGTTGTCCAAATTCTCCGCAACTCTCTCGCCTCGTGCTTCATTATGGTGCCAAGAAGGAAGCGTAGATTTCTTCTTTGTTTTTCGAAATATAGTCAAATTGACAGCTGACAGTTTAGGGTTAGTAAAAATGGAGCGTCATGGGAAAGATTCTCATTTACATTCTGATTGATGACATTTCTATCCAGAACCAACGAATCAACCGCCTCAGAAGCAGAATCGTGGCTCAGAATCGATGGTGACCAGCAATTTTCGGCAAATTTGAGGGTCGTAACCTGTTCGAGTTATTTGTTTAGAGGGTGACTCGAATCAAATTGGATGCGGTGTCGATTCGCAAATTCAGAAGGGGTGAACAGGGTGGATTCATTGAAATTAACACCCCCACTTCGTAGGGAAGAAGATAGGAAGGAGAAATCCTCTTTTCATTCAAGTTTCATTCAAGAAATTTTTTGATCGTGTTTATCAAATTAATCCTAGGGGGTTGTTCAATGTTTTTCCAGGTCTAACTCTCGATTTAGAATTTTAAACCCATTTTATCTGTCATTTATTCTATTTCAAAGTGATGCCACTAGAGGGCATTTTTTGACACGAAATTACAAAATTGCAATGACGTATATCATAAAAACAATGTTGTTATCATGAAATTGATTGATGATTGAAGTTTATAATTTCGAATGACGTTGATAATGAGCGTCTTCCCCTTTTTCTTGGAATTCCAGATAATCTAAAAGGGGCGCCATCTATGGGAAATATTAGTACGATTCAAAATTAAGTCGTTGAAAATGAGTAAAAATACATGAGTGGTGAATCATCTCACCTTGACTAATCACTGATAAAAATAAAATATGGATCGTTTCAACTTATCGGAAACATAAAAATTTCCGATGATTCATGTAGGCCTAAAAATATCGAAGAATCAAATAATGGGTGCGTAATTATCAAAATATAAACATCCTATATTCGTTGTAATCTTGTTGATTGTGGAAACTAGGTAGGTATTAGGTATATATACTCAAGTTGAATATTTATTTTGTACATATTTGTGATCATCCTCGTATAGTGATATTCACTTTTTGGTCTTCGAAATGGGCTATTTTTTTGAGGGATTATTTTTGGCATTGTTGTGTACTGTGGGTAAGAATCCATCACTACAAACTCATTACTCTACATTAGGCCAACATACTCGCGACAGATATACTGGGTGTTTCCATTCGGAAACCACAAGCTGTCTATTTTTTATTTCCAAAGCTACGTCAAAATCTGTGAAAGGAGATCAACTTCAAGACGTTTAACTTCGTCATCACGTTTACTAGGCAGCCATCTTGGAACCATCACAATAACTCCAGGAGCTCCTCTTGGCCACTTTGATCCTTTTTGATCCTTGAAACCAATTTTTTTTTCAGTTTCGTCTGGAACGTCAAAATGCTACAGCTGTATAGGACCACAATGCAGCGATCCGTTCAATAGTTCCGTCGCGGTTATTATGAATTGCTCCAACTTAAATGCTTACCGGTCTTCCAATCTCAACGAGTTGGCAGAAGAAGAAGACAAAATATTCCATGACTTTAATTTCCAAAGCGTCGCTGTGGATGATTTCGTGTGCTCAAAATACGTGTACACTAACGATTGTGAGTTTTTTCGATATAAAATAACTATCACTGTTTCTTCTTCTTCTCCTTCTTATTCTTCTTCTTCTTCTGTTTTTTTTTTCTTCAGATGTTAACCAAAATTGGACAGTGAGGAGGTGCATGCCAAGAAGCGTTGATTCCCAAAATATTTGTGATTACGTCAATAAAACTGTCGGTACAACTACTGGTAGAATGATCAGCTGTACATATTGTGACACTGATCTTTGCAATGTTGGTACCTTGTGGAAGTCTTCTTTGGTCATCGTTAGTATGCTCTTCATCGGATTGTCCAAATTCATCTCTTAGATATTCGATAACCAGGGAGAGACCAATAATAATATGATTATGTAATTAATCTGCTAGGATATTATACACATTGGCGTAACTTTTTTTTATATATAGATAGATAGATAGATCTAGTCAACTACACTTATACAATATTCTTTCGACTTCAGATTAAATAATAATAATAATTCATTTATATTACTGATACATGTGATTTTCAACGTTATAGATATTATTTTGGTTATAAACTTTATTTTTGGGATGGCAATCAGGAAATTGCTTTTAAATACGAGTAACCCTATTTATTGCTTTCAATAATTAATTGTAAATAAACAGTAAATATTAGGTTTTATTTTGTTATTTTGGTTAACCTTTTATTCGTTAAAATAACTATGTTTACACTTTCTATTATATCTTGTATATTTGGCCTTTTTTCCTTCCCACAAAATAATCTCTCAAATTTTTATTTCTTCAAATTGTTACTTGCAATTTTTTTTTACTTTCTCCTAAACAATGGGAAGGGTTATGTACCGAATGACCCCCCCTCGTTACGCCTATGATTGTACAGATATTACTGAATATAATAACAATAATTTGATGAAATGTTATTTGTGATTAATAACAATACATTGGACTCAATATATCCATAAATCTAAAGGCAGAAAAATTAAAAGCACGATAACTTGAAATGATAAAATAGAGTTTAGAGTCAAGTTTATTTTTTTTTTCTGCAAATATTTTTTGATTTTCTCATCAGTTTCATTGTAGAAATCAGCAATTTCTTTCAATAAATGAATTATCTTGAAATTTTGATGTGAACTAGGGGTTATAAACAAAAATAAACGATTAAACTTCGTAGTTTATATTTTCTTGTGATATTCAGTTGCATTGGCGTAACTAGAATTGACTAATTTTTATTGTTTCAAATTGTTACTAGCAATTTTTCATTACTTTTGAGCAATTTACCCAATGACCCCCTTTCGTTACGCCTATGTGCAGTTGGGAATGTTCTGAATTATGAAATAAGAAAAAGTATTCTAGAATCGTGCTTATAAAAATGATTAACGACTAAATGGATGGAGCAATCAAAAACGGATAATAATTTTTGAAACTCGAAAAAAAACTTGCACGTTCCGAATCCTGACTATTGTATTATTCAAAAATGAATCGTGGAACTCCGATTTCCAATCTAAATTTCACTCACCGAATTAGTCGGGAAAAGCTGAAAAATTCGCTCGCTTATTCTCAGCCATTTGATTTGATTGTTCATCAGGGGTCGTTTTTACCCTCCAATGAGCTTTATGAATATTTCACAGCTATCCCAGACGTATTTCCGGTTTTGCTCAGTGGCATGTTGTTTTTGCGTATAAAATTTTACTGGATCGCTATTCAATTATTCATCAATCCATTATCGATTAAAGTTCCCACTACAGCAGTGAAAAATTATCGTCCAGAGTTTTTGTTTCTTTCAGGATTAATTATTTGTGAAGCACGCCACTGGAATCTATGTGAAAACATGAAAAAAGCCAACATTTAAACCATGAATTGGAATTCAAAGTTGAAAAGTTTGAAAACAATAACGGTCTCAAATGCAATATCTTCTAATTCGCCCTGTATCTAAAAAATGGAGCAGAGTTTCAAAAAGAAGTGAAAAAATAACCAAGGCCTTCATTTCTAGTTTTGTTTCTCAAAAACCAAATGCTATCTCAACTGAATTGAATATAACTAAGAAACAGATCAAATACTAGTAGCGCCATCTATGTGTCAACCAATGCACTTTTCAGCTCACCTAGAATATTTTCGAATCAATTCTTGAATTCACCACATTATTAATCGTTGTTGTATCTTGGAATTCAAACCAGTAAACCAGATTTGTTGAAATGAAGCATACATTTTCATACCATCAATATCAAGCGACCCAAACGAAATCTATCGCCAACAGAATAAAATGATGAAAACATAAAGAGACGTTTTCCGAATCAATTTTTAGCCCCAGGTGTTTTGTTTAAATTAAATATTCCAAACTGGGGCTTTGAACAGCGAATTCCATTTACCCACAATTGAAATTCGAGGAAAATACACGATGTAACCGAAAAAAAAACTCTTGTGGAGTATTATTTATCATTGGTCGAGGCAGATGATTATCATCATAGACGTAACAAACGAGGTGGAATTGGTCAGTAGAAATTGGAATTCAACAAACTAGTACAAGAAAACTACACCAAATGTTTTGGACAATACATTATTTAAAAGCATGCCACCCTGTATACCTCGTGATTCTCCAAGCTGAATCACCCTATAATCTACTTATTATTGGAGATAGAAAAACGGAATTTGGGGGTTGTATATTACAGTTCAATTCACATTTTTTGACAAATTTACTTGCATGGTAGTACTTCCGGTTTGACCGGAAAAGACCCCAACTTTCGATTTTCAAATGGGACATCCTATATATTTTTACTTATTTCGATCGAGAATGACATTCTGAATCCAACAACTCATCACTTGTGAATATCTGACATATAAAATCATTTTTATCTCAATTTTTATTTTTACGGTGTTTTTGTTTTCCTCGATATTCATTTTTTATAAACAATTGATAGTTGTTTTAATCTAGAAAATCTAAAATAAATTCGAGAAAATATTTTTTTCATGACTCTAACCCCTTAATTCCTCTAATATACCTACGCCCATGTAAATATTCTTATATTTTTGTATTCTGTGGATATTATTCCCTGAGGTATCAGAACAGTGAATCTGTAAGCTTAAAATGTCGTTTTGTGGCAGACATTTTTTGACGGAAGCTCTTTCGAGGCCGGGAATTTTTAATTGAAAAATATCCATCGGAGGGTGTCTTTGATTGCATTTTCTTTGATCGTTATCAACATAAATTAAAAAAGGATTAGTTGGGAATATTAAAACAGAATCTCGTTATGACATAGAAACCCTCCAGCTGAATTATTTACTTTGTCGTAGGAATCTCGAGACAATATACAGGAGGTAAGTTTTCAGCTCACCCTGTATAATCCAGTTGAACCAACCTACGAAGCATCCAATGTCACACTCTGTACACCACGATTCATGAAAATATTGATTCGCAGAAAAATAATCGACAACTCCGTGTATAAGTGCCGGAAATCAAACAATTCTAGATTTCTATCTTTGGAAAAACCGGAATGTATTTTGCATAGAAACCAAAGGATATCCACAATACCAGACCGAATGATAGCTGTAATTAGAGTTGGCGTGTCACGTGATCGAATAACGTCCTTATTCAACTTTCAGTCAGGTTTTTTTTTAAATAATGGCGAAGGTGCAACAAACTTATGAAATTCGCAGTTTTCAGGCATGTTATCGAACAGAAGGGATTCAATATTTCAATTCCAATAATAAGCCCTATCTCGGGTGACTCGAATGTTAATTAATTCGCCGACACCAATTCACCAGATGAAGAAATGTTGCTAATGTATGCAACCCGTTTTGCATGTCACAGTGCACGACTTGTTGCATACATTACGTTTCACCAAGTAATTTACTCAGATATTTCTTCTCGTTGATTATGAAACTGGGACAACAAAAAAGAACAGATGATTCATAGAGAATAAATAGATATTTATGTAACCTAAATCAAGTGAAAGAAGTAAATATATACGTGAACGTATCTATGCGACGTATCTCCGATATAATTTGATGATTTTTTTTCAGTTATTATACGTCGTACATATTCCGTATCGTGGAAAAAAATCTGCTGTCACGAGATACGTTGACGTATGTGTTTCTCCTACATCGCAATCAATAATATTGTTCAAGGTGTACAAGGATAGTAAATAATTATCGACTAATCATGAAATACACGAGAAATGGGTATAAATAACGATAAGTAGAACTGAGCCTCAAGGTGTCTGGTGCAAAATTACAATAATCTTCGTTACACAAATTGCATTCCACTAATTCAACGTTTCTGTTGTCTGTCAGGGCGGCAATTGTTTTATTGCAAATATTCGCTTCGTATTTGTAGGCACACCTTCTGGTGTATAACATTCCAGTGCCGTTTCCTGAAACAATAATTTCAGAACGGTTATTCACGGAAAATATGGAGAATTTTATACAGCAAACAATATTGAATGAAGTATGACAGTTTGACATTCACATATTTATGCTAGAATCATATAACAGGTGTTCAACTTTCGTATTCTTCTTTTATTTGGTCATCCTAACCTGAAATTATGATTCGTATTTAATGACAGATTTAGCCTACTATTTTTTTGCGTTTTAAATATTGCAGAATCATATCGTGTCATACATCGTTGTATTTGTAATAAAATATGCGATTCAATACAGGGTATACAGGTTCTTTTCACGAGCCACTTAAAAAAATAAAGTTGATAGTGGTTTCTCCGAAACGAAACGTTGTACGGAAAATCTTTTGACGCTGTATTGTAGGGATTGAAAAATGACAATGAGAAAGTGTCTTTTGTTTTCTTATATTTCTTCAAATAACGTCAGAAAAAAATCTAAACGAAATCGGCAAATTAAATTGTTAAATTTCACAGAAAATTCATTACATTTATTGAGAATAACGTTTTATTTGGGTTTTTTTTATTGTTATCACATCATTAAATTCAGAATGTATGAAACTGAACACTGAGATGGTATCCAAACAGTTGAAAATAAATAGATAGATATTTCATTTGAAATAAGAAATTTGGCATCAACCACTAGGAAATAACACATCCTGTATAAAAAATCTAGTAGCAAAATATGATCCAATTGAAAAATCGCATTTCAGGCACTGTTAGAACTTTCGAAACATGAATAAAAAAATAACAATCCTTACTTTCTATAGTTTTGAGACATCGATATTCGTCATCAAGTTGTTGCGGATCATTTCTCAAAGTAAAGAGAGACTGCGTGCAGTCAGTCGCTGTCTTATTTGCTGTTGAAGCGCATCCATTTTCTGAAAGAGTACACTCGAAGCATTTCAGACCATCAACTAGAAAAAAAAATAATTTCAATTGGTTAGTTGGTAGAGGGAGAAATTGACACACTGTATCCAGCACTGAATCAGATTCACTTTGAAGTCGATTAGTATTTTACACAATGAATTTTCATGCTTGTGAGAAAATTGTATACAGCAGCTGAATTTATTTCAATCGCAGAATTGAAATGTGTTGAGAATCTTTCTTGAAACTCACCTCTGGTTGAAAGTAAGCACAAAATCAGCAAAGCTGTTTCTACAAGAATGTTACAACCGTTCCTATTCGTAGACATTTTAACACTGACGCACAGTTTCACAATAAATCAATGAATTGATCATTCTTATAAACAATACTGGACCGGGGAAACCACAATGCAACATACAATTTGCAGTTTCGATAAAATTCCTTACTCATTGTCCTTTATTTATCGTAGAGATGATGCTGTTTGCGGTAAATCCAAAAGGCATTTTTTTTACGGAAGTGTAGTTGGTTTCAACGAATCGCACTTATTGCATTGTTCGATGATGAATGTTTCAGTTTTCCATGGGTCATCATTTCTATGCTAATAATTGAAAATATAGGCGATACTTTGTCAGCAAATCATATTTTCTGTGAATCAATAATTTGTTATTTAAGTAAATGCAACAACAAATTAATATAGAAAAGGTATATAATTGGACGAGCGTTGATTGTAATTGTGAAAATTGAAGAGTTATTCGAGTCAATTTCAATTTGCTTTGAATAAATAATAACCAAAATACAATCACATCTCGTATAAAAAAATATGTGTAATTCGAAAACTGTTTTTTCTTCAATTTTCGTATGAAGGCTTCCAAGGTATGGGGGCATGGATTTTCTCATTGGAATTGGGGCATTTTTAAAGGTTTTGAAGGGTTTTTGCGATTTTTAGAACTTCTGGGAAATTTTTGACATTAAATAATTCGAAAACTATGCTAGATATCGAAAAACGGATTTCACCACCGTTTTCAGTTCCTTTTAGACGCCCGAGTTTTCAGGCGAATTTATTTTCCGAAATTTCGCTCGAAAATATACCAAAGGGTACCCCCTTTGGATTCTTGAAAAAATAAAATTCGTTGTAGAGTCTTCAATGTTCGTATGGAGGCTCCCAGAGCATCTATATAGACTCTTCATGGGATTTTTCGTTGAAAATCAAGGGAATTTTGGGAGTTTTTGGTGGTTTTTGCAAGTTTTTTTGATTTTTTGAAATTTTCAACATGAAATATCTCGAAAACTCTCAGGTCTCACGTTCATGGAAAGTTTTTTCTATCAGAAGAACAACCGTAAAAAATATTCGCTATGCAAAATTCCTGTAAATCAATTAATCAAAAATAATCGACAATAATCTGTTCATCTCCCAACGTTTCCGCTTCATTCATCATCCCCAATCACGAAACCGATGCCAACCACACATTCCTACGCCCAACCGACGCGTCGCGACGCGACGCGACGTGCCCCTATCGCCCCCAAGGCACGGCCAAGAAAGAGCAAAGAAACTCGCACAGCCACCTTTGATCTCCACTCAACTCTAGACACGCTGTTCTGTTAGCAACAGGGCAAAGCCGAAACAACTGCACATCAAATCCGAGGATAGTCCTCCCTTTAATTACGGCATCATAGGCAGATGTTTTGTTCAGGTGGAACGGTAGCTCGGGGATAGATCCCAGGGAGAGGGGAGAGAGGGGGAAATGAGGGGAAATGCAAAGTGCATTGGAGTAATTCGATGCAGGTTTGGTTCGAAAACAATGTGGTTGCTTGGCAACTATTGATATTGAACGTTTCGTGTTTTACAAGGAATGCTGTCAGTTTTCGTTGGGAAATGAGAGGCTCATTTTTTCATTGAAATTGGGGGGCTTAGGGGCTTTTCAGGGGTTTCAAAGAGTGTTTGCGGTTTCTGGGACATTTTTGGCTCCGAATAAGTCGAAAACTATTTCTGATGAAGAAACACATTTTCCCTGCTGTTTTCAGCATCTCTTAGATACCTTGTATACCAGGCGAATTTAGTTTTTGGATTTTTGCTCGAAATGGAACGAAGGCCCCTTTGGATTTTTCCGAAAATTCAAAATCGTCAAAATTTTCCGAATGTTTTTGGGTATTTTTGGACTTTTTTGATATATTCGATTATAGAAAATGATGAATATCTCAAAAACTATACTAGATATCGAAAAACGGATTTCACCATTCTTTTCAGCGTCTCTCAGACACCCTATAGTTCTGAGGCAAATGCATTTTTTAAAAATTTGCTCGAGAATATACCAAATGGTACCCCCTTTGGATTTTCTTGGAAAATTCAAAGTTGTCGTAGTCTTCAATGTTTGTAGACTTTTCGGTCAGAACAGGTGATTTTTTGACTGATTTTGGGGGTTTTTAGTTGGTTGAAAAGAGTTGAGGAAAGTCTCAAAAAAGAATTGCGATACGAAAAATTTACATAGGATACGAATTTTCCCAAATCAAATTGAATCATTTATTCAATATCATTCGAGATCCACTTTATATTGCCCATTTCTACAGTTATTCAAAATAACCATGAAAATGACCGATCAATACTCGAAAAAACACTCAAACAAGTTTTTGACGACACGAAATTCACGCAGACAGTGACTCATTCTATTATTCCCGTGGTCATTTTTTCAAAAAATAAAAATTGTATATAACGTTCGAAACATAAATCAACTAAATATACTTTTGTTCATATTTATTCTTCAATATTGACAACAAAAAAGCGATATAGTCAAATAATAAAAACACTGTCAGCCAATGAGAAAGAATGAAGTTCAATTCTTCAGGTTAGTTTAGAAATAGCTATTACACAATTTCGAGTTGCTACTTTTTCTATGCTTTTTTTCAAATTTGTTATCCGACGTTTCGTCTCTCGGTTATCATAATTTTTTTTAGGATTGTCGTATTATATTCGACATTTTTCCAATTCAATTTCTAATCTTCCCACATTTTGTAACTTCTCCTGGTAGCAGAAATCTAATATAAAATGTATTCCAGATATGACCATTCACTAGGTTTGGAATTCAACGAAATTATCCAAAAGCAAAGCATACCTTTACCTAGGTAATAATTCAAACTATGCATCTTGGGATATAAATGTAAGATCATAGGTTCATGCAAGCCCTTATAGCCCTGAACAGAACAATTCCAGAGCTCATTTGCCCATTCCATCTTCTCTGTTGTAAAAGCAAGCAGAAATTAGAAACGTTAATATCAGAAATTCACCGACAAAGATGCTTTAATTCCATTCTTCAGATGTTTCATTACTGTTCCTACTGACTCACGTCAAATGTTTTTTGTTTGTAGTTATTCAGTTATTCAATTTTGGAATCAAGGTATGTTGGGATGTGCTTTTGAGGCAGAACAAACTTGGTATTAATGAAACGTTGAAGCTGAATACCAGTTGTTAGTTAAAGCTTCAACTAAGAATACTGAGAATTTCAGTCTGAGATTACTAGAAGGAAATTGCAGATTGATGTTAAGAGTTGACAGTGTTAAAAAAGCTCCACTAAAGCTTTTTGTTCCATGCTTTACAGTGGCTCCAAAACTGTTGAATATGAAGCTTCTTGTGGTGTTCCTCAGGGTAGTAATCTAGCCCCACTACTTCATCAAATACTCATTGATGGTAAAAGGATCGTTCAACTAGAGGTAGGTGATCGTTTCTGATGATTTCTGAGGTCCCGATTGGGCTTACTTTTAGAGAATGGTCGTTCCAACTCAAAATCATTGTTACTCAAGACTAACAATCGGAATGGCCAGCGTTCCAGTCTCTGGTGAGTTGAAAATTTACACTCAATGATTGATTGTATTGGAAACATCGCTTTCACCTATCCAAATATTGGGCCGAGAAAAATACATTGTTCTGAACGGAACGCCCTCAAAGGGACTGTTCCAACCTACACAGCAATCGATTTTTTGAATTTTTCATGAAGCGACATGAATATTATACAAATTTAGCTTGCCTACATCATGCATCAGTCAGAATAAGTTATGAACTCCAACTGAGATTTCCTATTTCTCAGATACATTCAATCTCGAACATAAAATACGAGTATATAATACGAGTCGTTGTAGATCAGAGTGACAGTCAATTTTTTTTGGTTAGAAGTATGATAAAAATATTATATCTGTCCACTTGGGTAACAAAAAGAAATTCATCTCGGTTTTTGACTGTCCATAGGAATAAAAAAGTTATTAAGAGTATAGAGATCGGTTTTTTGAAGTCATTTCAGTCAAAAAGAGCGATTTCTTTGCAAAATCACATAGAGCATGAGATACGTTTGGATAAGTGTTTGAATTTGACTAAAATTGAGAATAAAGAGGCTCCATCATACAAGGTGTTGATGTTTCGTCCTGTATATTCAGAGTTCTTCCTATTTTCAGAGAAATTAACATATGACCTTCATAAATTTAAAAAGAACACCAATTCCTACCTCCTTTCCCTTGCTTCTCACGATGTTCTCTGAACATTACAGGATGTCTCCTTTCGTGAGAAGTTTTATATAAAAAAAAACTAATGTCCTTAAGTGTTGGATACCTTGCTATTAGACACCCTGTATAAGAAATAGTGGAAATTTCATCCAATTAATGATTGGGAATTCATCAAAGGAGAATTTAATTTCGTGAAATATACAGGGTGTTTCAATAATATGGTAGAAAAATGAAACTGTGAGTATAAGCGATGTTGCGCTCAATCGTCATATTTTGGTCCTCTCTACTCTCAGTTTAATTTTCTTACCATATTAATGAAACACCCTGTAGAGTAGAAAATTGAATAATCAAAATGACTCAACTTTAACACACACCTTGTATATGGTACGATGTTATTTCATCACAGATGTTTCGTAATAATTTCCCTTGAAACTTAATCATCGCAATCGATTGGCGTGATGACTCAAAGAAAAATCGTTTTCATTCTCGGAAACCCTTGACGACGTAGTTTTCACGTTGGAAAAGCGTCCGGGGAAACCCGATGACAGCTGACAGATCCCAGAACACAGAGCTAGGTGGCAGCGAGCTGTGCACATGTTATCAATTAAATTATCGGTGAATTAATGTAACCGTGCATAATACGATTCGGATATGCAAATACATTCTAAATGTGCCGCACTACAGAATTAAACAGGAAGAAAATCGATAGGGAAATATTTGTGCAGCTAATGCCGGATTTCATTGGAAATGTTGTAAGCATGCTTTTGTTCAACAATGCTGAAGGGGAAAGCAACGCCGTGCAATATTTGAGCCGATTGATTCGAATGGGTTCTCGATGCAAATTTCGTTGTTTATTGATGGTTGGAATTTGTTTTTGTTGTTATTTCGCGCCACGATGTTTTTCAGCATCAACATGCTATTTTATGGTCTACAGGGTGTTTCAGAATTGCACGGCAATATTCCAAGTACGTATTCTCTGGTACAAAATAAGGAAAAAAGTTTCTATGAACGTGTGTCCGATCTCGATTATTAGCGGAGTTACAGGGTGTTGATACGAAGTGCCAAGGAATTATAGATTCGTCGTGATCAAATATCGAAATAGTATAAACATTTCAGAGTATGTAATTTTGAGCCAATTTTCAAATTAATTAATTTTTGGGGAAACTAAACTAAATTCGACCAAAAGTCAAGAGAGACAAAATTCAGGTAATAGGTTAAAGAACTTTAAAAAATATTAAAATTCACCAGTGGCGTACAAGCAAGTTTTTCTTGAGGCTTTTATGGATTGAGACCTCGGAAAATGCAACACCCTGTATATTATTAATATCATATTAAGCAGCACCTATTGCTTGATACTCATACAAAATTTGAAAGCTCTATCTACAGTAGATCAAGCATAATAAAATGAAATAAAAACATTTTTTTTACTTTCAACACCCTGTAACCCTAGGAACTTTTCTCCTCTTTTTGTAACAGAAAACACGTACTCCGAATATTGCCGTGCAATTCTGAAACACCCTGTATTTATTAAAAGAAGACAGTTTTGACAGATGTCAAACAAACAGCAGTCAGATTTTGAAAATAGAAACAGAATTATTTTATGTGTCAAATATTGACAAGTGTGTGAGATAGACTCTAATTATACATATAAATAGAATGTTATTTAAATTTTTTTTCTAGTTCCAGCAACATTACACCTGTTGCTTATGTGACGTAACTGTCAACCTCGAATGAAAAGACTAAATCTATTTCATGAGTTTGCACTGATTCCTAGAAATTTCGACCTGAATTTAATCCATGAAGTCATATCCGGTATGCCGTACTATAGTCAGTGAGGATACTGCACCAAAGTGAAGTATCAACGTCAGTAGCCCTTTGGGTTAATTTGTGGTTTTATCAAATGTTCCTCCACTCCACCTTGGTGCATGTATGCCCTTCGGTGTGGTTCCTTTGATCTAACTTCAGAGGAATTACAATGCAAAGCTACACGGTGCTTCGTGGTTTATGTTCACTGACCTAACCTAAAATTTACAGATTTTTATTTATACATACTTTCTCATTAACAAAAAAAACGTAATATGGTATTTGTAAGACAAAAAAAAGAAAAAACGTCGTGTAGGAAATTTAAAACCATCATAAGGTAGCAGAAAAAGGATGTTAGGAACTTTATTTATAATAAACTTAACCTAACTTTCTTTTTCGGAGTATCGAGCTGTCACAACCATATTAGGCAATCCAAACCACGTGACATATAATGGCGGATGAGGGCAAACAATCCGATACCTTGAGTAGTAAACAGTGAATTTCATTTATTCTCGGAGTTTTTGTGGTGTTTAGAAACGGTATTCAGATGGAGAGTGAATATTTAAAGACGTTGATGTTGAATAGCAGAGACGTTAATGGTGAAAAGTAGGCTTGAAACTATTCATTCAGTTCATTCTTGTCACAGCATTCGTTTTAGATATAAAAAGAAGTTGGGATTAATTAATAATCTAGACCCTTTCACATTGGATACTGATGCTGATTTAGATTATTCAATGGATGCTGTTCCTCTTGTAATATTCTGGCCAAAAAAATGTCTACTGCAGACTCTCTGATACCTCGTTTGAAATCAGTGAGATCATATCTCTTGATCGCAGCTAACCATAGGGCGCTTCGCTTCCTAGTTAAATCGTTCTCACTCTCTAAGAACCTGTGATTAGTAACCGTAGGAACCGAATACATGCCGACTTTATTTCGGTTAGTACGAGATCCACAGCCAACCACAATGCATGTGATAGGCATTTTTCTTCAGTAAAAGAGTTAATAATTAGCCACAATTGAAAAAACACATAAAAAACGCACTAGAGATCACTAAATGTAACAGTTTTCAACTCAAGTCACATATTTAAACACCAAATGTATGCCCTCATTGCATAATTGCTCAAATAAATACCAAAAAATGTCTAACTGGGAGTTGCTCATGCATAATTCTACAAAGAATAAGAAACTTCAAGAGATCCTAAAAGATCGATTGCGTTGTCTAATCGTATAAGCAATAATTTCAGGTTATGTTGCACGATTCGAACAATACCTTGCGATGATCTCGGTCCATTCTGATCCGTCTAGCATCCCCTAGTGAATTTCACCCCATGGGCTCACCAGACAGTCATACCACGTATTATTAATGACCTTATTTGGGCATTCTTACAATTATAAGGAAGGATGTGAGCGAGACAGAGCTAGGGTATTAAGTTCTTAGTCACGTGCGGAGAGTAATTCAGGAGTACAATTATTGACCCTCAAGGGACCCTTTGGGTCAGCCCAAACGGTCCACATTTCAATATCTTATTATGTAAGTGTCTCTACGGTATTATTGATGGTGGTTATATTGAAATGTTTTCCAAAGGGGGTGTAATTTGGTGCGATGAGTGTCCGACAAGGCGTTCAAGATTTCGATCGAGTCTTATCTTTACTTACAAGAAGATCTCGAACTTGATTGAATTCATGATTGAACAAAAATCCATCTCCTGATTTATATACGAATACTTTTAGAGCTTTTGAAGAATATATTTAGAATTTTGACACAGCATTATCATATATTAGAGCTCTGTAATGATAGTCAGTGTCACTGTCTGTCAGTGTCTGTCAGTGTCTGTCAGTTGGCGAGTCGAGTTCTTTGTATAGGAAATGCGGAATTTTTTTTTCCTAATATTTTCAGAGTCATAATGAAAACCTTGTATTACAAATAGTATTCCATCGAATATCAATCTTCTGATTATTATACGAATACTTTTGAAGAATAGTTTCCGAATTTCGACAGAGCATCACAATATATTATAGCTCTGTAATGATTGTGTCTGTCAGTGTCTGTTAATGTCTGTCAGTGTCTGTTAATGTCTGTCAGTGTCTGTTAATGTCTGTCAGTGTCTGTTAATGTCTGTCAGTGTCTGTTAATGTCTGTCAGTGTCTGTTAATGTCTGTGAGTGTCTGTTAATGTCTGTCAGTGTCTGTTAATGTCTGTCAGTGTCTGTTAATGTCTGTGAGTGTCTGTTAATGTCTGTCAATGTCTGTTAATGTCTGTCAATGTCTGTTAATGTCGGTCATTGTCTGTCAGTTGGCAAGTCGAGTTATTTGTATCGGAAATGCGGAAAATTTTTCCCTAATATTTCCACAAAGAGTCATAATGAAAACGTTGTATTACAAATAGTATTTCATTAAAAATCACATCTATATTCAGCCAAAGTACGTGCGTTCGCGAATTCATGTATAACAGAATAAAAAAAAATTATATCGATGGACACAATGGCCGACTTGTCGAAATGATTGGGTATATTTTCGCTCCAGAATATGTTTACCACGTACGAGTAATTCGATATGCTTGGAATTAATACATGTTGATTGGTTATTAAAGGGAAATTGGGTTTCGTATGAGAACTGTGCATTGGGACCGTGCCGGAATATATCCGGACGAATCTATTTTGAAATTCCACTTGCATATTGTGAGTTAGATAATTTGCAATTTGGAATTTTGAACCGATATATTCATAAATAGAATTTCGAGGTTATTCTTGTGATCAAACATAGTTTTTTTGTATTTTCATTAGTTTGAAACTAGAGGTTCAACATTTATTTTACCATTGTTGATGTCTATACAGGGTGAATCAACAATGACAATGTACAATTTAATTTTTTTTTTAATGGAAACCTATACAGGGTGAGTCATTAATTTGTACCGAGCTTTCTGTTTGTGATTGATGAATAAACTCATGTCCCTTTTTGCTGATACACACTCTGTATTTCTTTCAATTTCACATTATTATGTAATCATGATGGTACAAAAAAACTTCACCGACAGAAAAAATAATATTCTCTCTCAAAAAACGTCCCTTTGGAAAAAAAATTCAATTTCAAAAACGTAAATTCTGCCTGAAGTGTACTCATCCTCTCCCTTTTTCCACTATATTTCTCCAACACTTTGTGCACCAGAACAGAAGTAATCTTTCAGAATGAACGAACAAGCTTTTTAATAAACAGATCAACTTGTGTATGAAATTATCTCCATTTTGGTACGTTGAGTTCATATCGAAGACTGGATATTCCTTTGAATCGTTCAAAATGCCCCGAAGACTTCAACAACAAGTGCAGACCGTTTTTTTACGGGTTGCCTACTGTAAGAGTTTTAATTTTCAGAAACAGAAGAACAGCGACTGTCCCTTTTTTGTTTACTCATTTGATGCTGGTGATTTTTACAGTACAAATAATGAGTAGATAATTATTAACAAAACGAAAGCATTCGTTTCGGAGTATCATTGAAAAATAGGAAAAGTGACAACACCGCACTTTCTGGCGAGCTGTCACAGCTATCTTGCTCAAATAAATTCGACTATATTCGCGGGAAAATATTGAAGAAATGATTTTGAGGCCTCAAAGCCTCCAAAACATCCCCAAAATACAGGGTGTATACAAATGTTGATGGTTAAAAAGATACAGTGCGTTCAAAGTTGAAATTTCTCAATTGGTTCGACAGTTTTTGTGATATCGGTTTCTCTGACCCTAGAAAACTAACTATTTGCTTGTCTGACATCAAGCTACTTGTTTTTTCTTGATGATATTTGAATTTATTTGTGACTTCAATACTTAAAATCGGGTTTATCGTGAAAACGGTAGGGTTTTTCGACTTTTTCCAGGAATACTTTTTTGTTCGAAAGATAACGTAGTTTGATAAATGTCCACTCGAAAATGTTGATTTTCGACGGACAAAAAAGTTGTGCGTATTTTTAAATAATTGTAAGCGGGTAAGTGGCGCCCTCTGAGGACTACGTCAATACTGATGAAATATTCTTGTTTGTCGTCCTAAAAACCCCCAATGTACCAATTTTCAAACCGATATCATAAAAACTGTCAAAACTATCAAGAAATTTGCAAATAGAATTTTAATTTTGAACGCCCTGTATCTTTTTAACCATCAACATTAGTATAAGCGATGTTGCGCCCAATCGTCATATTTTGGTCCTCTCTACTCTCACTTTCATTTTTTAGCCATACCAATGGAACACCCTGTATATCCGAGAGGAATTTCATCGCCAGCACCAGCAAACATGTCGAAAAACAATTAACACGCTTCCTTCGAATTAGCCATATCACGGCCGGCATTTTTTGATCGCGTTATCTCCCCTCGTGAGGTCTGAAAATAATCACGAGCTGACTATTCAAATAGGAAGAAAGAGGCATAAATCAAGGGCAGGAAGCTCGCAAAGGACAAACGAAAGGAAAAACGGGAAATCTTTCCAGAACACAACGGGTGACGTGCTCGTAGAACATAACACCGAGACGGACAATTGTTCTTTCATTTACTGCCCAACGACATGCAATATTTAATATTATATCAGGCTGCCATTATGGCGGGGGCATTATCTCTGTTGTCTGGAGCTGAAATGGACACGAAAATGGGCAGCTTTTTATTTCCGAGTCATTATTGTCATTCGATGGCCGTTTGCTGAATCGTATGGGGTTTTTTTACACACCAATGTGGTGGAAAAGTACTCCTACGAGTTCGGTTGTGATTGAGAACGAAATTAAATTCATGTATACATACCGGGTGTTCAAAATTCGATGCCAACTATCGAGAAACACCGGGGAAAATATTTGTAGAGAACCAGAAAAATTAACCAACGTGAAATTGGTTTCAGTTGGATTTTCCTAGAGAAATGTACAGGATGTGTGAGTCAGAATTCAATACACAAATAATATTGTTTTAGTTGTTTATTAACGTAAACATCTGAAATTATGTATACAGGGTGTCCCTTAAAAACATGCTTACATTTGAAGGGGTGATTCTTTGACACATTTCGAGAAAAAAAATCCTTTAAACGTATGTCCTTAAAGTCTTAACTCTTGAGATACAGAGTGATATAGATTATTTAACGGTTTGTACTGCGATATGAAGCAATTTATTTCAATTTGATTATTTCATTCAAGAACAGAGCATCTCACAAGAAAAATATATTTTTTGGATTCTCATTCATTCTGGAACAAATCTGATCTTTCAATTTGCTTTTAGTCAATGCACAAACATTTTCACGCCGCATCAGATTTTCGAGGAATTGACCCTGAAGTACAACAATTTTTATTTTTTCAAGTAAAAACCATGCGTCGCACAAATAAAATCCATGAGATTAATTTTGCTCAATAATGAATGAGGATCTTATTAGTAATTCTTATTTTGGAACTAAGCAGTGTCGTAGTATTTTTTATCCAAAAGTATTCAATGCAAAACCCGTACGGACGCCACTGCTAGAGAAAAGGAAAAATTTCCTACATCACAAAATCCACCTTGATGCATAAAAGACCAAATGTACCAAATTTTCTAAAGATGTCTAAAATATTATCTCAGTTAATATTAAAAAACTGATTGTTTTTTCAAAATTCTATCACCCTGTAGTTTTTTTCTCTTATTAGCATGTCTTCAAGGAACACCCTGTATAATCACTTTGTATATTAATATATCATTACATTTTCAAGAGGAATTTTACATCGAATGAATTTCATATTTAGTATCTCGTGTAAAGTTATTTTATATCCTACGAAGTTCGTGTTTTATGAATTTTTCACACCCTTTAACTACTGTCTTAAATATTGCAGAAGTAACTGTCATAAACTCGTAGTATTTTTCTGGAAATTTATCCCGTTTAATGAACATCTCAGATTATAATATGTCAATGTCAAAATGTCAACGTCAACTTCATCATCTACATTTCATGAGGAAAATATCATCAATAAACTATGGATTTTTTGTGAATTAGACTAGTGGCAGAAAAACTAACATTCCATAAACATTCCTATTAAAATTTAATCGTGTAAATAAGTTTATTCAGCTGTCATTTCAAAAGAGCATTGTTATTGGAGGTATTCGTTAATTTTTTTACAGGTAACTCTGGCAGGTAACAAAGGTGAGTAGCAGTAACTTCAATTGTCACTGTGTGCTTTGGGACTATATTTGGCACTAGTGACGTCACTCGGCTTCTCTTTCGTTGCTGGTACAGGCTTCTTTTTGGTATAAACTAAAACAATTCATTGAAGAAGCGTTCAGAACATTAGATCTCGAATTTACCTGTGACTAGTTGTACAGGGCCTTTGGGCTTTATGGCTTTTTCATTCTCAGATGTTGAGGCGAAGTTCAATCCATAGCCTACTTGATATACAGGGAGTGGAATGACTGTTGATGATACAGGAACTAAATCTGAAGAGAAGTGAAGATTTTCGGTTGAAGTATGTCAAAAATGGTGTTCTGGTGTGCGAGCTTCAAACAATTAATTCATTACGGTCCTGGTTATGATTATATCGTTCGAGCAGAAAACATAATCTGTTCACATTTTTAATTGTTTTGACATCATTAAATAGTTCAATTTTGCAAATCATGACTTATCATTGATAATGTTTTATTTATTTTTATTGATATTGGATGTGAAATCGAAATCATAAGATGAAATGAGAAATATTTCATTGAAAAAACGCAATACGTAGATGTGATTTCTTTAATTTTTTCAATAACGATTTTTTCATTATAATTCACGTAATATGATGCTAGAGGTATCACATTTCAACTTCTTCAAATTTTTTTCTTCTAAGCAAAGTTTTGAAGCTCACTGAATGACGTAATTCCTAATTAATTTGAGCCACCCAGTATATTATAACTCAATTTTATATGCTTTGCTACAAATTCGTGATAACTTTCAATAATTTATTGACAATTTTGATAATAATTTGAATATACAATAATAGTTGAAAATAATTGGAAAATTGATGGTTAATGAATCAAAAACTTGTACCTCCCTGTATAATACATATTGAATATTCATATTCAATGGACTAGCCCTACCTACATAGGCAAGAAAATAGTCGTAAGCTGTCTTTGCTAAAATGCAAAAAAATCGGCAGTGGAACATTACCTGGTTCTAAAAGTTTATTTTCATTCAATTTGTACATTGTAGGATGACATTCAATAAAAACAACCAAAAACGAAAGCAAGCACCACACTTTCCACATTTTCCACGAAATAATTCAAAACCTGCTACAAAAAAACAACATCGACAGATGAACTCAGCACATCAACTAAAAAAATACTCGATGAAATTCGCGTGAATATCACACCGAACCAATCAACTATTTCAGCCTGTACCACCGAAACCAAGAGAAATATTCATTTGGCCTACTCTTTTCCATCTCAGTGAAAGTCTAAGCTGAACCTACTCATTCCATATCGTAGTGGGCTGGGTGTGTTTGTCACTATCAGTTTCACTTTTATTAAGCTGGTAAGACGGAAACAGCATGATGTAGTCGGCTGTGAGAAACAATCGAGAGTGCGATCTACAGGTGTCATTGTTAATGTCACAGCGCACCTGTAACCACATGATCTTGAAATCATTTCATAATGTTGGGAACAATGAACAATGGCAAAACGTTGGTTTAAGAATAAAAACTACTAATAATATACCGGGTGTTTCGGAATTGCACGGCAATATTACAGGTACGGGTTCTCTGGTACAAAATAAAGAAAAAAGTTTCCATGAAGTTACAGGGCGGAGTTACAGGGTGTTGAAAGTTTTTGAAAAATTAGGTTTTTATTTTATTGTGCTTGATCTACTGCAGACAGAACTTTCAAATTTTGTATGAGTATCAAGCAATAAGTGCTGCTCAATATGCAAGGAAATGTTTCCCAAATACCATACAGGGTGTTGCATTTTCCGAGGTCTGAATCCATAAAAGCCTCAAGAAAAACTTGCTCGTACGCCACTGGTGAATTTCAATATTTTCTCAAAGTTCTTCAACCTATTATCTAAATTTTGTCCCTCTTGACTTTTTGGCGAATTCCGTTCAGTTTCCTCAGAAATTAATTAGCTCCAAGTTACATACTCTAAAATGTTATACTATTTTGATATTTGTTATTGATTAAAGCACCCAAATTGAATAAAAAATAAATTTATCGACAAATATCTAGAGGAGTTGTTGAAAGTGACCTCCGTTGTTGTTGAATGCAACATTGAGCACGACGAATCCATGATTTTGCGAAAAAGATTATATGTCTGCTTTTCTCATACTTAAAATAAAAATAGCTCCTGTATGACATTCTCCATACTCGACATAGAAATTAGAGATTCATCAAGTCAAGTAGCTTGATATTTTGAGAAACTACTTGACTTGACTTGAAAATCAAGCTCGTGACGATTTATATACTTGACTTGATTTGAGATGTTCATTACTTGACTTGAAATCAAGCTACTTGATATTACTTGATCTTGATACGGACGTGTCGAACGGCATATATTTGCGCAAGCTCGACTTCCGAGCTGACTGAATCCATTTCAAAATAGTTCATATTTCTGGTTGTTTATGTAATAAGTTTCATTAACAAATTTTTTTTTTCGCAATTTCCATTCTCATTTCATCATTTGATGAAAAAAATATAAAAATGCTAAAAGTCAAGTAGCTTGATAGAAGTACTCGATTTCAAGTCAAGTAAAGTCAAGTAGCTTGAATATCAAGTCAAGCCGTGAATCTCTAATAGAAATTCAAAGTCCACAAACGACAACAAACGAGCTGTCTCAGAGAGAAACAACTTCCTCGTATTCCAATTCCCCCCCCCTCCCCCAAGAAGTATGCTTGGGGAGCACCTCCACCACAACTCTCGTGGGAAAGCAGGTCGTTTCGGCTAACAGACATCCATCTTCAGAGACCATTGAATATGATCTGTTGCAGGACAAGTAAGCGAGTGATGTACAACTCGATCCGGGTTTCAATTAGATCAGGTCTAATAACATACCTGGAATCACTCCCGGCTGACTGGAGAGACAATTCACACGCAAGGGACTCCGCAGAGACGTCCAGACGATACGATCGGGACGCAGGAATAATCAAACGAATTTTATGAAACTGTAGATGTATTAGGCTAGTGTAATTAAGGTATCGTGAGATGGTGGCATTAGACTTGTTTGGATTGTTATAGTCTTTCCAATAGCAATTGCAGAATATAAAAACTCATTCCGAACTGATAGACTAAAATTCAAAAATCATCATATTATGAAAACTTTAATTCAAAAACTATGCATTTTGAGTTGGAAAAAAAGGATAAGAAAACATTCTAACCTTTTTTGGTGTATATAAGAATGCTTCAAATGATTTCGCATCGTATTTTGATGATATAAACGTAAACGATAATCATAGGTTATAAACAGCGTTGCCAATTCTTTGTTATTATTAAATTCAATCATTTATTCGTTTCATTATACTGGCACAAGTTTTTGTTTCTTTCATGGGCGAAACTGAATGAAATTTCATCAGATGCACTAGTAAAGCTGGCAACATTGACATGCACTCATTATTAGCAGTTATGACGTCATAAAGATCGTCGTTTCAAGGTCACATCAAATTCAACGCTTGGTTAATTCATAAAATTGAATATGGTACAAATGCGTTACATAAAAATGAGTTTTCGAGTGAAACAGCTTATTTCACTTTGGATTTGGATAACTACAAATTTCACAGCAATGAAACGAAAACGGTTGTCAGTTTTCATTCGAATGCTGAGGTATATACATTTCCATTTCAGACCACAGGGATTCAGATATTTCAGTTTTTCATGAGGCGTGTTCACAATTTCGAAAATTACAGGTAACCATTCGGTAAGGTTCCGTTCGTTCAGAAATGAATTATTGACGAGTACAGGAATAATATCAGCGAAGTTTGATGGATCGGAAATATCGACTATCCCAAAGGAAAATAAAATACAGTATCGTATCGCTACTTCACAGTTCGAAACCAGCTCACCACGACTGGAATATTTCCAAAACTTATCAATGTTTTGAGTGGTGTTAAACGTAGAATGAGGGAGACCACTAATTTTTCAAAACAGCATAATCTAGTTCTGTATATCCAAAAAATAACATTCATTATTTTTAAATTTTTTATTCGGTGTATGTCATGAATAAAATAATAAAATAAACAGAATTGATTTCGAACATACAATTCCATGCGCCATTTTCAAAGGTTGCTCTCATTAGTGTAACGCAGTGTGACGTGCTTAACCCTACAAGCTCATCGACCTTGAGCTGTCAAATCATAGATAATTGTTCCATGGTAAATCTTGCTGTTTTACCGCACCAAAATACCACAACTTATTCTCGGAATAAAAGATGTAAAAGAATACAATATAAATGATATTTTCTCCACAAATTATCATGAAATGATATAGTTATCACTGATCGATGCTTTTTTGAGAAAATATATCGAAGGAATAAGGAGTCATCCACGAGTAAACTTGGCAACATTGCTGTGATCGAAAGATAAATGGAAACAAAGATTTTTAGCACGTCATACGCTCATAGCACCGCCCACTTATTTCTGGCGTTTTTAGTTTTGAATGAAAATGCTGATTTCAAAACGCTGTAGAATCAATTTGCTTGGATTTTAATCCACGATATTGGATCTACACTGAACAGATATCATAATTCATCGATTAAGAGAGGTTTGGAAGGTTTTCATCACTTAGTGGTCTTCCCCCTTTCGCAAGAAAATCAACAAACTGACATATTAACTATTCAAGCTACTAGTACTAGCCTAAACTGTCAAATAAAATCAAAACAAACCTCTAGAAAACCACATTGTAGGTGTTCAGAACCCCAAAAGCAAAATGTATATTCTTATACAATTTTTTAAATTGAAGATATTGTTTGCATAGTATTGTTACACTCTTCATCGATCACCTGGCTTGCCTACAAACCAATTTCGATGCTCCAGGTTTGTAAATAACCGAAAGAAATTCTAGCGAAGTATCGTAGTATTAAATAAATAAACAGAATGAATAAATGGATTTCCATTGCACGACATACCATCATTAGCTAGGTAAATGTGACATGGAATTATTTGAAATTCATCAATTATGGAATCCATCCGGGGCATTACCACTTTTTAACGCCAAAATACACCGGGGAAGGGTTATTAAATGTCCATTTGGGTGGTATATCAATGTTCGCTTCCTATCAATGGGGTAACTGACTCCTACATAGACGTAGACGAGGGGGGATTATTGGGGTCGTAATTGCAAGTTACAATTTGAAAAAATTTTAATTTTAGTAAGTGTGGTCGACCCTCCATTAGTCAGGTCTAGTTACGCCAATGGACCCCTAGACCAAATTGTCCAAGATTCACAAAAATATTTCGATTAATCGGGTATAAATGAAGTTACTGTGAGAAATTGGTGCAAATTTCTCATCTAGTGGATCCGCCATTTCTTTGAAATTTGCGTCGTTTGTTATGTCAAATATGACAAATATCAGGTTTGGTTTTAAGCGGGTACAAAGGTTTTTGAATGGCAGCATTCTAAAGAGCCTATAAAACGATAGTTGAAACTTTGAACGTGTTTTTCTAGAAATTGCATTTTTAAAAATTGCTGACGTCATAACTCGAAGATAAATTGACCGATCGTCTTCAAATTGAATATATTCACTGTACAATGACCCACGATCTTTGGATTGGTTGAAAATTGTTGATATCGAATACTTTTATTTGGGTACGTCCGAAGTCAGCACATAACTCCGTTATTTTTCAATATTTTTGTTTGAAAAAAATCTTATAATATAGCTGAAAATATACCTTCTTATATCCAAAATCTTCAGAACATTCTTTAGAGTACTTTTTCAAAAAAAAAATCACAAAACTCGCCTGATTTTTCATGGGTCACAATGATAAAGCCACCGTATTTGGTTGATATGACACTGTGTTTGCAAAACTCCATTTGGCTATGAAAGGAAAACGTTATTTTGTTATTAATCGTCATTCCCAACATAAGCGTAACGTTACTTAGAAAAAATTGAGAAAATTGCCAGTAACAATTTGAACAAATTCTACTCTAAAAAATTCTAGTTACGCCAATGATTGCCAACACTGTACTGAAAAATCAGCTCAAAATATAATTTTATATCCTCTTCGGACGTGCCAATCACTGTATTCAATCCAGAGGAGATTATTTTGAGAACAATGAACGAATTAAAACAGTTTTCCTCTCATTTCAACTGTCCTGGAACTTTGAATTGCACCCAATTATCAATTGGGATCATTGGCGTAGCTAGAGGGGGAGGTCAACCCCCACCAGTCAACCAAACTAACTCAAATTTTTATTTTATCAAATTGTTACTCCCTTTTTTTTACTCTAACCCCCCTCGTTACGCCTATGCTTGGGAAGAACTGAAAATACACGATTTGATATCCATCTCCCAAAGTCATGACTTGGTTGTCAAAAATTCTCCTCTCAAGATCGAGTTACAACAATGAAATTCCATCCACACTGTGAATCGTTCGAAGGTGATTAAGCTAGCAATCCGAAACCGGAAGTTTATTATGAATCCAGAGATCCAGAACGTTTCCAGACCGACCAACTCTGCAACAATGCAATGCTCCATAGCTTTATTCGTCATACTGTGTTTACTGAAACAATGCGAATAACAACTAATCTCCAACGGGCTGTCTTGAAATGGAAAGAAACTAGTTTGCATCCGAGCGTTTCCAGTGCCAGCGGTAGGAAATTGTTTTCCACTTGTTAAATACGTTTCCTCTAATTCGTAGAATGTGGTAGTCGTTCGAGGTTGTGCTTGTGGCTTTTTGGAACATAATAAGCGAAGGAAAAGTGCCGGGAATTGTTGAATAAAACACAAAGTTCACATTTAAGCATCAAAATTTATTTGGTCGTCCTCAAAGATGCCTCCATAACCTAACCTAACATAACCTAAATTTTTTTGAAGTACTTTCTGGCATGGCTTTCAGCTCCTTCCACGAATTTTGTTTTATGGATTCAATAGACTCGAAACGGTCTTCACGGAGTGGAAATTTGAGTTCCGGGAACAAAAAAGGCACACGGAGCTAAATCAGGTAAATATGCTGATTGCTCCATGGTATTTATTGCGTTTTTGGCTATGAATTCACTCACATCGTGGCTCTGTGCGATTGCGTGTTACCTTCGTGTAAATCCACGAGTTGTTCTTCCATATTTCTGGCTGTTTTTGAAGGATTTTCTCACGTAATACGATCAAACAGTACTCCTTATTAACAAAACAAACACACACGGGTTAGTTTGTTGGTCACACCTCGACTATTTCAAACGATTAACAGTAGATGTCGCCCACTCCGAGATTCTTCCCTATTCAAATCTACAATTCCCGGATACTTTTTTGCCAGAATATACACTGATGAACATTAGAAACATTAGGAACTTTCGAAATTATACATACCCATCTCGAGGGATCCTCAAAACTTCCTAATGAATAACTACAAAACAGAATTCCACAGCATCCGGAGCAGCCATATATGCCGAGGAGATGGGAATTTCATTATTAATAAACGTACATAATGTCCGAAATATACAAGGGAAGTGCAAACCACATTCCTCGTTTTCTTTTGTCAAACAACACAGAGCAAATATTAAAGATCGTTCCTCTGTTTTTCGACTATATCAACAGCTTCTTGCGTTTATTTATATTTGCTCATGAATAAAGTAGGCTGGTATAGAGAATGAGATGTCGTTTTGTATGAAATATAATGAACTGCCTACCGAAATCTATTTCGTTTCGTATGGTAGATTTTCCATTCCGGCATTATGCTCGCATTCAGAGGAATTATATTACCAACAATCGTGCTGAGATATACAGAGTGTACCTGTCACAAATGCAACAGCAAACTGAAGGTCAAAGTAGGCCGATTAAAATCAAATGACAATAGCTAAATCGGGTTTGGAATTGCTTCTGCATCCACCATATTGTTCTCCAAATCTTGACAGATTTTTCGAGTAATTCTGAGACTGCTATTTTCATTTTATTTTTTCCATATAACCCTATGAACTTTTGAGCTAAATTTTAGAGTCTCATGAGGACGGACCTGGACGGGAAATAATTTCAAAATTATTCACCAAATGCGCAGTGGCTGAATTCGGCCCTGTACACTATGTTGTTGATGCTTGAACTCCTGACCTGTACATTGTCGAGTTTATGCGAAAAATTAAAACTCCCAAAGTTTTATCTTCAGTCACTGATAATATACAAGGTATATAAATGGTTGTTGGCCTGATGATATTTTATTTTCCGAACTTGGAACAGAAACACTGTTTTATTTAGCTACTGTGCTGGGTAGAAACTTTAAGGAAGAATGAGAATCCTGGTAAGTAGAATTTTTGGATACTCAAATCTTAATCATTTTGGACATAAAGTAAATATAATTAGAGTGTAATTTAGATAAAATTCTGGAACTAATATGATCACAGACACATTCGAATACAACGAATTGACGCCTGACAGATCAAACACTGAACTCTTTTTTTTTAATAAAGAAGAATGCAGGCTTATGAAAGAAACTATAATAATATATCGTTGACAAAAAAACAAGAATGAGAGAGGGCCCAAATTGGAACCTTACGGTACACCAGACTCACTGAATAAGTGTGATTTTCACAATGAAATATCAAAATCACAAGAAAATTATATTTTTTCTTCATCAACTCTTGAAGTCAAATCATTCAAAACATCGAAATTATCTTCTATCTCTAGTTTTTCTACTTCTGTAATACTGTTCGACTCTATATAGGGATGATTTTTGGGGAAAAAATTGATTCTGTTGTTGAATCTCAAAACGAATGTTAAAGACTGATTTTTCGATTTTTTTTATTTCAGAAAGACATCGATTCTGTCAACATTATCGATCCTTCTGAGCTGCTCAGACCTGAGCCTGCTTTCGCCAAGAAAGAAGTTGGTCAATTTCGTGATTATTCGGTAGATGAAAATGATCCAATTAAAGAAAGGGTTAGGAGGACTTACGAACTAATGCACACAAACCAAACAGTAGATTTCGTTAAAGGTGAGTTTTTGGAATCATAATGAATGTTTAAAGTTCATCATTAATTAACAAGTAATTAACAAACATAACAATTGCATTTTGTATTCGCATATTTACATCGTTTTGAAATTCAAAATCCTTTGAATAAAAATCGTTCAAGTAGAAATGATTCCTCAAAACTATAATTTTCACAAAATTAAACTATCAAAACAAAAATTATGATGGTCATCGTAAAAAATAATACTATCATGAGGTCAAATAATTGCTCAACATTTATCTTTCGACTATTTCTTAATTATTACGTATTTGCTTAACGTCAACAGAGGTCACAAATGTAATATTCCGTTAAACCTGATACCCCTCTTTATTGCGTCTGTCAAGTATCAGGCATCAACCAATCACAATTCTTCTTTCTGTTCGACACGACCAATCGTCGTGCGCTAACGGATTTGAATGACACGGAAGAATAGAACGACTATTTGGTGTTTCCATTGTTTCCAATTTCCATATGAAATCATTAAGTGTCAACACTGACAACCCCTTTGTTGTTGTTTACCAAAACCAAATGATGATTTCGGACAAAAGTCTCAAACCGAATTCTTTCCGTAGGAAAACATGAAAAATGGGGAAAATTCGATCACTTCAAGTGCACCATGCGAGAAGCTTTGGAAAAATTGAATGAATTAGTCGATGAGAGCGATCCTGATGTCGATATTCCCAATATTGTACATGCCTTTCAAACTGCAGAACGAATAAGGAAGGATTATCCAAATGACGATTGGTTTCATCTCACAGGACTCATTCACGATGCAGGAAAAGTAAGAAACTGTTTAACAGAATATAAAAAAATGACTGTTGCGAAATTTATTTGTAATTTTGTAGGTACTTGCATTTTTCGATGAACCCCAATGGTGCGTTGTTGGGGATACTTTCGTTGTTGGATGTGAATGGGGGGATAATATTGTGTACAGAGATACTTCCTTCAAAAATAATGTAGATGGCAGAAATATAAAATATAAGTGAGTACTTGAGATATATTTTATGATCCAACACTGCCCAGGCTTATTTCAGCATATTTCTTTAGAAAACACTACTACTTCAATTATTTTTCTTTATAATAGGAAATCATATAATACCCATATATATTGTTTTTTTTATTATGAAACGTTCGTGTACAATTAAAAAAAACATGTCAGATTATTTCCTCAAAATAAAATCCTCCAATATCGAATTTCCAGTACAAAATATGGAATATATGAACCCAATTGTGGTATAGACAAGTTGATGATGTCTTGGGGCCACGATGAATACCTATACAGGATGTTGAAACACAACAAGGCCAAGCTACCCCCACAAGCTCTCTCTATGATCAGATACCATAGTTTCTACCCTTGGCATTCTTCAGGGGATTACAGCCATCTCGCCACTGAAGCAGATGAAGAAACCAAAAAATGGGTGTTGAAATTCAAGTGGGTATCTACCATTTTTTTATGGTTTCTATGATTAATTAATTTTTTCATTTCAGTACTTATGACCTGTACACTAAAAGTGCTGATGTTCCTGATATTGAGAAGTTGTGGCCTTACTATGAAAGCCTCATAGAAAAATATATACCGGGTGTTCTGGAGTGGTGACCATTCAATATTATGTAATTGATATATAATCTATTCATTGTGTAAAACAAACGTGATATAATATGAATTTGCGTATTAATAATTTGGCCTTAGTGTTTGAATATACAAATGTTTCAAAAATTATTATATATGTAATATGTTGACATAAAAAATTAGTTCATCTTCCATTGGTATGATTATGGATTATGGAAAATAAAGAGTATGATGGATTGAGTTCAAATATTTCATTAGTCAATCCTATGTTCCCTCAAATTGTTGAAATTTTCAACTCCTTAGACCAATTATTTCAACGCCAAATGAATTCTTGACGTACCATTCAACGGGAGTCGAAACACTGTCATTAATGACAACAATACGATGTATAACTAAAAATTGAATATTTGTATATTCTATCACAAACTTTCAACACTTATACCACATATGTGCTTATACAGTATCTTTAAATATGATAACAGTAATAGAAGTTGATAGCCAAATTTTCTCACCTTTGTAGGTCACTTGTCATAAATAAACGACAAATTTAAAATTGAAAACGACTTTCTTTGGATCTTGCCACCTCTGAACGCAGGAATATACGCCCCTTATGTTACGATCAGTACGGATTCAACTTTGGTCAATCTGAATTATTGACAAGTGTCAAGAATCAAAACAATCATCATCAAGTTACAAGTGCATTTCAGTGATTTCCACAGGTGATTTGTTGGGTTGTCGGTAATATGTAATTTGTTTTTGTATTTACAGCTGTGACTCGAACTTTCTTAGATTATAAAGTTCAATATTTGTGAATCTTTCTTGAGTTACTGTTGCTTATATAAGTAATCACGAATCGGTGATTATCAGCTATAAGCTTAGTCAGCATTTGATTTAGGAGGTGTCATTGTATTTACAGGCTGAACTGTAGAGGTTGAGAAATTCAAGAAATATATCATAAATACAATAGTCAACATGGCGTGGACTAATTACCAGATATTTCTTGCACTTGTAATGGTGATAACTGGCAGTATTAATACTTTGAGCACAAAGTAAGTACCTTTCAAAGAATCACTTTCATTATCTTATCCATGAATAAATTGAATATTGCAGATGGGCAGATACAATAATATCTATAGGAAGAGATGGAATCGAAAAACATTTTGAACATCCTTTCTTTCAAGCCAGCACTATGTTTTTGGGGGAAATGTTGTGTCTCCTGACTTTTAAAATGCTTTATAGATACTTCAGTAGACGATCAGTAAGTAAAATCGTGTGGAAAACTTCTAGAACTACTAAATTCATTGTATCATCTGTACTTCACCTGATCAGTTTCACAATATCTTAGTAAATCTATTAATTCATCAGATATGTTTAGGGGATTTTCCAATCTTATTCCATTATTTTTAAATGATGAACTTTTATCAATGAACTGGCTTTTTTTCTTTGAATAATCAATATTCTTATCTGTGCTAGACTTGTTTTTCTAATTCCCTTGTTATAAGAGATATGGAAAGAGTTGAATAAATGTTACATCAATATTATCTAAAATACAAAAACAATGAGTTTTGTTGATTTATCAAACAGTATTTCTTTCAACTTGTAAATCACAATAACATATTGTATTTTTTTTGTAGGATGGTACAGAAGATGTTCATGAACTCACAAAAGGAAACAGAAGTTTCAATCCTTCCATTTTATTCATACCAGCTATGTGTGATATGACAGCAACTTCCATCATGTACATAGGACTCAATTTAACCTATGCCTCTAGTTTCCAAATGTTCAGAGGTGTGTAGATATACACATTCCAAAAAAAAAACATTTTCTGGACATATTTTTTTCCAGGTTCTGTGATAGTTTTCGTTGGTTTGCTAAGTACAGCATTTTTGGATAGGGTTTTGAATAAAAGACAGTGGTCAGGAATAGTATTTGTCATCATTGGTTTAGCTGTTGTTGGAGTTGCAGATTTTATTTCTGGTGATTCAGATGATACACATGGAAAAAATGATATCATTACTGGTAAGGGGCTTCATATCAGAGTTGAATTGTGAAAATCAATGGGCGACTGGACTTTTTTCATTCAAGATTTCGCATATTTGATTTTTATTTAGATATTTCTGATTGTATTTTGTCTGTCTGATGTCTGGATTCAATGATAAGAACAAATCATGGTTTTTGCAGGTGATATGTTGATTGTGATTGCTCAAATAATTCAATCAATTCAAATGGTTGTAGAAGAAAAATTCGTAGCGGGTCAAGACATTCCGCCCTTGCAAGCTGTGGGGTGGGAAGGTACTGATTTAAACTCAAATATCTCATATATTTGATCGATTCGATTTTATCATAGGTTTGTTTGGATTCATCGTTCTTGCACTGCTCCAAATCCCCTTTTATTTCATAAGAGCTGGCCCCCCAGTTACTCAGAATCCCGGAGACAGACTAGAAGATGCTATTGATGCCTTTGTCCAAATTGGACACAGTGGGAAACTGTTGGTAGCAGTGCTAGGTAAATTTTCCGATTCACGATTCGAGTGGATGATAATGAAACAATTATTTTCAGGAACCATAATTTCAATTGCGTTCTTCAATTTTGCTGGTATCAGTGTAACTAAAGAACTGTCAGCGACAACAAGGATGGTACTTGACAGTGTTCGAACTATAGTAATTTGGGTTTTCAGCTTGGCATTCTTAGGACAAGTATTTCATTGGTTACAGGTAAGAATTGGAAATAATATTCGTGATATTAGGGGGCTACACCAGTGTAAACCATTAAAAAATATTTCCCTTATGAAAGGCTCACAGTGGGAACAACGTTCGAAATAACCGATGTCAACTGTCATATGTCAACTTGTTATTTTATGTGGCATGAAAAATTAACTGGTTTATTTTCAGCTTCTCGGTTTTCTACTTCTACTCATTGGAATGTGCCTTTATAATGGTATCACCTTCGTTTCGACATTTTTGAAAATAAGATCTGCTATCAGAAATAGATACAGCAGAATGGACGAAGATGTGATAGAAAATCGCAATGCAGAAGATCCCGAGGAGTGTTGATTTGACACATGACAACACCTTATGCATTATCATCTGATTTGTCTACAGCGTTTTTGTGTACAAAATGTGACACCAGCTATAGAAAAAATAAAAAGTTCTGTTTATTAATAATAATAACCCCAAAGACTCGATTTTGTAAATAAAGAAATTTTTTAATGTTATGAATGGATCTGTTATAAAATAGTTGGTTCTTGACGAATGAAACTTATTTTATTAAAGAAAATGAATCAAGTATTATATGATATGAGATTGGTTATTTGATATAGAATATTGATATATAATAAAGGACTTCCGAATGATCTTTGTTCGAATTTATTGAGAAAAAATGGTGTTTGTGCACTTTATGAAGATTTTTTTTGTGATCAAAATACAAACCTGTGGTACTTACCCAAAAAGCGATGCTGAGTATAATTCTCATCAGCAACGACAAACGAATTTCATCATTAATAATTTTTGTTTGTGTCCTTTAATTAATTACCAAGCAAATATAGTAAATAAATGACATGAATTTAAATTGTAACTGGTTATTTTTTCAAGTATTAATATATATTTTCCATATTCAAATTCATCGATGGTAATTTATTTTTTTTTTCATTGCTATTTACAATCAATTTTCAGAGGGCACTATTCCTTTTCTTGTTATCGATACATTTTCGATAAAATTCCAGAATTTTTTACAAACAAATGCGACCAAAAATCAAATTTTGTCCTATAAAGGCTTGCCACTATAAGATTTTTGGTTTACATACCTACTACTAAACCTATAAGTAAACACCAAGTGGAAAATCATAACCTATAAAATCGAAATTAAACAATCTTTGTACACATATTTGATGACTTCATGATATAACAATCGTTTGCACTGAATTAGATACAAATGACAGTGTGAAATTTGAAAGATATGGCTGATTGTTTAAGCAAGCATACAACTGTCAAATGCGTGTCGAACGATAAAAATTACTATCGCCGCCATGAACGATCCTCTTCGTCCTCCTCTTCATCGTCTTGCAGCAGAGCCTCCTCAGACATCTCTGGACCCATCTGCGAATTTAAAATAAACAAAATCTGATCATCAGAATTAGTAAGGAAGTGTCACTATTAGTTTTTGTCATCTAAGTATATCACCAATTGACATATGACAACGTTTTCTACTGCGCAATCTCAGATAAAGAACCGACACTCCCACTAATGTGTCAATCCTTTTTGAATTCTATCGGAAAAATTATAATAAATATTGTTTATTTGAATCTGCTGACTATTTAAATAATATTAATTAATCACAAGAAAATCACGATCATGAGCGAATATTGATAAATACCTCTTCATCTCCTCCTTCCAACAAATTGGAATCGATCAATTGCTCTTCCTCAGTCTCGGATAAAGTGACAGGTCTTGGTGTCGTTCCGCTACTTCTCTGTCTTATCAACTGCTTGTTGATACTCCATGTAATAGATAAAGTTCTATCCTACAAATACAACATTCATTCGTACAAGAATTTACAATAAGTCATGTTTTTTTTGTCGTCAACTGCGAAGAGAGGCAGTTATGTCATTCGTTGACAGCCCCAAGCCATTGTTGACAGAATATCATAAATCATCAAAGTTCGAAAAACCGCACAAGTTTTCCTACATTCGTCAGTCTTTTTGCTTTCAAAACAAGAAAGAATTCATCCGTTCTGACATTATCTGTAATTCTCAGAAAAGTTTCCGTCATTTCCGTTTGATGAATTTCCGTCATTTCCGTTTGATGAATCATTTCAATATTATTTATATGAGGTGGTAGTCGATGTCAAATTATTGTTTGAAGTACCAAAATTACAAACATATTGCATAATAAGCGATCTGGAGTTTGATTATTTTCTTTCTACTCACTTTCCCCACGATGACATTGCATAATTCATATTTCTTGCACAAAAATACTAACCTGGAAGTTTTTTCCTTTCAACAGCGCCATCTCTGCATCCTTCCTCGACTTGTAATTCAAAGTAATACTAGGAATCGTCGAATCTACTTCGTAGTCCACGATTTCACCGAATTGCTGTAAAATAGAATCAAAAACATGAGCCATGTGGCGACACCTAGAAGATTGGAATCGTACCTGAAAGTGACCAATCACACTATCTTGTTCGTCGGTCTCGTAACCTGATACTAAAAGTCTCGTCGGACGATGATCTACCGTGTGTTTTTGAAAAACTGAAGTAAGAGAAGTGGCCGATGGTGTTCGAGCCAATTGATGGGTATTGATGACAGATTTTGGTTCTGTAAGTGAAAAAATACATTAGAACTACTCCAGTATTCCTCGGATTTCTCGATAAGAAGAACACCATGGTGAAAGGTCATAGAAAAAAGTCAAATCTTCTTCGATGAAAGTTGAAAATAACTCACTCAGATTATTCTTGCTCAATAGATGCCTGCTCACGATAGGCGTGTACCTCCTAGCCCCGCCCCTGCCACGCCCCCTAGCCACTCTGGCTCTCAACTCCAACAGTTTCTTCTGTATTTCGGCGGTATCCGCCCCCTCTTGCTGTTTCGCTATCAGATCCAGCTCGGTGTCGAGCAGTTCCCGTTGCGCGTCCTCCTTGCTTCGCTTCGCAACCGGAGAAGTTTTGGCCGCTAGGGCGGCAGCTTCGAGATCTTTTCTTATAGCTTCGATGGCTTCTTGGGTCTTCTTAATCGTTTCTTTGACTAGGTCTCTTTGGGCACCGGCGGGCACTGAAAACCACGAAAATTAATAACGAACACCAATAACAATTGCATTGACTCACATTTCTCTAATTTCTCGATGAGCACCCTCTGCTGCGACAGCTGCTTCTCCAACAACTCCTGCTTTTTCTTCCTCAAATCCTGCTGGATCTTCAGCACCTCCTTGCGCTGCACGTCCTGGCTCCTTTTGAACTTCGCCTGAGACGCCAACAACTCCTGGTTCTTCTTGATGGCCTCCGTCGCCTGCGCCTTGCTCTCCTCCTTGTTGAGGGGCTGCTCGTCTTCGATTGACGCGGCCGGGGCGGCCTCGGGGGCGGACGACGCCTCGTCCGCTTTCGGCTGAACTAAATTCAGAACTTTGTTGGTGTTGGGAGCGACGACGCCGAGCTGGCCGCCGCCCAGACGGTCTTTGACGGAGCGGTTCTGGGGCGGCACGTTCTCTTGTTTACCTTCGAACAAAGTAAACACGGGGAGATTAGAGAGGTGGGGGCGGTCTGTGTGAGAGGCGTGGCGAAAGTTAGTAATGGTGATACATATGAGGGGTTACATACAGTTGGAATTTTCAAAAAATCGATTTTTCATTTTATTTTCTCAATGTACATATATTTAAGAATACACACAGGGAATTTCTATCGTTCCGGTGAATATTTTCAAAGTTACACGCGAATTTGAAAAGGCGTTTCAGAGTGCTTGAGAGTGCTTTTCAAACTTCAAACGCGTTTTTCTGAAAATGGTGTTTTCAAAGTCGGTGACCAACATTACTCGAAAACGGCTCAACCGATTAGTCTCAAATTTTAACACGAGCTTCCTAAATATATTTTTCAGTGATTGCTCGAAGATTTTTTCTCACAGACGAATATTTATTATTTTATAATTAATTCAAGGCCAAAATGTTGGTCAAAATCGATTTTATTCTTTGAGAAACCTCCATTTGGTCAAATAATTTTATTTTACTTATTCCTTCGATTAATTACTGGATTTAATATTACTTCAACGAAATCTGTTTTTTTTTTAATTTCAGATGATCCAGTTCAGAGATATACCGAGTGGTCACCGCAAAACGTCTTTTTTGAGAGGAGCTCCAGGAACTCAGCTGTAGCTCCTTTCCAAATAAATATTTTCACTAATACTAAATCTCGAAATACTGTTGAAAGATACCATGATATGTGTAAAAATTATTCGATCAATAATTCCAAAAGTTTTCTCAGAAAAAATTCTGGAAAATTCGCTTTTTTCGGCCTTTTAACTGTCAAACCGAAACGGGGTGAAAGGATTGATCATAACCATCACGAGAAAAACCTTTAAAAAAATTTATCCCATGCAGTTTGAAAATTACGGGCATTTCACCTAATCAATCAATCAAAATCAATCAAAATCAAACACTTACCTTCCATGGCGTTGTTATTGGCGTTATGCCAAAACACTTTGATGAACCTGTTGTTGAGCACCGCCTCCGTGCTCCTGTAGGCGGCGTTGGCCTCCGCGTGACTAGAAAACGTAACGATGGCCGCTTCCGGATCCCCTTCGAACTGCACCTGAATGTTCACGATCTTGCCGAACTTCGAGAAATGATTATTGAGATGCGTGATGCTGTTCAAGCCGGTCGGCACCTTCTTCAGCTCCAGCGAACAGTTCTGGGGGTTCTTGGCACGCGGTCCCAGCCGGTTGAAGTCGAACTGCTTCTTCCTGTTGTAGGCGTGGTGATCGGAATTGTTCGAGTAGGGTGGGCGGTGGTTGTAAGTGGGCGTGTACGCGTCGGGTTGTTTGTCGTCGGTGACGGGGACAGGGATGAGCTCGCGATTGTGGTTTTGTTGGGGCGGGAACGCTCCCATTGGTGGTACCTGAATAAAACGTTTTATTGGTTACACAAAAACAGTATGGGCGATGTTGCCGACATAATTTTTTGGTGTTTTCAATGTGAATTTAATTCCAGGTCATCACGTCAAGATTTTTCACGAAATTAAAAAAAAAACTTTGTGAGATATTTTGTACTATAGTGAAAAATTGCCAATTGATATTGCCTAAATTTAATTATAAAATATTTCATTGAAATACTTAGTACATCGATAGAACATATTTTTGTATTATACAGGGTGTTTCAGAATTGCACGGCAATATTTAAGATACGTATTCTCTAGTACAAAACAATAAAAAAAAATCCCATGAACGTGTGTCCGATATCGATTATTAGCGGAGTTACAGGGTGTTGATACGAAGTGCCAAGGAATCATAGATTCGTTTTGGTCTTTATTGCATTCAAAAAAAGCAGAGGCCACTTTGAACAATTCCTCTGAACATTTGTTGATAAATTTATTTTCAATTTAATTTTGATGCTTCAATTGATATCAAATATCAGTATAGTGTAAACATTTCAGAGTATGTAACTTTGAGCCAAATTACAAATTAATTAATTTCTGAGGAAATTGAACGGAATTCGACGAAAAGTCAAGAGGAGCAAGATTAAGGTAATAGGTTGAAGAACTTGAAAATATATTAAAAATCACCAGTGGCGTACGAGCAAGTTTTTCTTGAGGCTTTTATGGATTGAGACCTTGTAAAATGCAACACACTGTATTTGGAAATCATTCACTTTCATATTAAGCAGCATCTATTGGAAATTTGGAAGTTCTATCTGCAATAGATCGAGCACAATAAAATAAAAACCAAAAATTTCCAACACCCTGTAACTCTGCTAATAATCGAGATCGGACACACGTTCATAGGAACTTTTTTTCCTTATTTTGTACCAGAGAATACGTACCTGAAATATTGCCATGCAATTCTGAAACATCCTGCATAATATATTTTCAAATATAATAAAGGAGATGAGAGTTTTCAGAGACAATCTTTAGAAACGACTATCCAAAAGCAAAATGGATTGTTTCATCAAATTTGTTAAATAAAGAAATTTGGAAATCAATCCTGAAAACAAACTCAAACGATTTTTTGCAGACACTACTAGAATAATTACGTTCATAGGAAGTTTTTTCTCAAAATGTGATAAAGAATCACCCCTTGAAATATCAGCAAGTCTTCAAGGAACACCCTGTAGTTACATTTGGTAATTTCTTCCAAACAAAAAATCATCAAAAAATAACCCCCTGATGGAAAAAACCGACTCACCCTAGCGATGCCCATGGGTCGAGGCCCCCTGAATCGAAGGTCTCGCCACAGCTGCGGCGCCTGCGGATTGTAAGGGTGGTCCTGGCCCAGCTGGTGCCGCTGGTGGCCCATCAGGGGATGAGCGGGCGCGCCGAGGACGGGAGGCGGTATGACGCCGCCCCCCGGCACCGCGGGCGGTCCGTTCGGGTTGTAGGTTAGGACGCGCGTCAAAGCGCTGTCCTCCAATACGACGGGGTCGACGCCGTGATCGAAAGGACACATTTCGCCGCGCATACAGTAGCCTGAAAGGAAATTCGCAAGACAATAATATTTTTTCCATGTTTAATTCTCTTTTAAACATTTTTTTTTCTCTTTTCTTTTTTCGTTTTTTTTTTTAATTTTGTATAATTTTTTCCTTTCTTTGTTTTTGTATTTCGTTTTTTTTTTCATTTTGGATTTTTTCATCGCATTTTTTCATTCATTGTTTTCGTTTTGTTTTTTTTCTTCTTCTCATTTTCTTGTTTTTTATTTATTGTCTTTCATTATGTCATTCTTATTTTCATACATATCTTTTCAATTCATCGAGAACAATAGCAAAATAAATTCAAATATCAAAGTAATCACAAATTTCCTCATTAATAAATAGGCTACAACAATGAAATGCATAATTCTAAATAATTAATAAAAATTCAGCATACAAACAAATCGACAAATATCTTATATTATTAAATAACATAGGATGTGAGTTTCATTGAAAGTTGAAAGAAAAATGTATTGATCTATTTTAGTTTCAAGTTACACACGTTTTTTGAAAATGTAATTATTTTAAATTCATCTTGGAATTATAGCTTGAAGCTGAAATGATATATATTTATCGTATTCATTATTGATAAAATATCTACATTTTATATGAAACCCACCTCAAATTGTCGAAGTTTTTTATATACAGGGTGGTCCAAATTGGATACTTTTGGAAGAAAACACCGATTTCAAAAAAGTTGCGAAGAACTAGCCAAAATTTTAGGAGCTCTATATTTGTAGGAATCAAATGCTGAAAAAAATCTCAGTTTGAAAAATACGGGATGGCATTTTCTGCATTTTTAACCCATCTTTTTATTCAGTTATGATTCATTGTTTCCTCAAAAATAATCTTCAGGCTCTGTGATATACCATAATTTTTATAATCACGAACATTTTCTTTCAGTTTAGAGCCCACTTCAAAAAGGATCCAATTTGGATAACATTTTGAGTGCAGAGATAACTTTGCCGGTGACCATATTTTCGTATACCGTGCTAGTAAAATGAAAACAGCTCAACACAATTTTTTCCCTATTACTAGCCAAGAAACCCCCGTCAAGAAACCCACCCTCACCTTTCTCATCGAAGTCCCTGCACCTTTTTTTACCCCCCGGCGGCAAAGTTTGCAAACTCTGGCCGCTATTCGACAACCTAGCGTCTACATCGCCCACGTGACCGAAGTCTTGGCCGGGTGTATTCGGACTCGAATTCCCCTCCTTCTCTTTCTCCTTCGCCGAATCACGACGGTCCCTCTTTTCCAGAGATCTGGACCTACTGCGGCTGGCAGATGAACGGTTCCTGAATCTGGAGGAGGAATTTTTCAAGTAAAATCAAGTTGATGAAGAAGATAAACTAGTTCCGATGTCTTGTAGGGTAAGTAACCCATGAAACTTGATGAATCCCGCTTCTTGTGACGTCATGAGTACTAACCATCAACACATTACGGAAATACATCAAAACTTCCGAAAAATTGCCGGAAATATACGAGCGAAATGATTTTGACAGATTCAGTTGTCTTTAGAAAAGAAAGTGTGTTAATTTTCCCAAAAAGTGTTCAACAGTTATCCACAATCAATAATCTTCCAATGTTTCATAAATCGAATTGACAAACAAGCCAAGAGAATATACAGGATGTTCCCGTCAAAAAAGACCAAAACAATTTCGAAAAATGAGTCTTAGGGCTTTTTCTTGCTGAAAGAATGAGGAATTCTCCTCAATTTGGGTTATTACTGGAAATGCAAGTTTGAAGTTAATGAATATGAGTTTCATTTATGAATGTTCCAAACTCTCTGCAGAAACTATCTAAAATAATTTTTCAAATACGGGGTTTTAAATTTTAAATCGCTTTGTTACTAGTTCACAAATAGAAAAAGAACAACATATATTTGTTCTTTGTTGTCTGTACATTTACAATCTAGTGTCAAAATTTGTCGGTTGTCATAACCTAACTTTTTGTTTATACTTTGTAGCTGGTAAAGATTACTCGATTGAATTGTTTTCAAGTTATTTGATACTATATTATACATCAATATAATAGTCCAAACCAACCAACAACCTTACTTAGAAGCCAATCCACACCAAACTCAAACATAACCTTAAAACCTGAGTTCTCTCTCTAACTTGGTCGTTGTTGCCTCCTTTGCGATGCATGGAACGTCATGACTCATGGAATAGAAATAAGCAGAATGGGTTTCTAATCTGATTAAAATCTAGCCATCTTTGTTTACCTAATCAACGTAACGAATTTGTTGTCCTTTTTTATCACTGTAATCCGCAGTCGATGTTGCCAAGTGGTGAATTAGAAACAAAGCACTTTAAACTTTAAATTCCCATAGTTAATTTTGTTTTTCAAGTACTTGAAATATTTTTTTTAGGAAAAAGGTTGAAATGATGAATTTGAAATGCGACGTTTTGAAGATATAAGTATCATAAAAAATACTTCATTATCGTCTGAAGGAGACACAATACACAATAATCGAAATTCACCAACCCCGTTGATAAAAAAAAAACAAAAATATCTCTCACCTGCCCCTGTGAGCGTGTCTCGGACTCCGCGACCTCGACCGCGCCCTCTGCCCGGAAGGCGACCTCGACGTTCTGCGACGATCGTAGCGCCTCGGCGGCGACTTGTTGCGCCACGCTCGAGGTCGATCGCGCTTGTCACGTTCGATCCGCTCGGGTCGCTTAGTGTTGACGTTTCCCCCCTCTTCGAACGCCTGCTGCGCGTGCGCGCTCGGTTTGTCGCGCGGCGATCGCGATCGTTTCGCTCTGTCCCAAGAACGCGATCGGGTGCGCGTGCGCAATGGCGTTCGGCGTCGTACAGGGCGTTCGTCTCGTTCCTTTGATAATAGGAGGATGTTATATCGTGTATATATTGGATTGAATTTTATTTAGTAATGAAACTTGCATCGATTCTGTGAATATAAACTCCATCAGAAACGAATTTTCTTGTTCTCACAATAAAGTTACAACAATTTATAAACATAACAAAAGAGATATATGAAGATGAACTGATTAGGCAAGAATACATCATAGTTTTTTAGTAGGGCAGTCTTATTTTACTGCAGTCATAAAATGTCATCATTACCAACATAAGTAAATTCATCTAAACTTATCAATCACAAATTGCACAATAGTCTCCTAATCTGAAGACATTTCACATATAATATTACTATCTAAAACACACATATTAGATATATTTGATCACAGAGGTTAGCTACTGTTCTAAGCTAATGAAAATATTTGGAATCACCAAACTAGATAAAGTATCACAGTTATCAGAAAAGTGTACTTACAATATCTGAATTTTTCCTGAGATCTCTATCACGTTTCATTTCCACCTCTTTCTTCATACCTCCATTCACAGTTTCATTCAGATTTGGCAATTCGCTGGGCTGTACAATAACTTTAGACTCTTTAACAGGATCTTTGGCAGGTTTCCCAATATTTGGATTAGGTGGGTTAGTGTTAGGAATCACAGGAACATCAATGTAGTCCTTTGTAGCTAGGGTTTGGAATACTAGATTCACAAACCCTTCCGTTTCTGAAATGGATAAAGAGTTTTTAGCAAAAAATATGCATGAAGATGTTGATTACCATACCTGCTTCCAAGAAAACATCTAACTGTCCAATCATACTTTTTCGCAGCTCCTCTTCAGATTTATCCTTTTTAATTAATGCGAGAACATATTTTGCTAATGCTGCTGGATCGGCTTCACACCTAAAAATTGAGGATCCATAAGAAATCGTACGAGTATGATTTTTGAGGTTATGACATCGAATACTACATAATGATGAAGATGTATTACAAATCCATCGTGAAGTTGGAAATCAGTTGACTAGTCATCGAACATATCGTTGACATGAACGTGAAAAAAGTTATTTTTTTATGTAGTTTCGAATGATTCTATTGATACAAAATATAAAATGGGGGTCATCCTACATGGGTTTTAGAACAGCTGTTAGCCATGTTCTGAAGCAATCCACTTGTTCAACAATCATTTTGTTTCAGATAATAGCATCAAAACTGATTACACAGCGAATTCACAATTATACAGATATAATGAAAATGTCTTCTATGAAAAAACTACAACGCACTGCATTAATACACTGACGCACCAAACTCAAACTGGTAATGTGAGATGTTAATCACGGACTGGCAGAGAATCGAGGAATAGTTGACAGACAACACGTAGTGACAATTGTCAGAGGTTATCTTTCCACAGCTATGGCGGCAAATTCAAATTGATTATGCCCACAATAAAAATCAGTAATTAATAATGTGTAGGCACAATTATCTAATGATACCTTATGAGTTTACAATGGACTGTATCATTCAGTGGCATAATTCTCTTTTAGTAGTACCCCCACACATCTTCAATTGACCAACATTAAGGACGGAAATAAAAATAGAACACTAAATTTGAATATCTAAATGAACATTTTCAGGGGGGATTTTTATGAGTTATTCACAGCGCATTCTTTTTTATTTTATTTATCTCTCCCACATCGTTTATTTGTAGTGTAGTGTATTGCATAGAATAAAATAATAACAAAAACTACACGAAATATGATCATATATGATATAATCATTCACTCTTTTCCTTTATTGAGAAAAATGTTATTCTATTTACTTATGTCACATAAAATGAGTACAACCCTATCGTATAGTTAGTTGTACACCCAGTATATACATATATGGTTTTTATTATAAATATGTTATAGAATGCATTTTTATGTTGAAGCTATTGATGCACATTTTGTGAAGGAAACTTTATTGTGCAGTCCAATTCAAGTTTTCCTTGTGCGCCGTAAAATACGATATCCGACCATAACTTTTCTGCAATGAGTCTCTGCTGATCGTCCAGTTTTTTCAATTGAAATGCAAATCTTTTTCCTATTACATCAAACTCGTCATCTTCATTTCCGCCAATAGACAAAAATTCATGAGCACCATTGTAAACAGTCATTTTCGCTTCCAACCCATTGTTTTTTGTTGGTCCCCAGGCAGCAAGCTGACGTCATAATGACGTCTCTTTTTGGTATTTATTGGTCCGCAACGTCATATTACCAAAAAATGACGTGAATACTGACGTCATTTTTTGAATGTACTGTAGACGTCATAACCAGGACGTTAGTTTGACGATATTTTTACGTCATTATAAAACGTTAACTCATTGTTTTATATTTTTGCATTTTGATGATTATTCCAATGATCCTTATAGGTTCCTAAATATTTTTCATCGAAATGCAAAAGTTAAACGAAAGTTTACCATAGATACCTTAAAGTGTGTATAGGCAAGTGTACATTGTAGGTACAGAATGGAATCAAATTTCTCTTTAGGCGAATAAACAGACGCAATATAGGTATTATTATTCAACCACAGCCCATCTTTTATGAGGTTCGTATGATTATCAACTCATTGAAAAACAGTTTGAATTTGGCGCTTCAAAACAAAACGTTCATTATTTGTTTGGCGTTCGGCAATCTCCGGAGTTATCGGTATCGGACAAGTTCGGCCACAAGCCAACACGCAACGTTGACGACGCACACGGCCACACGCCATTATCACAAAAATTTTGAGGTTGTTATGTATTCGATTTCGATTGAAATTTCCTATTGATTACAGAAGTCGATTTCCGACCGTCGGTTGTGAATTGTGCATTTCCTTTACTAGTGATTTGTAAGGTAAGTTTAATATTTGGTCTATTGCATGTATTGGATTTGATGTCATGTACTCACCACTTACTATGATTCCTGTACCTATATCATGATGCTACGTTATTTTAAGGCTTTTTCCTTTTTGTGAAAATAATTGTATCCTTAAGGTTAGTGTGCTGATTAAACTCACTAGGATTTTTTGTCGAGATACTGAAATAATTTGATGAAAAATCAAGAAACATATGATGAGAGTCCAAATTGATGTGTGATACTGGTGAAAAGAAGCTTCTTATCAGTGAATCTACCTATAGAAAAAGAAAGAATCTTAGTTATATCTACACAATTCACTTATTTTGGTTAACTGTATAATAAATAGAGTCGACTCTTCTAAGCTATGAAAGATCTTGAGATGAGTCTGCACAAATAACTTTCTGTTCTGACAACTCAAGGTACTTCTTTCTTTCTTACTTTTCCAATGGTTTTTTTCCTACATATCTGTTATAACTGGTGGTAATCTAGAAGACAGAACTTTCAACAATTTGTTCGACCAAATGAAATTTTTAAAATACTATCACATCTGTATATTTTTGAAATTTGTTGTTTTAATAGTTTGTGAATAATAGTAGAGTTTTCATTTATCTATTGGTCATTAACCATTAAATTATATATATTTTTTAACAATAATTTTTTATTTCTAGAAAGTTCCTGTGCCTTGGGGATTTCTACTCTTCTCACATCCCCAACAAGTGGAGTCGACTCTTCTAAGCTATGAAAGATCTTGAAATGAGTCTGCACAAATAACTTTCTGTTCTGACAACTCAAGGTACTTCTTTCTTTCTTACTTTTCCAATGGTTTTTTCCTACATATCTGTTATAACTGGTGGTAATCTAGAAGACAGAACTTTCAACAATTTGTTCGACCAAATGAAATTTTTAAAATACTATCACATCTGTATATTCTTGAAATTTGTTGTTTTAATAGTTTGTGAATAATAGTAGAGTTTTCATTTATCTATTGGTCATTAACCATTAAATTATATATATTTTTTAACAATAATTTTTTATTTCTAGAAAGTTCCTGTGCCTTAGGGATTTCTACTCTTCTCACATCCCCAACAAGTGGAACAAGTACCCCTACATCAACTATTCACAATAAAATTTGGCATTTTTTCTTCCTAATGAGCTAATCAATTTTTGGTTTAATTCAAATGTTCTGAGTTAACAATTTTACTCTTGATAATTGTGATCCTCATAGTTCAAAAAAATAACTCCCTCTACTCAAACTGTTATTTTATATATATAATATAAATATATATATTATATTTCATTATATCTTTATTATATCCTTTGATGCCGATGGAACATATAGATTTTCGTTCTCTAATTGTGATTTTATTTACAGACCTTATAACATCATAGATAGGATATTGATTTGTATATGCACTAACATCCAAATAATATGAGCTTGAGACTAGCAAGTGAATACAAATAATTTTGAACCAATATCAATATATATATAATAAATAGGGACGGCCCATTAACGTCGAAATATAACGTCATAATGACGTTACAGAATGACGTCTTTGGTCTGTGACATAATCACGTCATCCTACCGTCTTTATGGCGTCATTCTTTTCGTCAGCAGGACGTGTCTGGTGTCGAAAAAATGACGATAAAATCACGTCAGCTTGCTGCCTGGGTCGTGACCTTTTTCGTGAAACTATTTTTGGTTTTATTGAGGCAGTGCTAATACGGTATCTCCCTGATGGGCTCTGTGAAGGCTCTCCTGAATCTTCCTCACTATTTGTAAATTGTGTCACAATACCAGATGTTATGCTCACGGGGGAATGTATCTCTTCATGACTCCAGTCATTCTAAAAAAAAAGTGACTGATTTGGGTTTTTGCAAATTTTCTTCAGCTTTTTTTATTTTTCGTTAACAACTAAAAGTTTGTTTTCTGACATGTATTTGAAATGTGACGTCATGACATGTCCCTACCACAAAATGTCATACTTCGGCTAAAGTTGATATTGTAATGAGTGATATAAGATGAATCGAAATTACAATAATTCGTGCAAGAAAATGCTAATGAAAAATTACCTCATCTGTTTCTATGTTTATTTCTTTATCATTTGATATTCCCTGTTTTCCGGTTTCACTCTCTTTAATAAAACACAATAAATCATAATACCAAAGGGAAGGCTCGTAAACATCATCAGTTCCGCACCCTGTGCGTTTGGAGTCCTCAACCTGAAATATAATAAGTTAATTTTATGAATTTCTATTAGAAATTGTGTAAATATAAGATTTCGAGAAACTGTGATTATACTCGTGTATCTTATTATTATTATCATATTTATTTATGATCTTACCTTCCTAAATTCACGTCTGAAAGATGTTCTTATATTGTTTATTTTTTTCTTCATAATTTCTAGTGATGCTTCTGGGTACAATTCCTTGAATTTTTCTAATAAAATGTCATAACTATAGTTCCTTTTAATCTTATTGGCATAATCTTTCGATTTCACATCCCACAGACAAGTATTACTTTTATATAAATCAATAAAGTCTATCCAGAACGTTTTATTGGTTATATCCATAATTATTTGTATGAAACAAATAAGAATAAAAACATTCCACAAGACTAGTGACTGACACGACCGTCGATACGATATTTTAGCCAAGCTCCGTACTGCGAACGATTCCACGACTCCATAGTCCATACTGCAAACTCACTAAAAAGTAAAAACGACCCGGTTTTACTACACACGTTTCGATTTATTGTTAATGCGGCAGTTTCGATGGATATCGAATTGCATTCAGTGCGATAAATTCTTACGTGTCCATGCCGTTTAAGATACTGCAGAAATTTGTATATGTACTGTCAGATACTTAATGGGATATCCCTACTTATAAAAGATAAAACAACACCATGTAATCAGAGTATATTATATATTAGATTTTGCAATCAACCATCAATAATCAAGACATAAACACACATATTATATCTAAAGAACTGTATAATAGTTGGGCACAGTGTTTTCACATTAATTGGTATTCGTTGATGAAGGTCGCATTTCTAAAGTTTTGTGGTGACTCATTTTGTAGTTGTCTTTTATTCGTATATAATATTGTGAGAATCATGAAAATGTCTTCACCCAAAACAACGAAAAGGGTAAGCAGTGACTCCGAATAAACAAGAAATCAATTATTTGATTTGCACGCAAATTTCGCTGTTATAGATATCACAATATACTTGAGTATAATATAAATTATATTAAGCGATTAACACTCATTTAGTAATAACGTTCTGACAGTTGAGAAATCTTAGTTATTTAAGATGACGAATCGTTTGTTTGAAGGGGTGGACAGAATGAGATGTAATTTTTCTTACAAATTCTCTAATAGGGGGCAGTTTTATAGTTTTATTAATATTTTCTGTGATACTAGCACTAATAAAATGTCGCCATACCACAGACCCAGACGTCTTGTCATCAAAACTAAATGTCATAGGTCATAGCACCATGAAGTAGAGGGGAGACGTGGGGGAGACTCTGTTCACTCTGTATAAATGTGGTCCATGTGGTCTTTTGCTCGTGCCCCTTGTGCCACAAAATAAAATAAATACCGAATAGTATTCACATTTCACATAGTGTTCAAAATTTCCGTCAGAGCAGATCGAGCAACTATTGAAAGTACTTATTTTGAGATTATCCGAGAAAATCGATTATTTTAGTATGGAAGAATTTGTTGAGCGGGATAATCGAACGAGTTTGGATGAAGAAATTGGCAAACTTTCTCATGAAGATCTTTTGGAAATTACCCAAAGCAGCTTACGCAGATTGATAACTGCTGATCCTTTGCTCAAAGATTTGCCTGTTGATGTTACTGTTGAGGAAGTTCTAGCACAAATAGCTGTAGCACAAGGACAATCTATTACAGTAGTTGTTACAAGATATTCAGAATCTCCCTTGAATGTTGTGGTAAGTTGAATTCTTTTAATAATATTAAATGTTTTTCTGCTGATAACACATCATTAGATCAGAAGAAATGTGTGATTCATTATTGTCCCTATTTTAGATTCCTCAAAAAAAGACAACTGTGTTGGATTTAAAGAAAGCAATAAGAAGATCTTTCACTCTGAGGCAACAACGTGAGAGGATCAAGACAAAGATAAGTTGGCGATATGTTTGGAGAACATTTCATTTGCAGAATGTGCAGAATGGACAGGTTATGAAACATGAAAATAAACAAGTTTCTGAATATGGTACTTGCAAGAGATCTACTTGTATTACATGAAATTATATAACACAGTTAATTTTTCAGGTATATCAAACAAATCAGAAATTAGGTTTGTGAAAAGGTTGAGGAAAGAATCAACAAATACTTCGAGACATGCTGACTAAGTATGGTCCAAATAAATTCAAAAATAAACTTTGGGTCTCTTGTAGCATTGCTCATGATACCACTTGCTAGTGAGTTGTTTTCCAGAATTTTCAATGGGTTTTTTTCTTGATTCTTTATATTTCAGCTTTGGAATTTGAAAAATATCCTTGGCTAGAGCAGATTTCTAGACAAGAACAACTCAATTCGGGTTGTGATAACTTGAATTTAAGGTTCAAGAAGAAATTGAATTACAGTGAATTAGATCATATTCTAGTGGATCATAATCATAAATTATTATATTGTTATGTTCCCAAAGTTGCCTGCACCAATTGGAAAAGGGTAATTAGCCTCAAAAAATTATTCTTACATTTCCCAAAAATGTAGCTTGGAATAAAAATCGTTAGCTCAATAATAAATTTTGGTATAAAAATAGTAGACTATTATTTAAATGGGGGGCTTTTCAGGTTCTCATGGTATTGATGGGTGAATTCAATGTCACTAACTTGATAGACATCCCTTCGTGGATGGCCCATTCCGAACATTCTACTGTGAAACTTTCTGACTTGCCAAAATCAGAAATCCAGTCTTGCCTAAATAACTATACACTGTTCCTAGTGGCGAGAAATCCATTCGAACGACTTCTTTCTGCTTACACCAATAAGTTCTTAGAAGGTTACTCGAACTCCAAATATTTCCAGGTATGATTGTGACCCACTGAATTTCATACCACCTCCACTTTTCGTGTGACATTTCCAGCTCCGTTACGGTCGACACATCATAAAAAACTTTCGTTCGAACCCAACCAAAGCGGATCTCGATAGCGGAGCCAATGTGACCTTTCGAGAGTTCGTGCATTACCTCATCAAGGAGGGCCCCAATACGAACGAGCATTGGGCGCCCATTCACGACCTCTGCTTGCCCTGCGCGCTCAACTACACGTTCATCGGACGTTACGAGACTATCATGGAAGACGCCTCTGCTGTCTTGGACATGGTGGGGGCGCCGTCGATAGTTTTTCCAGTCACAAGGTATGGGGTAACATTCATCGAGGTTATGGATGAGGTCACCCATTGCTGAATTTGGTGTATTTTTGGGATTGTGCCACTTTGAAACCCTTCAATTCGATGAAATTTCGAAAACAATGCTTCTCGTGACGTCATAAGTACTATTTAATCTAGTTTTATTTTAAGGTATGCCAAGACAAAGGAGAGGCTGAAATACTTCTTTCAGCAGCTGTCAATACTTGAAATTGATGCGATTTATAAGCTCTACGAAGCTGATTTCAAACTCTTTGGGTATGGTTTGGAGGATATTCTGGGTTATGACCTTGCCTGACAATAAACTAGATCATGTAATTGGTTTTAGTTTGTCAATTTTTTTGTTATTCATTCTTTCAACAAAATATTCATCTTGCCATACATAAAAAGTAAATTAGTTATAAAAAGTCAAGGTCTATAAATAGCTTTAAAATAAATTGGTGGAGAGAAGATAATGAAAATCCCAGTGTATACGATGAAATCTCTCATTTCTAATTGATTACAGATAAATTCGTTGAATAATGCTTTTTTATTTATAGTAAGAAGATAGTTACTTTGTACTACTGATTACTTTGTTTTGTTTATACTACTTGATGCATTGATTAAAAATAAGAAATATTACGAAAGTAATTCACAATATATAGATATTGTTGACTTTTGTACATTGCCATGACATAAAATTTGCGGTTTATATATTTGTGATGAATAAATTACGATTTTTTTATTTTTATAAATTCAACTACAATTTATTTTTGGGATATATTCATTTTACTTATCATTTTTATATATATTTTTTATTTTTATTATAAGAACAATATATTATTTGTGAATAAAATAATTATTATTGAATGAGTCTTTTAATTCTGACGTGTTTGATTAAAGTGACAGATGTCAGGCCAGTCTGATTTTCCTTAATGCATACATAATGTTACATGATTTACCATCCGTAAATGTGAGTACAGTCAAAAGGAATTGACTAAAGAAACAACAAACTCAACAATATCAATTTAATAAATAAACCATCTCTTTGTGGACTATTCTCATCGTTACTAAATTTACTAGAACTTTCAGCGAAGACCTAGATCTTTGTACATCTTCACTCCCTGACAATCGTTACAAAAACTGCACGCCGATCCCGAACTGAATTCCCGGATGAACCTGATCCCCTTTATCGAAAACGTAGGGGAAGCAATAATTCACTTCCAACCGCGCCATGTTGCCCAATCGCAAAGCGATTCCCAATCCATACGACATTCTCAAATTACGCTTCAACGTTTCCAAGATATTCCCGTCCTTCGCTGAAAAGACGTCGCCGTTCACCACGTTGCCAGCGTTCACGAAGGCGTGCGCGCGAAACAGCTCCCCGAAACCCCCTTTACCGGGGCGGAAGGGCAGTGGGGTGAAGAGGTGCAACCCAGCCGCCCAACAACCTCTCGAACCGAGGGCGTCGCCGTCCGAATGGGGACCGACGCCGCGCGCCTCGAAACCGCGGACGGATAACGGGCCGCCCAGGTAAAAGAGGTCCGATGGGGTGACGCGCATGCTCGAGGTGAGAGGCGTCATGTAGCCGGCCGATAGACAGCCTTGGAGAACCTGGAATGACAGTTCTTGCATGACAAATCATCATGGATTGGTTCATGGATGGCTCCGAATCTTTTGCGTCACTTCAATGTCATCAGTTCCTTTTTTTTAGAACGTTGTGAAGGATTATAATTCGTGCAATTTCAGATCATTCAGTTTGTATTGAAACTTTTCATTCCGAGTTTTGAAATTCGGAATTGTTTTCTCATAACAATTTTTTCAATACATCAGAACTATTTTCGAAATTATCAAAGAAATTCAGGGCTCTTCCAAATAAGCAGGAAAAAATAATCAAAACTTATAGTTTCAAAAAAAAACAGCATTCAAATTTAAAATTTTCGATACCAGTCCATAATCAGCTAGAACTATTCAAAATAGAGATAGAGTTAGCGTGTATGAACACGTAGAGAATATAATAATGAAGGGTTGTAGGTTAATCTCGATTCGTGTGTGGAATGTCTACCGGTGCAATACAGATCTGTTTCGGCTCGCCAAGCCTCATCAGTTGCACTAGGCCAGCAGACAAACCACCCACGAATCGGCTCACTTAAGAACGCTACCAATGTAGCGTCTGACAGTGGAATACAGATGTTTGGTACAAGAACTATTTCAAATTCTTCTAGAACTCTGAAAAATAAGGCACCAATTTCACACGAGTCAAAAATGCCCTTTTTGGTTTCACAGAAACAGCATATCATTTTAAATGGTAAAAAAATGAAACTCACAATGTCATCTTTTAGAGAATAATTCCCTTGCAGAAATATATCATTCTTGAGGAAACCAATATCTCCACCTAACCCTGCAAGTTCAGATGTCAGTTGGAATAAACACCCGCTAGATGGAAAGATCAGCTCATCTCTCAAATCCAGGGACAGCACATGCTTGAGGGAAGATTTCAAGCTGAGCCCAGATTCTTTCCTTACATCAAAGGAAGTAGCCCGACTCAAAGCACTGAGGTCTCTAATGTTTCCTTCCCATTGAATGTTGTGTTTTATCTGGAATAAGAATATTTTCAGTATAGAATGAGCATAGAACGTGGAGCAATTTTCATCCTACCAGAGAGGTAGAGTGGAAAGCTAAATCCAAAAGTACACCTCTTTCTAATTGTTTATAACCAGAAGTTGCCCATTCACTATTCGACTGGAATATACTAGAAGTGAGGCTGTAAACAGACAAACATCAATTGTCTCCTATGACAACACAAAAATAAACTTGACTCACGTTGAACGGTGTTTACCTCTAAAAGGCTTGACGAATGCTACATTGAAATTGCTGGTTTTCTTTGACCCATGGCTGTATTCGACTTGGACCCTTTCCCCCCTCCCAAACATGTTTGGAGAACGCATACCAATGAGTAAGGCACCTTCATTGTTACCTACATGAGTGCTGACACCCCCAGTGATCCTTCTATATTCTTTAACATTGAATGTTACTTCCAAACCGTCTTCTGTAGCTTTAGAACCTTTACTGGTATCTATGAATATAGATATGTTCTTGAAACATCCTAGTTCGTCCAATTTTACACGTGCCTAAGGATACTCAAATTCACACTGGGGAAGATCGGGATGGGAAGAACCTACCTTATGTGCTCTCAGTAACACATCTTCAAAATCTGTAGCTTTGAATAAATCTCTAATGCAGTCCTCTATTATATCATTTTTCGTTCGAGCTAATCCATCTATGTGGATTTTGTCTACCCTTGCCTATAAAACAATTTTGAATGAACTGATCTGAAGCTACATTTTCAGCAAATGACAGTGAAGATGTGATATTATTTCTGATATGTGTATTACCTTGACACCATCAATATCAAATTCTGTTACTTGCTTTTTCTCTGGAAGTTCTTGAAAAGTGCCTTCCGTCGTGAAGGCAGATGATTCTGTTAACTTTTCCCCAGCCTGAAAATTGTTGGTTAGAATAGCTATTATTGGAAAAAATATAACCAACCTTGGCATGAACCGTCCCCATTTTACCAGCTCAGAATCAGCCCTTCACATGGATTTTATTCAACAAATCATTTTGAAATTTATTTCAATCTCTAATATTTTTTGAAAATGTTAATAGACATGAGATCATAAGCCTTCTAAAAGTGACATTGACATTATGGTTATAGACAGGAAAGAAGTATCGATACTTTGTCGTATACAGTGGTGGTATCGATACTGGTACTTTTGTACTTGATCGGAAGGTTTCGTAACGAATTAAGCATTGAGTTATGATATTTGGAAATTTTCCTCAAGGTTTTGGAATCAACCACTAGATGAAGCTATCTAAATAATAGGATAACAATGATGAGAAGTTCTATTGAAATATATATTGATAAATACAATCTGAAATGATAAACATTAATCACTTTGCCCTTATGCTAACTAATTTGGTTATTGATTGATTATATATGTTCACTAAAAAATATAAAACCAAGTCATATCACATGCACGTATTTCAATTGATTTGATTATATGGGCGGCCTCTATGTTATTCAACTGAAAGCATAAATTAACATTAATATGGTACAAAAAGAAACTACTAAACCTAAGATAATAGAATCACGTCGTTTTTTAATATTAATTCTCTGAATCAAACTGTTAATCAGCGGGTATCTATTGGAAATATCATTGAATCGGGTTTGCAATCTCTTTAAAGATTGGCGTTGGCTTGTTAGATGCTCTCTAGTCTCCATTGCAATAGATATTTGTTCATTCACCAATCGATCAGAACTAAAAATGTCGGAAAATTATCAACAATAAGATGGCAGAATGAAAACACAACTCACTTGTGAATATGTTGGTTCTCTTTTAGATAAATATCTCTTCTGTTATTTACACCATCTGTCCTGAATGACTCTGAACCACCAAGTAGATCTTCTCTTTGCCTTTGGATTTCTCTGAGAGAGTTAGTCTTACGATAATCTCTGGACAGGTCAGCCAAAATTTCTCTATGTCTTTGGAGGGTGTGAAGCATAGCTGCACCTGATACAGGTTGTTCTGAAAGTCTCTCATTAACTTGTGTCAACTGAAAGAGAATTGTTACTCATCGCTAGAGAAAGTATCTGATGAAGTATTTACTCGACCCAGCAAATCTTCAATTTCCAGAGACATTGTTTCAAAGGTGTCTTCTCCAGAAAGTAATGGTACTGTGTCAGCATTACTGCTTGCTGGACTCTTAATACCAGCACCAAGTTTACTGAAAGCGACCAGTTTGAGGTCGATTTCATTTTCTAATTGCCGTGCCTGCTTTCGCAGGTCTGAAATTCACTTTTCAAACTAAGAATACTACTATTTTGAACACGTATATTTACCTTCGTACGATAAGGCAGCAGCCATTTGAAAATGAAAGAAATTATAAAGAAATCAACAAATTAGGGTAATTAAACCTTATTGAAATGAGTTAAATAGAAACGGCTCATAAATATTCATTCTTCACAACCACAGTTCACAACAATAAACATACGTGCCATTCGAGTCACTGACAGACGAAATGTCACAGTGACAGATTTGTCAACCATTGTTAAGTTCGTTTCTTTTCATGCAATTATGATAATACAAATCAGATAATATTTTGAAGTGATATTGACGATAATTCGATTGAAGTCAGATTCATAATAAATTGAATCGTAATGATGGAATACGAAATAAATTAGAATAACTATTATCAGTATTATCTACCACTTCACTGATCTGTCATATTTGAGATATGTCACTTGTCAATCCCTTATGTCATGACATTTCTAATGGGATACTGTTAACGGTTTTTTGTTTGAATTGTATTTGATATTTCGCTTAGCTTTTGTTAAAATTGCTAAACTCGGTTTCTGTTGGCGAAGAGATGGTTTTACCAAGTAAAAGTGATTCGTTCACTTTCCGTCGGAATGTGTCTGCTAGTTCTTCTATTTCCTCAACGAGGAGTTCAGGAATCGAACATTGTAGGAGAAAACTGGAAAACGCATTCGAGGATAGCACAAAAAACGATGCAACTAAATCGCAACAAAGTGACAAATCAGTTTTGTCTACGTTATCATTCAATGATAATACCAGGAAAGTGTTCAGGAATGGAGCTGATAGGTTATCAAAAACTTTCAACAATTTCAGAACAACAATAGGAACCATAACACAGGTAATTTCACAAATGAATTATCAAAAAATTGTAGAGCAAATATTCTGGTATCTCAAGTAGGATAACTTCTGCCTTGAACATTGATGATTGTTATGTTGTTTCTAGAGATTCAAAATTTCAACAAAACGCAGACAAATTCTGGAAGAAGGACCAATGACTCCAAATTGTGCTACACCTTATTCAAGACAAGTTTTGGGGAGGACACCAACAAAAATGTATAGTCCCTTTGGTATTGAGAGTCCTTATCACCCTACAACTTATGATAAGGAAAATGTCCCACCAAATTTCAACAGAGAAGTAACAAAGGTTAGTTTTTGAACTTTGTTGCATAGAAGTATGTTATTTATTGTTGAATCTCAGTGTACATGATTTTTGTTGGTTTTTGGTGCATTTTTTGCAGCTCTACAATGATGATATTGTAAATTAATTTATTATTTGGATGTTATTTTTTGTTCCAGTAATTTAATAACAAAATTATATTCAGCACCTCCTTAATTATATCAGTAATTTGTGTAATTGGATGATATTTTGAGTTGTGCTAATGATAGGTTCACTCAGAATGTATTTATAAATCATTAAAATAGTAATTGTACTTTTGAAAACATTCCAGGAAGTTTGTCTTGGTTACATAAAGAAATCAAGAATACTAATTGAATACTGAGTTGATATAATTTCGTGTATTATTATAATTAGTACAAAGGCAAAAGTATAAGGTGAAAATGCAACCAGTATTATTGAATTTATGAAAAATTAGTCAATACTAGTTTTGACTGAATAGGTAATTATCTATTCTTGAAAATCAACTCAGTTTGCATCTGTAGGAATATATTATATAATATTTATACAAAAAAATACCAAGGATAGCTCAGTTTATTAGCGATATTCTTGTGATTGTATTTTGCTATTTTGTGGCTGAAATAAACAGACCAGTCTTTTGATTTGATTCACTACATATTTTTTTGAAGAGTAATCTAGTCTTTCATTTCTATCTGAAAATTATTATAATGAATAAACATTGGCACCCTTAAATCATCCCTTAATCAGTTCACCTATTTTGGATGAGATTAGTACACTTTTCTATGTACTTATCCAGACTTGAATTTCCACTTTGTAGTATACCATAAACCAGTATTATAAGAATCACAAAAATAAGCATGCAGCTAGTCCATAATAGGTGGATATAAATAAGATTCTTCTCGTTCTGAAAGAAATACCTTCAGATGTGATACAATAAACTATCAAGTACTTACACTTCCCAAAAAATTAGCTATAAGCTTATTGTTTTGTGAATAGAATGAAATTTTTGTTAATGTCTGGTCCAGACAGAAATTGTCATCACATGTAGCCTTTCTGGTAGTATTCAAATATCCTATTGATATCTGTAATTTATAAAGAACTGAAGAAAACTAAATTTTGCTTTAAAAAACCCTTACTTTGTCCTTTCCCTGACTCTGGTCACTGCTAACTAAACAATTGGGTTCAGAGAAAATAGGTAAATACTCTGAAGGACCCCTCAGATTGACACAGATGTCAACATTACTAACATTAGCAGCAGTTTTTGGTACATCAAAATATATTTCTAAATTTTTTGGTCTTGGATATTTTTTTGGACATGTCGAATGCCATCCTGGAAACGTAAAGCTGTTTATTTTAACAATATATGGGAGATCTTTTTTCCTGGAGATTTACCTTCCAATGTTATTGACCCTTTTATCTTTGAGAATTTCCTGAAATCGGTTATGTTAACGTTGACAAGAGTTTGAATTGTAGCAAAGGAAATCAGTGAATTATCACTGTTTTCAGTATGTGACTCATGTTTAGTATTCAAGCACACGTCTAGGTCTGTCATGTGTTTCAGTAAGTGATTCCAATCCTGCAAAATGTGTTTTGAAATGATCAATTCCATGAGCGTAAGGGTCGCTTACATAAATGGCATCACTATCAGGTATATCATTGGTATTTCGTATGTAAAATGAGAAAGCGAACAAAGTCGATGCTGTTACGAATAAACACAGGAAGAATATCACCAGAGGAGGCCTTTCTTTTATGAAAGCAAGCATTTTGGATTGTTTCGGTTTTAGTTGTATGCCTACATGTTTATTTTTTTTTTCAAATCAAGGTCGATATGGATTATGGAGAGGTTACCTTTTCTTCTTCCTTTTTTAGTTCAGTGGCGGATATCAAATTACGATGCTATGGAAATGTTGTTACTTTGATGAATTAACTCCTGTATAAAATGTGTCATTAAAGGACGACTGTTTTGTCATTTAGACAGCGATAAAAAAGGTGCATCGTTTTTTATCACTGATAAAAACGCCTGTTCCTCTGTAGCGTCCACATCTAGTATGCTTACGTCACTTTAATATCTGCCCTGTCAGTTATTTGAGCATTGTTGATAATTTACAACATGAGTCCTATTTCGGGAAATTTTGACTCAAAAAACAACGAGAAATATAAGATAATTATTGTTGTTGTTCATCGATATATTCTGTCGTTAATTTATCTTGACAAAACACTCGAGCTTTTTTTATCGGGTAAATTTCCTTTTGTAACGAAGTTATTTTACGAGAAAAACTGACATGTCAAATGTCAAATGTCAGTTTTTCGAGCTCTTGTGTTTTTACTGTTGAAAAATATAAAGGTAAAAGGTTGTGGCTATAAAAACAATGCGTTTATTGAAATTATGCTTAAAAACCTATACGATTTATAGGAAATTGAATTACTAATTACTGGGAATGTTTTTGTATGATGTTTTCTATCCAAGCTCTATAATGGGCTACTTTTACGTAAACTCCTGGTTTGTTCGCGTAACCGCAGTGCTGCCCCCATGACGTTATTCCATACAAAGTGAACAGGCCTGAAAATGAAAGGAAATCTATTCGTTTTCATCATGAAAAAAGTGTTTTCCTTAAATATTCATTGTATTGAAATCTCCTGGCGATGTTCGTACAAATGACGTCACAAATAATGTATTTAGGAAGTTTACCTTGATCCAAGCAAGCAAGGGGTCCTCCGCTATCGCCATCACAAGCATCAACCCCTCCATCTAGAAAACCAGCGCAAATCATACCATCAGTTATAGCGTTCCCGTATATGTGGGGCATGCTGCAAATTTCCTTGGAATGAATCGGGATCCAAGCGGCCATCATTTTATGCGAATAAGCTGAAATCGATAAATGAGAGCATTATGAAACATTTATGACGATGACTTTTTTCGATATTATACCTGAGACACCACTTTTGACAGTTCCAAACCCGGAAACCGTGCAATTCAAATTCCCGTCATACTCCACATCCGGATCCGGTAAACAGACGGGTTGGACGTCATCGCCGAGAGCGAAGCCGGTGCCCTTGACCTTGATAAGGGCGATGTCGTTGTTCATCTTGTGACCCTGCCTGAACCGCTCGTGCACGAAGAATTCGTCGATGAATTTCTGCTGTCTGGTGTCCGAGTTGGCGTCGGTGTCGTACTCTCCAGCCACGATGACGTAGGCGCCTTTGGTGTAGCCGTGCAGGCAGTGGGCGGCCGTCAACACCCATTTGCTGGATACGATTACTGCCCCGCACCAATGGGCGGACTTGTCTTTCACTCTCACTTTCAGGGCGGCCTACGGTGGAAATTTGACGAAATTTTGATCAACATGTGCAAGAAATTATTATTATGGATTATTGTGGATTATTATGGATTATTGTATTTGAAGAGACAATTTAATTCATGTATAAAAAATCGCATATGCCTCAGTGCAATTGTCACTTTGACAGCGGTAAAAGTTAGCTTTAACTTTCACAGCGACAAATACACTAGTGGTTTCTCCTCTTATCCATTTGTTCATCGATTATCGCGGAATTGAAGAACAAGCTCTAATAAAAATAACAGGACACAGCCATTCATCATCAATAAAACCATACTTACAAGTTGACAAAGAGTATCATTCAAGCATTATTCAATCAATTCGTTTGGAAAATGAAAAAACTTCAACAGAACTACTGCAAAAACGAATAGATGTGGCACCCCCAGCGATATCACGGTATCACCTAGTATGAATTTCAATAACTGCGTTTTTCATAATTGTACAATAAAATAAAATGTGTTTATTTTTAATGTATCATAAATAAAGTTGCATTGATATGTTTCCAAATTTCTTATTCATTGAATTGTCCTGCCGAATTACACTCGAGGTTTGTATTGATATTGATGGGTGAATTTGTGTTGTTCAAATTCCAATCTGTTTTCTTCAGTAATTTGACTGGAATTGCAAGTTAAAGAAGGTCGAAACTAAATTGAATTGAAAATTTTTGTCCATAGAACGTCCAGTTAATGTTTTGATCTCGAATGGACCTAAACTGGACGTCGCGTGCTATGTGAGTGAAATTCTATGGTTAAACCACCCTGAAATAGAGACTATAATTATAATCTTCAACTGGTATTGGTGGGACTGGGATCAATATCGTTAAAGAAAAACTATTGTTTCTTTGCCAACGTTTCGAGCTTTAATAAATTCATCATCGGGGCTCAAAAATCAGTTACAGGACAGGTTGTCCTGTAAGCATGTATCTAAAATGTCTGTTTCCATGTTGTATTTCAATATTTTTACTCGGAAAAACTGATTTTTGAGCCCTGATGATGAATTTATTAAAATTCGAAACGTTGGCAAAGAAACAATAGTTTTTCTTTAACGATATTGATCCCAGTCCCACCAATACCAGTTGAAGAATATAATTTTTGGATCACCAAACTTACCATAAAGTATAATTATAATAATCCTCACCTGCCAAGGGTATTCACCCTCTTTGGCTACCCCACCCCCGATAACCCTGGCGTGTATTAAATCGTCCTGCAAGAACTGTCGGTCCCTCCTGTATCCGCAGGTTTTGGGCAATCCTGCCTCGTACGTCAACGGTAGTTTCGAGCTACGTTGCAGCTCCACCTCGTCCATGGAGTCGGTGCAAACCACGCCGACGTCTTCGTAGTGTTCGCAGTTGTTTTCGCCCCAGGACCAGTGAGTGCAGTCTTCCAAGGCGGTTTCGTTGCCGTAACAGGATACTTGGTCTAGCCAGATGGGGCCTTCACCTAGAGAAGAGAGAGAATTTAGATTATGCACGATTATTGATCCATTTGTATTCACCTGCTCCAAAAAATCCGTCTTTCTTTACGATAGAACTCCCTCTATATCCTAAATTGCGACATACCACCTTTGCTGCATCTTCATTGAAGTCATCATCACACACAGTCCCCCAGATGTCGTTGTGCTTGACCTCTAAACGACCTTCGGCTGAATGAGAGCCATTCACCAAGCGAATTTCTGTGGGTGCCTGGAAAATTCAAAGAAAACTCTATAGAAAAAAGTTACAAGAGTTGGAAGTTTAGTCAAAGTTGTACAGTTGGGACTTGTTATTTTTTTTTTCTAGACGATTTCAGAGCAAAAATACCTCGCAGTGATTGTCATCTTCATCGGAATTGTCACTACAGTCATAAGCTCCATCGCACACGAAATCGTAGGGTACACATTCTCTGCTTTTGTCACATTTCCAATAGCCTTTACCGCATGTTTCTTGTACAGTTTTGCATACGACACCGGCAATCTGAAAAATAAACAAAAAAAAATATCGAGACGTCACTTTTCGGCTTTGCATTCATGGAAAATAAATACCCAGTGCACTAAAATTGAGAAAATCAAAGTCACAGAGTGTTTCAAATTTGGTTATGTACAGGAATATCGCCTCCTATAATACTTCCTGCACAGGTTATTGAACACTCAGTACATTTCATGACCACCATCAATTGATTTCGAAAAAGTCAAAGAATGTTTTTGTCGTCAAATTTGACAGCTGCCAAAATGTGACACTTGGATACTTTTCGAAGGTAAATGATACAGCGCGTATTTTTCGAAAAAAAAAAAGAAAGACAAAAACAAATCGTTAAACGCATTGAATTTTCAGTAGAACAAAAACATATATAACGATAATTTACGATACAGATTTATGATGTCAATGAGATACATTGTACTAGTTATGTACAACTTTGATACTGAATTGTTTAATGTCAAAGTCATAGGCCTCCTTATATGGACGAATTGTTCAATACAATTTATCTGTAGGAAAAGTAGGTGAAGAGTCTCGTTAGTTTTAGAATTTGTTACGGAGTAATTTTTAACAATTTTTTGGGCTACATTAGATAAAACTCAGTATAATTCAATATGTTATCACTTTTGTGTTGAAATCTTCGAAATTTGCATAAGCAGATCAACAAAATAAAACGTATTGATGACATACAGAGGTGTGCACAAAAATCAGCCAGAGCTGTAACTTCTGAATCATTTGAAATTTGGTGTATGATATTGTTCATTTTTTTAAGAGAAAAATTGTACTCCATCTTCCAACTTTTGATTTTCAAATGGAACCCCCTGCATATTTTTCCATTTTCAGATTCAGGGTATCATTTTACATGCACCAGTAGTTTTTGCGGATCAAAATGTCAAAAAAATACCCTCAATATGTTTTAATATTTAAACAGTGTGCCCATTAATTTATACCCCAAACATTTTTACACAACGCAACTTTTAGTGTAGCTAAAAGGTGTCGGCAATGCATTGCACAAAATGAGGGTCAATTTGAGTATTTGTTGTAATCAATTTTTTATCGCCCCTCTTTCTATGCCACTGAAAATAATAAAGATTGATGTGGAGTTCATTTTGTTGTTCTTTCTATTTCACACAAAATGTTCAGGAAAAACTACTGGTGCATGTAAAATGATAACCTGAATCTGAAAATGGAAAAATATACAGGGGGTTTCATGTGGAAATCAAAATTTGGGGAATACAATTTTTCTCTTCAAAAAATGAACTATATAATATAGTTGCTGCCCACCAAATTTCGATCTCGAATGATTCAGAAGTTACAGCTCTGGCCGATTTTTGTGCACACCTCTGTAGATGATTATCAGTTGTCAGAAATAAGGAATTATATCCACATTTTTTTTTCATAGAGACGACAACAGCGCATGGTATGACAAGCTGTCACCTGTTGCATTTTCTCAGAGCTAACTGAATGTTATTACCTCTTGATCCCTACAGTTATGAATACCCCATCCAGCAAATGCACAATCCAGCAAAGTGGTTTCGTTTCCCAAACAGTCAACATCGTCCATCATGTACTGGGTGTTTTGTTCTTTGAGATCTTTCGCGAAGAAAGACAGTCCTTTGACCTCGACAGCTCCCATGGTGAAGCCTAGCTCTCTGCATACCACATTGGCATCTGTTATATCGAATTGGTCGTCGCAGATGAAGCCAGTTTTTCCAAAAGCTGAAAAAATATGAATGCTTTTCGAAAATCGCAAAAGACGTCTCCTGGAAAGAGTGTGGAAACGTCAAAAAATGTTAAGTTGGTGAAGTGTCCCAGACTTTTTATGCCAACAGATGTTTCAGTTTATTGTAGGAGAGAAATTGAGAGAAAAAACAAAATAACTGCTGGGGTGGAACAAACAATAGTTCATTTCATTTGCCCTTTTGCTTAAAAAAATTTGATAACACATTGTTTTCCACTAGTATGTATACTTTGAAAATTAACAAATCCATTATACTTCGTGTTTGGGGGTTGTTTTTGTCATTCGAAGGGGTTTGAGGGTAGCGATCGCATTTTCACGTAAAAGAATGCCAATTTTTTATTTTAATTCGACGTGTTTCGGAATTACAGTCTTCGAAATGATAAATTTGGCTTGAGCACACTGTTTCTGACATTTGACAGACTTCAGGAACCGAAAATTCATATGTATCTGTCAAAAATATTGAAGTTCTGTTTCAACACTATCAAAAACTGAAAACTTGATAGATTGGTTGCCTCTCCAATGTTGCCTCACCTGTAACTTCGACCCTCCCTTGGTTTTTTTGTTTGGATCCTGCCAACTTAATGGAATAACCGAACTCCCTCGCGCTGCAATTCTTCTCGTCTTGCCTGTCACCGCAGTCATCGGCGCCGTCGCAAAGTTGCTCTTTCATTATGCATTTGCTGTTGTAGCACTCGAAGTATTTGCTGCGGTCTGAGCAAACTATCGATCCGGCTGTCAACTCGTAGTAATCTATCGGTACGTACTTTCTGAGAGCTCCGGTCAAGCCGATATTCTGATCCGACAGGAAGCAAGTCCGATCTATTTTTCTAGGAAGTGAGAAAAAGTTATTTTCGAACTGTCTGATCTTCAAAAATTGTAAATTGTCATATCAATTATAGTCAATTATTATAGCAATCATGAGTTTTTTAGTAAATATTTCAAATTTTGACAGCAGAAGGGTTGAGACAGTTATAGGTTGAAATTAAATGACAACAATCGAAATAAATTGCACATGTTCATCAGAAAAAAATTCTAGAAATCTGCAAATTCATCAGACTGGTTACTAATGAGTTTAAATGCGAGGGACTGCCTAACAGTTTGTCGTAACAGTCAGTGATTTTTAGATTGAGGCGTATTGACCATCAAAATTTATTTTGAATTTCTAATAGGAGCAAAAAATTGTTTCTTATTGAATGCAATTATAGATGTATATAGAGTATATGTAAGTAAATCATCACTTCAATCAACAAACAAATGAGAACAAAAAAGTCCAAGCAAATTTGCATTTTCTACCATGATCCACAGTCATTCAATCAGCAAAAAAAGTGCCGTCAATCCCAGAAAATTCAAGATTTAGTCTATTATATAAGCATTATAGTTGTGACAGCTCAATAGAAAGTGCGGTGTTGCCGCTTGTCGTTTTTTTCAGTAATACTCCAAAACAGAAAGTTGGGTTAAGTTTATCATTCGAATTGTTTAGAAAAACATTCACGATCAATGAAATATCGGATAACTGATGACCATTGAACAGTTTTTTCAATATTTGTAAAAATTTCGACTAGAATTATTTCTAGAAAGATTTCTCCCGAAATAAATTTGGCATCGTTGTGAGGTCACTGTGTTGCCATAATTATTGATGCCTAAATGATCCCAGCTTTGTCTCAACCTTAGAAGTTGAGTGGTTAGCTAGATACTTTTTGTTTTGTACTGTTGGTATTGAAAAATAACCAAATCTGACAGAACTATCTTCAAATCGCCGAAATATTTATAGGGCTGATAATAGAAACTTTTAAACAGAAGCCCTTCAAAACTTTTTTCGTATGTATGGTAAACTTTATTCGAACAATATAATTAATTTGATTTGGATAATACCGACCTACTTACCTGTAGTTGAAGGACCTACAAGTGAATTTGGTGTTTTGAATGCACAGCATCGCACACGTAGCATAACTGGCATTGATCCATCTCTGTTTCTCCATCACCACCAATTGCGAGTTTTTGTGCACCGAAAATCTCGAAACATACTCCTCGCAAAGCTGCTCGTCTTTACCATCAGCACAATCCTAGAAGCCCAAAACCGAATCAGCTCAACAACAACTAGAACAGCAGAAACAAAAACTCACTCTGTAGCCATCACAAATCATAGTCTGAGTTATACACAAATCGGCCGAGCAATGAAAATCACTTTCCTCGCACGATCGATTCTTCTTCCTCGTGGCATAAAAGACATCATCCGGCTGCAAAGTTACCGTTTCACCGTCTTCATAGTCGAAAACGTAGTCGACTTCGTTAGGCTTGGGGAAAGGGGGCGGCCAAATGCTCTTTGGGGTGGAGCTTGGTTTCGGCTCGAAAACGTCTATGTCATCCACCTTCAACGGTTTATGAGTTGATCGTTCGTAGGTTGGTCTGCTGACTACCCCGATTTCGCCCACATTGATGTCAGTGATGGTGTCTCTGTCGTCAGACCTGAGGTCTCGACTTTCAGTGGTACTTCTTATACTACCTGCAAGCGTAGTTGGTAGGTATCAATTTTATTCTGAGAGAGAGTACTAACAAGTACATGTCCGTCTACTGGACGTTCAATGGACATCACTCGTTGCTTTTGAAAGCATCGATTAACTATGAAAATTGCGAGAATATGGAAAATGTCTTGGAAATGATGAATCATGATGATTTTTTTCATTACAACTGGAAAAGTTCAACGAAACGATATATTCAGTATAATAATATATAACCTCACATATTCTTGTCTCTATTCTCAACCAGTTTTCAACTGTTTTTTTTTGTTTTCAATCTACGTTTTGTAGTAAAAGTAGTTTTGTGAATTTATCTATCATCAATATTATCATGTTTCAATGAGTATATACAGGTTGTTTCATTACTATGGTCAAAAAAATGGAAGTGAGAGAGGACCAAAATATGACGATTGAGCGCAACATCATTTATACAAATGTTGATGATTAAAAAGATAGTGCGTTCAAAGTTTAAATTTTATTTGGAAAATTCTTAATAGCTTCGACAGTTTTCATAATATCGGTTTAAAAATAGGTAAATTAGGTGTTTTTAGGACGGCAAACAAGAGTATTTCATCAATATTAGGGTAGTCCTTAGAGGGCGCCACTTACCCGCTTACAATTATTTGAAAATACGCACAACTTTTTTGTCCGACAAAAATTAACATTTTCGATTGAACATTTATTAAACTACGTTATCTAAGAAAGTATTCTTGGAAAAAGTCGAAAAACCTTACCGTTTTTACGATAAACCTGATTTTAAGTATTAAAGTCACAAATAAATTAAGTAGGTTGCTGTCAGACAAGCAAATGGTTAGTTTTCTAGAGTCAGAGAAATCGTTATCATAAAAACTGTCGAAGCTATTAAGAAATTTGCTAATAAAATTTTAACTTTGAACGCACTGTATCTTTTTAACCATCAACATTTGTATAAGCGATGTTACGCTCAATAGTAATTTTTTGGTTCTACTCTCAGTTTAATTTTCTTACGATATTAATGAAACACCCTGTATAATGTTTACTATTATTATGGATAATGTATTGACCTCACAAAAATTGAAATTTTGTGGTATAATAGACATAAAGACCTAAAATCATTGTATGTACATAGAGTGGACGTGAATTGAACGTCTAATGAATAAATGTGTGCTGTGTTGGTAATTCCCTTACCATGGCCAGAATTTTGCCCAAACTGCTGAACATGTTCTTCATACTCACTGACCCAATCTCCACTAGTCGAACTCTCTGTATCATAATTCTCAGAGCGTCCACACTCTACTCTGTCAGGAAAATCGCAATTTCCCAAGTTTGGATTGAATAACGTCCCAGGAGCACAGTCTTGGATGAAAGTCCGACCGTTAGCACAGTTCAAAAACTTGCTACAGTCGAAAGGATGCCTCGTGATTCCTTGGTAATCATCTGGACACTTCGCTTCACCGTGTCGAATATCCTTGGCTACGATGGAATGACTTTGGCAATTCCTGTCGTTCACATTGCAGATCCTGTTGAAGTTCTGACCAGATTTTATCCGACTCTGACCATGGATGGTTTGGGTTTGCCCACAGTTTTGTGTGGAAAGGTCACAGTTTACTTGACCAGAGCTCGATTGGGGTGCGTTGTTTTGGGATTGCTGCCCACAAGATCGCACTCGTGGGTCGCAGAAAACCTGCCCAGTTTGCACGGTCTGCCCACAACAGTTTTTAGTCGTAGTTTGTCCGTTTCCAGGAATGTTCTGGTCTTGTCTTCCCTGAGCACAGTTTTGTACTGAAGGATCACAGTTTCCTCCAGTAGCATGCACTTCAACTTGCCGGTAACCTTGCTCGAACGTAAACGGTTTTACATCAGAAGAATCTCGATCTGTGCTCGAATATATCGTTTGGTCTTGCCCAAATGTGGAGGGCCTGCTGTTCGGTATAGTTTGAGCTTGAATGGTATGCCCATAACCACAGTTTTGGAACTGGGGATTGCAAGGGCGACCTGGAGTTCCGGCACTGCCCCCTGGAAACGAACCACTTTGTAAAGTTTGGGGTCCAGATGGTTCTTGATTGGATCCACAGTTTTGATACTGGGGATTGCAAGGGCGACCTGGAGTTCCGGCACTGCCCCCTGGAAACGAACCACTTTGTAAAGTTTGGGGTCCAGATGGTTCTTGATTGGATCCACAGTTTTGATACTGGGGATTACAAGGGCGACCTGAAGTTCCGGTACTGCCCCCTGGAAACGAACCACTTTGTGAAGTTTGAGATCCAGATGGTTTTTGGTTGGATCCACAGTTTTGATACTGAGGATTGCAACCTGTCCCAGAGCCTTGAGTTTGATGAAATTGTTGACTAGACGTTGTCCCAATGGTACTTCCATGAGCTGCTTGGTTTTGTCCACAATTCTGGTATTGTGGATTGCAATTAGTTGATCCTGAATGGATTTGGTGAAATTGTTGGTGACCAGTACTTTGTCCACAGTTTTGGTATTGTGGATTGCACTCACTTCTATTATAAGTCAGTGAGTATACACTTAGCTGATTATACTGAGGAAACAAGCTGGAAGAGGCACTTGGCTGTGGCCTTATGTTACCATCTGATGCATGGGATACATATTGGGTTTGGTAAAATTGTTGGCCAGACGATGTCCCAATGGTACTTCCATGAGCTGCCTGGTTTTGCCCACAATTCTGATATTGTGGGTTGCAATTAGTTGGTCCTGAATGAATTTCAACCCCAGAGCTACTTTGCTGTGGATTTGTGTGCGAGCCATATTGAATTTGATGACCAGTACTTTGTCCACAGTTTTGGTATTGTGGATTGCAATTGGTTCTGTTATAAGTCACGGAAAAACTACTTTGCTGGTTCGTTCGACCTGCTGTACCACCTGTTCCTGGGTAAAATTGGAACCCAGAACTACCCTGCGGTAAATTCGAGTGAGTTCCGGTCTGGTGAGTTTGTTGGTCGTATGAAGATGTTCCGAACTGCCCAGTTGACTGCTGGCAATTTCCAGCAGGTTGGTTGCAGCCTCGATTGAGTCCTTGAGAACCTAGAATTAATTTTATGGGCCCAAATGACGGTACTAGGTGGACAAATCCCAATATTTTCGAAGGAAAACTAGATTTTTTTGGATATCATTGTTGCTTTTGGACTAATTTTACAAACTGATGTACGAATAAGTGAAAAGCTATAAAACGTTCGATGAATGTCAATTGCACTTGCTTTCCTTGTTACTCTCATAGAAATCTGTCAATACCCAAGATATACATGGAAATGTGTCTAATCTGTACAAACCTTCGGTTTGTTGGCCTTCTTGAACTCTGATCTCAGTACCGGACTGGCCATCGAAGCAGGTACATTTGCTGGGATGATCGCAAATATTTTTGCTGGTATCGAAAAGGGTACCCGGCGGACAATCCATTGGCGTAGAGTGGCCATTATTACAATTGATGAATTTCGAGCAGTCAGTGTAGTTCGGTATAAGGCCACTGAATCCTTCTGGGCAGTAAACTTGTTGGACTGATTTTGCTATACGAACACTACTCAGGGAGTTCAGTCTAGGTCCTGAAAATTAAACTGTGGAGACTGGGGGCAGAATTAATAATCGACTCACCTGTTATGCATTCTACTTTGTCTGGGAAATCACATTCTCGAGTCTTGGGATTGAAAAGAGTGCCTGGGGCACAGTTTTGAGGGCTGCCTTTGCCTTTCCAACAGTTTAAATATTGGTTGCAGGAAAGGGCGTAAACGAATTGGCCGGTCTCGCTGGGTGGGCATTTTTCGTAGACTTCCAATGTTTTATACTCCACTTTCCTCTTGAAAATGGTCTTTTTGTTTCTAGAATTGTCATCAATAACGATTCCTGGAGAAAAATTAACACTGAACAGCCGATTGATTTACTAATAAATTCGAAAAAATCTTGTATATTATACGAGTTTACTTCCTAGCTCATAGCTTGAAGAATCTAAATCCAGACCTGAGCAAGTAATTGCAAGTTGCAGAAGAAAGAAGAGAACGTAAAAGCTTTATGGTGATTCCCTAAGATGAATTTATATTAAAAAAATGTTCCTCGCAGATTTTATGAGAGGTTAACGTGCTCCCAAATGTTTATGATGCTGAATGAATTGAATTAAAAAAAAGCCATAAATCAGGTGATATTGTACCTGGGAAAAACCATCGTAATTTGATTTACAACTCTCACAAAACTGTAATTATAAAGTGAATAATCGAATTTATTTGTCTATTCATTTGAGGAAATTTGTTCTGACAGATTTGGTTATCTTTCAATACCAACAGAGCAGAATGGAAAATATCTAGCTAACCATTGAACTTCTCATTGGTTGAGATATAGCTGGGAACTTTTAGGAACAATAATTATGTCACAGTAACTTCACGAAGATGCCTAATATTGATAACCCACAGATAAAGTTTGTTAATTCTAGTACAAGTTTTAATAGTCAAATTCGCTGTATATATTATATAAATCGGAAACAAATTAAATGATAAACTTAACCAAACTTTTTGTTTCGGAGTATCCTTGTGTAAAAAGTGAGAGCAACACCGCACTTTCCAGAGAGCTGTCACAACTGTCATACCTGAATAAATATACTATACCTGTATGTGACTGAGTCTGCAAAACATTTCTTTCTTTTTCTGGCCTTTGTCCATAAGAATGGCCGTTGTAAACAGGGTATATTTTTTGCGTTTCTTGAGTTTTTGCAATAACATATTGCCCTACTGAATTCGGGTTATAATGAGTGACCACTTTACTGTAATTTTGAACAGTGATGGGGTCACCAGCATTCTTCCAGTTCTTTGTTTTGATACCGGAGGAATACAAAGGTTTTGGCTGATTTTGATTAGCGACCAATATCTAAAAAAAAACATCGAAAATTGGCAAGGCATTGACCAGCACTCTGATATGTTTATGTTGATGGGTTTTTGGTCATATTTTTTATACCTATACGTAGAAAACGAATTTTTTATGTTAATATAAAATTTCGGGACATGCCCATTAAATAAATGCGAGTCTATAAATTATCAAACGATTATTGCCTTTCATGGTTATTAAGTTTGGGATTTAGTTACTTACAGCATGAGATTTTCCAGAAAGCGAAACAATACAAAAACACATTAAAACAAAACACTTCAACATTTTGTCTTCGCACTTTTCAGATCCTACTTATTTGTTTTGACCGACTATTCATTTTGTATACTATGCTCGCTTTCAGTATTATCTTATCAGGTTCTTAGAAAAGACTTGGGTCAATGGATATATTGGCCTGAATGAGATTAGAAGAGTTTCTATAAAATATCGACATTATTATTTATTATATTTTTATTAAACAAAAGAAAAGTTCATAAATAAATTACAACTCAATACCGATTATTTTATTCAGGAAAATAGTATCAAAGTAGTTGTTTTCTTTCAAAATATGCAACTATAAACCATATTCCTTAGCAAAATGCATGATAAATGCAAAATCGCCATAAAATTATTCACCTTTAGACTGCAGTAAGAATCAGATCATCAGAATCCATTCTCAGGAATTTGTGGTGTTCTCCTCCTGGTCTAGACACCCTGTATAATGTTATTCTGATCTCAGAAGGTTGCGGTAAAATTTTGGGCGACGCTCCTCCTGTCAATTGCTTCTGTCAGTGTCAAAACGACGTGAAATCATGTGCAACATCGGCATAAACGGTTTCGGACGAATCGGAAGGATTTTTCTACGTGCTGCCGTCGAAAATGATGCTGAAGTTTTAGCTATAAACGATCCCTCAGGCAATCCCAAATACATTTCCTACCTTTTTAAGCACGATTCCACTCATGGTAGATTTGGGGGTAGAGTTTCTCATGACGAGAATCACCTTATCGTGGAAAATAGGAAGATTAGGGTTTTCCATGAGTCTGACCCCAAAAAGGTGAGCTTTTCAATTCAATACGATTTCAAAAAATCTACCAGAAAAATTTTCTGGGTAAGAATTTCACTAATGTTTTCCTGATCTGAAAAAATGGATAGATAAAAATATAGTACGAGTCCTTTTCGTACTTACCTTACCTTTTGAATAGCAGATGAGGTCGTGTGATACAACGTTGGAAAAGATTTAAAAAGTAGACTTGAGAAGTTATCATTTAAAATTTTTTAAAACAAAAATAAATGAAAAAATGATATCAAATCAAATTTCCAAAAATAAATTAACTAGACTAAGAACTCATTACTGCAGGAGGTGTTTAATATTTTCTCCATTTCCTTCCTGGTAAAAAAAACATTTTATGGTTCATAACAGGTACCCTGGAAAGATGCTGGGGTAGAATACGTGGTTGAGAGTTCGGGACAATTCACCACGATAGAAAAGGCATCGGCCATTTTACAAGCAGGTGCAAAGAAGGTTATTATTAGTGCCCCTTCTAGTGATGCGCCTATGTATGTTTGTGGTGTTAATTTGGAGAAATACGATCCCAAAGATAAGGTATGGACTCAATAGAAAAGCATGGGTTTAAATTTTTCATCACGCCCAGTTAAACTGAATTGAATATCAACTTTGTTTCCCCAAACGTAAAATATGTTGAATTTTGATTAATTGCATTATGAATTAGAGGTATTTTGACAGATGGAGTGTCAGCTGTCACTTTTATTGTGTCAATTATCGAAAAAAAAATAATGGTGAACATATTTCCGACAAAATTCAATGAATTTCTTCCCAGTTATGGATTCCCACTGTATATTTCGGAAAAAACACAATGATATCGAAATTCTGTAAAGAAAACTAGGATGGAACTTCTATTTTTGGCATCCTTCATGAATACAGAATTACCTACCCTATACTGACAGAAATCTGTCCATCCTGTATATACTCTGCGAATTCTCAGATAATTTCCATGGCCTCTTGCACTACCAACTGTTTGGCTCCCTTGGCCAAAGTGGTCCACGAAAAATTCGGCATCGTAGAAGGCCTGATGACCACTATTCACGCGGTGACCTTGAGCCAAAAGATCTTGGATGGCTCTGCTAAAAAATCGTGGAGAGACGGCAGGGGAGCTTTGCAGAACATCATCCCAGCCTCCACCGGAGCTGCCAAGGCCGTTACCAAGGTCATACCGGAACTTAAGGGCAAATTGACAGGTGCAACATTTTTCTGCATCATCAGACATCAATTTCGATAATCAATGTCAATGTTTCGAGGTATGGCGTTCCGTGTTCCAGTAGCAACAGGTTCGGTGGTGGATTTGACAGTTCGTCTATGTAAACCAGCCAACTACGATGCGATAAAAGCGACAGTACGTGAAGCAGCTGCAGGCCCTCTCAAGGGTATTATGGGGTACACCGAGGAAGATATAGTTTCCACCGATATCATCGGTATTAGAATACTCCTCAGCCATTTGGAATGCAACAATCACATTTCAATTGTTTCGTAGATTCCGCAGGTTGGCTTGTCATTTGTCATACTGTCATTTCAGGTAGTGGCTGTACGTCAATTTTTGATGCGAATGCTGGCTTATCACTCAACGATAATTTCGTCAAGCTGGTCAGTTGGTATGATAATGAAGCTGGTTATGCTACGAAACTAGTTGATTTGATAAAATACGTTCAGAAGAAAGATTGCAACGATTCTAGCAAGAAAAAAGACAATCCTTGTGAAGAGGAAAAGAAGAGTCGATTATGTGTTGATGAAAAGCAGGATCCTTGTAAAAATAAATGATAGTTCTACGGTAGTTTCTCTTTTATTATAATTCACTAGAGCTTTCGTAATCATTCCTAAAATGTCCTCTACTTACCCTTGCCTAGCATATAATGTGTCAAGTTACTGAACAAATTAGTAAGGAAGCTATACAATCTTATTCGAAAACATTCAATAAAAGAAATAAATTTCAACTTTATAGTGGAATATCTCGAAAAGTATTACTTTTCCCACGATAATATTGCCATATTCATATTTATTGGACCAAAATACGTATTTTCCAATAAAAAACATATAGAAATTGGAAGCCGGCTATGATTGCAAAAATCTCATTTAATGCGTTGTGGCTATCCTGGAAAACCACACGATTCCTCATGCAATAAAATAATATAAACAACACTTACGGTGTCACAATTCCTGATAAATCCTCACATAAACTTATTTCGGCATTAAAAACTATTCTCACTAATTATTTCACACTAGAAAATGGGCTATAACGTATAGCATAGCACTTACACCCTTGCAAAATTCGTTGAAAATGGCTCTGATCAGGTGGTTATGAATTTTTTATAACATATAGGCAACACACAAGGATATGACGAAACAGGATGGGTCATTTCCATAAGACACAATGTTGGCGAATTTCGCATACTGTGTTATTGTTGTTCACACCTCAATACGACATTTCATCATTCGCAGTGCCATCTCGCGGTACGTGATCTTTCCCTATGATTTATTTCAGTGATTTGAAAAATCGTACTGAATAGTGAGGTTATTTCACTGAATTCATTTCATTTGTTGATAAAAAATGTGCAGATTGTTGCGGGGACAAATCATCTTGCAGGTACTCATTCTCCTCAAACATATTTTCAACAAATTCTGCTGATGACGTACCACCTGAAAATGATAATTAGGCATCTGAAAAAAAAAATATATTTGAACTCGTTTCCGTCATTACCCAAGAGGTAGAGTTCTCAATGCGTTGCTTTTTTTAATGGAAGCATCCCCAGTAGGCCTACAAACCATGAATGTGGAAAATATTTACCCCTTCCAGAAATTAAAATTAATTCCTGAAATTCGTTCAATGGCATTTGTACGAAATCGCAAAATGCACTTTATAATATGTTGTTTCAGATTACGTTTCTGAAAAGTCTACGCGGCACTTATTTCACTAAGGACTGATCATCTGAATGAATTCACCAGATGATAGTCGAACAGCATTTACCCCTTCCAGAAATTGAAATCAATTCCTGAAATTCGTTTATTGGCATTTGTACAAAATTGCAAAATGCACTCTATATGTTGTTTCAGATTTCGTGTCTGAAAAGTCTACGCGGCACTTATTTCACGTTTTACAGTTATTCCACTGCTTTCACCCCTTCCAGAAATAAAATAATTTCTGAAATTCGTTTTCTGGCATTTATACAAAATTGCAAAATTCACTTTCTATTGTTTAATATCTGAAATAAATAACTCCTGAACAAAATAAATCCTGAAATGAATTGATACCTCAAATAAATCAATTCCTGAAATGAAGTAATTCCTGAAATAAAATAATTCCTGAAAGTGAATGATTCCTGAAAAAAAAATCCTGAAATGAAATAATTCCCGAGAAAGAATAATTCCTGAGAAAGAATAATTCCTGAAAAAGAATAATTCCTGAAATGAAATAATTCCTGAGTTGAAATAATTCCTGAAATGAAATAATTCCTGAAAAAGAATAATTCCTGAAATAAAATAATTCCTGAAAGAGAATAATTCCTGAAATAAAATAATTCCTGAAAGAGAATAATTCCTGAAATAAAATGCACTTCATTTGAAAACTTGTCTTCTTAATCGTCAGGCCTACCTTTTTCATGAAAAAGTGTTTCAAGTAACAATTCGTTTAACAGACAGTACATCAAAATACTGAATAGAAAATTCATTTTCGAGTTGAAATCCTCAACATCGCAGTATCAAAAGTAACAGTCGTCTCCAGTGCGATGGTACAAATCAAAACTACAATCGAAAATGCGCTTGAAGAAATCGAGCATGCCGTCAAGTGATTCACAGCTAGAAGTTCCATCGAAATTCAAATGCGGTGGGTCGAAAAGCGAATTTCTACCTACATCAAGAACTAGGAAGACTCCCACGACCACGAAAAACACTGTCATACCGACTTCTTAAGGTGACAGCCTCTTTTGCAGAGAGGAAAACTTACAACCACCAAAAGTCGATACTCTCCCCTCGTAAGGGTACCGCGCGTGTTATCGGGTGAGGTTGTCAACTGTCGTTAATGATCGGGTAGAAAATTCGCTTTTCGACCCACCGCATTTGAATTTCGATGGAACTTCTAGCTGTGAATCACTTGACGGCATGCTTGATTTCTTCAAGCGCATCTTCGATTGTAGTTTTGATTTGTACCATCGCACTGGAGACGACTATTACTTTGGCTACTGCGATGTCGAGGATTTCAATTCGAAAATAAACGTTCTATTCAGTATTCTGATGTACTGTGTGTTAAACGACCTGTCACTTGAAAACATTATTTCACAGAAAAAAAAGGTAGGCCTGTGTAATTTGGAAAAGTGAGGTTGAAATCGAGAAATTGCAATTTGGACATACTGAACGTATATCTCGACTGTAAGGATTCTCTATAATCCTACGAATTCCATAGTTCGTCGGAATATTGTGGGTGCACCCGCTGAAATTCGTGCAAAAAGTCATGCATAACCCAAAAATCACTTACCTTTTTCTAGAAGAACTACTTACTACCTGTAACAACAGAAAAAATTCATTAAATCTCAAGAATGAATATCTGAATTCGAGAAATCATATAATGGAAAATTTCAATAATAATAATAAATGTCCATTATTGAAACAATTTACACTGATCCAATAGGCTATCGACCTAAGCCCTTCTGCCCATTGATTACACAAATTGAAAGAAAAAAAAATAAAACCTAACAAATCGATACAATAAAAAGAAAGTCAGTAAGTTAGAAATAGGTTTTATGAAGAGCTTAGAAGTGGAATGTGAAATATTTGAAATTGAGGAGACAAAAGCTGAATGTGAGGTTGTAAAAGTTACAGGAATCAAAAAATCACTCACCGATTGGTAGTAGTAGTTACACCTTCTATCCTAGTTCTTTGTTTTCCAGACGTCACATGCCATCTATAACAAAATTGAAAATGAATCTATAAAATTGCATACTTTATTTTATTGCATCTTTTCTTAAATATCAAGAAAGGGTTCATTTATCATGTATTCATCATGAGAAAACATTGAAAACAATTTCACCAAGAAATCAGCAAATTTCAACAAAAAAACCCGATGTATCATGATGGAAAATTTCGAAATCGTTCAGTTGTGTAAAGGGACATGCAAAAAAAACTCACCCATTAATTTTTCTCAAACTGTCCTTGAAGCACACACACACACACACACACGAGATCACTGGAAACACTCGCGAAAACTTTTCACCGCACGAGAAAGTCTTTTCGTCACGCATGTCCGAACCCAACGGAGGTTTAAAATCGACTGAGTAATATGTGTCGTCTTATCAGTCTGCCAATTCCTTTACGCATGATTAATAGGGTTGCATAATTGAAACTTAGTCATCTCTGCCATACCGAAATGTGTGTATATACAGGATGATTGAAATATGTTCAAGTTAAATTCTGCTGCCTATATTAGGAGATTGTCAGAACTCGGACTCTTCTGACTGATTCAGAGATGCCTCTAGGGCTTCGCTAAATCGATGAAATTGCATTCATCTTGCGACCAACTTTAATGAAAATGTTTCATGAATTCAAGGATAGATCTCTATTAGGATGAAAATAAAGTTCTTCGAATTCATTATACTGAGTCTCCCAACTTAAAATGAACATTTATTGATTGCAGTATCGTTTGTAATAAAATTTGTTGCTGATGCCTGGACTATCTGGTGTGCAATATCAAACATTCCACATTAACGTTGAGACATATTATTGCCTGATTTTGGAGAATTGTATGTATTTAGGTATTATATTCGATATAGAGTATGTCATACTAACTAGATCTTTGAAATATGTATTTTGAGAGATTTGTAATGTATTACTTTCGATGACAAACTGGTATTTTTTGTTGTTCTAGACAACGCTATTTTTTTTATTGGTGCCACGTTTTACGTTTGAATAAAGTTTTGCATCTGTCAGTTATATTTCATTTGACGTTTACAAGGTACTCTTGTCAGATCAATAATCAAAAATTTGTCATTTGGTCTTCACGTTTCTTGTTTCTTTGTTGATGTTGCCATGGTAACTTTTAAAAACGCGCGCTTTATAAAGTTCGATTTAAACATGCTGGGGCGTGCTTTAAATGGGTGAAAAGGGGCACCAATAAAAAAATATACACTGTGTCCAAGATAAGAATGAACAGCACGGGGATATCGGAAACCATAAGAGATATGGAGATGGTTAAATTAGAGAAAAGTTGCGCATTTCCTAGTCCAACAATGTGCCGTTCAGAAAGTTTGGAAATTCCAATTAGTTCCGGAGATATGCTTGAAAAAACGAAATTTGCCGATTTCGTTTTAATTTTTTTCTGACGTTATTTGAAAAGATACAAGAAAACAAAAGACACTTTCTTATTGCCATTTTTCAATCCCTACAAAACAGCGTTGAGAGATTTTCCGTACGACGTTTCGTTTCGGAGAAACTATCATCAACATATGATGAGACCTACCTACTTATACGAATGACGTTCTCAAATCTCCAATAACGTGATTTTAATTTAATATTTCGAAACATGAGTAATCATAGCCTACTATACCATACTCACTCATCATTTCACCGCACACTACACCAAAACGTTCGATCTTTGATAAAAACAATTTTTTTCCGTTATAAATATCGTAGAATCATATCGTGTCATACATCGTTGTATTGGTAATAAAATATGCTATTCAATACAGGGTATTTCTATTTCACGGGCCATATGAAAAAATAAAGTTGATGATGGTTTCTCCGAAACGAAACGTCGTACGGAAAATCTCTCAACGCTGTTTTGTAGGGATTGAAAAATGGCAATGAGAAAGTGTCCTTTGTTTTCTTGTATCTTTTCAAATAACGTCAGAAAAAAATTAAAACGAAATCGGCAAATTTCGTTTTTTCAGGCATATCTCCGGAACTAATTGGAATTTCCAAACTTTCTGAACGGCACATTGTTGGACTAGGAAATGCGCAACTTTTCTCTAATTTAACCATCTCCATATCTCTTATGGTTTCCGATATCCCCATGCTGTTCATTCTTATCTTGGACACAGTGTATTTCAGTAGGGTCAACAGTAACTTTGTAGATTTTGTATCGATTTTTTGTCAAATCTACCTTCTTTTACTGTCAATTCAGAATTCATATGATGAACAGGATTTTTTTCAAACTTCTACTACTTTCTTTGGGAGTCAAAATAGGATAATTTAATTGGAAAATCAGCTCGTATGATTGTTGCAAAAATATAACGATTTCCATAAAGGTTCATCTGATAGGTGCGACATCATCGTCGTAGCTCCACCAGGTCCAATCCTCTCGAGATCCTCGACATGCAGTCCATCACCGGGTGTGTTGACCCACCATTATTTATATCTCAATGAGCGAACGGATAAAACCGACCTCGTCGGCCGTCAGTTGGTTATTAGCCGCAAACCACCTGGTGGGCAACATCTTCGAGGTTACCCGCGCTACTCGAACAATCTAGTGTGTCTTGGAGTGCTATCGTGAGTGGCGGCGAAAGCAGCAACGCGAGATTTCGATTGTTTTTCGGTGGATTTCTCGGGGAGTCGTGATCATGAGGGAAAAAATTATTGGCGCAGGTAGGTGACACATACATTGTCAAGAAATGTGTATTTTACTTTAATTATGGATGAATAGTAGATATAAACGTATTATACAGTGCGTCCATAAAGTAACGCATACATTCATTATTGGCTAAATGAACAATAAAATTAGGAATTCCCGAAACAGGTCGATTCCTGATTCTCTACGAGTTCAAATTTCCATATTTTCGGAATCAGTGCGTCAAACTACGTATGAATCAATATGTGATTATATTTATATTTATTATTATTCATTTTATATTTTCATACTTTTTTTTTGCATTTTTGCCCCCCTGTACCAATTTGAAGCAACATTTTTGAAATCAGCTCAGCAAAGGCAATTTGGAAATTGAAAAAAAAAGGGGGGGGTTCCATTTGAAAAAAATGGTAATGACGTCATTACACGAAAGTTGTTCACCCTGTATATTAGATTATGATTTGGAACAATAGTAAATTGAAATGGAAAATCGACCTGTTGTGGGAATTCCTAATTTCATTGTTCATTTAGCCAATAATGAAGATAAAAAATAGGAAAAAAAATTATGCGAAAATTTTATATTCTCGTTTATTGGTCAAAAAATAAAACTAACATTTTGTGAGACTGAATATTCAAGGAATAAATACACAGGGTGTTCCTTGAAGACATGATGCTATTCAGGGAGGTGATTCTTCGACTTATTTAAAAAAAAAATATCTTGAAAGCTTCAATAGCTAGAGGGATAATAATTCGGAAAATATCAGTTTTTGATTGATTGAAATAAATGAAGTTAGTCTGCAAAAAATTACGAAAATCTTTCAAATATCTTTGGGAAACTTCAGAAACTCATGACATCTTTCTTTTCATCAAGATATCAATGTTATTTTTTACGAAAATGTTGGAAATCCATTTTAACTATAGATAGGTTCCCCCTGTATATAAAAGAAGTGAATTAGAATTTCGCAGCAATGATATCATTACAACATTTACATTAAAATATTTGAGAAATATAAACAAAAAAATGATCCATCATGAAATGAAAAAAATATTTGAAATTTACTGAATTGTTTAAATCATATGTGAATTATTTTGGTTTCCATGATTTTTCAGTCTACGATAAAAACTTTGCTTACTTCTCCATAATCATTGACCATTTCTTTGATATTTTACACAACAGTGTTTAAAAGACCAAAACAAATCTCAATGATTATTTTGTGAGTATATACCACCGGAATAATAATATTCTGGGTTATAAAAAGTTTTATTGATCCTCAAATACTCACCTGATGATGAGCTTGAATCAATGAAACGAATTTAATATTCAGTGACCTTCGAACATGCTTCGAACATATTGTATTTTTTCTACGATTTCAGTTTTAATGTTAATTTTGTGAATGCTTACGATTATGAGTAGGCAATTTATCCTCTTCTTCAAAATGTGTTTTCCATGATTTTTCCCATTGCGTCAACATCAGACGAAATCTGTCTGTCTGTGTGAATCCCCACATAATCATTGTTTAGAGGATGATAATTAATAAAATTGTCGATCGATTCCAAAAAAGTAACCAATCATTCTTGAAAATATCACAGATATCCGGAAAACCAATTGAACAATTTCATCATTTTTTCTTACACAGTATAGAAATCTTAAAAGTGAATGGGAATTTTCACAGTGAATTACATTTTTCGATATTTGCCACTGCACACGTGTCCACTCTGTATATAACCTTTCTGTATTCGTTTATCTCATTGATTATTCAAGTGATACGTTCAAAAACTTGTTTGACAATATTTGTTTTTCATTTTTTTCGGGGATTACCACTTTTATATTCCCCATCAAATTATGTCGTGGATGACATTGAAAGAAAACTAAATCTTTTCTATTTTCCTAAAATAAGTCTACTATAGATTTGGGTGCATTTTTTTCCTGAGCTTTCATGTATGAACCAAAACAATTGAGAAAATTCAACCCAGAATTCCAAATGGATACTCAATCTGAAGACGTTTTCATTACAATCAATCGCAGTTAATGAGATATCGCCTGCAAGCTCGCCTGATTCGAATGCACGGGCATATTTTCACGCTTCTATCTTTCCCACCAAAGTCGTCATTGCTACATTTATCGAGTTCATTTTCATGTAACGAAAGATTTCAATTGACGTGGAAAGAGGTCAAGATTGAGATAGTACTGGTTTAACAAAGACTTGTGATGAAATATATTCAATTGATCGCAATCGGCATATAAAAATACTCGCCGTGAATAGCAAGAGGGCTATGCAATATCGATATATCACTCGACCAATCGGAATAGCCTCTATTGTTCGAAGGATGGTATCCTTTTAAAAAACGAAAGTGGACACTTTGAACTGAATTAATTATCGTCTGAGGATTGTGAGATGGATTAGATTTTAATTGAGTCAAGATGAATATATATTTGCGTAATAGTACAGTGTGTCCAGCAAGAGATACCATCTACAGATTGTCTTGCAACATATTTGTGATGTTCTACTGAAAACAAGTTGATTTCAAACAATTCCTTAATTCATTGAATAGTTTGAAAATATTCAATTCATCGATTAGAAAGGACATTAGAGCTCCATCTAGTTGATACTTTAATGGGTCGTTGAGTCAAACTTTTTCTTATTTTTACTGTTTTCAAGATCCAAAAAAATCCAATTCTAATTTGAATGCCAAAAATGGAGAAAAACATCATTTTTCTTTTTATAATCTCACATTATAATTGTCTATACCATTTCCATATTGTTGCTAACAAATGCTGTATACAAATCTGAAATTATCTCACATTCAGAAAATTGTGTAAGTCTCAAGTATAATGAGTATATTGCTGTGATATAATTATTATATATCCAATTCCAAATCGCACAAAAAAATCATTCAACTCGTTCATTTATATTCAGTTCTATATCAACTATCGCTTTCTCAATCGGATCTGGAGCAATATATTGATTGACTATTTATGCGAGGTGATACTTATTCAGAAGTATTGCCAATCACTGAAAGCTTGATTATGAATTTCGATATCCAAAGCAAATCGTAATTGTAATATTTAACTTTCCAAGCAAGATAATTCATTGAAATGACATGAATGGTACTGTCAACTACCATTGAGGGCGCCACAGAATGTAAACGAATATGGCACTTACGTATGTGATTCATGAGTTTCAATTATGAAGTTTTTGTCTAAATGAATTGAAATGAACAAAGAAAAAACAAAAACACCAATTAAGTCTACAATTGGCAATTTCGTATATCTCCTAATGAGGTTGTTTATCCTTATAATTTATATAATTTACAGACCCATTTCAGTGTCACTGATAAGACATCGAGCTAATTGCCACTTCACCTGTTTTTCACTCGAATTAGTTGAAATTGAAGAGATAATACTAGTATTTTTTTATTGGTGCCCATTCTACCCATTTAAAGCACGCCTGAGCGTGTTTAAATCGAACTTTAAACGCGCGTTTTTAAAGTTACCATGGCGATATCAACGAAGGAACGAGGAACGTGCGAAGTCTAAATGACAAATTTTTGATTATTGATCTGACAGAAGTAACTTGTAAACGTCAAATAAAATATAACTGACAAATGCAAAACTTTATTCAAATGTAAAATGTGTTTTAAAGACCTTTTTATCCACTTATACTTATATACCATATTTATTATTATTCGCAGTGTTCAAATTCTATCTTTCTAGCTTTTATTGGTATCTGATTTGATACAAGACGCTTCAAATTGATAATTGAAAAATGAACTGTCTCCATCCTTCTCGACTTATTGATATGTTGCCATGGTAACTGTCAAACACAGATGTTCCAAGTTATATTTGAACACGCTCATAGGCGTAACAAGGGGGTTATTGGGGTCGTAATTCATTCCTTTGATTCAAAAGATGGATAAAATTCGATTGTATTATTCAAACTAGGCTTGAGGTTTCAATTTGTGACAAATCTGATAATAGATCACATCCGCCAAAGCGATAAATCTCAGAAGAATAAACTATATTTTCGATTATTTAAAACATAATGTATCAACGAAGTCCATCTCAATCGCTTAACGTGTACCTGCTTTGGACATCGGAGGCCACAAAACGTTTCTAATGTTATAACCACACCATTTTCGACTACGTATATGCAACATAACAAGTTTGCATTAGAATTTTCTTGCTAGGCTCGACCTCCGTTCTAGAATTATGTCGTACCTGTAAATAATTTGGCTTGAGGAATTTGAAATGTAGCAATTTCAGATTCATCGTTTTGAATATGCGTCATCAATATTGTTGCGGAATATTATTGGACAGGGTTTGGCAAAAATATCTATTTGAGGTCAGAGGAAGGCTATTGCGTAGAATTTTTATTCATGTTTTTATTATTGAAACGACCAACGTTTTGTTCAAACATCTAATTTAGTACTGCTCAATTGACTCTCATCTGAAGAATCGAAAAAAATTTGACAGTTTTACTAATTCGAGTCCGCCCCTGTCATGCTAATTTCACCAACCAAGTTCACATTCAATAGCGGCGTTTTTGTTTGGCAACAGGTGATGTAAATCAGTGGCGAAGAAGGTCACGTGTGAAATATCTATTTTCCAATAATTGAATCACCTGCATCTGTCAAGGGTAATCACGTTTTGCCGAATCGGAATGTCTAATTGGTTTTCGATCGTCGCAAATTTTGACAATAAGTTTCTCCTCTCAAATGTTTGTTGAACATGCCAGTCATGCGATTGGATGAAGCTCTCATGAAATTGTGTCACAATTTCTCTGTCAAGTATACCACTCTGGTCATTTTATGATAATTCGTTGACATACTTCTGCTTCAAGTGACAGCTGTTGAAGTTTAAGATCTTGAAGTAGGCTATACATTCAACTATTTCGGTAATGATAGTTTCTTCATTATTCCTTTATCTCAGATTGGACAATAACAAAAAAAATGCTGAAAACGATTTAATAATCAGCCTTCAAGTGAAAAATCATTGCTACGGTTTGAATACCGTTATATTGTGGGTGACATAATCAATTGTTTCTACATAATCTATCACTAATTCGATTGCATTCATTGAAGTAATCGTAATAATTGAAATGAAAGCAGTTTTGCTTACGAGGTGAGTCAACCGTGTGATGACCTTGAACGAAGTATGGTTTTACCAAAAAAAATTATTGCTGCAACATCCATTTAGTTCAGTTGATGCAAGATTATAAGAAGAATTATACAAACATTTTTGAGCGAGAACCTACCTTTAATATTTGATCAATGTCACAGCTGAATTGGACTCGAGTATTAATTAATATAAGGTCGAATACCTGGAGTCCTATTTCCGTTTCCTGTATATACAGGGTTCATCACAAAACTGGTTTGATTATAGTTTTCAATGTTCATTTCGTATTAAAATTCGGAAACAAAAATTGGATACTAATGCTATACATTTTCTTACCACAATTTTAAATCGTCTAACTATATCCAAATAGAAATTCACATGAACGTCGTCGAGACTAATCGCCCTCGATAAGAACCATGGGGTACCCCAGATTTTACAATATACAGGGTTTAACAAAATGAGTGTTGAACAATTCACGGATATTTGAATTAAATTGTCGTGAATATCATTACTAGAATATGGATTACCCTGTATATCAAATTCCTTTCCATAAAAGCGGTGAAATGGAAATGAAATTATTCACTAACGCATTAAATCTCTTCTGATACGAACCCACGCAAGACGTATTCATCAAGACATCCTTGGAATCCATCGGAACTGACGGAAGGTCAATAATCACAAAACAACTAACCGAAAGTTCGGTATTTATCCTGAATGCCAACTTCGATCTTTGTCACTTCCTAATGGGTTGAAAGAAACAAGACAATATCGAGGCAATCCACATTTCTCCATTATTTTAAGGTGTAATCTGACGATGAATCAAAAGGAATATCGAAGTTGAGATTTCATTCAATCGCGTCTGTGATAACTTTGCGTTTATTATGGAAACGCAATGAAATGTGTAGCACGCTCTCATTTATTCGTTATAGAATTTATTCCATTTGCCTGTGCCACACTGTATAATATACCGGGTGATTCTTCAAGGTGGCTCGCCCCTATAACTTTTTTATTATTGGAGATAGAAGAACAAAATTCGGGGGTTGTGTATTATATGTCAATTCGCATTATTTGACGTATTCACTTGCTTTGCAGTACTTCCGGTTTGACCGGAAATGACCTCAACTTTCGATTTTCAAATGGAACACCCTATATATTTTTATTCATTTCGATCGAGGATGACATTATCTATCCAACAAAACCTTGTTTGTGAATATTTGACGTATGAAAGAATTTTTATTTCAATTTAGGTATTGGGCTTCTTGCAATTATTGAGAAAGATAGTGAAAATAAAGTGGAAGTGTGTGGTATCAAATTGTTCGTAAGAAAATGATCTTTCACAAAAACCCGACGAGCCCCCCTCTTTCCATTTGGAAAAATCGAGTTAACTGGAAAAAATGATATTTGTGACATTGAAAACATTATTGAAACGACTCTGAAGTCGTATGCCTCAAAGTTGTATTTTTCCCATGTCACTTGATCAAGAAGAAAGCGTTTCAAGCGATCCATGGCACGCTAGATCGAAAAATGAAAATTGAAATAAAAATTCTTTCATACGTCAAATATTCACAAACAAAGTTTTGTTGGATAGATAATGTCATCCTCGATCGAAATAAGTAGAAATATATAGGGTGTTCCATTTGAAAATCGAAAGATGAGGTCATTTCCGATCAAACCGGAAGTACTGCAAAGCAAGTGAATACGTCAAATAATGCGAATTGACATCATATAATACACAACCCCCGAATTTTGTTCTTCTATCTCCAATAATAAAAAAGTTATAGGGGCGAGCCACCTTGAAGAATCACCCGGTATCTTTAAAAAACACCCTGTATCCATCAGCCTTCAAGGAGAAAAGTTCCTTGCAATCTCAAAAACTGTTGGTCTCTCATGGGTTCCTTCTAATATAAAATAGAAAATAATAAAACAGAATTAATAAACTAATTTTTTTTTTCAGACGATTTGGTGTCGTCAGACCTCACACCCTTCGGCGATGAGAACGCCAACAAACACTGCCCTTCCGAGATCCAGGAATTCTACAAGGGCACCACCATCTTCATCACCGGAGCCACCGGATTCTTGGGCAGAATCCTCGTCGAAAAACTGCTGCGATCTTGCCCCGACATATCCACTGTCTACCTGCTAGTGAGGAACAAAAAAGGAAACAACATGCACACGCGGATAGAAGAAATATTCGACGATGTGGTGTTCGATGTTTTGCGGAAAGAAAGCCCCAAATTCAGGCACAAAGTGGTGGGGATAGCTGGGGATTGTTCTCTGCCAGATTTGGGGTTGTCTGAGCACGACAAGAAGCTTCTGCAGAATGAGGTTAGTTGCCCTCTAATTCAACAATTAATCACAACATCTTGTATAGAGTAAGATAAAATGTTAGGTTACAAAAATTCGAAGTCTATCACACCAAATAAAAATTGAGTACAGTCAGAAAAGTCTTGAAGAAATAAAGTTGCTTTTTCTTCAATAAAACACCCTATATATTATTTCATGTTGAATTTCCTGAGTTCAACCGTTTTAGAGATATCGAATTTCACTACTCTCAAATTCATTAAAACAAAAGCACAAAATGATGGATATTCATTATGAAACTCACACAACTCCATGTCTTTTCCATCTTCCATTCCATGAATCTGGAATACGCGGTTTCGTAAATTTTCCGCGATTTAGCTGGCGATAATTTTTGTGACGCTACTTTTGCTGCTTCTACTAACTCCGGTGGAGTCAGAAAACCCGGAATCAGCCTTTTTTTCACTTTATGTATATTCAAAATAACTACTAAATAACTACTAAGTTCGCAATTTTTAAATCAAATCACAGAATTGAATTGACAGATATTTGTTTACTTTGAAGGTTTCCATAGCAACGCAGGTCTAATTGGCGCTGAAAGTACAACAGCCTACTAGTTTGAAAATTCAAATTTCATATCGATAATTTTCTGACTTAAATATAATGTAATAATATGTTTTATCAATATTAAATCGTTGTTTTTCCCGTCACAGAAAAAAATTGTGTATTATACACGGGAAAATTATTAGATTTTAGCTCGCGTATAATAAATATCTATATATTTTTACAGGAAATAAAAAACGCATAATTGTTCAGGGTTGATAAAAATGCATGAAACGATAAAATGTATTTTTTTTAATTCATAAAAACAATAGATATGCAATGAGAAGAAAAGAGAAAACGAGTTTTAATAAACAACAAATTTTTCATGAATTGGTGCTGCCCCAAGAAAATCAAAACTACAGAAAATAAAAAGTATTTTTTTTAATTATGTCTGGAATAATGTGGTCGTAAAAAAATCTTGTGAGCAATTGGAACAGAAGGTTGCCAATTTATCACTTTCCACTGTTCATACACAGTTTTTGGCTGTTTTTTGGCTGGAACTAATATTGCAACAACAAATTTTTCTTTGGAATTCCATTCAATAAGGTTATCTTCAAAATCCGATAACTCGAAACGGATTGAATTTCGAAAATGTTGATGTGCTATATCAATTTTGTTCAAAATGTCGAGCATAATTGAAATATGAAATAATACATAGGGTGTTTGTTTTATTCAAGGAAAACTGACTACATTAAAAACTATTTTTGAATCTGTGATGTAACCAAGCAATTTTTTTCCTGGTCTTTTCTATCGATTTGGCATCGTCGCGAAGTGTTGCCAACTGTAGATCTAGCTCAATATGGAAAACACAATGAGAAAATGGGGTATTTTGCTTAGTCATATTACTCATGACAAATGTAACCATCATTATAATAAATAAACAAAGACTCCTGCATCCATAATCATGTGGGGAAATGGCATCGTCAACAATTGTTTGTACTACTACTCATGAAATATTCAAAACGTTCGGTGGGACTGCAATGCTGTACAAACTGATTCGAGTAGTTGATCTAGTGAATAATTCATGCAAATAAACAGATTTACTAGCTGATGGAATGTATAACTCATCTAAAACAATGGTGGTATGCAACGATGAGTGATATTTGATATGCACTTGATTTTTGTTTTACCTCAAAACTGCATTGTTTGATTCACACATTTCCATCCATAACAATAGTTCCTCCTGTATTTATAATGTGAATTTATATTGTTGGGCCAATAAACCAGAAAACCCATCAATTCTGACATTATACTGTAGTTCCAAATCCATCGTTTTTTTTTGTTAAATTTTTCTCAATATCAGTGAATACCCCATGATTTTTCAACAAAATACTTCAAGTTATAGATGATTCCAGAGATATTCTCATCTATCATTGCATTTTTGTCTGCAAATAAAAAAAATCAATAAAGATATGAAATAAATTTTGTCAGATATCAACTCAGAAAAGAATTTTCCATTATTCTATTTCAAAATTACTTCTTTCAGTCCCTAATTTTATCATTTACGATATCGTTCTGAAGTTTCAAATATATTCGGATTAATTCTGAGGAAACATTCATTTCTTGTTATAAAATGCCTTAGAAAAATTGTTACAATTAGATAAGCATTTCAGAAGACATCAGTGAAAACTTGATGTTAATATTCAAAAACGTTCAATAATGACATTACCTGTAGTGATATCTGCGAAACATACTCTAATTATCTTAAATTAAATTGAATAAATGATACAGTTTGATTTGTTCAAATATCTATAGTCTATTTATTCTGGGTTGATACCTGTGACGCGTCGCCAGATTTAGCCGTGATGCCACATGTTTTTCACTTTTTCAGCGATGCTCCGAATTAACTCCGAACTTGGGTATATAATCATATTTCATAAAAACTATCGAACCATTGTGAGATCGTGGTGAATAAATATTCATGAAGATTCTTTACTTACTTTTCGAATAAAATCCAATGAAAGTAAGGGGCTCCTGTTGTCCATTTCGTGTTCAAAATGTTCTAATAAAGGTGCAACCATTTTCTGGGCATCTCCACTCAATCCTCTCAACATTTTGATGAGAATACGATGATATTAAGCTCTCAAAAGAACAATTTCAAAAAATCGCAATAAAAGAACAATTCGTATGTAAACAAACGATTGTAGGGATTCGCTCCAAACAATTTGGCATCGTCGTGAAGTGTTGCCATAGTTGTTGATGCTTTGATGTTCCCAGCTGATGCATAAACCTATAGAGACGTCTGTCCTTGCTAGATACTTTTTGTTTTGTACTAATGGCATTGAAAAGTTACCAAATCTGACACAGGTATCAACCCAGATGAAATAGACTATAGTCATATTCATCGTAATGAATAATAATAACAATCATTTGATATTTTTTTCTCTCTCATAAAATTTCTTTATTGAAGATATATTCTTTCCGAAGCTGTATATTCTTGAAAAATAAATTGTACTTTTTCGGAAATTCCTTAACCGTTCTCAAAAAAAAAACATTATTATCATTATCAAATCATCAATCCGACCCATTTGTCTTATTCCAGGTGAACATAATTTTCCATGTGGCCGCTACAGTGAGATTCGATGAGAAATTGAAAACCGCCGTCGCCATAAACATTCGAGCGACCCAAGACATTCTGAATATCGCCCGCGAGATGTCCAGACTCGAAGCCGTCGTACACGTCTCCACGGCTTTCGCTAATTGCGTCTCCAAAGTCATAGAAGAGAAAATATACCCTACCACGATCGACTATGAGAAGCTCATATTTTTGTCTGAGTCGCTGCCAGAGAAAATGCTGGATAATTTACAACCAACGTGAGTCTTGAAAATAGTCATTGCAAATTTGAGGTTGGGTTTTACTGTTATTCATGTTGGATTGTTCAAAAAGTGGCGCAAAATGAAGAAATTCTTGATGTTCCACTACTTGTTTGTTTGTTTGTTTGACATCTGACATTATTTTGACAACATTGGCAGATTTCCCAGTTGTGACTACTCAGAGAAAAGTTGATTTAAATTTTTTGAATCATCATTACGATATCTTTTTTTTTGTTATTTTATAATTTGTAGTGAAATACACTATTAAAAACTTTCTACTATCTCCTTTGAAAAACTGAAAATTCTAGACACAATAGTCTATATTGCTGATTCAAAATCATTCCTTTCAGTTTCATGATTGATACGATTGATACTCGTAAAATATCTGGTAGCATTTGAAAACAATGATTTATTTCAAATAAACATAAAAGAAATCACAATACCATCTCTTTTACCTTCTTGAGTTTCATAACCTTGGAGCTAGCTTTTAACAGATTGAGTTGGGACACAATTATTTTAGCATAATAGCTACATACAGGGTGTCCCAGAACAATCTGAAAAAAATCTATTCCATGCAGTTCGAAAATTATGGGCATTTTAAGAAAAATCTAGAAATTTGACGGCTTGACGTTGAGTTCTGGGACACCCTGTATAAGAACAATTTGCCCTATTACAATATGAATAGAATACTTTGTATGTACGAAAATTATAATAAAAATAAGGATACTCATTAAAACAAATACAAAATATAAAATATGTGTGATTTTCTTTCAGGCTTTGATGACTATTAGTTGTTTTTTCTCTCTTGTTTTCAGGATATTGAATAAATATCCCAACACGTATGCCTTTACTAAACAAGTAGCTGAAGATGTTGTCAGAAGATGTGGAGATGGTCTTCCTGTGGGAATTGTGAGGCCTTCCATAGGTAATAATTAATTATACTTATATAATTCCAAATATCACCAAATTTTATAATACTTTCTGACTAATTTTATATTGTATGCGTGGCACTACCACAACTCCGTATATTCGATTTTTGGTTTATAGAAAAGTCGTCTGTTTATAAATAGCCATTTGAAAAATTGATAGTGACAGTGCATTTTCAAGCATACCTCCATATATTGCTCCTAATTCAAAAAAATATATATATACAAAATAAATTATATTTTATATGAATTTTTTTTAATTATTTGTCTTCAATAAAGTGAAGTTTTTCTTTATCAACATATTGCAAAAAACATTGGCATAGTGAAAAATTGATAGTGACAGTGAATTTTCAAGCATACCTCCATATATTGCTCTTAATCTTCTGTCAATTGAATCCAGAGGTGAATACGAAAAAAAAAAGAAATATTTTCATGGATTGGTGCCCCTCAAAAAAATTCGAAAATATAGAAAATAAATAATACTTTACATGTATTTTCTTAATTATTTTTCTTCAATAATATATTATGATCGTAGAAAAAGCAGAAAGTGTGTTGCCAAATTATAACTTTCCACTTTTAATACACAATTTTTTACTATTTTTTTTTAAACAACTTATTGCAAAAAACATTGGCATAGTGAAAAATTTATAGTGACAGTGGATTTTCAAGCATACCTCCATATATTGCTCTTAAACTTCTGTCAACTGTATCCAGAGGTGAATACGAAAAAAAAAACAATATTTTCATGGATTGGTGTCCCTCAAAAAAATTCAAAAATATAGAAAATAAATAATACATGTATTTTTTTAATTATTTGTTTTCCAAAATGTGATCGTAGAAAAAGCAGAAAGTGTGTTGCCAAATTATCACTTTCCACTTTAAATGCACAATTTTTTACTATTTTTTTTTTGCTGAAACTTCATATGGCAAAAAAAACATTTGCATAGTAATAAATTATTGACAATTAAAACTACCCATTCGACTTACTTCCAGTCCTCTCTACGTACAGAGAACCCATAAGAGCGTGGATCAACAATTTGTACGGTGCCACAGGGGTAGCCACTGGGGCCGGTGTAGGTCTGTTACGGACGTTGCACTGTGACGAGAATTGCAATGCAAACGTCGTACCTGTTGATATGTGCGTCAACGCTATGATCGTAGAAGCCTGGGACATCAGCAACAGGTTCAGGGAGACAAAAGAAACGGGCAAGGCCTACGAGATTCAAGTTTCGAATTTCGAAAGTAGCTGTGATAATGTGAGTGGATTTTATTATGAGGCGGAAATGAATATTCGTAACATTTTTGGTTGGGGGGCATTCGGGGCTAGTGCCCAGGGCGGCAAATTTTCTGGGCGGCAAAACATAGAAACTTAGAATGTTTTTCAAGTCTTATTAAGATTGTTGAATATAATGAATTAACTCTTTTGATTAATCATTCTTTATTCAATCTATAATTCAAAAAATTCAATTTATGCATTATTGTTAATTAAAAAATGAAAAAAACATACATTATTTTGCATTTTTGAAGTATATAATATATAACAAATTTCCTGCAATTAGTTATTTCAATTAAAAAAAATAAAATATGATTGTTATCATTGTTATTATATATTTGGAATATTTTTGCGATTTTTTCAAAGTACTCGATAGAATGTATTTGCATTTTTTGGACATAATAAGGTTTATTTTTAGCTATTTTTTTGAGATTTTGTTTCAACAAAAATATTGAAAAATAACGGAGTAATGTACTGACTTAGAAAGTAAAAAAAAAGTCCAAATAAGTTTCTGAACCAAAATAATCTAAAAGGTTATTAAAGTTGAAAATATTCCCTATGCAATGATCTGCGATCTTTTTTATATTTTCAAAAATTAACAAAATGGCGTAGCTCTAAAAAATCTCGTTTTGTCATCAATTTTTCACTACAGTGGGTGAAACTATCAAAATAAATATTATTTTGTTTATCCTCTTGAGATTTTTCAAAAAACTGACAATTTGGTTCTGAAACATCATCATTCAATTCAAATCTATATAAAAACTTTTTAAATATGCTAATATTGCTCGAGGCACATATTCAATAAAAAAAAATTGGTCATGGTGGCTATAAACTACAATGTATCCTGTTACTTGTGTCAATAAAACAGGTTTTTTGTAATGAAATTATTCAACAGCCACTAGAGAAATATTCGACAAATTATTCAGAATAATTTCCTAAAAGAATGAATGAAACATAAAAGTGGGTATACTGATGGTTTCTACTTGATTTGAAGTGCTCTATACAGGGTGTAAGTACCTATTAACATAAGCCTGTGAGTTGAATAATGGAGAATCAAAGTAGAATTTATCTGATCTCCAAGATCTCCGGATTTGAATCATTCGTACGAACTCAATTATTGTTTGGAATTAAATAATGTCCTTGGAAGTTTTGCAATAGAATTTACTGTATGATCTTCAGAGTTACCAAGAGAATCTATATGACTGTTTTAGCTTCTTGTAGAATATTTTTGGCTACAAATTAGATTCCAATCATTCAATATTTATTGCAGCCAATAACTTGGAAATATTTCATGGATTCGTCAAGAGAAAACGGTATGAGGACACCCTCATCCAAAGCAATATGGTACTACAGTTTAAGACTGCAAAAATCCTATTTATTGTACTTCATCACTTCTTTCTTCATCCATACACTCCCAGCCTTCATCGTGGATGCGGCATTATTATGTATTGGAAAGAAACCAAAGTAAGTCAACATAAAACGTCAAGTTCGTAGGGTGACACATAGATGGCATTAGCTCTCAGTGGAGACTTTCAATCTGACTGGTACTTTGGATGAATTTCAGGTTGACCAAAGTGTACTCGAAGATTCACAAATTCTCCATGGTCATTTCTCACTTTGCCACCCAATCATGGACGTTCAAGTCTTCGCGCGTTCAAGAGCTGTGCAAAAAGATGTCGGACAGAGATAACGAGATCTTTTTCTGCGACTTGAAGAAACTCGATTGGAAAGAGTTCTTCTATCATTACCTCCAAGGCGTCAGGGTTTATTTGATAAAGGATCCTTTGGATACTCTACCAGAAGCCAATGTTAGATGGAGAAGGTATTTTTTTTTTTAGATTTCAAAATCGAACACGCTCTATCATTTATTCTCTCATTTATTCGTTATCGAATTTATTCCATTTGGCTGTTCCACACTGTATAGCTTCAAATTCAGAAGAATCAATTCATGCAATGGTCGATATACAAGGTGTATACTTCAACAGGAATAGGTGGATATTATTTTTATTTTTCATTCATCAATCCTGAGCACCTGACAGTTTCTAAAATACTCGAAAAAAAAAATGCAACTTATCCAACAGCTATTCAATGATGACATAAGATCAATGAAAGTTATTTTCATGTATGACTCAGTGAAAAATCAACAGGTAATTTGCCAAAATTTAAGGAAATTTCTTCTTTGATGACACTTTCAATGTTTTGAGCGAGAACTTTGCAATTCGGTGGGTAGATTGGAAGGCAATTTGTTCTTGAGTAACCAGCAAAGTCACCAGAACTTACACCGTTGGATTTCGCGTTAGAACTTCTGAAATCTGAGGTAAACGTCAGAAACATTACAACATCAGGTTCTCAAGAAGAGATGAAAAGATGAGATGTTTAGATGTTATTTCAACCCCTTCAACTGAAGGGTGAGACAATGGGGTTGCATTTGAATAAAAAAAACATGCAGAGTGATTTTTAGAGTGTAATTAATTGACAAAATGAATATATCGAAATGTTGATGTATCTCAGGCTTCAAAAAATGCAATTGAAGTCTGTACCCTGTAGGTACAATGTGATGATTTGTGTTTTTATTTTCAGGTTGTACTGGGCACATCAAACATTTAAAGCTGTGTTTGTATTCTTCATTTTGAGGATAAGTTGGTACATAATATCGCTAGTTTCTAACTACTTTTAGATATGTAATATCTGTACACATATTGTATAGAAAATTATTATTATTATGTTCTTTTATCTAGAATGTAACGATGATGTGTTGTGTGTAATAACATTCACCTATTTATTCCTTTGCTCAAGTTAGAAAAATAAAATTCTTGGATATAATATTCGTTTTATTTTGCAAATTGTCCCTCTAAATTCTGCCGAGTCGTACTTTTCATCTCATTAATTGCGACGTTGTCAAACTGGAGACTGAAATATAAAGATTCAACTACAAATTTCTTTCAAATAAATTTGGCATTGTTGTGAAGTGTTGCCATAATAATTGATGCCCCCAGATATGTCTCAACCAATCAGAAGTACAGTGGTTAACCAGATACTTTTTATTTTGCACTGTTGGTATTGAAAGATGACCAAATCTGTCAGAAATACCTTCCTATACCACCAAACAATATTGTATATATGTGTGACGTGAATGTAGATGTTATTTGATAATACGAAACAAATAAATCGATGAAATCATTATTTGAAGAAAAAATGGATTTCCGAATAATAACATATTGTATATCGTGAGTACGATTTGTTTTATTTGGATAATCAATCACATTCAAGCAGTTTTAATACAATGTTTACTAAAAAAACAAGTCGGCAAAATATTTACTCCAAATAGAATTTCCCCTTGATAAAAAATTCAGAAGCTTTTTTGTTATTCTCGTTTTTTATTCAGGAATAACTACAAGCTTATAGGGTCCAATCGACATGTTATTGAAGTGAGCACTCAGAACCGTGACAGCAGAAAGAGTAAGTAGAAATGTTTTCGTATCCACAAGAATTTTTAACACGCTTATATTAGTTTCACTCGTATGTGACATCCCACTGAACGTACTCTATGGAGCAAATTCTAGAATAATCAGAGACAATAATGCACTTAGTCCAGGATCCACTTCTCGATATTCTCTCGCTACATTTTTCAGGAATTCACCTAGAAAGTAGAAGATGATTCCAGGAGAATTATACCTTTACCCAGAGCTTTTCCACGTAATCAAACCTTTGATACTAACCTCTAGACTATTTGGTTTGCTCCCCGTCACTTACAAAAAATCTGGGAAATTCTACAGATTAAAATGGTCAATACCTTATATAATTTACACTTATCTTCTCTCCATTATTCTCGGTAAGTTTTTCGTGGTATTGAAACAGAGTTATTGATGGTAACTATCCTCAGTGATTTTGACTCTAACTGGAATTGCGAGGGATGCCAAAAAGGGCACAGAACACTCTATCAGGATGACAACTAGAAAAACAAAATTCGTCACTTGCTGCGACATCGGTATAATAACTATCATAGTGTGCTTTGGTATATTGACGCTTCCATTTAAGGTTAGGAAGTTTTGGAAGTTGATGGAATGCTTGAATCAGGTGATTATTCATGAATGGAATGAACTTGAGATGAACTATTGTTTTGCAGACTCAGAAAACAATTCCTATTAAAGCTTCAAGGAGGTACGCGTTATCTTCAATTTACTTCTTGGCCATAGTGATATCGGCTTTCATGGTTCTCTTTATTTTTGATATAATCATGTGGTATCATAGAGGGAACAACAATTCGACGTATCTGAAGGAGTATTCCACATTTTATTTCCTCTATGCTATGGTTGTGATGAAAGAAGTGTTCTTTTGGCACGTGATCTTCCTCATCAAAATCAAAATTTCTTTACTGAACAACAAACTGTTGGACATCAAAAATAAAGCGATCAGTACAGACATTCATTTCATTGGACTTGGTGGTAATTTGAATACGATTGATAATGGATATAAATGTGGAAACTCAAAGGATTTAGGTGGGTATTTTTTGCTAACTAAAGTTCACAAGGATTCATTCAACGTGCATACAAGGTGAACACTTTTTAGTGAAGGAATTCATAGCTCTTTCAAGTTCCCACAAAAAAATCGTTGAAGCAGTCGGTATTGTTAATAATTCAATCGAATTTGGAATACACGTAAGTAATCATCCAATAAAATACAGGGTGTCCAACTTATGTGTGGGAATAGAATAATAGAATGAAAAAAATGTCTCGAATAGACGTTGTTATATTTACGCAGATACACAATCCTGAATTGTTTATGATATACAGGGTGTTCAGCCTAGGCGAGACAACATTGAATCTACTTCTTTTTAAATAGGACGCCCTGTATATTTAGATTCTGATCGATATTATCGATTATTTTTGCAGATACTGATGTTGAGTTGTTTGTTACATCTCATAGTGACTCCATATTTTTTATTGATGGAAATATTATCAGCGATAAATGATTTTTCCAATATAACTGTGCAAATATTTTGGGCTTTAGCTCATATAGGAAGAGTGCTGATTATTGTAGAACCTTGCCAGTTATGTATCAATGAAGTAGGTACAAATTCCTGATTTGTTAATTTGTGATGATGGAAAATATATCTGACGAACATTTTTTTTTTCAGTATGAAAAAACATTGAATATTTTGTGTGATCTAGCAACTTTCGACTTTGATGAAGAGGTTAAGAAAATGGTACGTAGCTTTTCTAACAAATGCGCAAATATTTTCTTGACAAACTGCAGCGAGTTTGTACATGTCATTCATTGGCGAGTTTAATATTGTTGATATATTTCAGATAACCTTATTTTCACTACAGCACAGTTACTATAAACTGTCATTTTCTTCTTGTGGCTATTTCCAGATCAACAGGTCATTGTTGACATCAGTAAGATTACAACAAATCATCAATGTTATTTATTAATGAAACTGACATTTCAGATAGCAGGCGCTGTAACTACTTACCTGGTGATATTATTTCAACTCAATAACAATTGAATGCAGCTACTTTCAATGATATAGTGTGTTTGAATTTTTCGCTTTTATTGTATTTTATGTTATTATAAATTCTTTGAAATTTATATTACATATACCAAGTGTATCAGAAATATTGTTTAATAATTCCAATAATTCCTGTACATTCAGAAATATTCCTCTGAAAATGCATAATTATATAATCTGAAACGCCAAACAAAAGTCTGTCGTGTCTTCTACACATTTTTTTATACACTGATACCTTGAAAGACATTAGACATCAGTTTCTTCTAATAAATAAAATAAAAAATAACTGACTAACAACACATAATTATATAACAATGCATTGATATCGCAAGGATGAGTTGCTTTCACAAACTCCAAATAATGGATGAACGGAAATCCGATAAATCTAGTTGCCAATGACAGATCCGCGATTCATCGGAAATACAGAATCCTCGAACATCAATAGTTCCCTAATTCGGCCGAAAACAACCCCCAATCTGTGACTAATGCTAATGTGATTATTATAGGAACGAAGGGGTTGCCACATTGATTTCAATAATGAATCATTCTGACATGCGACGTGGTTATTAAGAGAAAGCGATTGACTCATAACAAAAAGTGGCTTATAATGTCGAAACAACAGTTTTCCTCAGAGGGTAGTTGACAAAAATTCAATATTCAACGGGAATAAATGACTCACGGTTATACAGTGGAGTCCACAAATTAATGAACTATTATTGGTTTCCTACAATCAAAACAAATAAAACAACAACTCCTTCAAAAGTAACCTTAAAAATTCTGCTTCCTATAAATGTCTCACCAGTGGCATGGCAAATTTTATTTTACTTTCTGATTAAAGGTAGTATTTGAGTTTATTTTTAGCCAATAGAACATCTCTACGTCAATAAGTGGGCGTGTCTTTCTCGCTTGAAGGATATACATTTACATTGATTTGTATTGTCAAGATATTGCAAACAGTTATTCAATCAATATGTTAGGACATTGTGTGTATATATTTTCTCATAGAATTGATGTATTTTGAAAAGATAACGAAAATGACATACTTGGGTTAGCAATTTCAAACTAAAAATAATTGGTCCCATAGATATCTCATGGTGCGAGATGTTCAATTATTGACATGACAATCATAGGCGTAACGAAAGGGAGTTATCGGGGTCGTAACCCCTTCCATTGCTCAGAAGAAATAAAAAAAATGCAACAATTTGAAAAAATTGAAATTTCAATAAGTGTAATTGACTGAAGGGGGGTCGACCCCCCCATTAGCCAACCCTAGTTACGCCAATGATGACAATTGAACATCTCGTATCTTGGAAACGAATTCTCTATAAAGCAGGCCTTTGAGCTTCATTCACGTCCATTCAAACAGTATTCCGGAACAAAATAAACAGTGTAGGTATAAAAGCAATGTATTTAACCTTGTTTCTCGAGACCATTATCTAGTTAACTCATCAGGCCATTTTACGTAGAAATTGAATGTTGAAAGTAATGAGTTCATCAAGTCCGCTGAAACTGTACGCTCCAATGGCAGTTGTTTTTAGTGGTCCTCATTCAACAACCCTTTAGGGTTAATGAAACGTGCTGAATTTAATATACTGCGAGTTCTATCATAAATAAACGTCATTTACAGGGTCATTTATATTATTGATTCTAGACATTGAATGAAATTATTAGAAATTAAATGAGTATTTATCAATAAATGATGGAAATCAGCTTTCCTGTAGAATGAATCAATTGATATTCCCATGCTTTTTATGTTGTTAAGACTTCAAAATTGAACAGACATATATTTCGTTGAAAGCAAACGAAATGTTTCGTTCATCTCATCATTTCTATGTTTGAACAGGTTTACTTTTGATATCGACTAGCCTGGAGGATATTGATAAAATTGCTTTATTTGAGACTTTCACATTTTTTTCCTGAACCAACAGAAACTTCATTTTCAACTTAAGTGCCATTCTCCACGAGCGACAAAAACGCGACCGTTTGCCGGCTAAGAAAACGCCCGTGTTACAGGACCAACAAGTTCAAATGGGACTGTCTACACGGGCGTTTTACCGGTCGCGACTGGACGCGTTAACTATTGCCGACGCGTTTTAAACGCCACCGGACGCGAAAAAGTCGCCCGCCGGAGAACGGCGAGTCATTCTCCACGTGGCGTTTTCCAAGCTTTTTACCGGCGCCAAAACTTCCAGGCGAGTCAGTTAACCATTGTTATTATCAGTACAGTAGTAAACTTATTTTAATTATTCAATATGTTCTGAAAGGTTTTTAATGTGAAATTGAGGATCAACCTCCTTTGTATGATGTTAGGAGTAAAGAATATTCTAATAGGGAGACGAAGGCCAAGTGTTGGTTGAAATACCAACCGTTAAGTGATTTGAGAGTAGTGGATGAGTCCACCATCGTCTTCTTTCATCATGTTTTTTGCTAAAGAATTGAAGTAATTGCAAATCATTTGCAGCGATGCAACTAACTTGGATGGGATCCATCTGGACATTAAGGACAAGGCGTTTTTTTTTTCGCTCGTGTAGAATGGAGGGAGCGTTTCTCTCGCGTTTTTATCGCTGTTTACCGGCGGATAATCAAACGCTCGTGTAGAATAGGAAAACTTTTCACGCGATTGCGCGACTAAACGGTCGCGTTTTTGTCGCTCGTGGAGAATGGCACTAAGACTCCTCCTGAAATTTTCCGTAATAGAATTCCTGTTTTTCTATTTCCGAAGCCAAACGAAAAAGTAGCACTGGAAAATAATTTTCGCTCCTTCACAATTCCCTACTTCCGAGTGAAAGGTGCCTTTCCGCTTCAGCTGCGAAGGTAAATAGAGCCAGTCAGCCTGAAAAACACCCCCTTTTCAGCTAATTCTCTCAATTTTCCTTACTTTTTCCCACCCAACACTGACCGTCTATGTAATCTAGCAGTCGCCGAGTCTAGATGCCGAAATGAATGGACTGGGAAAATCGATAGGATCCTGGAAAGCACTCGAAACTAGGTGGCGCTTGTCTTTCATCTGTTTTTCCAGTCTAATTCAGACGTCGGCCGAGGCAGTCATCCAGTTGGCATAGAGGAAGATCGTAGTAGGTCGTGAACTGTAAGTTATCATTGTTTCATTAGAGTAATAAGCGTTGTTGAGGTAATTTTTAATTTGTGGTAGGCTGTAAACGTTCTTCAATTGTTTCACGAAGCTGAATCGCTAAAAGTGATCACAGACGCTTCTCGATGACATAGACGTTCTTTTGTTTCGCTAGTTGGAATGTTTGACTGACAGCGTTTTGAACACCAGAAATATGAAGGAAAAGTTAAAAATGCCTTTTTTTGATATAGTGTTTATATTTTGATCGTCTTGTTTCATGAAATCATGTACGGTTTCCACAATTCGAATTGGGAACGAGTTATTATTTTTTTTATGTAATTTCACGAACTCATTTTCAAAATATACGAAATCATTTTCAATAAATCTGAAATTCAACAATTCGTAACGCCGACACTATGTATTGATATGATCTATATCCAATCAATCAGTATTTAGATTTTCTATTCACAGCATATACAGGGTTGTTCATGTTGAACAGATCATTAGGAGTTTCAAACTTTCATTTTGAATGACACACCCTATGTATCATTGCATTGTTAGGTAATACGCAGATATTTGGATATATCTTGAGTTCAATATGGGCTAGAATTGAATTACCTTTAAAGTTTCAAAATTAAAAAATATGTAGTTTCATCGGAAATTGAATTGAATGGTTCTGAGATATTTTTCTGAGGTAGCTCTTTATTTTTATGATTTATCAATATGCAATATCAAATATCCTCAGTATGGTTTGATATCTAGACGACTAAATATATGAATTATGCGAAAAATAATGAAAATAAATACTGATAATATTCAGTCAGATCAATAATATTGATTTTCAAACAATTTATGGGGTCTGCAGATGTATTTAATTACAGATTCCTTCTCAAAAAGTCGTGACGTCACTTGTGGAAATAATTGCGATTTTGAGGCCTTCAAATCTCCTAAAAAGAATCTGATCCAAAGTCAACCTTGCACAATTTTAACGAAATAAAAAAAATAGTCGACTCCCCCATTGAGCTAGACTGATTCTGAAATACAAACCCCTCAACCAATCACTTTGACTAGTTCTGCTTGGCTTGTTTCACCATCGATCACCCTGTGTGACATCGCACCCCACATCCACATCTTTGCGACCTGATTTCCATGAATTAAACATCTTGTGGCTGAATTTATTACCCTGAAATGAGCTTTCAACAGTCAAGTGCCCCGTCTGCACTGTGTGAGTCAGCATATTTCTCTTTACTGTCAACCGTCATACAGTCCACACCCTATACAGAGTCAAGTTACGAGTTGCAATAATTAAAATACGACGCTTAACATCCATGTAGGTACAAATCGGTTCAAAATAGGATTATTTGACTGTCTAGAAGTTTGAGGGTATATTTTCTGTGCCGAAAACTCTCTCGAGAGAGTTTAGTTTTCAAAGTATAATAACTTTTGATGGAAGATTTTCCGTTAGCTTCAAACTCTACTTCGGCAACTAACTTGCCGAAAGTTTCTCATGAACTGGCAAAGGCTATCAGGAAAAAATTGTAGCTACAATAAATGTGTCATGACTAGTTTGAAGTTTGTTAGAAATCTGTAACGACTCATTGGCTATATAACATAACCTAACACATTTGACGTCCAAACGTCCCACACTCTTTTATTAATTATGATACTGTTTTTCACCCGATTTTTATTGATATAATTTAATGATAATCTATTATTGAGCAGACGTCATTATTTTCTGAAGCCGGACCTGGTCCCGTCATTTGATTCCGTAGAAATTTGACAGTGGCGGGAAAGCACCTCATTGGATGAACAGAGCGGTAACTCTCAAGTCTGTGTAAGGATTCAAACTGTTAGTTCAATGATATTTAAGTTCAAAGTGTAAAGAAGAAAAATGCTGGATATTCTTCAGAGATTCTAAACTAATCTTCGTGTGTCGGATCGTTATTTTTGACCTTCCCTAATGAGTGTATGTGCACATGAGCTTGAAACTGTGGTTCCATTAGCCTGGCCGATACCATATAAACGTACCTACTGAAAATTGAATGCGTTCACTGATAGGGACTAGGGACGTGAACACAAAGTTCCAAGCTCGGTCCAGAAACAGGGCGAGTTAATCAGAATGGATTGGTCAACAAAGGGAATGTATATATCGTTTGTTTGTCCATGGAGACTGGCCGTTAACAGATCTAATCAACGAACGTATCCTTTTCATATACAATGTGGTCAAGATAAGGAAGGGTTTTGTAGGGCTATTGGGGTTTCAGAATAGGGAATAGTTTTCAAGTGAAAGGAATTAAGTGGTTTTGAAATTTTTCAAACAAAATAATTTCGAATCTATCAATTATGTTTTTCTTTTTTTTTCTTCGAAAGCTTACTTCTTGACCTTCTTTTCTTTTATTCTTCGTAATCTAGCTATGATTATTTTCGGCTACCAACCGACTGAAGCAGCTATTGTCAAGCTCAAAGGTAGATTTAATCTTTATTTTCTGAAATCCTTTATAATTGAAAGTAATTTAGCTGAAGTTGACTTTTATACCTGTACCCGTATTCGCAGATAAACCCCTCTTTTTCATGTGGGACGTTTTGATTACATCATTTGTAAAGCCTAAAAATCTTTATAAATTGCCAAACTTCAGTAACTGAAAACACAGGGTGAGTCGAAAATGTGTACCGAGCTTCATTAATTCATCGGTAGCGATGTTTTAGGAGGCCTTGACCAATTTTGTTCTGAATTTTGACGTTTATGTCAACAACAGTGTTGCGGTTGATTTCTTCGTGTGATATTTCTGCTTATTTTTGTTGCTGCGATTTTCAACCGAGATTTTCAGGAGTGAAAGGATTGAAAGGATATATCTTTCAATGTACTTTCTCCCTCAAAATTGTCGGTACACATGGGTGCTTAGATTAAAGTAAGTACAACGTGAAGATTTCTCCTGATAAGGCCTCATTCAAATGTTTGAATACATTGTCAAATCCCTGTCTGAGGTTAGGTCATCAAATAAATCGTTTGTTTGCATCCCATACGACATTCCATTTGCTAAAACAACATGAACAAACCACCTCACTCATTTATATTCGAACTTGATGTCTCTCATTCAGGTTATGAGCCTCATTAGTGTTGATTAGACTTCCCCAGAGAACTTCGTTCAGTTAATCCAGGATTGGCTACCCAGAATTGCCTAATATTGCAACCCTGCTTCTCTAATGAAGTCCCACACGATTTTGTAGTGCTACCAACACAACATATATTAGGAATATGCATCAGTCTGCTGTTTTCTATATCTTTTATTCTCATTGGGTATATTTCACCATTATGTGGTAACAAACACAAAAGACTTCTGTCTGGAATTGAATAATAAAAATTTCCTGAGATGATGAATTCATATCTTCTAGAAATACCATGAGAGCATTTTAGTAAATCCTAAATCAGTTCAGGAATTTTAAAATTAAATTTCCATCCAGAAATGACTAGGTATCTTCTATAAAGAATAATTTGGTATCATAAGGAATCCAAAACTGTACATATTGGCCAATTTCATCCTTCAAACAACGTCCTAAGGATGTCCCAAAGATATCCTAACTAAAAGATGAACCTGATTGGTCCACAAGTCGACATTTGACAATTACTTTGTTCCAGACTATTGATGTTTGTTTTTTAACAAAATGGTTTACATCCCTTTGATCGTTGGTTTCTCATTGGTCGCATTTGGATATTCCCAAGACTTAGAACTCCAACACACTTCAGCCACGAGTGATAATTATAGGGGTAAGTATAAGTTCAGTAACGATAAAATGACATATTTTGTTTTTTTTTTTCATCACCACTTTTTTTGGAAACGACGAATTATCCTATGAACTTTTTTTATATTTTTTTGAGAGGAACGTTTTTAGCTTAGATTGTGAAACATCATATTCTTTATGATAAATCACTTACATCATTATCAACAAATTCGATATCAAAAACAATTCGATAGGATAAATATTGAAAATAATTTTAATTGGTTGGAAATTGGAAAGAAAACTAGTACACTTGACGTCATTAAAGTTGCCTTAAAAGACCAAACTTTGGAATCTCAAAGTTCACAATATTTGTCTCTGAGATAATTAAACTAGTTGGAAAACTTCTTCAATTCTTCACTTTTATAAATCGGAAGCAACCGTCTTTTAATTTAGGTTCTTAGAAAACTTGAACTGATATTCGCATACAGTCCGCCTGTTCTCATCGAAAGTTTTTATTGAATTCGAGCACTCCTTTCTGAAATTCCCTCCTGCATTGGAAATCAGGGTTCGACCTTTTATAATGTCAACGCAATCAGAGCATAGAGAAAATATAGGATGGAATTATGGGGGCATCCAAAAGGCTCACTGGGGAAAGTAAAATAAATACCTATATACACGAATTTCGTTTTGGAAAAAGGTCAATATGAGAATTAGAACTGCATATAAGGGTGATATTTACACACAACGATGCCAAATTTATTTGGAGAAAAATCTTTGATGGAGTTTGTTACTTCTAGGTGGTTTTTCGAATGTTTTTGGTTCTTTTCAGACTTTTTTGATATAGTTGATGATAGCAAAAGACGAATTTCTCAAAAACTGTACTAGATATCGAGAAACTGAGCTCAGTGCCTCTTATAGACCTTGTAGAAGATTTTTGGGGCAAATCATTTTTTCGAAAAATTAAAAGTCGTCGTAGAGTCTCCAAAGTTTTTAGATATGCTTCCAAAGCATGTCTGAGATGTTTTCTAGTAATTTTTTGTCAAAACAGGTGATTTTTCAGATATCACCACTATTTTTATACATTCAGTAACCACACTTGAATAACCTTGATAAACATATACGAAATGTATTATTCCTGTAAAAAGAGACAATAATCCTTTCGAATTGAATTTTCTTCAAATCCCATATCTATATCGAATGGAAGGAAATACTGAATTTATTTCCTCGTCGTAGAATCTCGTGATGGGTATTGAAATATTCAATCAGCACATCTGAAAATATAGACGAAAAGAGAACTGCGAAAATTCAATCAACTTCCATAGAATTAGGCCGAGCCTGCAGCTTATCAAGTCGGCTATGATACATGTCAATTCGTTTCCTTTGTGTGTGTGTGTGTTTTTTTTTATTTGGAAGGCAGTGATTGGTTTGCCTCGTAGGTGGGAAAGAAAAATTGTTTCCTTCGATTGGCTTCTCATTCCTACGTTCGTAAAGATCAGTTCAATTATATTGTATACAAAGTGGTGGAAATACCGGGATTGTTTTCGTTTCTAAACATTTTCTAGTATCTACGGATGAATTGCAGCATATGGCAACAATGTAATCACATATTTCTTCTCCATCATGGCGTCAGTTACTATCTGAAAAAATATGGGAATGTTCAGAAGTAGCTCCGATTTCTAAAATGATTTTTAAAATGATTTTTGGGGCCTTGAAGAAAAATTCAAGAAAAAAATCCAATTGGAAAATACACTAAAATAATAGATAATAAAAAAACAGTCTATTCTCCTATTGTAGACAAGAAATTATGAGGTGTCGATTTGATTTCGGTACAGGCACCAAAAAAACTTTCTACTTTATTTTTTTTTTGCCCAGAAACAACTGAAACCATCAAAGCCACATCTCCCCTAGATGTACCCCAAACCTCGACCCACCCCACGGAGAAAACCACCCAGGAAGACTCCTCGGTCGTAGAGAGAGCCCTCTTGTGGCTGGTGACGCAGCGCGAGGACGATTGGGGATGGAGAAACGACACCCCCAAAGTGTTGACGGCCCTTCAACTGGCTCCTAGGGAGGAGGCGGCACGTCTGGTCTCGGACGCCCTCGAATTGCAGCTGTCACTCAAGCAGATGGAGGTGGAAATTGTCGTTTTACTTTGGAGGTCAGTCGAGATTTTTGTCGTGGAAAGGGTGCAATGATTTTTGGGTGATTTCAGAGTTGAATTTTTATAATAGTTGATATTTATTTTGTTCTGAGTATAGACGTTTCATGAGCTTCTGATTATCGGTGATTTTTCGAATGTTTTTGGGTTTTTTTGGACATTTTTTATCACTATATATCAAAAAACCGAGCTCAGTGCCTAGTTCAGAGCTTTTTAGACACCCAGTAGTTTTGAGGCACATCAATTTTTGAAATTGAACGAAGGCATTGATTTGGATTTTTTTGAAAAATTCTGAATCGTCTAAGACGTTCTCTAATAATCTTTCTGTCAAAATAGGTGATTTTATGAATGTTTTTGTTTTTTTTTTTGACTTTTTTGTCATATTCGATGATAGAAAATGACGAATATCTCGAAACCTATACTAGATATCGAAAAACTGATCTCAGTGCAGAGTTCAGCGCTTTTTAGACACCCTGTAGTTTTGAGTATAGTTTTGAGGCAAATCTGTTTTCTTTAATTCTGGTCGAAATTGAACAAAGGCATTGATTTGAATTTTTTCGAAAAATTCTTAATCGTCGTAGTCTTCAATGTTTGTAGATATTTTTTCAAAGCATGTCTAAGACGTTCTCTGATAATCTTTCTGTCAAAACAGGTGGTTTTTCTAACGTTTTCAGGTGTTTTTGAACTTTTTTGTCATATTCGATGATAGAAAATGACGAATATCTCGAAAACTATACTAGATATCGAAAAACCGAGCTCAGTGGTGTATTCAGCGCTTATTAGACACCCTGTAGTCTTGAGTATAGTTTTGAGGCAAATTATTTTCTTGAAATTTTGGTCGAAATTGAAAGTTATTATTTTTTAGGAAGTTTCAAAATAATCGTGGAGTCTCCAAATTTGTAGATATGCTTCTAAAACATGTCCAAGACGTTCTATAGTAATTTTTCTGTCAAAACAAGTGATTTTCCGAATGATTTCGCAGGTTTTTGTCTGTTATTTTCGAAACTTTCTCGATACGATAATTCGTTTTATTTCTCAGGCACCACGAGATCCCCATCACCCAGCCCAAACTCGCCCAATACTGTTTGGCGTTGAGCGCCTCCTGTCAGGACCCTCGACAGTTCCACGGCCACGACCTCATCGCCACGTTGCTGCACCACGAGCCGGTGCGCGACATCGACTTCGCCTACGCCTCTTTGGCGGCCTGCAGTGCCAGGAGTCACGTGAGGAAGAAGCAGATCAGGAGGCTGCTCGATATCGCCAACACGGCCAAGGATCATAATATAGGTGAATATATTAATTTTATTTATTTTTCTGTTAACCATTTGTTGATTTTTTATAACGATTTTGTTGAAAATTTTCAGGAGAACCATCTGATTACTATTTTTTATCGTGGTTGGTATAGTTTGTTCATTCAAGGAATATATTTCTGATAACATTTATGGCAACACTTCAAAGTGACCTCACAACGATGTCAAATTTGTTGATCCGCTTATAAAACCTGTTAATTATAGTCGAAATTTTTCCAGATATTGATAAAACTGTTCAACGGCTATCCACAGTCAATAGTTGTTCAATTTTGGTGTTTATATTATACAGGGTGTTTCATTAATATGGTAAAAATGACGATTGAGCGCAACATCGCTCATACAAATGTTGATGGTGTAAAAGATACAGTGCTCAGTTTAATTTTTTCACCATATTATTGAAACACATTGTATAAATTGAAAACATTTTTTTAAACATGGATGACACTATCAAATCAAATTTTTGTTTCGGAGAATCGTTGAAAAAAGAACAAGTGGCAACACCGTACTTTCCGGCGAGCTGTCACAACTATCCTATTGAAATAGACTATATATTTGTTATGGAATCACTAAAATCAATTTTCTTCAGTGATTTTCATCAAAAACTCAAATAAGTGAATGAAACCAGTTGCTGAAATTCAGTTTAATATATTTTTTTCTATATGATTCTGAGTTCTGAGGAGCGAATTTGCATCAAATGAACTAGATATTGGCTAAAAAAGTTAATTGCACCTTTCAAACTGTTCAAACTCGAAAAATTCCATCAAATGAACAAGACACACCCAGAAAATTGTAGTTTTCGAGAAAACAGTTGAAATCTTAGGAATCTAGTCTACCGACTGAACAAAAATAAACCCAAAAAAAGACGAAAAAGACGCTGTACTTTTTTAGAATCTGAGAAAAATAGCCCCCAAAAAAAGCGAATCCCTAAAAGCAAGAGCTAGCCTGCTCCATCATTGCAATATTCCCTGGACATTTTACACGAACTTTGTTTTCTGTCAATATATTCAATATCCTGAGGTACGATTTTCGCCTGAATCTCACTTACACCATCCCAATTTTCATTATATAGACACAGTAGCGATGACAATACTAGCGCTAACATGCATCGTGAAAGACCACAGACATAGAAACCTCCAACACAGTCTCAGAAGACCGTGCATCAGCTTGGCAAGACAACAGCAACAAGATGGTGGGTTTGGGAACTTGTACAACACAGCTTTGACACTTCAGGTAAACCACAAACTGACAAGCAAACAAACTGTGTTCTTCTTCAATCGGAATATTTGCATAGGCTCTGCAAGACATGAACGAAATCAACAATCACTGGAATAGAACCGCCGCGAAATCCTACATTGAATCGAGGCAGGACCCTGACGGAGCTTTCACCGATCCAAACTTGACGGCCGAATTAGTTTTCGCTTTGTCCGATCGGGGATTGAGCCACATAAGGAATTTGGATTGTGGAAAGTATGATAACGACTTCGATAACCATGGTGAGTGAGTGGAGAATATTAGTTTATTGTACAGGGTGTCCAGAAACTCTCCTGCCAAACGGAAACTGCAGTTACTAGACCAAGCAAGTGACATTTTGAATGTCAATATTTTTTTCGAATGTTTTTTCATTTATTTTCAAGTTTTGTTGAATTTATCGCACGACGTAATAAGGTATATCAATGATATGATGATATCAATGACGTTTTTGAGGGTACTAATAAATGGTACCAATATGGTTGGTTCCATTTGGAAAAACTCAGTTTTGGTCCAAAAACTATTGCTTTGATAAATCATGTAATCCAGTATTTCCGATGATATTCAGATTTTTCTAGCAGTTCACGTGTTATTTCTAATAAATCGGAACCATGCAATAAAATACAGGGTATCCCATTTAAAACACGTAACACGTACTTCCGGCGAAATTAGAAGTGGGTGAAAAATTATTTGGACGTCAAAAGTTACTCTTTATTATGTTTATAGAATTCCCCAAATTCGAAATTTTTTGTTCGAAAAATAAACGAGAAAAGTGGGGTATAATACCATGATCCTATTACACCCGGTATAATTAGAATGTCACTTCAGATATTACTCGTTTTTGTGAAAAAAATAATAATAACTGTGAATCAATCTTTTCCATCCTCAGAAGTTTCAGAATATAATACAATCATACAATGAATATTGATCATATCAATGATGTATCAAAATTTGGAAGTATCTATTTATTTCTCAAAATATTGAGAATGATGTAAATGAAATGTTTTTTTTTTTCACTTTATTCGTACAAACATACAGGGTGTCTCGTAAATACTGACTTTTTGCCCCTTTTAATAGTTTTGTCTTCACGGTTGGTACAATTTCACACCTTTTTGGTTAACTTTTTCAGTAAAACATTGCTGAAGAATGATTTCAACGTTTACATTAAAAACATTCCCCGAACATTTCAAAGGTGACCTTTTTGAAATTACTATAAAAAAGACAATTTATTATTGTAATGTGCAGCAGTAGCTCACTACATTTTCGGTTCCACTACGATGGGATAAACTTAATGAAGAAAAAAATTCACTACCTAAATTTTCAATAAAAATATTCTGGGGAATGTTTCAAATCTTAACGGTGAAATTAAAATTGAAAAGGTGTGAAATTGTACCAACAGTAAAGATAAAACTATTGAAAAGTCATTATTTAAAAAAAATGTCTCGAAAACGGTAACACTTTTATAATGGGAATTTTGTCAAAGCTGGTGGGTTATCCTTTGATGTACATTCTCCCTCGGTTTGACGTGGTCTTTACGGGACACCCTGTATATAAAATGATTGTTTTCTTCGTTTTTTTAGTTACTGACCTTACCAGACCTTCTTATTCTTTTGGTATTCCTGATTTTTTCTTTCGTTTGTTAATTTCTGAAGTTTATCCTAATTTATTATTCACGTAACTTGCCTACTAATTACTTGAACACAATTCGTCCTCATGGAAAGGAACACGTGAAATCACAATCCACATCCACAAAATAAAAATGGCGATGAAACATAAACAACGAAAGGGCCGTCAGTGACGTCAGCAACACTCGCCCCTCTCATCCCTAGCACCGCGAAATTTGCCAACATTGGATTCTTTATCATTCTTGGCTTTGACTGACATTTTATTAATCCGAAAATGCTTCCTAAGGGAACGAGTTTTCTTTAATCCATCAATGTGATATTATTTTCTCGATATCCGTTTATTTCCTCTGCTTCCAGTCGAAATCGACGGTCTCTCCAAGTTCCCCTTTCCCCACGGCAACGACTCGGAAAGTCGCAACGTCACCGTCACGTACACGCTGTGGGTGGGCGCCAACGTCACCGAGAACGCCACCTTGAGCGTGACGGCGCCGCGCAACGCCTCCTTCTACAGCGTCATGCAACAGGCCATGGACACGGATCCGAGGTTCGCTTTCGAGGCCTCGGAATGGCCGAACGGCCACTACGTGCACACTCTGGCCGGGTACAAGGAGGAGCCGATGGGCTACCACTATTGGTTGCTGTACAGGCTGCCCGAACTGCCCGATCCGATGGCGCCGCCCGCCAATCAGCTCGTGGCGCCTGTCGGTGAGTGGGAATTCCTTAGAAACACCCTCAGGATGATTTTCGAAAATACACAATTTTTTCATAAGCGGTTATGTACAGGGTGGGCCAAATTGGATGTTTTCCGAAAATGCACATTTTTACATGCTGTAACTCAGAAACGGTTATAGATATCGATATGCAGTTTTCACCATGAAGTTTGTCATGAAAATTGACCCTCAGACACTGCCATCAGTTTTTATCTATCTAGTTTAGAAACAGGACTTTCCCTTCAAAAGTGTCCAATTGGGCCCACCCTGTACAGTTAGAAGGCTGAAAAAAAGCGAATTTTCCAGAATTTTTCCTGAGAAAACTTCAAAAATTATTGATCCAATAATTTGTACACATATTATGGTATCTTTTGACAGTATTTTGAGACTTAGTATTAGTGAAAATATTTATTTGGGAAGGAGCTACAGCTGAGCTCCGGGAGCTCCTTTCAAAAAAGACCTTTTGCGGTGACTACTCGGTATATCTCTGAACTGGATCATCTAGAATTAAAAAAACAAACAGATTTCGTTGGAGTAATGTTGAATCCAGTAATTGATCGAAGGAATAAGTAAAATAAAATTATTTGATAAATTGGCGGTTTCTCAAAGAACAAAATCGATTTTGACCAAAATTTTGGCCTTGAATTGATTATAAAATAATAAATGTTCGTCTGTGAGAAAAAATTTTCGAGCAATCACTGAAAAATATATTCAAAAAGCTCGTGTTAAAATCTGAGACTAATCGGTTGAGCCGTTTTCGAGTAATGTTGTTCACTGACTTTGAAAACACCATTTTGAAAAAACGCGTTTAAAGTTTGGAAAGCACTTTCAAGCACTTTGAAACGCCTTTTCAAATTTGCGTACAACTTCGAAAATATTCACCGGAACGATTTGAAATTTCCTGTGTGTATCCTTAAATATGCAGAGGTGTGCACAAAAATCGGTCAGAGCTGTAACTTCCCCAAAATTCGAGATCGAAATTTGAAATTTGGTGGGCAGCAACTATACGATATTGTTCATTTTTTGAAGAGAAAAATTGTATTCCATCACCCCAACTATCATTTTACATACACCAGTAGTTTTTCCGGATCAAAATGTCAAGAAAATATCCTCAATATGTTTTAATGTTTAAACAGTGTGCCCATTAATTTATACCCCAAGCATTTTTACACAACGTAACTTTTAGTGAAGCGAGAAGGTGTCAGCAATGCATTGCACAAAATGGGGGTCAATTCGAGTATTTGTTGTAATTAATTTTTTATCGCCCCTCTTTCTACGCTACTGAAAATAATAAAGATTGATGTGGAGTTCATTTTGTTGTTCTTTCTGTTTCACACAAAATGATCCGGAAAAACTACTGGTGCATGTAAAATGATACCCTGAATCTGAAAATGGAAAAATATACAGGGGGTTCCATTGGACAATCAAAAGTTGGGGAATACAATTTTTCTCTTCAAAAAACGAACAATATCATATAGTTGCTACCCACCGAATTTCAAATTTCGATCTCGAATGATTCAGAAGTTACAGCTCTGGCCGATTTTTGTGCACACTGTATGTCTGTAATTTGACGTATCCTATTCATGTATTGGATCACACAGGACTCAATAAAATTATTATTAGTTAACCATCTTCGTATCTCTCATAGTTTCCGAGATCCCAATGGTGGGGATCGAATTCGAAACACTCTATATAATTGTAATGACTTATTGTTTGATGTATTTTTCAGGTGTGGATGATTTGTTGATTGAAGAAGGAGACCACTACTTGTTCTGGTATAAAAAGCTGTAAAGAGCACAACGTTACCATTGAAATGACATATTCAATAAGTTGTTTTCCGAAATTTACCCATACCCATTTTTTTCTCGTTAGTTCCTTCTATCTATAATATCGAATTCTTGAATTGCTTGTGATCGTGGCATGTATGAGAAAACATTTGTTAAAGCTTGTGTTGCCTTGGAGTGTTGCTATGGTAACCAGTGGCTGGATTTCATTGGTTCTTGATCTTCAAAACAATTGTACAAAACTTTTTGTTACCTTGTTCTATGACACCTGTAGAAACACGTCAACTGTCAACTTTTCTAAGTATACCGAATACCAAAGATGTCAATGTAATTATATAACAAAACATTTTCGATAGTAGTTTTGTGATTATGTTCACGGATTTCTTTCGAGTTACGAAATCTGTCACTTTATTGAGGTTTGTTGTTGAGAAATGAATATCAGTAGCTTAACTTGACATATTTTCTGTGAGTAGATACTTTTGTGTCAAAGATATCATACGAGTATAAATATAACGTTGCCAAAATGTGGATAATTTCTGACTACCTATAAAGGAATGTGAAAAGTAATTGTGCATAATAATGTATTTGTGAATTGTGAAATTGAAGCTATGGATTTTGATTATAAAGAGTTATTTATATGGAAAATACGTTTTCAAAAGACAATACTTTCCTTAGTATGGAATGTTTTATAGCTAGAGCTGTTGGAACTTATTTTATTATATTCGGCTTAAGATATTGGAGAATGGGTAATAAAATGTTTTTAGTTCATCTGTGTTGTTTTTCACCTACGTTCCTGCATAACATATAACAAACATTGACTTTGAAAATCATATGAAGGATCTTTTTTAATTCATGAATTTATTTCATAACACTGGACGTGGATTCTGAATTTATATTCATGTAATATTCTAAAGTCTTTATTTCAACAACATCTTTATTATTACATCAGAATCATGAATATCTGTATTATTTTTGCTGTTATCAATACAAAAACGTTTTCAGTAGGTGTTTGCGTTATTATTCTGTTCAATTTCAATCGAGCAAATCACATCAAACAAATGAATCATGCCTACGAAAACACTGAAATGACATCCTTTCAGCTGCCATTACTGTCACATTGGATATAACGATTAGGTACAGTAAAACGTACCACAGTCAACATTTATAGATTTTGGTTACAAGACTTACATTTTTACATTGATCACATATTAATTTTACTTGAGAAGCTATTTGAGCAATATTTATAGCAAGGAAAATCCATGAATAAATGAATAAACCACGATACTATTCGTCTTCATTTACACAACTAAAAATTTATACATCCAATTTTTCTACTTGAAATATCATATACAGACTGTCCATTTTCCAAGAATCTCGTAGGTTAACGTTTGGCAATGTTATGTATTTTTGTTTAGAATGATTATTCAAAAGATTGTTTTTTCAATGGTGAAACATTTTCAGGTTATAACAAGAAAAGCAATAGTTGAAAAATGGACAACCTGTATACATTTCAATCAAACTAATATACATATTCATTCCAATTATTTTATACATACATGTGGCTTTTTTGTTTGGTGATTTCGAATACCACTTATACCGAGTGTAATTGTGGGATGGTCCATCCTCAAATTTCTTTGAAATTGGCTATTCAAAAATATGGTAAGTTTTCAGAATAAACGTACGAAAATTTTTCATCGAATATTAAATATTTTTCCTGAGTTATAGCATCGTAATTCATGGTTTCATGAACTGTCATTCAAAAAATTTCAATGAATGTTATTATAGTATACTTATTTTGATCTGTTTTGTAGTTTTCTGTATAAAAATACCCCTCTGAAATTTTCAATCTCCTTCTCGAACGACCTACCCTGTATATTGATAGTTGTTGAGGTACTGGAGGAACATCAGGAGAAATGTGTTTATATAGTGAGTACCAAATATAACGGATACTTTCTACGTCATGATCCATTTTCAAAATATAATATTTTAAAAATTGAAGGTTGACTGTTGATACAATAGTATTGTGATTGTGACATCAAATGTCTGTATAGACGTATAGTATGATTTGATGCACCATGACAATGGTTTTAATGTTTTTTGTAAGAAAATTAGAATTCGTGAAATTAAACGTTCACTGTATAAACATATTGGTAAACAATCATACCAGGAATTTCCTTTTCAAATGTATATCAATATTCTAGATTATTTTATAATTATTGTTTGTTCAGTACTTATTATATAGTGACTTATACTCGTACACTCTGTATGTACTTACAACTTGAAACATTCAACAAAAAATAACTGTCATTATCCGATAATACTCACCTATTTGTCGAGTACATTCTCATGAAAATTATTAAAATTTCCTGGAAGACTCATAAATTTTTGGAGTACAATAAGATTCAAAATCAAGTAAATGAATCACAAGATACTAGCAATAAATCGAAATTTCACATTTGATCTTGAAATAAACGCAAACAAATACCAACTTATAACCGAATTGTAATATTTCAAATTATTAAATCACATGCCAAATGACGCATGTCACATATCACCTGTCATGTTACACCTCTTCTTATTTTCCAGTGTACTATTTTTGAAACCAGTAGCCAAACCTTGATCAGCTCATCGCTGGTACATTCAACCTACTGATGGCGTCATAAACCATCTGCTGCACCTCATTGATTTTCCGACGCATACTCTCCGAAAAAGGATCGAAATTCAACGCGCGCTTTTTTCGTCTATAAATACCCTCTTTCCTTTGCATGGCACAGCTGAAAAGACGTTCGTCTATCTGCACGTCGATGAATTCTAACAGAGGACGTAGCGTGCCCTCTACGTCTTCCACTAGTTTTTCGTAATAGATCACGTGAGTTGGTCCGGTGAAGTTGCGTAACCAGTCGAGGTTCATTTGTTGCCAGGATTTGAGCTTGTCATCGACGAATTGCTGCCAATCTGAAAAAAAAAGAAAACCAATGGATTTCGATGGAGGATTGAATTTTACGATTAAATGATGATTTGTTCTGTACTTACATTTTCCCTTCAGTCTTTTGTATCTATCCGGTGAAGCGAATCCAATATGTCCCCCACTCTGTCTATTGAATTCAGCTTGAATAGACGCTGCTGGGGCTCTTATCAACAAAATTGCTTTTGAAAATTTGTTTCTAGATTTTGGGCCCCACTCGTGAGTTTTGACAACCAGAACCGAACCGTTCAAAACGCTTTCGGCTGGGAAACCGTTTTTCAGTAGGCCGTAATCCTTGTAGACAGAACCAGTGAAAAATCCTGGATGAAGTACAGGGTGATTTTTATATCGCTATCTTTAAGAATTATCTCGAAAAAAAAAAGATGAGATTTCAAGGCTGTTTCAATATTTTCTAAATCAATCATTAACAAACGATATCCAGCGGACGTCCCATTTTGGTCCGATTAACGTCCAAAAGTACCGGATTTAAATAGGACGTTTATGGGATATAGTCCAATGAGGAAGTTTCCTTATGACGAATTCTCATCAAATAAGTACTCAACTATTTGGTTTGATATCTCTACTTTCTAGAATGACAATACAAATCATTCAACTCCATTCTATTTTCAAAATAAACCAATTTATAAATTTTGAGGCGGAAAACTGTGACGTACTTGGTGAGTTTAGAGTGAATATAGCTATCGTAAGTTATGTTATGGTGTAATCCGGATGATCGCGGACGAAATCTACGAATGCATATGCGCAATTGCCAGATCTACCTTTCTATTTTCATGAAAATAAATTGAAAGCTGTTCCGAAAATTCAAACACGAAATTATATTGAAATAATTAACTTCAAGAACAAATTCGATTCATTCATTTATTTTCTATTCAGCCATAGCCCTCGATTATATCATCGCATTCATATATTTACGCATGTTATGTGCTAGTTATATTTCATATATATATGATATTATATCACGAAAGGTAAACAATCCATGATTTGGTATTGCCAAATCCACGACATATTTTACCAAGATATTCTGGTCAGTTTTTCCGAATATTTAGAATAAATTAGAAGCAGGGCAACACTGTACTTCCGCACGCAAAATCTCCTGTGTGAACCCGGTTTTCCACTTGGTACGTCATCAGAATGGTGGAGGAGCCAAAACTAGTTTTTCAAAACGAAATTCTGGAGTCAAATTCGATCGCACAAAAAAAAAGAAAAAATACGGGTTTAATGATTTTTCATATATCTTATGGAAAAAATAAAATCTCAATATTGGAAACTTCCTCATTGTGTAGGTCGAAATTTTTTGATAATTCAGAAAAAACAACAGAAAAATTGAAATGGGGATCTCCAAACACCATAGAAATTGAATAATCAAGAGATATTCTGAGATCCTTCAGATAAAAAAGTATCAGATTCTAAAAAACGTCCCATGGATATCCTTTGTACCAATTTCGGACATCCAATGGACGTCCATAGGATATCATAGGGATTGATTAGGGATTTTAGACGTTGTTTTACCTGTAGCCTGTTGCAGAAGATACCTAAGCCAAGTATTTCCGCTACCAGGAAAGGAAGCAAGAGCAATCGACCCCCTTGGTGGGTCGATGTACTTCAGATCTGAACACCAATTTATTTTCGACCTACGTGACAGGGGTCTGAATCCTTGTATGCCGAATTCAGGAGTCTTGGATTTCTCTGGATATCGGCGACTAACATCGAAACTATCCTAAAGTAAATATCAAAAAACAACAGAACTTCAGTCCACGTGAAAAAAAAAAAAAAAATTTATTTTTTTATCCTGTTTAGACAATAAATGTAAATTTATACGTCTAATAAACTACTTCAAGTCCATTTTGTACATTGTGGACGTTATCTTTTTACGTAAACGTCTACGTTAAACCCTATCGATACGTCAAACTTAGTTACGTATGCTCAGCTGTCACTTTACGTAAATGTTTTACATCTCTTACGGTATAGATTATAGATTCATAACTCGAAAAAGAAAATAAATGTATTTGATCAACTTAAAAATAACAGTTTTATGAATATCGAGAAATAAAAACGAAACCTTAAAAAAACAGTATTTCTATATGAATAATTCTTGGACACTGAACTGAAAAATAGTTGACATTATTAAGAATACTTTTATATCACTCACCCTGTATCTTCCGTGCTTGTTATCATGAAGTGAAATAACTGATAAAACTAATATGCTTATTAGGTAGATGAAGAGCAATAATAAAATTCCCCAAAATCTAACTTTGTTGAACAGCATTTGTCCATGCCTTGTGAATTTTATATTCTAAGAATCATTCGTAAATCAAAGCTGAACAAAGCTTCATTGTATATTTTCGTGATTATTTAAAGGGAGATCCAAAGAAGTATTCATTATTGCCATCATTGTCAGTCCTGGAAAAAAATAATGACAACAATCGGGAATGCTATGAAACATCAAATTAATATTTCTTCTACATAGATATTCATTCAAAAGTATTAAAATGTTTAATTTCGACCCAAAAAAACTATCAAAAATAATCAATTTCAAATATTCTAGTTCTAATGACCAATATAATACCAGAATATACTGGCACATCCTGTATATTGTTACCAAGGAAACCCCTGAGATTATAAATCACCATCAATTACATGCTTCGTATCAATCGACCAACCTCTAATCGTTGTAAAATCTCGTTGAAATAAAATCGTGGAAACATATGTCACTTTTGTAGTCAATAAACTATAAAACGATAAAGTGACTGAATATAATAAATCTGATCAGTCTCACATATTCATTTTGCACCGAACGCTTCTTTCGGTTGCATTTGCGCGTAGTTCACTGCATAATAAAGATTCTGGATGATTCTGGGATCCAGGCGTCGATGCATCGACGACACCCCTTTCAGGCGTCGGTCCAGGTCCGGCATTGGACATTTCGTGTCATTCCTAGGCTGGATAATTTCGTGTCCTTTTCAAATATCATTGATAAGATTCACCACTACTCTTCTCTATTTTTAATAATTCATAAAAATTGTTTAGGCAACCAAATATACACAAATCAAATAAAAAATTCAAAGATGACTGTCAAAGCACATTTCATGATACAATGCGATCCCGTCAAATGACGTCAAATATGCCGGCTGGTGTGAAAGCATACCAAACTAGCAACAAAAATTTCCGAAGGTGGGCGAACAATCAGTGGCATTCGTTTTAAAAATTGCGCCGTTGGTTGATATACTGGACTAGTCTAGAAATGAATATGATGATTACTGAATCGAAAAAGTTATATTTCTCTCTCCTTCGGTATTTATATTGATGTATAAATAATAATTATCATTCTCAATATTCCACACTCTCCCTTCGAGAAAATTTTGGAACGGACATCACTGAACGTTCGTGCATATTCGAGAATTTTGGTAGCTGGCCGAAGTTAACACTAGTAGACAAAGGCATGTCCGTTTTGTGTCACACCTGTCACACACACATGTTTATTCGTTTCTTTCATTGGAAGGCCCTTTATTCCGCCATTAAGTTGAATATTCTGATCGCCTTAATTCTATTTGCTGCATAGGACCTTAGCTGTCCAGTTGATTAACGACAACACATGTACTCTAAAATTTCAAGTTTGAATTATGGGGTAATGACATTTTTACTAATTACAAAATTTTGTGAATAACAAGTTGTTGCATTTTGAGGTTATGAACGAACTAGAACAATATTTTTCGTTTTTTCAGCCTAGAGATTGAGGAACAGCATAAATTATACATTCGATTGCCAGTGAAAATTGAAGACGAATTCATCGTCAAAGATTTGCATCCCGCCATCGTAAGAGTTCATTTGCCCAGACAGGTAAATAAAAGCATGATTTTATAGGAATGTTATCAGTGAATTATTCATTGTTTGAATATTTTAGAAATCTCGTCGTTGGTGTGTAGTAGACTTTGAAAGCAAGGAAAAGTTGCAAGAAGCAGCTTCTGCCTTGAAGTCAGCGAAAATTGAGAATAAATCCATAAAAATCAAACAATATAAAAGGAGTAACAAGAAAAACAAAACAGTTGTAGTTCCAAAAGTGGATTCTACTTCATCTCTGTTAGGCCTTTTGAAGGAGATATCCTAGATCCAGCACAAATATCAAGTCCATAGTCTCAAAATGGGTATTGAATTTATAGGTAACCCTTATGGACATGATGATGCAGATAGTGATTTTGAAGGGAACACTGATGATGACTGGATAACTTTACCTAATGATATGATAGTATGTGAAATTCTATATTCTTGATTTCTAATTCATCATATCATCAAAAATTACTCATGTGGCTATTATATTCATATTGTATGTGTATTGTATAATGGTTTGTAATAAATTTTATAGGTGAAAAACCTTATACAGAATGAGTGATTGTAATTTATTCCATTTGAATCATGTTTTGATTTACTTTGCTAAAAGAATGGGCAAATATTTATGTGCAAATAAACATAACTATTATTAATGGTTTGTTTGAATATACTAAAACTTGAAAATAGAATGTAATATTTTCGATTCCTCAGATTTTAGATACCAGAGATCAGGCCATAATGGACCCAACATTTGGCATACCCGATTCATCAGACGATGATGAATCTTGGCCAGATGAAATAGATAACGATGAGGAATACGACCTTGAGGAGTACAGCAGTATGGGAAACATCCAAGACAATGACAGTTACGATAGCAACCCTGCGTTGAATGATCCCAACATACAATTTTTTCTGGATGACTCTGATTCAGATAATGAGGAAGAATACGATTACGTCACCTATCCTTGTGAGTGAATAATCTCTTATGTTTAAAACGTCAATATTTTAGCATTACTTGTAGTTGAGTATTTTTTCTTTGTTTTAGTTAATTCGCCGACTAACCCGGAGTCAGCACCGGACAGTGTTAAAACATTATCTGAAGAAATAAACACTAATAATCAAGACAATGCAGATGGTGATTGATTGTTAGTGCATATGGGCTGTTATTGTATATACATATTATTTAGTAGTCTCTTTTTCTTTCTAAACAAGATGGATTTTATATGGGGAAATTATTAATGTCTCATATTTTGCCTTCTCTTCAAATCATAAAACTACGACTTTGGCTGAATTTCTCCATCTTCTCTAACTATATTTCTAGTTACTAACATACATTTGGGAAGCATTTTCACCAAAGAATATCATCCATTTTGTTGCAAAATAATTATTTTTTGATAAATATGGGATTGAAAGCTAATACAAACTTTTGTAATTACATTTCTGGTTATTTTTCTGGGTCATCACTCAAATTTTGACCCATTAGTGGTACTTACACATCTGAAATTATTTCAAGTATCTTTTTCATTGATATATTTCAATTTGTAAAACATTCATTCATCTGAAATGGCTGAAAAAAAAAACATTTCTAGGAAAAACTGGTCAATCAATTCAGTTTAAAATATTTTCATAGTTTTCTGCGGGAAAGAATTGTTTTTGAAAATGTATTCGAATTGTCTGATAATGGTAGAAATATGGAGTGTTACCGAGAAATTTTATTCAAATTTGTATTTTCCTATGATAATACTTGATTTCCATCACTTACAACACACCGAGTTTTGACAATAGATCTTTCGTTTATTCCGATAAATGTTGATGTGAATAAAGAAGAATATGCTGGCCACTCCATATTTCTTTCTACAATAATCTGAGAAAATATCAGAATTAATTCTTTTTATTTATTGCATTTTCTTTTGAGAAATGGAACAGTTTATTTTCACAAGTGAAACGTTTATACGATAGAAATAGATTTTGTATTTCATGTTGAATAAATTGATGTTTTGATTAATGACTTTTTTTTATTAAAAAATTACGTTTTTCTTCGCATTTTCCAGAGATATGAAAGCCCATTTGAGAAAAATATCAGTAACGACTATAATATTACAATAAACACGCTATGCTTAGACACAAAATAGGTCACGAAGCGCACCAAAACGTCACCCTTTAGAAATTAAAACGCGTGTCAGTATCAGCTTGAAAATGGAACAGTTTTAATTACATTAATTTGAATTTCCGTAAAAAAATATTAATTATACGAGTGAATGCAGAAGCCTCATTTGAATATGTGAAACTGATTAAATAGTGTGTGAGCCTTCTTTTGTCGTTACATTTTCAGCAGTGGATTGATTACATGTGCATTCGTATTCATGGAGCTTTTCAATTTCTTCACCGAGTCGAAAATGTTTTCAATATTTTTGCTGTCAGCTTTGGTAGAAAATGTTTCAGTTAGTAATATCAGGTAAATATACATTAGTAGACTGTTTTGTTCCTTTTTCAGTTTCAAAAATTTGCATAATAGAGGTAATCAACAGTGTGTCTTACAATTCAAGATAAGGCACTTTTTCTGATTGAAATTTCTATACAGTTTTTTATTTGCTGTCAGTGTAAAAAAATTCCTTGATTTTGGGTATTAGACATTTTGTAACATTGTTACAATATTAATAATATATCATTGTAAACTATTGGTTTTCCTTTTTCATAGGAATTTTGGTAACCCAAATTCTAACGGACCAAAACCTGTTTTAGAAATTTTGTGATGCAAAAATTGGAAATCAGGTTTTGAAATGATGTGTTATCATAATTACTTAGTAATCAAGATAATCTCACGACTAATATAAATGACTTGTACAAACAATAATGTTTTGTTTTACAAATAAATGTAATTTATTTATTCGGAAATACTTTAAGGTACTCGATTGTTTTTGTTTGATAATAATCTGCGGCGTCTGCTTTAGCAATTTTCTCAATATCCTCTCGTCAAATCAATTGAAACCGATTCTCAGTAATGACTTTATCGCGGTTCTTCTTCAAGATGTGGTTGTGCCGCAACATCATGAAGTACGGAGTAATCGGTTGTGTGTTTTACAATTTCAGCAACGACATTCTCATCGATAAATCCCTACCTAGAATCTCCCGGAAACAAACAAAAGTCTACTGGAACATTCCAACTTTTCAGTGCGATTATCACAAATTAAATTTCACGGGTTTGGCGGCAAAATACGGGATAGCTCAAAACGAGAATGACAGATTTCGAGGCGACAGAATCGACATTTTATACGATCCAGGGGATTTTCCAGCTATTTTGAAAAATGGATCGGAAACGTTCCTGAGGAACGGTGGGATACCACAGGCGGGAAATTTAACGGAACATTTGGATATTTTTGCTGCCTTATTGAAAGAGCTCATACCTAATGAAGAATTCGCAGGTGAAGTTTTTTATTGTTATAATTTAGTATGTTGCAACTCGTGATTTTTTTCTACAACGTAAGTGATCATTAATCGAATTGGGATTAAGTATTCATAGTATTGGGTACTTACTGGATACTTTTATTTTTCTCTTGTGTGAATCAAAGAACAACATTTTGGTATTTAAAGATTTAAATCAAAAACGTTAAGGAGTCTAGACGTTAATTCTCTCATTACTTTTATTGCAGTTCTGAGACAATTACCTCTGAATTGAAATTTAATAACCGACTCACACCAATATACAGTATGATTTATACATAACTGTGTATAAATGAATCAAGAATTTCCGAAATACCGGGCGATAAAAACACTTTTAGATCACCTAAGAAAAACCAGTAAAATTTCCAGGTTTGGGGATAATTGATTTTGAAAGCTGGCGCCCAATTTTCCGACAGAACTTCGGGGTACTCGAAGAGTATAAAACCCTCTCGATAACCGTGGAAAGGGAAAAACACCCCTTCTGGCTAGACCAGTGGGTAAAAAAGGAAGCCAAGAACCAATTCGAGGCTTGGGCTAGGAAATTCATGGAGGAAACATTATCATTAGCCAAATCGTTGAGACCCAACGCTACGTGGGGTTATTACGGGTACCCCTATTGTTTCAACATGTCTCCGAATAATATGAAGGGTGGTTGCCCTAAAGAGGCTGTCGATGAAAATAACAGGTGATTAGTAGAAACAGGAAAAAGGGTCAAGTTTTGAATAATGTTCTTCAGGTTAGAATGGTTGTATGAGATAACAGATAATTTATATCCGTCCATTTATTTGGAGAATTTGAGACTGAACGAAAGCGACAATGTTAAATTAATTGAAGGACGTATAAGGGAATCTCACAGGGTGGTTAAATTGTTGAGGAAGAAAGGGAAGACGAATATAATTCCGTATTTCTGGTTTAAATACCACGACTCTCGGGAATTTGTTTCAAAGGTGGGTACTGAAATTCTACATTGAGGCTTCACAATGATGCCAAATTTATTTGCTTGAATTAATAATAACAAAAATCCATTCTTTCACGTTATTTGTTCAACAGCGATTCAATATTTGTGTCTAAATTCAGATACATGAATCAAAATATTTATATCTCATTTCCCTGAGAATTATTAAAATAAAATAAATTGTTCCCCAAGAATTTTGTCACTAAGTCGGTGAAAATTGAACTTGTGGTGTTGAATTTTGTGTTTATTTCCTAAATTACATGTTTAGTACGATATATAATCTAAGGTTTATTACAAAATCGTTCATCACTCACTCAACGCAAATTAAGGTGCTCATTGAATATTATTCATCAAATTACACGTTTTATTTCTTCACACAAAGTTAAACAATCATCACTTGATTACAGCCTTCGTTTCATACATATTCAGTAATGAGATATCAAAGACAAGATACAGAATTTCAATATTAATCACAATTTTTATCATTCGAAAGTGTGCCAAATTTATATATACGTTACGTAATGATTTTTTTCAGACTGATCTCTTCAATGCTTTGACTTCTTTGTCATCGTATGACATAGATGGATTAATAATTTGGGGCAGCAGTAATGACGTCAATAGTAAGCAAAAGTGCTTGGAAGTTTACCGGTACATTGACAACATTTTAGGACCACTACTTCGATATAACTTCTGAAATTAAATTATTTCTGTATTCATAAGTATTAAATCTCAATTCATAATTCAATGAAATTTTGTATTATTCAAAACGGAGTCCTGTTTACCTGTGGGATAATAATTCTGCAATTCGTTTCCGGACAAAATCGAGTTATTTTTCTGTATACAGATCAGAAAAATATACAGTTTTATTTGAACTGCAAATTATTTCATACTCGATCATTTAGTTGATTGATTTCTGTTTTAGTTACGTGATTTTGTTTATTTGTATTATTTTTGATTCATTTATTTGTTGAAATCAGGTATTGTAATGATCGAATTTTAAGGTAAATCAAAGAAAAGCGTTAGATAAGTAAGAAATATATTCTGTCCATTTGATTTCTGTTTTATATACAATCACTATTTACAGTCAATATTTACAAGCAATTATGAATCGAATTATTAAAAAATTGAGCTTCTGGATGCTAATTCAAGAAGTATAATTTCAAAAATACCATCTTCTTTGTCACGACGAGCTATTTTCATCATTAGAGCTATCCGAATCCGAGTGTTTATAACGTCTTTTAGCTTTCTTCTTTGTTTTCGAGTGTTTCCTAAAATAAATCACAATAAAGCATCTAGACCAGGGGTCAGCAAGTAGTTTTAGGTGAGGTCCTGATACTGGGGGAAAATTTTTACAAGATCCAGAAAAAAACACCTGATAATAATTAAGGGAGACTTCGTCCTTTAAATTTTCAAAAAATAATTGTTTTTAATACGGATTTCTAATCTATATGGAAGTAGAAATAAATCTGTCGAAGCGTTTCCCGGATTTTGAACGTTTACGATATTTTAAACGCGTTTGAAGTTGATACCGTCAGCGCCCTCTGCACACATAACAAAACTTTAAACGAGTTTTTCTCGAAAACACGTTTTTAGAACTGGCTGACATTCCCCTGACCGTTGTAATTAACATATCGACCTGAAATTTGGAGGGCATACTCAGAAAATATGTCTTCACGAAACGACGGATCGTTTTTCCGATAGATACATTTATGCATTTATTATTTATCTTTTTATGCGAAAAAAAAACGCGAAAGTTCGATTTTTTTGTTTAAATTGCTGCCATTTTTCGAAATTTGTACTAAACGAAAACCCCATCCGTCATTCCATGGCCAAAGGGTAACACATTGATAATATGCTTTGAATTTGTTTCGGATCAATAAAGAGAGGGCAGTGACGTCAGCCGTTTACCCCCCACGATTTGAGGGCTTGTTTTCGCGGAGCTGCAACAGCCGCCATTTTGTTTGTTTCTTTCTCAAAAAGGTTTTTTGACGTTCTCTACATCATGAATAAAAGCAAGAAAAAAACCGCAGTCAAAAAGCTTCACTCGTTTCTTAAAAAAAAATAAAACGTAAACACCTGAAATATGGCAGTTCAAGGACGAAGTCTTCCTTAACTGTATTCATCATTATTATAATACCAAATCAAATTTTGAATATAAAACATGAGACCTAACATTGATGTGGCCTTTAAAAAAATTATTTCACTTGATAAAAAAATAGAATACTATTGACGTATTAATTCATACAATACAGTACAATATTTGGCGTTCTGAGCTCACCTTTTATGCGACTTCCTCTTCTTCTCCCTCCTGTCATCGTCTCTCCTTCTCGAACTCTCTTCTTCCCTCTTCCTCGACTCTCCTTCCTCGTTTTCACTTCGCGCTCTCTCCTTACTCCTATGCCTCTTCTTCTCTTTTCTTCTCCTGCCTCTCTCCCTCGAAACGCTACGCTCTCTATCCGAGCCGGATCTGCTCCTGTCCCTGCGTCTTCTCTCTCTGCGCGGCTCCTTTTTCGGCGGGCTTTCATCGGGTATTTCGATGATTTCGACGGAGAGTCTACGATCCGGTGTTCCCGCTCTCGCTGACCGGTCGCCGGCGGTTTTCAGTCTGAGGAAAGCCGCCGCTTTCCTTTTTCGTTCCATCTGCAAGGCTCTTTCGCGAGCGGCCGAGGACGGTTTGTCCTTGGAGGGTTCCGGGGTCGCGTCAGCTGTCAAAAATTAATTTGTATTTAGTAGAAATTCAACAGGAAAATAATGTCAGCTTACTTACCGTGATCGTCGTTTCTTTCGTCATCGGCATCGTCTGTTAATTCAATCATTTCTAGAATAGGATCATCATCCACCACGAAAATCTTCTCGATTTTATCAGCCTCAACCGGTTTACATTCAACTGGATCACCGCCTACAGGCTTCTGGCTTTCCTTTTCCGTTTTAGTCTCATCTTTTTCAGGTGGTTCGTCCTCGAAAATCTTCTCGTTGTCAACTTTCTTTTGGTTGGTCTCGGGAGGTTTTATTGGAGTCGTTTGTAGGATGGGTTCTGGCGGGTTTTCTGGTATTGCAGGTGTAGCTGGGGTACTACTAGGAGTTGTTTCTGTTGGTTCTTCTTCGTCGTCGCTTTCTTCGACTGGTAGAGCGCTTTTCAATTCTTTTGGGTGGTCTTCTTTGGCTTTTTTTATGGAAAAGCTAACAGGAGCTGTGGAGATGTTATGATTTAATGAAGAAGTAGGGCATTTTTGTATTTAGTCATGTTAAATTCACAATAAAATGGTCCTGATGATTTCATTTTTGAAAAACATTTATTTCCGACCTCTAATCAGATTACAATGAATCTGGCAACGATGCTTTATAATGTATAGTAACAAATTCAATAACAATAAATAATAAATTTTTGAAATTCACAATACTAATCAATCAATTATTTTTCTGTTCCTTGTAAAATTTCTTGAGGTTATGGTACACAACTTTCTCACATCCTTCAAAAACTGACTCTTGTACAGCATTATACAGTGTGGAACAGCCAAATGGAATAAATTCGATACTTTCTTATTTTAAATACAACCCCCTGTATATTATTAGTTTTTTGGATTGGTCAAAAAATTGAAGACACAATTCAAGTACAATGTACCATACCTCTTTTCAACTGTTTCGGAAATATAAGTGTTTTCATATTTATTACAAAAATCAACATTACAAAAAGAAAATTATTTCATTTCACGAATAATGTTGGCGGCAAACATTTTGAACATCTCGTACATTGAAGTTAGTGTTTTTTTTTCACATTATTTGTCCTTTTGTTTTTTTCTTTGCAAAGTTATTTCAGAGTCTTTCTTTATTTCGTAGGTTATAATTATGATAGTCCTTATTTTGCTTCACACCCTGTATAAAGTGTTACTTGCTGTATTATAGTTTTTTGCGAATGTGGTTTTTATTGCTTCATTTTGTAGTCTCTTTGCAGTTTGTTCATCACTATAATTCCGACAATAATTTCTTTCCGCTTCATTTGAGATCCACAACCGGCCAAAAATCGCTACTCACCAATAACCTTCTTTTCTTTCTTGTCCACCCTGACCTCCCTAACCTCCTCCTCATCCTTCTCCTCCTCCACTTTCCCCCCTTCCTCGGCCCCAGCCAAACCCTTCAACTCCTTCAACTTCTCCTTGTAGTACTTGTAGAACTCGTTGTCGGCGTTCAAAAACTCCAACCTCGGGTCCTTCTTAGCCTTCACGATCTCCTCGAACCGATCCCCGTTCTTCGACACGTACAGCGCCATCTTGTCCACCACAACCAACATATCCCCGGTGGGCACCTTGTAGACTTCCCTGCGCTCCTCCACAGGGGGCTCCGCCTCGCCCTCCGAGCCCGAGCTGTAGTCTGCCAGAGACAACAGGGGTTTTTTGGCAACCACTTTGGATTCGATGGTTCGCAGTTCTTCCGGGGCTCTGGGGGGCTCCTGTTGGGGCCGCGGGGGGGCAACTGGGCCGTCTTTGCTGATGTTGGAGACGATCTGAGCGTAGGAGCTGCTGTTCGAGTGGTGCTGCAGGTACTGCTGGTAGGCGATTTGTTGGATGTAGGCTTGCATGGCGGGGTCCATATTGGGAATGTCTGGAGGAGCAACGAGTGGCCCTGCGAATAAAACGCGGTGAATTTCACCCAGACAACGAAATGTCGCATCTGATTCCCACCTTGGCCCTGCTGATACACCGCCGATTGCTTGTAGTACTCGTAGTACTGCTGGGCGTAGTAGTACTGGTAGTACTGCTGCTGTTGCTCGTAGGTCATCTGGGAGAAATCGGGCAGCTTCTGGGCTTCGGCCCCCTCGTTCTGGTTGCCCTGAATGCGGTTGACCAACTGAGAATAGGAGCAGTTCTGAGACGGCTTGTACTGGATTTGCGGTACTGTGACCGCTGTCGCCGGTTCCTGTTTGACAATAATTTGAGTTATTTTCGAACGATGCTTCGCCGTTAGGCTCTGGATCTTCTTCTTTTCCGGTTAGTGGAAATCGACAGGTTTCTGTGCGGGTTTTGATGCTGGTTCAAAGCGATCTGGCGCTGTACGTGTAGCATTCTTATAATTTTTCCTGTACAACTTCTCCGCGAGTATAATATTCGTATAAATCTTGTATTTCAGAAAATATCCTTCCTTTTATGCACATATGATCTAAATGTAATTTAGTAATAATGTAATAGCGAATATACTGAAATACAAAACCAACATGATATAATCAGAAACTGGAAAAAAACGTTGAAAATATGAATAGAATTGCCCGTTTCAAATTGTTATCGAAACAGAAATATTCGTGAGCAAAACATGCCTATATATTACGAAATTGATGTTGAAAATGGCTTTAGGCATGATTTCATATTGTTGTTCATCAACGTATTTGGATGAGAGATATACAGGGTGTTCCAAAATGAATGAGAATCCAAAAAATATATTTTTCTTGTCAAATGCTCTGTTCTTGATTAAAATAATTAAATTAAAATTGCTTCATATCGCAGTACCAACCGTTTAATGAGCTATATCACCCTGTATCTTGATAGTTAATACTTCAAGGAAATACGTTTATAGGAAGCTTTTTTCTCAAAATGTGTTAAAGAATAACCCCTTCAAATATTAGCTTGTCTTCAAGGAACACCCTGTATATCACCGCAATTTCAATGAATCCGCTAAAACTGCAAAATATTGTTTTGCGTGGTTTTCCTGAAAACTGACAGAAACTATGAAAGTTGTTTCATATTGATCACTGACTTAATTGAAAAAAATTGTCTTTTAAAAAAATTATAGTTCATTTCAATTGAAAGCAAGATGTTGAAACTCTCAAGTCAGCTCATCATCTAGAAATAATTATATTGAATAGTGGGTAAGTATCAACATTCAATTTAACTCAAATATACTTACACTCCCTACCATGATTAATATTTTTTTTATTCATTATTTATTTGATTTGCTGATTTTCTTTATTGATCGAGGCAAAGTTAGAATTGAATATACTCATTTTACCCAAGGGAAAATTTCAGAATTTCATATTAAGCCCGATTAAATCGTGCCAGATTAAAATAAATAAGAACAAATGTTAATGTTCTACTAGTTCATCTTCTAGAAAACATTATGAAGATGAGAATCAGGATCCCGAGTTGCAGGAAGCAGCAGACTTCGTCCGATTTCTATAAAAAAAAAACTGAAAACCTTAAGTATCACCTGTGAACAGAGAAAATGCCATTAGTAGTTCTGTACAATTAAAAGAACAGTTGGATTTTATGTAACATAGTTTTATTCAAACCCTTCACGATGCACAATATAATACACATATTGCTTACACTTACTACAAGAAAAAAGTCTCTATTAAACGAAATGATCGTTACTCTTAGTGCACCTACCGGTTCGGAATTGGATGACAACAAGCTAGGGTGCAGGTAGTGGCCACTGGAATCTTGATCACCAGAATTATTCAGTTCTTCTGACATACAAAAAAAAACATATTTTGAAGTCTACTGCTTGGAATTGGTTTCAAAATTGAATTAATTGAATTTCCCATATCATGATATTTATACACCCTGTATATCGTCAAAGGAATCATCATGTATATGCCATTAAAATATTTGGAGCATTCAATGATAAAAACGGTTGAAATATTCTTCACACTTGAATTATTGCACATGAAGATAAGAAATGAATCATATTAATGAAATTACTGAATACAAAAAAAAAATGCCACAACTTTATATTCCGTAATTAGTTGGTAAATAATTGATGAAAGAGAAGAAATATAAATACAAATGGATAACATGAACAATGTTTATATTGTGAGTTTATTCAGAATTACTTCAACTGATTGGTTTGGGAATTTCAAATATACATAGAGTGAAAATAGAATAAAAATGACACATAGAATATACCTCTATACTCTAGCTATTCAGGACTTGATTATTCATTCTTGATTTCAAGATTTTTTCAGGCATTATTGTTACTATTTGTTCTTCTATTCGGTAATAGTCAAGGTAAAACAATATACAACTATGAGATATATCATAAGAGGAATACAAAAAACGGTTCCTCAACATATTTACTGAGAGGTACTGAGATGGAAACAACAAATCACAAAGTAATCCACAGTAAATTTCCTATTCCTAGAAATTATGATGATGCCTCAATTAATGTAAGTTATGATTCATTTTAAAAATCATGCAATCATTTGCAATTATTACCTGACTAGAACTTTATATAATTATGAATTTCTAATTAAAGTTTGTTTTGTTTGATCTTATTTTTTTTTCAGGAATTTCTATTAGAAGTACCAGATTTGAATGGGCTGAATTGGAATGAGATGAACTAGGCAATTATGAAGCATCAAATAAAAAATATAATGCTGAACCAATGTAATATTCTTTATAAGCTTCAAATATAGACTCACCATTCTCACTGTTGGTGTTAGATTTATATCCTTGGTACCTCCCATTCTTGAATGCTGCTAAAACATGCCTATAATACTTATACAGAGGGTCTCCTTGATTCAGAAATGAAAACTGGGGATTATCAGCCTGTTTTGTTTTGATAAGGATTTCCATTTGCAAACCTTGTCTGCAAACAAACAGTGCAGTCTTCTCAATCCTGACATTTTCTTTCACAGTTTTTGGCTGAAAAAGTACAAAATCTAAGTAATACATGTCATTTGAATGGAAGTTTTTATCATTACCTTTTCTATATCCACTGGTACATCTAATGTTGGTGAAGGAATGTATTCTTCATCTACTTCATCAGCCTCTGGCACTGTTGGTATACCTTCATCTTTCAGCTCTGGATTTTGTGGAACGTCATAGCTGTAGTGGATGGCATTAGTCTTTTTTCTCTTCAAATCCTCTTCTGTATATCAAATGAATTGATGAGTTATTTGTTTAATATAAATCACTAAGCCCATTACCTTTATACATTTCTTCCTCCTCTTCATTATTTCTGAGGGAAAAGTACCTTTCATTATCACAAAGTTCTTCAAGTTGTCTTTCCTTATCACTTAGTCCTAACCATCTTGTAGCATCATATCCTTCTTTGCTAGCTTCATACTTGCTGAGATCAGAGAGAGGTCCCCTGCAGTCATACCTGGAGATGCCAAGTTGATAGAATACATTCGAAACTAGATAAATGTAAATGTAAGATAAACTAACCTATCAATTTTCAGTTTTTGGTCTCCCATCCATGGAATAAGGTGTTTACCTTGATCGATATATGTTGCTTTTTCGTCATCCCTGAATAGTTTACAAGCATACCCGAAAACAAGAAGTTCATCGTGGTTTTCTATAGGTGCTGTTTTTCGTAAAATTCCCGAATCTGACACACCATTCCAATGCGACATGTTTCTTTTCTTTAGAGTTGTCATTGTCACCATCAAAACGGTATGGCAGTTATGTTATGGCACACCACGGTCATATAACATAAGGTCTGGAATCTATGGCAATTTCGAGTGGTGGGGGGTGGCACCAGTTTTGAAGAAAATGTTTCCATAATTATCCGCTAGGAGGACATAGGGGTATAATCACGTGATTAATCTTTGACAAAAAAACAAACGGTGAGGACTCGAATGGTAAATAAAATCAATGACAGAAATATTATATTTTGCAAAATTCTCTCGAATAAATAAAAATCATTCCTACTTTCAAAAAGCTGATCGGATCTGATTTGTGATTGGCTGACAAAGTGACAATAGAGGACAGCGCTGCAGGTGGCGAAACATGAAAACCACGAAAATTTCCTCAATGTTTGGGTCACCCCCCACCACCCGAGTTGCAAGACCTATGTATACGATCGTGTGGCACACACAGACCACATATGGTCTGTGATGGCACATAATAGAGAGTTGAAGTCACGTTGAAGTAGTTCCATGAACGTTCTGGGCATGCGCATCGTCAGAATAATGTGCTGGCCAATTGCCGAACAGAGCAGAGGCCATACTGTTTAAATTGATGAATTTGAACAGAAAAGAAGAAGACGATGTGCATCGTCCTTGAAACATTGACTATGATTGATCTGTTTGACAACTGATTTCTTACGATTGAACTGCCAAACTTTTCCTTTGCAAAATTTTGATATAGAAAGCGACTTCATTCACAAGGAATAGCGATTTGCAGATATATTATCTGTTATTTTACCACCCATTGTGGAATTATATGTGTCACAATACACTGGGAAACGGTTAGTTTGGGAATATGCCATTTCGAAATATTTATTGTTACACTACATTTAGCAATTTTTGAGATATAAATATATATATATGATAAACAAAACCATCTCCATCTCAATATATATTACTCGAGTGTCAAAATTTTCTTCTGATCATTTGTACAATAATAATGAGTATATTTTGTAAATATCTATAAATAAATTCTCTTCATCAATTAAATACTCAATCGTCAAAAAACTATACATTTCCAACGATATATATATACATGAAAAAAAAAAATAAACTACGCTACCCACGTATTACCACTGTTGAATAGAAAGAAATTTCATCACCTGAAAAATCTTGTTTGACATGTGACTTGTTTCACATTATGCATTTCCGTTGATTGATTGATCAGTATCTAGAAGCAACGAAAAAAAAAAAGGCATATGCTGGATATATAAAAGAGAATGCGAGAATTCGAATTGTCTGTGCCTCTTATGAGATATTTCAAGAGTTTTCAATGAAATTTTGAGGTTACTGCAACCACCGACCAACTTTTTTAGTGTTCGCATTGCTGCTCTTTCATTTGGTCAAGACTTAGCGACAAAACAACTGAAATTGTGGCCGTCGACACCTGTTCCTTTCAATTCCTTTTTCGCCGAATGTCAACGTCAAACAAACGAGTACTCGCAACACAAAACAACGACGCTAGCGCCGCAGCCGGCACCCCGCAGCGATTCGAAACAAAACAAGACTCCCAGGCGACTAGATTCCTCTCCGTTCAACGACGAGACCGCCCTAAGAGATCTCCCTGTCACGTTTCGCCAGCGCGTTCCTCCTGTGAACAGAATCGTAACTGTAACCGCCGACTTTACGCAACCTTTTCAGCTTGGGACTCGTGTAGTCGCTCTTCAACAACAACCTGCACAAGCTCGAGTGCGGACTGACCATCAGATCGGAGGAGGTGCTGTCAATTGTCTCCGACCGGTTGGAACCACGCGAGGCCGGTCGCAGTTTCACCAACTGCTTCGGCAACTCCGATTGGCTGGGCCGGTGGGAAAGGGGCGTGTGCGTTTTTCGTTCCTGCCAATGTCAAAATATCAACAAAGTGAAAAAAAAACACATTATGAAATTTCACCCATTAAAAACACTCACCGGTATTTTCCTCAGCTTGATATTCAAGATATCGTCCCTCGTAATCAAGGGTCGTACTTGTTCTTTTTCGTCTTCGCCATTTTTCTGCTTCTTTGTTATGTTCAACTTCGTTGAGAAAGATGGCGTTGCCATCAATGACAAAGGAGGAGGGGGAGGAGGCGGTGGAGGAGGAGGTGGGATAGGTGGAGGGGCGGCCACAGAGGGCGCTTGATTCGTAGGGCATGTCATTTTAGAGTGGGCAGTGTTGAGGGTTTGGAGATGGTTTTTCATTGATTGTAATTCTTCTTTCACTGAGTGAAATTCGTCTTTCATCTGTCAAGATGAAGTTCTTTCAATTAATTGAATATTTGAGATTTTGGAATCATAAAATATTGGTTATTTTTTTGAAAATAAGACATTAAATCAGGTGTCGAAACGAAAAAACTGTTCAACTTTGCTATTATATGGATGTATCTTCATTGGGTTTATAGAAAACTCACCAATTTCAGTTCGTTCAGAATTTGTCCATTAGTTTCTTTATTTTCCTTCAATTCAGCTACCTCACCATTTATATTCTTCATATCTTGGATTATTTTACTGATATCCTGTCTATTTGCTTCACAGTTGCACATTGAACTCAAGCTCTGAAATAACAAGGTATGCCTCACAATTTGCATTTTTCCTTATTGTGAAGTTGATAAATTAAAAAAAAAAACAGTACTAACATTCTTTAATTGTATTCCTAAGTGTGTGCATAAATTGATAACCCGATTAGACCAGCTCTGGGATACTCTTTTCAGTCTAGCAAATAAGTTTTCATTATTAACAGAAACCTCAAACAAAGTGCTGCGTCTAATCCTGGAACAGGTGAAGTGTTGATTTTCTGAATTTCTTCCTGATATTATAATGGATTTTGGTGAAGATTTATAGCTTTTCCTTCTAGAAATGTGCATCCTCAAGCTCTTTATGCTGCCTTCTTTGTTGACCACCTTAAAGACTATTTCAGTCACCACATTATAGAGAATTTCATGAATGACTCACCTTTTCAGTGATAGCATTGTTCAAATTTATATTGGTATCAAATTTGGGGGTGGAAGGGCTTGTGAAGCTATCAAGCTTGGCAGTATTGAGAGAGCAGTCAAGTACATTTTCCACAGCATCACCAGCTTTTTGGTTTCTTTCTAGAGGAGTTGAGGATAATTTGTTTTGGAATAAGTTGGGTGGAAAGAATGACAAGTCCCCACAACTATTATCCTTCTTCACAGTGTTAATTTTATTTAGGTAAGGATTGATGTTGATTTCATTTGCAACATTATGGATTTTAATTCTACCACTCAGATCATTCTTCAGTCTATTATTGATCCTGGGGAAAGATTTTGGGGAACGGTGCATCAAGTATACTTTACTGACTTTTGGAGTTTCTATTATTTCACATTTCTTTATAACTGGTCGTGTATCTAGATTTGTTTGAGTGGATTGGTTTATTTTAAGTGGCCTCTCTTTGCCTGGAGAGTGTAGTTTAGGGATACTTGAATGAGACCTTTTTCTTGACGGGGTTTTATCATCACCCACAGATATGTCAACTGCTGATTTAGAATTATTGGATACTTTTGATTCAAACAAAACACCCAGATTAGTCACATTTGTACTTGAATAATTGATTGGTATATTTGAGCGATTCCTGTTTACAGGAGTAGTATTCAAGGAACTTCCATTATTGAAATCTTTCCTTATGGGTCTAGTATTGGGTCTGGGTGTAGCAAGCTCATGGGCAAGTTCATTTTCATTATTCATTTGGTTTCTTGAAGTTTGCAATACATCTTCCGATAGTTGTGGTTGTATGTCAGATTCTTGCGAATCAACTTTTTTCTTTGAACATCTATGGCGATGTTTACGAACTCTTTTTCCTTTAGGCATCTTTTATTTTGAAATCATTCCACAAGATTCAAAACCGTTGACTACTACGTTCAAGTATTGATTTCCTATAGATGCATTTGTTGAGAAACTATATCTCTTGGGAACTTTTATCTCAATAGATTCTTATTTTATTATTGACTTGCTAAATAAACTTTTTTGCTAACATTTTAAATTCAAATGATCGGTTGACCTCAAAGTATTTAACGTTTAACTGCCTGATGTATTTGACAGATATACATGTGCCTATTGAACCGACTCCCTTAAAAATATTCGAGATTATTTTAATTCATATCACACAATCTATTATTATAAATGAACATTTCTGATTGGGAAGTTGTTTGTCTGATTCTGAACAAACTTCATTAAGATAATCATACTGATATGACTGATTTTCAACATTTGACTTGATTCAGTTGAGTAAGCATCTGCGGCACGTCACAAGAAGGTGTCTGTCAGGTCTTGAGGTAAAGCAACTACAAACAAGTTGATGATTCATATTGTGTTTCATAATGGTACCTAATTGAATATTTGAGAAAAACATTTTGTACACAATGAACATTTCAATCATATTTTATTTCCAAACTTTTGGCATTTCACTGCTGACATATTGACTTACACACATGTATGTCAATTACAACTATTTTGTGCTATTTGTTTTTGTTTTGTTCTGAGCTCAGAGTTTTTGTTTTTCATACAGAGTTTGAGATAAATATTTGTGTTCTTACTTCTGTGGTTTGTTGTTTTGTTATTTTGTTATTTTGTTATGAAGTATGTAAATGTAATATACAAGATTTATCAACGATTATGTGATACTTACGACTTGAAATTGTGTTATCAATTTATTAATGAAGAATACATGACGAATTGAAGAAAGCCATATCAGCGTTATAAATTTCGTTGAGTAATATTTCCACCAAAGGATAAAAAATGTCGAGTAGAAGAAAATGCTGGGTTCCAACTTGTTTGAATCCCAACTTAGATTGCGAGAAAGGATATTTCCCTCTACCAGAGGATGCAGAAATGACAGAAGTGTGGCTTGCACTCTCAGGAAAATCTGCAGAGAATATTACTACCAAGATCATTTTTTGTCAAGATCATTTCACTGTAAGTTCACCTATTGTAAACTGAAACATATAACTTATTATGCATCAACTTCAAGGCACAAGATATTGTAAAGTTGAAGGAGAAGAAACAACACCACATTACACCTAAAATCCATCCTATAAATTACATGCCTGATAGAATGTGTGGTACTTGTATGTCATTGATACCTCCAGAACAAACATTCCATATTGTGAGCAGCAAGTTTCCCAGTGAAATGCCTTCAACTGTAAAAGTAAGTATAACTCTAAACAAAACTTTTTAAAAGATCACACTGAATGTGGATTATAACAAGTTCATCCTTGTTTTTTACAGGAAATTTTGAATTTCATGGTCCCTAGTAAACCTGAACCTCTTCATCAAATTTTCACATTTTGTATGAAAGAACTAGTAAGTTTAAGGTTAATAACACTTTTTCAAAAAACTGGAGATACAATTTTTTACAGAAACTATCAAGGGATCCCCCTCCTATTGTTTGTAATGATTGTTATACTAATGCCTGGGTATACTTCGTATTTCAAATGACCTGTATAGATGTTGAAAAAAATTTGAAAGCTAACATGTCTTGGGAAAATTATGGAAAGAAAGTTTTATGCAGATGCTGTCCACAGGCCATGGGAACCAATTTTATAACATTATCAAATGGTCTTGGTATTGCTAACTTGTTACAAAATATGTTCATTGGTGAATGTCCACCTCCAGTAAGTAGTTTTCAGACTATAGATTCAGATAACCACATGATTAATTCATATTTGTAGGGAATTGTACCTCTACAAGTTTGTATAACCTGCTACAATGTTCTCCAGAGAATTGAAAAATTCTATAAAAATTGCCTGGAAGTAGGTGAGAAAATGAAAAGACATTTAGCTCTGCAAAAGAAGTATTTCCAATTACCTGATAGTGAAATTCCTTCGACCAGTACTGTCCCTACAAGTTCCAGAAGCCCTCAGTCTGAGGTTACACCTCCAAAAAAACAGGATAGTGAAATTAAACTTGAAGATACTGGGTAAGATATAAAAAACACAGTACGTTGATAGTCAGAAATATATTTCCTGACCAAATAATCACTTGTTTTGTGATTTAGAAGCTTTATTCTTTTCAACAATTTCCTTTTTTTGACAACTGGAGCATGATTTATTTTTTATATTTTTAGTTCTTCAAAATCAAGTAAACTATTATTGGCACAAATCATGTTGAAATATGGTCAGCCATTGAAAACTGATTTATATCAAGAAGATGTTTGGTCTGTTATTTGTGATAAAATGCAATTAAAAGGGGTTAGCTGTAATGTTCCTGGTTTGATGAACTTTTGGAAGGAAATGGTTATAGAAGCTAAAACTAAGTTCAATAGGTATGTAGAATTGTAAAAAAGGTGAAATTTTTCTGTAATTCGCTACATTTGTATTCCCCATACATTAGGAAATCACAATAAAAATAATCAATCCTTCATATGAATGGAAAATGTATGGAAAATCATTTCCAGTTATATTTCATGTCTCCAAATACAAGAAGAAATGTTAAAACTCCCTATAGCGACTGAAACAGTGTTTTGAAATCATTTCTATTGGCCTAATTGAACTAATATTATAATTATCCCTTTCAGGAGACAATTTACGAGTCTCACTGATGACTTGGTTCTGAAATTTGGGAAGTCTAAGAATTCAAAAAAAAAACCTTCAACAATTGTTACAACACCCGAAGTTCCGATGCAAGATAAACAAAAAATACCAGAATCTGATTCGGATACAGAGTAAGTCACTACTTTCCACAGAAAATTAATCGTGCTCCGTTCATTTACCATTAAGCAGTTTGAAACAACGAAAAAGTTGACGTTGCTACCGACTGCGCCAATTTTAATCAACTACGCAAAATTCACTCAATTCTTTTAATGCAGGATTCCAGTACTAGAAGATGAACGGCTGCCCATCGCGTCACCGAGAAAGAATAATAGGAAACCCATAGATCTCCCCAATAAAATATCTGCATGGTCTGACGATGATAAATTGAACTTTCTCAAGATTTTCGAGAAAGAGTACATCCAATACATAACGAGAACAGGTGATTTAGGAAAGAGGCGACCTTGGAAAGTTGTTTGTACGAGAATTGTAGCCAGTGGCTATTATACTATCAATGATGGTAAGTTTCGTGTTTTATTCACAGAAAAATATTACCGTTTTCGTTCTTGTTTCAGATAATTTTTTTCATCGGTTATGGATGAATATGAAATGCAATGCTGAAGAAGATTCTCAGAAGTCTAAGCCATGTCTCTTATCTAGAAAAGTTACATTTTTCTTGAGGAGGGATATTTTGCTGTGTAATGGGAAACCGTGAGTAATTCTAATGACTCTTTTATTTTTTTTTCTCATTCGTTTGTCATAATTGTTTTTGGCTCAGTTTAGGAATATTTCCGTTCTCCAGAATGAATAATGTTTCATATACAATGTGTCCATAAAGTACTGCATACATTTACTATGGCGTCTATTTATTTGGTTTGGAAAATAGTCAAAATTTCAGTTATTTTCGATAATCTACACTTTGAAATTAAGCCTAACCTTTTTTAACATGTTTATATCACGTAACAAATATCAAATATTGATTTGAATGGAAAAAACTAATCTATTTCGTACTGTTCAATCAGCATTACGAGAAAGCAAACTTCGTAAAAACTTTCAACTTGTAAACAAAATCATGACAAAATCAAATTGATCTTTAAGACAACAAATATATACAATGTGATTTTCCGCTATCGGAATGAAACTGATAAAAATCCATTCTTCCCAAGAATTCCCCTCACAAACGAAGAAAAAACCCATCTGATCAAACTGTTAGATAAGCACATGCATCGCACCCAAGAAAAATGGCCTTTTCTACCGGATTATTGGGATGCTGTGGCAAGAGATTTCTACAAAATCAATCCCCTCCACAATCTGGAGTCTATCAAAAGAGGTTTCAAGAACTTGAGGATCAAATTACGGAGTAGGATAGACGGGCCTCACGACGAAATCGACAAGTTGTTGATTCAATTTTTTGAAAAATATCCTGCAGTGCAGGCGAATTATTGCCTTAAGATTGAAAAGGCAACTTGTAGTGGGGGTAAAGAGGGGGCTGGTTCCAGTAAAACTGACAGGTACTGATTCGTTTTGAGCAATTTATAATGTTTTCTAGGAATAAGGCTCTTCACATCTACGACAGATTAATTTAATTGTGGTAAAAGTTCTGTATCTGCAATTTGATGAAGATTTCTTTTGTGCTCACATTGTTCCAAAAAATAAGAATTCGGCAATGTTATCGTGGGAAATTTGATACTAGACGTTTCACTTCAAAGTGAAGAAATTTCGCTTTGGGATAAACATCCAAAATATTCATCATAAAGTATTGGTATAGGATTTTTCAATAATCTGCAAGACATTATTTTGAAATAATCAACTCAAATCGCAAAAAAAACATAAGAAAATGATCGCACAGCTTGTTTAATGATTGAGAAATGGAATTTATTTGATCTGATACTAAAAAAAAATTATGTATTCGTTTTTTAATTTCAGTAAACCTCAATCAACAGTGCTAAAACTAACCAATCATTCCACCAAAAAAGCAAAGCTGGTCTCTGATATAACAAAAATATACGATTCTTATTCGAAACAAAAAATCATTAAACTACGCAGAAGTATATGGACTACGATAACGAGGGAGCTTGTTAGTAAAGGTGTTGGAAATTTCAACGTCATTTACAATACGTGGAGACACTTGAGAATGGCTTCTGTGCTAGAGAAAAACGCGTCGAGTCCGATGCATGTAAGAGTGAGAAATTTAATGAAGAAGCACAAACAAATCGTGAATGATACAGGGTGAGTCGTGAGCTTTACAATTATTAACCGTATATCGATCGTTTTGATAATAATAATAGCTTTATTTGTCCAACAGTAGAAACCATTTACAGGACAATCAATATATATAAATACAGTATAATATAATAATTTGAGTGAAATAATTACCTAACAGCAATTTCAGGAACAAAAACATCAAAACAGGGCAATAACAAAATAGAGAAAAAAATGCACTAGTCAGATAAGTAAACCTTAGCTACCCCAATAAGTTCATTAATCTTGCAGATAATCAAATCACAATAGTTACAGATCTTGTTGTAATTGTTACACATTACATAGAGGATTTGAATAAAATATTAGTTCTAGATATCTGGGTTCCGAATACAATTTTCGAACATAAAGTACATTGAACTTAATTTGAGAGAGCGAGGTCATAGAGTCAATAGAATCATGCAACAATTTATGGAGAAAAATTAGAGAAGCACAATCCTTACGCGATTCAATGCTGGAGAACCGCAGACGTCAATTTTGAATATTAAAAACTTCGAAAATTTCCTTTGGACACGTTCTATTGTTAGCTTATGATAATCGTAAATGGAATACCAAATGATAAGAGCGTGATCCAACTTAGATCTAACGTAGGCAAAGTACAGAGTTTTCAAAGCAGTGACATTTGTAAAACTTTTACAGTTTCTATAGATGAATCTATAGGATCTCATAGCTTCTGAAGTTACCTTATTAATCGATAAAAGTTAATTTCGAGTCAAATATGACTCCCAGATCTTTCATATTATTAGTGTGTTCCAGTGCTTGATACCCTATATGATATGAGAAGATAAGTTTATTAGTGCTTATTACAAATATTCATCACTATGTATTGTACACTTCAGATTTCAGGACAGTAATAATTTAAACAGATATAAACATATACATAGTTACTCTTTTCAATAACAAACACTCATATATACCTTATAAAAAGTACATACATAAGTAAAATGCAGTAGAATCCTTAGAATGGGATTATGAAAATAAGTTGGAAGATAAATGAGAACTTACAAACATAGTAAAAGGAAAAAATCTTTATAGATTGGAAAACTCATCCTGATCTAATGATAGGAACTCCTGTACACTGCTGAAAGTATGGGATTTCAAAAAGTTTACTATATATATTTTTTTAAACAATTGTTTTAAGTAATCAGGAATTTTGTTGAATAATTCATGGCATATGGAATTAGGTCCATTCTTTGACTTCTCGAGTCTCAGAAAAACACTCCTTATATCATTTTTTGATCCTGTGTTGTGATTTTCAAGGAACCAACCCAAGAGTAACGTCTCTGTCGAGCAGAAAAAACACGAACAAAAGGTGGAGACCCGAAAAAGGCACAGCAATAAAATCGAGTCTACCGATAGCAGCAAAAGAATAAAGCACGCTGTAACGGACGAGGACGAGGCTTTCAGGAAACTGCTCCCGAAACAGCACGACGAAATCCTAGCTCTGCTAGCCACCACTCACGAGCGACTCCTCCGAACCAACGAGCACCAAGACTTGCGATGGGAAAACGTCATCGACGAGATTTACGATAGCGGCGGCTACGAGGACATCAGCCACGAGGATTTCGTTTATCTGTTCAACCGCTTGCGATCGGAATATTCGTCGCACGAATCCGCGGGGACACTGACGGATTTGGACGTGAAGTTGGGTCGTTTGTTGAAGAAAGCGGCGAGCGACAGGCAGGCGCGACAGCTGAAGAAGAAGAAGACGATGGGTAGGTACGAGAAGGATCTCTCGTTTTCGCTCAGCCACAAGTACGCGGCATCGACGAAGGAGAGTGAAAAGACTGAAGGGGGCGCTGGTGTAGAGGCCCCGAAGAAGAGGAGGAGCACAACTCGCTCTCTGTTTAATCTCGAAGATTACTATGACAGTGATTTTTGTGAAGAAGAGGGTGAAAACCCTCCGCCTTCATCCAGGTGAGTTTATAAAACCTTGACGAACACTCTGTGTAATTTTTTAAGTCATGGCAAAATAACCATATACGGACACCACTACGTTAAGAAAAATCGATTTTCTTTTAGTTTTTTGCGATTTTGATCTGGAAGGTGAAGTTTTTTTGATTTTTTATGTTCGCAATTTTTGTTCTTCATGACAAGAGCTACAACTTTGCCTCAGAGAGTAAATCGAAATTATGGACGGTTTGCAAGATATGAGCCTGAGATAATGATCACTTTTTTGCGAAAATGATACCGAGGCCCCAAATGTTTGGCGGCCCATAAAAGAAAAAGTGGGAGACACGGGTCTCTTTTTTTTTAATCTTTTATCACGTAATGGTGTCCGTATATGGTTATTTTTCTTCGTGTTGCACTGTGTAATCGATTATCACTGACAAACACCCGAAAATATTTCCACAGTTCTAAATCTTGGAGTAGAGAGGAGAGACTGGCGTTTATAGCGACAGTGATAAAGCACGTGGACGTCTTCAAAGAAGGTTACAGCACTCCAGCTTGGAAGGCAATCGACGCCGACTTCCAGTCGCAGGGCTACCACCGATCCCTATTAGGAATTAAATGCCAATGGCGCAAATTCGCCCAAAGCGCCCAGAAAGTGTGGAGAGATAAAACCGAGCCTACCGAAATCCAGGCAATCATCATCGACTTCATGAAAAGCACCACCAAAGAAAGCAAGGATAATGATGCAGAGGATAAGGAAGAAGTAGATGCAAGTGACAATGACAGTGACAGCAGCGATGTGATTGACTTGACGTATGACTACGTATCGTTCGACGATATCGAACGATTGTCCATGCTGCGTAGTGATGAAGACAAATGCGTTAAGTTCGAAAACAAGGACGGCCATTCCTGTGCGGATGACAGGTGAGATACAACTGCCTCAAACTGTTCTTGACAGATGACACTTTCAGCGAATTATCAATCGACGTTGAAATATTTGACTCATTTCAGCAGAACGGATGAAAATACGTTTCTCGACTATACAATAACCAAAGTAGAAGGGGTCATCGACTACGATATGATCGGGGAAATGGAATCGAATTTCGTGACTGCGGAAGATATCGAATTGGGTAATAGTGAAATATTGAAGACGGAGGAAGATCAGAATATAGAAGAAAATCGAAGTAATGGGATTACTTCATCGGAATGTCGATAAGGTGAGTGAAAATAAATCAATACGTTGGCAAAAGCCTTCCAAAATGCTTGATTGAATTTATTTTCATTTCAGGTTTTTCTCTAGAAGTTCAAATGTCTTCATTTCGAATCAGCAAAGTACATTTATAATTGTTACTTCATCCATAGTGTCGATTTCGAGTATCTTATCAGTTCTTAAATCATTTTTGTGTACAGATTCTAGACTACAAGTTTGTATTTTTCTTTCAATACACTTTCCCGCTACACAATTGGGTGAGCATTTGTAAAGAGTGATTGTGAATGTTATTTTTGTTGATAGAATTTATTTTTAACATGTTAATCGTATTGAAAATTTATATGAAAGGCTTGTTTGTAAAAAGAAATAGTTCTTGAACATCGTATGTATTTATTCGGATTGGAAAATAAAAATATTCCTTGAAAATGACCAAATGACTTCACAGAATTATGCAAAGTTTTTTGATTTGGGATATTTAGTTCAAGAAACTAAAATTTTTTCATCGATATCATTGTAGAATTTGGAATCTAAATTTGTTCTTGTATACAGATGATACTAATTTAGTTACTTTGTATATCATTGATTTTTATTTGAATTAGTTTTACACTGAATTGGCGATTGTGTTTAGTGGACGACCAAACTGCAAATGATTAATGTTCAATATTGGTCACATATTAGAGAAATTTTGTAATCCCTGAACAATTTTCAAGTAGGATTATTTTTGAATTATACATTTCAACATGAAAAAATCAATGTTATTCTCGAATGCCAAAGTCCCTTGCCCTATCTATCTAGAACAAGGAAGATGCATAGAAGTAAAAGAAGATGAATTTGAATATATGGACCATGAACCTTTCTACGTTACGTCAGCTGTCACAGAGCACCAAACTGTATGACAGGTGATAGCTTTGGAAATATTCCTTTCGAAGGTTCTTTATTTCCAATTTTTCTTTGATTGTGATATGTAAAGCAATAAACATATTGAAATCCACTGGGTTCTTTATTTATACAAACTTACCGAAATATTTCTTAGATATCGAAGATCTATCAACTTGTAGAAATTTACCAATAGTTTGACATCAACTAACATTATATTAAGTAAAAGTAATGGGGAAATGAACGGAGAAGTTGAATTACACAATTTGATGTTTTTATTGATATAAAATAAATAGAATGATAGGGTATTGGCAAAACAAGTATTAAATATACTGTCCAATACAACGTTATATAAATTGTGAACAAAAAACACTTGATATTCAATTTGTATAAATTTTATCACTTAATATGAGTCAAATAAAAATATTTGAGTTGAAAATTGAATACAACAAAGGTATGGTTTGTAATAGATACAATTTATCTAATTTTCTCATTTATTGAGTATTGTTTACTAAACATACTGATTGGTTGGATACAGCTATATCCTTCATATGTTTGTCTACCTAAAACAAAAATAAACACATCAAAATACATTATTACAAAAAAAATATCAAAATCCAGAACACCTGGATATGAAACATAACTTGATGCCTAACTTTGTGACAAAGGACATTGTTCATTCTCCAAGATACTATCAACACACTTCTATCCTATACTGGAGTGAATTTACAGGCAATTTCAACTATGTACATACCACTTTTCTTATATAATCATAGAGTTTACTTGATGAATTTCCTCTGACATTTTCTAACTGATAAGGTGGGCTGATTATAACCTGAAAATAAGTTGAATTAAGCATGGTAATAGGGACTTTTGGAAACATTTTCTCACCTCTTTATTCCATACAACAATTTCTGAGTTATGCCACCTCACTTCATCTATTGTTTTGGCAATGGTGATAAATAGACTTTGACCCTCAGAACTCACATTAGCAGATATTGCTTGAAGCATTCGTTTTTTCGCATCAACTTGGTTTCTGACTCTTGTGTTGAGCTGGAACAATGGACAATTTGATACACATATTCAATTTTGCCTTTACTTAATCTTACCCTTTGTAGATTTAGAGACAGTGGTGTTTCTGGTGTGCTAGACTCATCTCTCTTCACTTGTAGTTCACTCACCAGGGATAAATTTACAAAATTAACATCATTCAGCTTCACGTCTCCATTTGTAGAGGTACATTCTGGATGTTTGAGTTAAGGAATATTTACCTGTAGTAATCGAATCAATCAGATGATATATCGAAGAAACATACTTTGAAAACCCCAAAACACAAAAGCATCTTGGGCCACTTCGATTAGAACTTTGAAAAAAGGATACTCAATATTAATACTTTCGATGGTGGATCGAATCCCAGAACTTCTCCTTCGATTTCTTTATTATAACAGGTTCTACACCAAACAATACTTCCTAAAGAAAAAAAATCTGAAACAGCAGCCATTTCGCAAATAGAAATGGCATTAAGGGTAATCATTCCTGACTTTGACATTGCTTTGACAGAGAGAAATAAAGTGCCGAAAAGGACAGTGAATGTCTGACACCTGCGCTCTCTCTAACTTACAGAAAATGAATGGACAGATCCGCTGAAAATTCGGTTCAGGTGAAGTAAAGTATTGGCAGCCCTGTTGTTCGATGTCTGATGGACAAAGATAGATCATAGAACAATTTTTAGTCGTTTCATATATCGATGCAAATACGTGACGTCATTCGAGGGAATCAAAACGAATCGTGAGGATCTGTCATCTGCTGATTTTCATATAGAAAATGATGAATCATTCTTTTTCCAATCGTCATCCAAGCTATGTCTTTGATTTCGTTGAAGGTATATCATGAATGCATCAGATATTATATCTTTGGTAGAATATATAATGCAGATATAATGTAAGACGTCAAGATATCAGGTATTGTAATGATGGTTGTATGGGGAAGAATCTCGGAGTGGGCGACATCTACTTTTAATCGTTTGAAATACTCGAGGTGTTACCAACAAACTAACCTGTGTGAGTTTGTATAGGAGAAGTGTGATCTTTTCGTGTTATTTTGGGTCATTTTTGTCTGGAAAGTAATATATTAGGATGATATTTAATGGACAATTGTTCGAAATAACCTTTATATCATCTGAAAATGCAGCGGATTAGAAAAGGTAACGTGGAGATAAAATGTGCTCTGTTCCTCAATGCTCATCATATCAGATATCTCTTTACACAAATTTCCTTTGAATCCCAAGGCAGTTAAGAAATGGCAGACAATCTTGAATGTAGGGAAACCTATTTATTAACCTGATTCAGTGATACGAAGAATCGTACTGAATAGTGAGGTTATTTCACTGAATTCATTTCATTTGTTGATAAGAAATGTGCAGGTTATTGCGAGGACAAAACATCTTGCAGGTACTAATTCTCCTCAAACACATTTTTGAAAAATTCTGCTGAAAATGATAATTAAGCATCTGAAAATAAAATACATTTGAACTCGTTTCCGTCATTACCCAGGAGGTAGAGTTCTCAATGCGTTGCTTTTTTTAATGGAAGCATCCCCAGTAGGCCTACAAACCATGTTCATCAAAGTATTCACAGATTTACCCCTTCCAGAAATTGAAATCAATTCCTGAAATTCGTTCAATGGCATTTTCACAAAATTGCAAAATGCCCTTCATATATTGTTTCAGATTACGTCTCTGAAAAGTCTACGCGGCACTTATTTCACGTTTTTCAATTATTTCACTGCATTTACCCCTTTCAGAAATAAAATAATTTCTGAAATTCGTTTATTGGCATTTGTACAAAATAGCAAAATGCACTTGATATTGTCTCAGATTATGGGTCTGAAAAGTATAAAACCGCGCTTATATCATTTGTTTTCACTTATTTCACTGAGAATGGTTCATCTGAATGAAATCACCAGATGATACCTACTCGAACCGCATTTACCCCTTCCAGAAATTAAAATTAATTCCTGAAATTCGTTTTGATTGGCATTTTCACTAAATTGCAAAATGCACTTCATATATTGTTTCAGATTACGTCTCTGAAAAGTCTACACGGCACTTCCTGAAATAAAATAAGTCCTGTAAATAAATAAGTCTTGAAAGAAAATAAATCCTGAAAAAAAAATAATTCCTGAAAAAGAATAATTCCTGAAATGAAATGATTCCTGAAAAATAATAATTCCTGAAATAAAATAATTCCTGAAAAAGAATATTTCCTGAATTAGAATAATTCCTGAAATAAAATAAATCCTGAAAAAAAAATCCTGAAAAAGAATAATTCCTGAAAAAACAATAATTCCTGAAATAAAATAATTCCTGGAAAAGAAAAATTCCTGAAAAAGAAAAATTCCTGAAATGAAATAATTCCTGAAAGAGAATAATTCCTGAAATGAAATAATTCCTGAAATAAAATGCACTTAATTTGAAAACTTCTCATCAAAATTGTCATCTTAATCGACAGGCCTACCTTCTTTCTCATGAAAAAGTGTTTCAAACAACAAGTCGTTTAACACACAGTACATCAAAATACTGAAAAGAATGTTCATTTTCGAGTTGAAATCCTCAACATCGCAGTAGCAAAAGTAACAGTCGTCTCCAGTGCGATGGTACAAATCAAAACTACAATCGAAAATGCGCTTGAAGAAATCGAGCATGCCGTCAAGTGATTCACAGCTAGAAGTTCCATCGAAATTCAAATGCGGTGGGTCGAAAAGCGAATTTCTACCTACATCAAGAACTAGGAAGACTCCCACGACCACGAAAAACACTGTCATACCGACTTCTTAAGGTGACGGCCTCTTTTGCAGAGAGGAAAACTTACAACCACCAAAAGTCGATACTCTCCCCTCGTAAGGGTACCGCGCGTGTTATCGGGTGAGGTTGTCAACTGTCGTTAATGATCGGGTAGAAAATTCGCTTTTCGACCCACCGCATTTGAATTTCGATGGAACTTCTAGCTGTGAATCACTTGACGGCATGCTTGATTTCTTCAAGCGCATTTTCGATTGTAGTTTTGATTTGTACCATCGCACTGGAGACGACTATTAATTTGGCTACTGCGATGTCGAGGATTTCAATTCGAAAATAAACGTTCTATTCAGTATTCTGATGTACTGTGTGTTAAACGACCTGTCACTTGAAAACACTATTCCACAGAAAAAAAGGTAGGCCTGTGTAATTTGGAAAAGTGAGGTTGAAATCGAGAAATTGAAATTTGGACATACAGAACGTATATCTCGACTGTAAGGATTCTCTATAATCCTACGAATTCCATAGTTCGTCGGAATATTGTGGGTGCACCCGCTGAAATTCGTGCAAAAAGTCATGCATAACCCAAAAATCACTTACCTTTTTCTAGAAGAACTACTTACTACCTGTAACAACAGAAAAAAATCATTAAATCTCAAGAATAAATATCTGAATTCGAGAAATCATATAATGGAAAATTTCAATAATAATAATAATAAATGTCCATTATTGAAACAATTTACACTGATCCAATAGGCTATCGACCTAAGCCCTTCTGCCCATTGATTACACAAATTGAAAGAAAAAAAATACAATAAAAAGAAAGTCAGTTAAGAAGTTAGAAATAGGTTTTATGAGGAGCTTAGAAGTGGAATGTGAAATATTTGAAATTGAGGAGACAAAAGCTGAATGTGAGGTTGTAAAAGTTACAGGAATCAAAAAATCACTCACCGATTGGTAGTAGTAGTTACACCTTCTATCCTAGTTCTTTGTTTTCCAGACGTCACATGCCATCTATAACAAAATTAAAAATGAATCTATAAAATTGCATACTTTATTTTATTGCATCTTTTCTTAAATATCAAGAAATGGTTCATTTATCATGTATTCATCATGAGAAAACATTGAAAACAATTTCACCAAGAAATCAGCAAATTTCAACAAAAAAGCCCGATGTATCATGATGGAAAATTTCGAAATCGTTCAGTTGTGTAAAGGGACATGCAAAAAAACTCACCCATTAATTTTTCTCAAACTGTCCTTGAAGCACACACACACACACACACACACGAAATCACTGTAAACACACATGGGATAGTTGGAAACACACTCGCGAAAACTTTCCACCGCACGAGAAAGTCTTTTCGTCACGCACGTCCGAACCCAACGGAGGTTTAAAATCGACTGAGTAATGTGTGTCGTCTTATCAGTCTGCCAATTCCTTTACGCATGATTAATAGGGTTGCATAATTGAAACTAGTCATCTCTGTGATACCGAAATGTGTGTACAGGATGATTGAAATATTTTCAAGTTAAATTCTGCTGGCTATTAGAAGATCGTCAGAACTCGGACTCCTCTGACTGATTGAAAGATGCCTAGGGCTTCGCTGAATCGATAAAATTACATCCATCATGCGACCAACTTGAATGAAAATGTTTGTTGGTATTTACGTATTTCGGTACGAAAACACGAATTTCAAATTTCTAAAACGAACCTGTGCCATTGTTGCTCACACCTCAATCCGACATTTTGTCATCTCGCGGTACGCGATCTTTCCTTATACGTTTGTGAAGTAAACGTAACGAGTCATTACCGCGGTCATAGATGGCACCATTGTGATGTTTTTGACATTAAATATGAATGAATTCAGTTATATGCTACTGAAGAGTGAAAATTTTGATTGGTATAAGAACGGAGAGAATATAATCTATAATAACTATGAATCAAACCAGAAGAGTGGAATTAAATTAATTTATCAATAAAAAAATATAATTCTGTTTTATTTGCATTTACTTATAGGATATCCCAAACTATATATGGTTTGATAGACATTCATGATTTCGAATTTGATAAGTGATCAAATCAAAGGAGTAGACGAATTTGTGGATGTGATGGAAATTGAGAAATAAAACGACAGAACGACAATTTTATTTTATGGATATAATAGATATTTTACCTATATACTTATTTACTTCAGTGTGTTTTTTATTTTCATGAATTAAAAAGAATAATCGCTGTGTAGTCTGAACCAAAACATCACTTCGTAATTAATTGGAGTATTTTATTGAATTGAATGCTTTTACAATTTTAACGAATAAATAATCACACTGAAGAAATAATGGATTTAACGACAGACATAAAATCTGCTATTCAATAAAATCTATGCGAACACAAGCAAACCACTTGGGTAAAGTTATTTTCGTATACCATCACGCATTTTCGTTCATTCTCGATTCACATTATATGTATACATACCTCTATTGAAAATAGAGCAGTCAGTCTATTCATATTCGTATAATTGTTTCCGTTATTCACGATCGAAATCATAAGAAAAATAAACTGGAAATCTTCGAGCGATTTTAGAAACGTCAGTCCGCATCAAATTCACTGTGCAACAATAAACATTCATCTCAAACGGAGTGATAAATAAGTGGACGTGAAATGTCACGGTATAGGACAGATCCGGAAAGTTTAGACTATGAAAAACCAAGTGCTTGTGCGAGTTTTCTTCATTATACCTGGAAAACCATCACCTGCCTCTTTTCCCACATTACTTTGGTGTCTATGGTGGTGTCTTATTGTGTACTGGGTGCTTTTACTTTCGAGGCACTTGAAGTCGATAATGAAAAACAGGTTTGTGGTATTATAAAACATTCTATAATGCATTCGATTCAACGAAATTATTAATCGTTGTCATTATTTTCAATAATTATTAATTACACCTTATAGTTGAAGCATTTTTGCATCTAAAATAGATTTCAGGTGCAACAAAATACTCTTTTCGGAAATTTTATAGGTTAAACGTGGAATTCCAAGGATAAGAGAAAACGTCACTCATTACCTTTGGAATTTCACACAAGAACTCAATGCTCTGGAGGAGTCGAACTTCACTAGTGGTGCTGAAAAGTACTTGAAGTCTTTCGAAAACGCCCTGTTGGATGCGATGACGAAAGACGGATGGGATGGCATAGAAGACGAACATAAAGTCCAATGGACTTTCACAGGCTCCCTATTTTACTCCATCATTGTTATCACTACCATAGGTGAGTGTTCCGATCGAAAACGTTGTCAAATTTTGCAAGATATAATATTTTGTTATTGATTTTATTCATCATTCAATCGTAACCGTTTTTGTTTACAATTACGATACGAACTGTCAAAGATTAATTATACACCTACGCCCCTGACGGATAAGTATGGCAAGTGACAATCCTGCCACTTAAAAGTGCCTTGGTTTCCAGATCTGTATGTCAGTCAGTGACGTGATTATATGGTTATATTTACAATCGTTTGACAGTCCAATATGGCTGTTATTGAATCAATATTTCCAAATATAGAGTGCTAATTATTATTTTTCACAACCCTTATTAAAACTAGATATTCACATCTTTGGAAAGTGTACCAAATTTCGAAAACTGTAGCCCAAATAGGTCAACCTTTTACGTCCTGGAAGATACATTCTTGTAGACACAGCATGAAAACAGAACATAAAAAGGTAATGGACGCTATACAGTCACAGTTGTGATGCTTTATTTTAATGTATTTTGATAGAATTCTTCAGTAGAGTAGTATCACTCGTAAAAAGCTCTTTGGCTTCCTTTTTGAAATTGCTACAGCAAAAATAACCCATTTCGAAGGAATCTCGTGAAACAACTCGATTTTTTTTTTAATATATAGGGTGATTCATGTGTTGGCAATGACATCTACTGCGAATTTCAATTAAGTGGGTGCCTCTGAAATGTTTTTTATGAATCTCGATCTGTTATTCTTCATCTTCTTTTGTGGTTGAAGAATTGAAAGTCTGGAACTTAATATATTTAATTCCTGCTGATTACGAGTTTGCGTAGTTCTGGGTTCAAACAATCCAACCATATTTCATTATAAGTTTATAATAGTTACGAATAATGATACTGAGATTCCCAGTAAAGAGCTTTCCTTCGAATTTCCAATTAATTTCCTGTTTAACTCCAAGATGATGAGTAGAGTCGTTAAGCTGGTACAATGAAAACATATAATTCCTTGAATAAGTTGGATTTCAAACGGTAAAGAGCACTTTGGAGGCACAAATCTGTCGTAAAAACTTACCAACTCTTCGCACTAACAATGTTGGGTATACAATTAGGGAGGTAGTTAGTTGCGAAGTTCTTAGATTTACTTAGGAGGTGGAACATATACCGCCTAAATATGAACGAGGGAAACTTCACCAATTCCAATTGTTCTCGACTGAAATTAGGTGAGTAGTGATGAACAGTCGATTACAGTCCAAACAGCCAAATATGTTGACACTTGCAAGTTACAAACAGCCACAAAATTAATGAATACCCTGTAGACTTACACAGCTTCGGAAAAATTATCTTCGGTATAAATGAGAGTGACAAGAATAGCCTGCTTAGAATTGAGAGAATGAGCAGCTATCTTCGTTCCTATCTGATTTGATATGAATTTGGATTATTTGGCGAGCATACTGTAGCAAATTCAATGGAACTGAATTTCAATACTCCATTCAGTGTCTTGTTTCTGTTTTCTAATAAAACACTCTGTATAATCATGTATATTCAATAAATTTGTTGTTCTATGAAAAATTAGTATTATTGTTTTTTATTGTGAAACAATATCCTGAATTTCGTGGATCTGGTCTTCTCGCGCGTGTTTTAAAGACCTTTTTATCGACTTATACTTTAATATATTATTTTTTTATTGATGCCCCATTTTACCCATTTTAAGTACGCCGCGCGTTTTTTAAAGTCATCATGGCAATATCAACGAAAGAACGAGAAACGTGAAGTCTAAATGACAAATTTTTGATTATTGATCTGACAGGAGTACCTTGTAAACGTCAAATAAAATATAACTGACAAATGCAAAACTTTATTAAAACGTAAGATGTAGCACCAATAAAAAATAGCGTGGATCTGGTCTTTTAAACACTTGCTTATTTCGAGCGTGTTTTAAAGACCTTTTTATCCACTTATACTTTAATATACTATTATTTTGTACTTCCGGTATGATGCATTTTACGTCATCGAAAGCCAATGATACGCTGAGATAATAAATGTATTCACTTTTTATACATTTTTTATTGGGTCATCTGAAGAGATCGTCATATAAAATAACATTATTACACTTTTATAATCCCGAAGAAAAATAAATAAATAACCTCTCGACTGTAGTTGAAGATAAGCAAAATTTATCTTTCAATCCAAGATTGATTATCATTTTTCATCACCACAAAAAAATATTTCGAAGGAACTTTGGTATATCTGAGTAACTTAACCTAATAATTCAAATCACAGCTGTTCAGGCCTCATATCTTCTTGGTACTCGTTGATCTAGCGCTGAAACCATCCTCATAACCACGATTGGGTCTATCGAAAGGTCCCCCAGGTCCCACAAGCACACCATTTTCTGGGGAATACGAATTGGGACCTGCAAAGTTGAAAACAAGCATTCCAAAAACACTACAACGCGCAAAAAATACCTCCAAACTCAGGTCTGAGACCTCCTCCAATCCCGAAACCACTCTGCTGCCCCCCAGGCCTGAAATATCCCCCTGGTCTAGGTCTACTTCCAGGTCTTTGATAGTTGTTGAATCCTGGATTGTTGGGTCTATCGTAGGGTCTTCCAGGACCATCCACTGGCCCTCCGGGACCAACTAGGATACCGTTTTCTATCGAGTGCACAGGTTGAGAAGGTGGGGGGCCTCCTACTAGCCCCTTTTTCGAGTCTGAGTAGCAGCAGTATTGTTTGCCTACGTCACAATGGCCCTAAAACAACAGAAAGTCGTCTTGGTTAATTTCTCGTGGTCCAACGGATGTTTGGACTCGAATGAGGAAGTTTCCAATATTGAGATTTTATTTTTTCCATAAAATATATGAAAAATTATTACACCCGTATTTTTTCTTTTTTTTGTGCGATCGAATTTGACTCCAGAATTTCGTTTTGAAAAACTAGTTTTGGCTCCTCCACCATTCTGATGACGTACCAAGTGAAAAACCGGGTTCACACAGGAACAAATTGAGATTTTGCGTGCGGAAGTACAGTGTTGCCCTGCTTCTAATTTATTCTAAATATTCGGAAAAACTGACCAGGTCATCTTGGTAGTAAAATATGTCGTGGAATTTGCAATACCAAATCATGGATTGTTTACCTTTCGTGATATAATATCATATATGTCTTATGAAATATAACTAGCACATAACATGCGAAAATATATGGATGCGATGATATAATCGAGGGCTGTGGATGAATAGAAAATAAATGAATGAATCGAATTTGTTCTTGAAGTGAATATAATTTTGTGTTTGAATTTTCGGAACAGCTTTCAATTCATTTTCATGATAATAGAAAGGTAGATCTGGCAATTGCGCAAATGCATTCGTAGATTTCGTCCGCGATCATCCGGATTACACCATAACATAACTTACGATAGCTATATTCACTCTAAACCACGGTCTAATACATAAGGTCTGGAATCTACGGCATTTTTGAGTGGTGGGGGGTGGCACCAGTTTTGAAGAAAATGTTTCCATAATTATCCGCTAGGAGGACATAGGGGTATAATCACGTGATTAATCTTTGACAACAAAACAAACGATTAGGACTTGAATGGTAAATAAAATCAATGACAGAAATATTATATCTTCCGAAATTCTCTCGAATAAATAAAAATCATTCTTACTTTCAAAAAGCTGATCGGATCTGATTTGTGATTGGCTGACAAAGTGACAATAGAGGACAGCGCTGCAGGTGGCGAAACATGAGAACCACGAAAATTTCCTCAATGTTTGGGTCACCCCCCACCACCCGAGTTGCAAGACCTATGTATACGATCGTGCTCTAAACTCACCAAGTACGTCACAGTTTCCCGCCTCAAAATTTATAAATTGGTTTAGTTTGAAAATAGAATGGAGTTGAATGATTTGTATTGTCATTCTAGAAAGTAGAGATATCAAACTAAATAGTTGAGTACTTATTTGATGAGAATTCGTCATAAGGAAACTTCTCCATTGGACGTTGAATGGACATGTTCTAACTCACGTAAGATATCCCAGGACTGTTGCAGTTGAATTTGGCTGCGCATTTACATCGGTCGAATTGTTTGAAGGGACCCTCTTTTTCCCATGATGGTACTGGGCCAGTGAGGATACCTGGAGATGCCTCTTCGTCAGGGTAATAGTTACCCTGACCTTGACCATAGCCTGATCCGTAGTTGTTGGGTCCATATAACCCAGGTCTGAAATCGAATCCATGTTTCCCAAGGTCACGTGTTAAAAAATCGAATCAAAATAATTTCTAGTAGGAACAGTTTGATATCTCTTTCAATACCTTCGAGGTTATCCCTTCAATCTAACTCTTGACTGACAGTGAAAACACTAGAACAATCGAAGAAATTAGCGAAACATAACCTCAAAAACAATAACGTGGATGCAAGTTGAAAGGAATACGAACTTGTGTTCTCTTGCACAGTTTTAGATATGATGAATATATATTTATATAAGCACTTCAATCAATATCCATGATCCATGAATAATTTTTACTTGAAAGATTGACACTCTGAATTGATTATAAGTTCAAAAATAACATCAGAAATGATTTCCATTACATAAACTTAAGAGGATTGTAGTGATAGTTTCGATGGACAGCTGTTTATTTTTTTTAATTCAATAATAAGACAAAAATATCAAATTTAGTCGAATGGAGAAACTACTCGAACTGAAAAAATTGATAGATATCATTGAACTTATTTGAAGTTTGTATCACGTTCATACAGTGTGTACAGAGTGTACTGTTCCACACTGTATATGAATACATGCCAAAGTTTCAGTACTTTTCCTCAATTTTCATACCGTTTATTAGGTCCTGTTTGTTGAAGATCAGGTCTGAAGAGGCCTGGACCACCGAAATTAGGGCGATTACCATGGAACGGTCTTTCGTTGTATTGGTTTTCTTGGAAATTGTCGAACGGCGATTCTCCATCGTTCTCGTAAATTTCATATCTTGCTGAGGCTTCTTTACTGCAATAGACGAATGGATTTCGATTGGAAACATCGTTGGAAAATATTTTTCACATTTTTCACATTTGAGCAGACGTAATAATAGATATGAATACTTTTTCGAGTGATTACTATACCTGAAATCAGAATTTCTACCACCATCTCTGTTGTTATCGTTCCATACCCATTTCTTGTCATCCTTGTCTGCTGAAGTTACCATCAGCAGAACCACACAAATTGCTGAAAAAAAAATTATCCACAGTTGAAAGCAGAATTTGCTCATTGTTTTTAATGTATTGTTTGATTTACTCCAAAAACCAGAGCTGCTTTAATAAATCTCAATAATCATCAGCAGGAATTATTTGTTGATTTTGCAGTCATCAAGTGATCGGTCTATATTTTGACCAGAATAAAAAAAAATAGATTTCTATACTTTTATAGAAGCCTAACTAATCTTTTTTGAGGTGACATTTCCCTTTTTTTTTGCTGACAAGTTTTCGATCAATTTTGCAGTTATCTGAAAATTGTTGGGGAACTCTCATCGAAATTTCACGAGGCTGACATTTTCTTCCTTCACCAATTTGTTTTTTTGAGATTATTCCAAAAATATACTTCGCATAATTGACGCAAAATTACACAATAAATTCTGCTTTTTATCACAATCAATTTAGAACTTACAAATTCTTAAAAGCATAATCACTTTCACACTACCACCAAAAAAACAACAACAAATTCTATTACGTAACCTCTTTCAATAAATCACACTCCACCTGTTGAATTCCGAATTACATAATGGAATTGGGGACCAAGAATTGTCTTTATATATCGACTTAAAGCACAGCTTCCAAATTAGGGGGGATCCTTTTCATTCAGGACAAATCCAGTGTGATTGTTTAGCGGACAAGCAATTTGTCCGAGAGAGACGGAAAGTGAATTGATTGTCTACTGTTGTTTTGATTTGCATCACAAATCTTTGCCATGCCGAATTACTATGTGAAAGTGCAAGTGATTCGATCAGAGGTTCTCAAAATGTACAACGAGAGCGTGATTTGGTCTTGTTTATACAGTGTGTACATAAAAAAATAGGTAGATTGTAGAACGATGACAATATTTTTGTCGTTTTAGATTAGCCTCATTTGATTTGACATTTTTCGTTGAAGCATTTGAAAGGAAACATTGATTTATATTCAAGGATAACGTTCTTTGAAGGATTCGCAATGTGACCTTGAAAAACCATTTGTTTTGCCATAAAAATAAGGGTTAATTTGAAGTCTGACGTATGACATATGTTGCTTTGATTGTTACTGTCATATTTCATTTGACATTATGAAGCATTACAATGAATAAAAAGTTGGTAGACTCTACGTTCATCGATTTATTGAAATTGCCATGGTAACTTAAAAACGGATGCTATATAGGGTGTATTTGGAATACCAAAACAAAATGGGCAAGCAATAAAAAAGCATTGAATGAAGTGTTTCAATGAATTGACTACATTGGCGTATTGAGTAACTACATTTTCTTGACCCATATTGATTTTACTATAAATATTGAATTTTTTAAAGCTTATTGATATTTCAACACTTTCCTTTGATTTAATCACCAAACATCTGAAGAACTAGGTAAAAAATTCGTATGTGTAAATCTCTTGAAGCTTTTTCAAACTGCTATCTACTAAATTAATCAAATCATGTATTCAAGAAATCAATACAGGGTCAGATGGATTGAATGACTGAAGTGGGAATTCCCTACGTTCGTTCTATCATTTCTATGAAGCGGCAATTTTTCTTAGAATCAGATTCCTATGAAAATTATAACTGTTATAAATAAAATATATAGAATTTAATGTTACAGCAAGATATATTTTCGAATTAATTAGACATAACCTCAATTCGTAATGGAATCCTCTGTTTTGTAAAAAATCTGACGTCCTGGAATTGTTCGAGTATTTTTTTTAGTTTTCACCACACAAGTCAGTTGAAATCATCCAGATAGCATTTCAGCAGGTCTTGAAAATTCTACAACCTAATTCTAATAAAATGTTTTAACTTCTTCGATTCTGATTTTGACATTTTCGGTTCATTTAATTTTGGAATCTTGAGGTACAACCCATTGTGAATTCCAGAATCAACCCCCTGTATAATATCATGACTGTTTTTTCCCGTTCCAACCGAACTAAAAAAATATCGAACTCTCTGTTGTGAATCCACCTCGGAAAAAAAACCAGGTCATTTCCCATCACGAAAACATATCGATGGTAGCAAACACATCTTCGCCTGTGCTTCATCATACACAAAGGCTTCTGCACGCATAGAAACCTGATTCGATGCCGTCAGAAGGGCAAATTGCTTTCGGAAGGGCTTCGTCAACATGGAACAATGTAACGCAAACGAGCATATTCGAAATGAATCCGCTCATTAGTCATAATCATTGTTTTTGTTTGGTAGACGGACGTATCCAGGTCAATGTCGTAGGTAAGTTAATAGTAGTGAATGGGCGAGTAGGCCGAATGGATACGGGGAGGTGTCTCAGGACTACCAGCAGCTCCAAAAATGTTGATGGTAGTCATAGACGTAGACATATGTCAATGTCAGTGTGTCATACTGACGGTGTCACACTCATACGCCATAGCATCATAGATTTATTTCATTTTTCTTGTGTGTTTATTGTGTTCTCTTCTTCACTTTTTTATGTTTATTTCCCACAAAACCCATTGAATTTAATTATACAGGGTGTTTCAGAATTGCACGGAAATATTTCAGGTATTCAAAACAAGAAAAAAGGAATCATGGATTCGTCGTGCTCAATGTTGCATTTAACAAAACGGAGGTCACTTTGAACAATCCCTCTAAACATTTGTTAGTTAATTTCCGTTTTCATTTAATTTTGATGCTTTAATTGATAACGAATATCAAAATAGTATAAACATTTCAAAGTATGTAACTTTAGCCAATTTACAAATTGATTAATTTCTGAAGAAACTGAATGGAATTCGACCAAAAGTCAGGAGGGACAATATTTAGGTAATAGGTTGAAGGATATTGAAATTCACCAGTGACGTACGGACAAGTTTTTCTTAAGGCTTTTATGGATTCAGACCTCGGAAAATGCAACACCCTGTATGGTATTTGAGAAACATTTACTTTCATATCAAGCAGCACCTATTGCTTGATACTCATACAGAATTTGAAAGCTCTATCTGCAGTAGATCAAGCACAATAAAATAAAAACCAAAATTTTTTTCAACTCTCAACACCCTCTAACTCCGCTAATGATCGAGATCGGACACATGTTCATAGGAACTTTTTTCCTAATTTTGTACGAGAGAATACGTACCTGAAATATTGATGTGCAATTCTGAAACACCTTGGTATTGTGAGTAAAAGAGTGGATTGAATTCCACATAGAAACAAGTGTCTGCTATTCAAAACTTGCTCTCCTGTAACATAGTTCCTACTATACTAATGTGTTGTCTGCAAATAGCTAAGCAAAGCAGAGTTCAAAACGTTCAATTCATCATAACAATTGCTGAAAGTAATGTTTGAGAAAACCAAATTAAAATTAACAATTCACGAGAATGAAACTCAATGTATTCAATAAAAAACAATACTCTGTTCTACTGAGTAATGAGGTTGAAAATATTCTGCTTTGAATAACAAAACTCTCACTGGATTTTAGTTGATTCAACAATATTCCTTAACCTACTCATATTGAAGCTGAATTCTCAACTACTAAACGGCTGAATTTATTGATAATTAATTATAATATTAATAGCAATTCAACTAAAATGATACGAAACCGGATCAAACCAAGTATTTGCGAATGTTATTATGAAAGAGCAGCAGTGATTTATAATGAAACAGTATAGTTCATCAGATAATCTCAATTTGTTCATCAAAATTACCCACTCATCAAAGTTAATTATTATTCATGCATTTGTGAGGTCGAAATTATACACTGTACTGCAAATGTGAAATAATGTGAAATGATTTTCGGAATAGTACATAAAAACTAAAAAAGTACGAAACATTTCTTTAATAAAGAATGAAAATACGGATCACAGAATAAATGTCACTGTCACTAAAAGCCTGGGGTCTGAATATATGCTTTTGAAATTTGATACCTTTTTTTCACCCTTTGGACCCGCCTCTGCCTATAGACTCCGGAAGGTATATCTGACCATCCGGTCCATCTGAAATAAAAATCTCACGACCTTCGCCGATTTTTGCAATGAAGATCTGTTTAATATTCCAATGTCAACTGTCTATTATTCCACGATACTCACCCAAGGTCAATGGTCGTTATGAAATGACCTTTTACTTTGCTTTGTTTTCCGCAATATATCATGGGATCAATTTAATGAATGAAAATGTCGAAATGAAATGTCAAATGACACTCGAATATTGATATTTCCTCAATTAACCGCGTGGGAAGTTGATAAAACAGAAAATTCTCAATAATGAAATGCTATACTGGGTGATCCATACTTTTACACATTGAATTTGAGATATGACAGTTGACACTCTGTCTTTGCAAGTAGCTCTGTGGTAAGAATGCGTCAATTTTTTGACACAGACGACAAAGAAAAATACAGATTGAGATTATTATTCATTTGGTGGTAGTGTAATGTCTGCATTATCAAATTTCCTTAGTATGATTTGATGCAATTTTACACATATCAAGCGGGACCTTTTTTAGGTTATGGACATATAGCTCCAAAAACGACATGGGGCAAAGTGGTAACCATATTCTACGCCATCCTTGGCATCCCTTTGATGCTTCTCTGTCTGTCAAATATCGGAGACATCATGGCGACTTCCTTCAGATTCATCTACTGGCGTGTGTGCTGTTACGTGTGTACTAAGAAACCAAAGAAGATGAAGAGAACCAAGTCTGTTAGAAGTGCTGTTAGATCTGAGTAAGCAACATGTGTATCTCGGAAAAATTTCACGAATTGAGAAGATTCATTATTCAGAGGATGTTTTCTGTGCCTCACTATCTCGTCACTTTAAATTCAGGGACCGAAAATGATTGAGGACAATTCAAATTTCGGAATTAGGATTTTTTTGCGTCATTAAATCTAGTCTGTCATTTAGAAACCACCATTAATTTTCTGTAATGACTTGGATAGTCATTAAAATCACAAAAACCTGCCAAATTTCAAAATGTAGGCTAGCTTAGAATTAATGAGACCAAAACTAAACCTTGGAACACAATTTTAACTCGGTGACTTAATTGATTTCCTCTGTTTTCTCAGATTTAGTCGATCAAGAAATGCCTCGGTGAGAAGATCTGTCAGAACGTCAACGAAATCCACAGACAGCGGTCTCGCGTTCTCAGATATTGGACCAGCTTCGCATTCTGATACCGAATTGAGGTTCGATATAAAAAATAACTGTTTTACCTCTCCATATTTTCACGTAGCTCATCATTGAATATTCAGTTTAGTACGTGATACGTCCAGTACAGGTCTCTGGATGACAGTTTGGATGTCAAGGTCACGTCAATTTTCTTTATAAGATTGTTTGAACGTCTATTAATGTACACTCAGTATATGTTCAATCAACGTTTGTTGGCCTTCAATCCTGAAAAGGACGTAGAATGGACATTCAATGGATATCTTATTTTATGTGAATTGACGATTAACGAATGCATTGACCAAAAACATTACTGAATTTTTTATATTATAAGTTTGCCACAATTTCTTTGTTTCCATCATTTATAATGGAAAATACATGTTTGAATTATTGGATAACAATTGAATACTCTTCAATTCAACGAAGATTCATCCATTTTGACCTCTCTTGTGGATATTTGCATAGAATATATTCCATTTTCGAGGTGACATGGAAGAAGAAAAACCTCTTGATGAATTGCGTGTTTTATTCATGATTGACCCATGATAACAACGATTAGAAGCATCCATTTTGGATTCAGGTACGACGAAAATCCCCATAGAACTGTCAGTGTGTCCCGGACACGCTACAACAAATTCCAGAAGATTCCAGGACACGTAGTCCCCCGGAAAATAAGCCAGAATTCGTACCAGTCCAATCACTCTACCCCAAACCACATATCCCACCAAAGAGGGTATTCTCTGGATAGAAAACGACAGCCGAGAGAAGTCGAGGTAGAGTTAGACCCAATGGGGTTGGACAAATCGGCCATTTTGTGCAACAAGTACGTCGTCGGACGCAATGAAGGTTTTTCAGGGAAGATACCAGGTAAAGGTAAAAATCCCCCTTCTGATTCTCTACCATGTTGTAATTAACCAATTTATTCCTAATGGTGTGTCGTAACTCGCTTCCCCGCTTCTAGATTGAAAATAACCTTGACTTTGAGCTTGTCCACCTATTCCATAGGTCTGAATTCGAGGCAAAGCGAGGTACAAAACAGAGCTAGCTCGGTGCCTGCTCAAAGAAGAGGTAGAAGTGTGACGAGGACCTCGAATTATTTAGAGCCTCCCAGAATTTCGTCTCCGGAGGAGGAGGAAGAAGAAGAGCTGGAGATCCGGGGCATCCGTAGAGGAAAGTCGCCAATGAGGAGACAAAAACTACCAAATCGTGAGTAGATTGAGGTGATTTTATTCCTGGAATATGACGAGAATGATCTTGAAGAAGCTTCCTGGGAATTTCCAGATGTTCTACGATGATTCTCAGGATTTTCCTCTCGATTTTTGTCGATAATGAACGTTCAGAAGCAAATGAGAGATGAAGAAGAATGTCAATGTGCCTCTTGAACTGTTTTCTCTTGTAGGCCAGAGTCCCAGCCCAAGAATGATGACCCCTCTGGGCTACGCCCACAAGAGCAAATACCTCGACGACTCAGACTCCGACCAAGACTACGACTACTACGAAGACAGCTACGAACCAGGACGACCAAGAATCAAGCCAGTGCCAATATGGCTGTGCGTATGCCTCGTGGTCGGGTACATCCTAGCTGGAGCCTATCTCTTCGAGTCGTGGGAGAACTGGGAGTACCTGGACGCGGCTTACTTCTGCTTCATCACACTCACCACTATTGGGTTCGGGGACTTGGTGCCAGCTAAGGGGGTCAGTCAGGATGGGTACTACGCGACGATTAGTATCGCGTTGTGTTCGCTTTATTTGTTGTTCGGGATTTCGTTGCTGGCTATGAGCTTCAATTTGGTGCAGGAGGAGGTGATTTCTAATGTGAAGAGTGTGGCTAAGACTTTGGGGATTATCAAAAGTGACAGCGATGATGAGGACGAGTATGATTGAATGACAATTGGATGTGTAACACATGATTTTCGCGATTTTTTTTTAAAGGAAGTGCTACATAGAATGTTTTAAAGTTTTTTGGATATAATAAAGTATATTTTTAGCTATATTTTGTTTTTTTTTTCTGCAGAAATATCGGAAAATAACGCAGTCAGGGGGTTTTTGGTGGTTTTTGCGATTTTTTGGAATTTCCAACATGAAATATCTCGAAAACTATACTAGATATCGAAAAACGGATTTCACCACCGTTTTCAGCGCCTTTTAGACGTCTTATAGACGCCTTATAGACGAGCTTTCAGGCGATTTTATTTTCCGGAATTTTTCGAAAAATCGACGAAAGGGTACCCCCTTTGGATTTTTGGAAAAATTAAAAGTCGTTGTAGAGTCTTCAGTGTTCGTATGGAGGCTCCCAGAGCATCTATATAGACTCTCCATGGGTTTTTTCGTTAAAAATCGGGGGAATTTTGGGAGTTTTTGGTGGTTTTTGCGACTTTTTGGGTTTTTTTTTTTGGAATTTTCAACATGAAATATCTCGAAAACTATACTAGATATCGAAAAACGGATTTCACCACCGTTTTCAGCGCCTTTTAGACGTCTTATAGACGCCTTATAGACGAGTTTTCAGGCGATTTTATTTTCCGGAATTTTTCGAAAAATCGACGAAAGGGTACCCCCTTTGGATTTTTGAAAAAATTAAAAGTCGTTGTAGAGTCTTCAGTGTTCGTATGGAGGCTCCCAGAGCATCTATATGGACTCTTCATGGGTTTTTTCGTTGAGAATCAAGTGAATTTTGGCGGTTTTGGTGGTTTTTGCGATTTTTCCGTATTTTTTGGAATTTTCAACATGAAATATCTCGAAAACTATGCTAGATATTGAAAAACGGATTTCACCACCGTTTTCAGCGCCTCTTAGACACCTTATGGACGAAAGGGTACCCAAATCATTGTTGAAGCAGAAAACTAACTATTTGCTTGTCTGACAGCAACCTATTTGTTTTATCTTGATGAAATTATTCGAATTTATTCGTGACTTCAATACTTAAAATCGAGTTCATCGTGAAAACGGTAAGGTTTTTCGACTTTTTCCGAGAATACTTTTAAGTTCAAAAGATAATGTACATCAATACATGTGGGATCAAAAATGTTGATTTTCGAACGAACAAAAAAGTTGTGCGTATTTTTAAATAGTTGTAAGCGGGTAAGTGGCGTCCTCTAACGTTAACACTGGTGAAATATTCTTGTTTGCCGTCCTAAAAACCCCCAATGTACCAATTTTTGTATCGATATCATAAAAAATGTCGAAGCTATTAAGAAATTTGCAAATACAATTTTAACTTTGAACGCACTGTATTACCATATTACCAACCTTACCATATTAATGAAACACCCTGTAAAAAAACTCAGTTCCAATTCGAAGTCGATCGATCAATTTCTTTATAGTTACGATGTCAACAATTTCGAATAATATTATTTTAAGAAAAACGCGTTCAAAGTTTCGTTTTATACTTACGAGTGGTCGATCTTTAGAAAGCTGTGATTCAAAGAATATTTTTGAAAAAGTGTAAACTATCAAATTAACAACTCCAGGAGTTCTCAAAAAAAAAACACTGACACTTCATGAAAATTGAAACGTCGTCTGAGTTACATAAAGAACGTGATACGGCTGAGGAATCACTATTTTTTTTCGAAATAAATACAAAAAGTTTGAGGAAGAGTTAGGAGTTGTGAACCAAGACCTAAACTCGCCTAATTTTTCGAAACTCAGTACTTCTGTGATGTTTCAAAAACACTCCAAACAATTCCGAATATGGAACACGTCCCAGCCTCACCACGTGATCAATGCGTGCTACACCGATTACAGATGGTCTCCCCAACTAATTCTTTTGCATACCGTGTGGTAATTTCACAATGGCACCAAAGCACCAACTCCCTTAGGAATCCTAGATGTTTGGGAAAAATAAAGCGTCCGATATTGCTTCACAACGTCAGACCCATTTACCTCCACAATATTTCATCCCAATCATTAGTTCTGACGTTTTCCTTTGGAGTATGCGAATATTCAACGCTGGCTTCCTGAGCTGGCATCAACTTGGAAAAATCTTCCAACCTTCCGGATCCTCACAAAAATATCTATCGTCAACATCGACAGGACTGGAGATCGGAGTAAATCTGCTTTCCGAAGTTGGCTTTGGAAGAGTCGAGTCGACGACAAAAGAAAAACGCATTATAATAATAAATGAGCAGAAATGGAGAGACGGGACGGGATTGTTGGAAGAACGTTGGAGCAGATCAACAAATTCAACTTCAGAAGTGGATATTTTGTACGTGCATATGTGGACATTTCGCTCTGTATGCAGGCATACTATTAATTTTATATGTATGTGCTGAAAACGACTGGTTATTTGCTATAGCAGACACGAATATTTTTTCCTAAACAAATTGATACCATTGCTAACGTATTTTGGTCAAAAAAACACGTGAAGAAATTATTACTACTCGAGATCATCTATATTAAAGTTGGAATTTCATATTTTTGGCTAATTTCTTTGAAAACACGACACCTTGTATATTAGGAAAGCGTTTATCATGTATTCATCTTGAGGATACATTGAGAAAGCAGTATTCTTCAGTAATATTCAGTTTTGACAGTAAACGTCAAATGGATTTGCGTGCACGTTCAAAATATGGAAATAGTACCTTTTCAATGTTTATTTGAGAATGGAAGCATGGTAATCCAAAAAACCTGCAGCAAAAGGAACCAACTCCGATTTTGATGAATTTTTTACAGACGTTTTGGAATAGTAATAAAAACACTCAGATTGATATTGTACTTACGTGATTAGTAGGACAGATTTTGAATCGATTAAAACATCATTCATATGTCCTAAAATCATTTTCCACAAGAAATTTCATGATGGAAAGCTGTGAAAATGCCAATTTTCAAAATTCAATATTGTATATTTTCAACCCACTATGGCGTGCAATAATTGAAATGTCAAATGACCAGTTTATTGTCTCCATAACAAGCAACGTTGCCAAGTGAATGAAAAATCGTAGATTTGATTTATTTCAAAGTTCGAGATACAATCACTCAATGAATCTAAATAATTTGATGAACACAAACGTAGATCAATCAATTGTCCACATATATTGTACTTATATGTAGACTCAAGTTCTATGGTTTACCACTGAAAACAGAAATGCAACTTGGCAACGTTGCTTCCTTGTGACATGACAGATCTCATTTGACATACCAATCATTTTATATTGTTTTAAGTCGAGAATATACAAATATAAAAATAAAAACATGGAAATATCTTATTCTAAAGCTTCTCATCATGAAATTTCTTGTGAAATTTGATTCAAGGACATGTTAATTATGTTTTAGTGTAATAAACATTCTCTCAAATCATACCATGATCGATTTTCAGAAAATTAAAAAAACTATGCTAGAGGTTTTTCCGCAGGTGTTTATATTAGTGTTTCCTTTGCTGCAGGTTTACCGAAATTTTTTACTTCAAACTGGAATATCTCGAAAAGTATTAATAAATGAGAAATATCAGGTAATATCAGGCACTATGCTGAATTATGGTTCCACATCAGATGATTGACTGGAAAACTGAAAACCATCATCAACCCTGAATGAACAGATTTCCATGAAAACCATAAGCCGATAAATATTATTTGCCGAATCTCCAACTCGCATGGGGATTTGGGGATACGCGAACATGCTTTCTGGATCGGAAAAGGTTTATCACGTCCAGAAGAAAACCTTCGGACACGTCGAATATCCCAAAGAAAACGTCAAAAATAATGATCGAGATGAAATATTATGGACATAAATATGAAACGGGGGGGATAGCTTGTTGCTTGCCAATGCAATATTCTTCATGGAAACAGTCCATTATTTTCGGGATGAAGGCTACACAATTGCCAGAAAAGATTAAATAGGCCAATAAAATGGAATTCTCGTTTGGGCACTAATGAATGGGGAGTTTGGGAAATTATCTATTAGATTTAATTAAATAGCTTTCTTCAATGGGTCTGAACGAAAAACATTTCTTTCAGGATGTTATTCAGGTGGTTTTTCCAGTAAACAATCATGGATCCACACCCACACAGTAATTTCGACAGTTTCTTATTTGTCAAGGATTTAACACTGCAGAATTCAGGATTGATGAATGGGAGTTTGGGAAATTATCTATTAGATTTAATTGAATGATTTTCTTTAATAGTTCTGAACGAAAAACATTTCTTTCAGGATGTTATTCAGGTGGTTTTTCCAGTAAACAATCATGGATTCACACCTACACAGTGATTTCGACAGTTTCTTATTTGTCAAGGATTTAACACTGCAGAATTCAGGATTGATGAATGGGAGTTTGGGAAATTATCTATTAGATTTAATTGAATGATTTTCTTTAATAGTTCTGAACGAAAAACATTCCTTTCAGGATGTTATTCAGGTGGTTTTTCCAGTAAACAATCATGGATTCACACCTACACAGTGATTTCGACAGTTTCTTATTTGTCAAGGATTTAACACTGCAGAATTCAGGATTGATGAATGGGAGTTTGGGAAATTATCTATTAGATTTAATTGAATGATTTTCTATAATAGTTCTGAACGAAAAACATTCCTTTCAGGATGTTATTCAGGTGGTTTTTCCAGTAAACAATCATGGATTCACACCTACACAGTGATTTCGACAGTTTCTTATTTGTCAAGGATTTAACACTGCAGAATTCAGGATTGATGAATGGGAGTTTGGGAAATTATCTATTAGATTTAATTGAATGATTTTCTATAATAGTTCTGAACGAAAAACATTTGTTTCAGGGTGTTATTCAGGTGATTTTTTCAGTAAACAATCATGGATCCACACCCACACAGTAATTTCGACAGTTTCTTATTTGTCAAAGATTTTACATAGCAGAATTCAGAATCAATAATATTTTATATTATAAGATGCCATCTTGCACAAAAAAGGCAGAAGAACACTTCACTTAAATCCAATGATTCAAACTAGCAAATTGAGCATTCAGTATTAAAATCAATAGACCCTGTTATTTATTTTTATGACGTCACTACTGCTTGGATTATGACGCTTCTATCATCAATTTCAAATGGCAATACGCTACTTTGATAACAACAGAACTTTTTTTGTCTGTGTTTATTTTGTTTTTTCTTTTCGAATGAGCAGATTTTGAATAATAAGATGGATTTAATCTTGAGACTGAGCATTCTTCCTCAAGAATTCATTTCAACCATCAGGTAAACATTTTAAATGACAAGTGAGGTTGACAATAATTGTGGCGTAGTGCGCATGTTTTTCACAAGATTTCCTGACAAATCTGCCAACTGTTCTGACTAGTCGATAACGTGTTTGAAATACACTGGAATGCCAAACTGTTTGTCTTGAGAATGAGTGATTTTTAAATAAAAACTCTCACTTCGGAATGATCCGATATCCAGAAAACAAGATAACAATGTTTTTTCCCAAAGTACTCCTCGCAAAAAATATATTTTTGATGAAACCATGACATCGAATTACTTTGTGAGATAAATTGTTGTGAAGAGATTAAAAAACGTTAAAATTAAAGATATTGCTCATGAGAAAAACCCAAGTTGAAAGGCGTTTCTACGCCATCTTGGGAATCACTACAGAGACAATGCCATCTTCTAAAACTCCACGAAAAACTACCTGAATGAAGTCTCAGTTGAAAATATCTAGTACGATGAGTTTCTCCTCAAAAATCCATCCAAAGAATTAGAAAGATCAGTACAAGAAGCTGCACCAAAGCTGAATTATTCTACCTCGCATATGCCGTGAGATCATCTACTCCATCTTGACCATTTTTCTTACCCCGGGATCAACACAATGATACCATCAGATGCTGCTGGACTTTGAGGAAAACGCTTATCGTCGTGTTGGATCCCTGAGAAGGGTCTAATCACCATAATTTCTGAGAAGTAGAATGTCCGTCGGGGATAGATTCACTTTTGTTTCATGATGGGGAGTTTCAAACATCTACATTCGCTTGTGTTTTGTTAACACGAACAGTTTGCTTTGAATTATCATCGCCTGTTATTCGTGAAGGTTGGATCGTAATGAAAGGTAGAAGTTTCGTGTTCATTATGTGTTTATTATGTTCATAGGAATATATTAGAATATTGAATTATTATTTTCAAGAAGATTCCAGATTGCTACAAAGCTCAGCTCAGAACTTTCAATGCCCCAAACTTCATTATTTTGTATACAGGGTGGGGCACCTCATATGATACGGTCTCTGTAAACCAATATTCATTGAGGCTGCAAGAGGAAATTATTATATTATATAAGTATACAGAGTGGCTCAAAAAAGTATTACATATCAAAGTTGTGTTTTTTTTTATGGAACACCCTGTATTTTGTTACATTTTTGGAAAGTTCATGGAGAAATAATACGATTTCGTAGAAGGTACCATGTACTTAACTATAACCGTTTTCGAGTTATTGTTTTGTTTTTGAAAATGCAGGGTACAATTGGAGACTGAATAACATCGAAATGTATAGAAACCATCCCTTCCAATTCTGACCAAGTATTAAAGAGGTTTCAGGCTATTGATTCCGATAGAACCCGTTTCCCAATATTATACAGGACGTTCAAAATTCATTGTCACTTTTTCATAATTTCGAACAAAGATAACTTTGTTATTTTGAATAGAACACCCTGTATTTTTTCGATCTGAACAATACAAAATTCAATTATCTTTCATTTTGTATTAGGGTTCCCTACACCTAGCTTGAATAATTTTCGAGATATCGGCATTTTCAATTAATATTTATCATTTCAATGCATTCTTTGAATCAAGAGAGCTTTGAAACGACATTCATTTGATTTGCTCACAAAATTTTCATTGACAGTTATTATACTCCACTTCATCTAACTCAATGAGTATACAAATGATGAAAAGAAGAAATTTCCGAAATATTCAATGGTTTGACAGTGTCGTATGGATATGCTGCTTTCTAATATTTAATTATGTTATACAGCGTGATGGCGATTGTTCTTGACATGTCTTGCATTAAAAACAATAGTCATAGTTGTGTAGAATTTTCAATTCAGATATTGCCCATTCCGAATGAATCACCCTGTATATAAGTCATTAGTATTTTGAGATCACCAGGTTTTTTCATGTTTGGGAACACAGACTAGCCATTGGCTACTAATACTAATACGAAAAAAAATATCGGTCATTTTAAGATGCTGGAAACTGGAGTTTAAATCTCTAACTTCGAACCACACTGTATATTGAATGAGTTACAATACTCCATAGAGTTCTGTTGTAGAAAATTGCGTAGTTCGAAATAGTGACGTATTGTCAGAAACCAATACAAATTTATTTCGACTGCGGAGTTCAATTTTGTAGGCACATAAAATCGGCTCGAAACTTTTCTCGAATCGTAATAACTCCATTCATTATAAGGAAAACTCACATATATTGCATAAAATATGAAAATATTCCCAATATCACGATCCCCTGATACAAGTTTGATTATATGGTTACAAGTTTAATACCTAATATAACTTTCGTGCACCCATAATATCTCATTTCTTGAGGTTCTTTCATGAGTTTATTGACAGTTTGGCAACTTCACAAGATGAGTTTTATTGGAGTTGGTTATTTGGATACGTTCATCTGTTTGTACACTGGAATCAGTGGAATATTGCATCATTTTTACTCTCAAATGTTTCGATTCAGAATCATACACCAAATGGGAATACTCACTGAATCCAAGATTCGATCAAAATGGATAGGAGCCGGTTCAAACAAAACAAACAACGATAACGAGTTTGATTCTTCTGGATTATCAAAATTAACGATGTTTGATTATTTTTAGAACTGTATTTATCATCTCAGTGTCATGAATTGGTTGAGAACTAGAGGGGAATCAATTGTGCATCAAATCATACTGAACACATTTCATTCTGCATCACCACAACTCCGAGTATAAAAATGTAATTAATGAGCATAGAGAATAGGTCTTTATTTCGAAAAAAAAAATGCATTGACCACTGTATAACAACGAAAAAATTCACGAACGTACTTTCCGATTCCTTTTGACTGATACATACTGTATGCCAGAATATCAGCTGCACATTTGCATTAAATCTTGGGATAGAAAATATGCTGGTCATCCTACCTCACAATCGCAAGTACGAGTTCAGTCAAAGGTATTTTCCATTTCGGACCATCCATCATAGAAACATTTCGCAACATCATGCAACCCTCTTAGCTGAAGCCATTGGTGTAGGGAACAGAAGGAATAATGCATGAACACAAGTGCAAAATTGGACTGGAGTATGAAGATTCTATTGTTTTATAAGACGTGATCTTATAGTGCATTATTTTTCAATGCCCTGTACAAATGGAGAGGAGATGACGGATCTTAAGAGGAAAGAAAGGCTTTATCAGAAGCATTAGGATCTTTTGGGAAGAGATTGTCACTTAGCGTCATCTGTCAACTGTCTCAGCTTCTGGAGACACCACAAGCTTCAACTCCAACTTTGATATTGATGATATTCTGACTGTTAGTACATTATTCTTTTCCCCATTTGCTTCTTTTGTGATCACTTGGTGTGTTATGATCACTTACATGATTATTATCAACGTGTATCCAAACAAAGAAGAAGAAGAGTTCCAAATCCAAAACCCCTGCAACTACTTCTGGCATCATCTCCATCGAAATAAAATTATTGAACCATTGGGATCCAGTCCAGTGCCCAATCTTGCTGCCCGCCTATGGTGGCTCCATCTCTACCTCGGCAACTCCAAGCCGGAATATAAATCCACCTGATTTGACTAAAGCATTCCGGTCTCATGGTGTCCTTTTCTGATGGGACATCAGCATCCACTTTCCGTGTGTGAGATTATCGAGAAAAGGAGAATTCAATAAGCCGGCCAAGCAGGAGAATATCCTCGAATTGGATTTGCAGGACACGGAAGCTTTCATAGGGTGATCACAGATTTTTTTTATATAAAACTTTTCACGAAAGGAGACATCCTGTAATGTTCAGAGAACATCGTGAGAAGCAAGGGAAAGGAGGTAGGAATTGGTGTTCTTTTTGAATTTCTGAAGGTCATATGCCTCGGGGAATACCTCCCTGGTCCAGGGTATTGCTGATAGTTATACCAAGCATCGAGATGGATGACTTCAAAGGTATGGTCAAATATTGGGAATGATGCCCAATATTTGGGAACATGTGATTATGTCCGGTTTTTTTTGGGAAAGTTGTTGATGATGGTTCCTTTTTTTGTTCGATGTACCAAGCTTCAAGAATCCTTGACATCAAAACTTGGTATGACTTGAAGTCTTGTAATGAGGTTATTTTAAAATGGCACAACTTAGGTTAGGTTTCCTCAGAAGTAAACAACCACTTATTATGGTAGGTACTTTGATCTCAACTTTGGTTTGTATTGAAAGTTTTGGAATATTGCAATATTTTGATGTTTTGAATGAAAATTGATTGAACAGTGAAACAATAATTTGTCTATTCTATTAAAACCAACAAGTTTCAGATGGCTTCACATTGTTCCAATTCTGAATACCACTTTATGTTTGCCGATAATTTTTATGATTTTGATTGATTCAACCACTCGAACTCAATTTCTGGGAGTGTATTCAAGCACGTGGTGGAATTCTCCAGATGAGTTTTGTAAATATAGATCTGGTTCAATAATTTCACATCCATCCATCACTTGAGTGACTCAAGTTTGATCCTGCTGTGGCACTTAAAGTTCCATCAACATTTCCGCTGAGTATCCATAATAAAATATAACAATAATTCGTGGAGAATCGAACCACTCGTCCAACACACAACAAAATTGATCCCACCAAAGTCTGGACTTATTTATAACTCACAATTCTCGATTTGATTCGATCTATTTTGAACTGGCAGTCTTGCTAGAACGGTTCCTTTGCTTCTTTCCGCAAAAATATAAAATTAATTATCGTGGCTGTAATTAGCGAGGGAGGGTTATTTTCGTCACATACAGGACGATGAGGTGCTCGTGACTCTACATTTCGTCATCGTATGCTTGGAATTGGAATTTACTCAGCTGTGGGCAATTTTGGTGAGTCTTTTTTTGTGCCAGAATAATGTATTTTTTATTGTAACAATACGAAATGTTCGAATTCAAATGAATAAAAGAAATGAAATATGTCATAGGAATATCTTGAATATCCTGTTGCATTTTGGGAAAAGGTGAATGAAACTGACTGCAAGATGATTTTTGATATACGATATATCTTTCAAGATATCTCCAATTTATGCATGAAGACATTTGATTGTTGATGATAATAATAAAATTATAATATATATGAAAAATCACCGGAAAAATTATATGTAACAGTTCTATTGCTATTGTGTATTTGAATTCTGTTTCGATCAAAATTAAAAAAAACGTCTCATATAAGAGGAGGACATCTGCTCTCACAGAATTGAATTTTGTTCAACATATTTATTAACCAGCAGAATATTCGATATTTGTCTTATTAAAATCCAGGAATTTGATTTGATATTAAAATATGATTCATAGATCAAATAATCGAAAGAAGGGGGGCAGGTAAATGATCTGCTACTTCACTCGATATATTTTTGGGATCAGGGATAAATCTTCTCTCTCTAAAAAAAAGAATTCAATAATATTTCGCTGAAATATACTTGGTGAGGGTACGAATAAATTCTATTTATATGAACCGCACTGTATCTCAGCTCCCCTGCAATAAGAGTAAGTGATTCTTGTGATACTGATATTATTATGTTGATGTTATGGTCGATCTGAACCCACAAAGTTGTTTATATATTCCTGGCTATTCTCCAGAATTTTTATTTATCGCAAGGATCTGTTGCAATCTTTGATGAATTATTCGTTAAAGCCGTTGTCTAACCTGATACTACTTGACAGTTATTTTGAAGATGAAATTGATATGCAGTGTGAAAAAGTCGAAGTCGAAATGGGTCCTTTTGGAACGAAGCTGGTTCTTCTTCAACTATTTGGAGTCGTGATATTGGGTAGAGTCGATTTTTCGATAGTGTCAACCATTAGGTTTAGTTTGCAATAGTTCAAAATGTTTGACGTTTTCATCCAAATATTTTGTTCATGTTATTGTGTTCAGATTTCAATGTTCATGATCCTAAAATAAAGAAAAATAAACAAATCAAGCTTAATTGAATAATTGACTGAAAACAATTCGAGATGAAACTACGAACAATGACATACAGGGTGATTCACGACTGAGACCATTCCATATCTGGTATTGAAAAATTCCTTGCTGCGTTTTTGACGGAGATACAGGATGATATTTGAAAATATGTGATTTATTTTACGTTGAATATCTCTAAAAGTGAGAAACTCATGAAACATATGGAATTTGGTAGACTGAGTATGTTCCCTGAGCTCAATAAAATATCTTTTTACAAGATCAATGAAAATGTAAAAACAAAAAAATAAATACGGCCTAGAATTTCAATAGTTCATCTCGAGTAATATGAACTTTCCTTATGATTTTTATAGATATGGAATGGTCTCAGTGTACAATTCGTCGTGAATCACCCTGTATTCGTAAAGGATTCGTGAAGATCTTGACTATCAGTGGACAAATTCATATGTGATTACCTTGCTATTTTCAATGCGATGCATACTCTACGCTAATGGTATCGTTATGGAACTCAACTTGCATGGAGTGTTCAATAAATTCCCATTTTCTTAGCCTCAAGTTTTCTCTAGAGGCATGTCGAAGACGTTCATGAGATTGCTGACATTTTTCTGGATTCGAAATAGGGCCTGGAAGATATTTAATGGAGAAAGATTATTGGGTTGTGGTATTATGGAAAAGTATTGTGTTTTCTGGGATATAAAATATCGTTGTAGTTCCTAAGACGTCAAAACAACTCATTTTCGAACGTTTTGGGTGTTTTTGGAATTATATTCGATGATAGAAAACGACGAATTTCTTTAAAACTATACTAGATATCGAAAAATTGAGCTTAGCGCCTCTTAGACACCTTGTATATCTTTAATAGATAGACTATATCATTCATTTGATAGTGTTACAAATAATTTAATCATATTTAATTCCGACGATATATTTTTTTCTACTTTTTGGAAATGAAAAGTGAGTCCCTCAACCTCAGTTTCCTTGGCAATGTCATCAAATCAGTTCGTATTTCAAATGTTTCACTACATAATGTCACCATGCGATATATGAACGATTGAAAACTCTTTTGGAATCATCATAAATCATCAAATGTAGGTAAACAAAACTTCAGAATGGAAGCAAGAGGATAATCTAGGATAAAGAATGAGAACGAAATGAAATAAATTATTTAGTACTAGAGAGAATGAGTCGAATATAATCCTCCTCAACACTTCAGAATGAAATTGATTGACGAAATAATAGTCTGGATTGATTAGGGTGATGAGTATTCTGTTCATGTTGAGGATAAAAAAAGAAGAGAAATATAATGTTGTTGCGATAAGATGTAGTGAAATGCACCTTACATTTTTTCACTATATGTTGAACTACTGCACGTCATAAATCCAATCAGACATAAACTTCCACCTCATGACGGCTTTCTTATTGTTTCCCATTTCCGCTTTCCAATTTCTCGAGGAAACAGGGAAATCAAACGTCTGAATTATTTTTCACAACGGAAATATTCCATTTTTCTCCGACTTCAATAGATGTTTCTCGCTTCGTCCACTTATTCATAATAGAAAATTGACACTTTTGTTTGTAACAGACGTCTTAGACAGAATATTGAAATTCCAGTCGGTAGAAAGAGGTGAAGCCTTCTTTACATAGCCATCGAGATATTCGAGTTACAAAAGAACGTGGAGTTACTAGGAATTGAATAAGGTAGCAAAGGGAATAGGAAAGAAAAATCGGGAAATATCTTGGAACATTCACTACAGCACAGTCAAAACATTCATTTATCGAAATAGTATTTCTGTTAGAGTCATACAGAATTCCTCATAATAGACTATTTATTTTTGTATTGTAACGAATTATACAGGGTGAAATATTTCCACCGTTGATAACCTCGTTATAAGACAGTTTCAATTTGTTACTTTCCATTTCCAAACAGTTTTCAAGACACATACGTGGACATATTTCCAAGTTACGAGGTGTTATCATTACCATAAAAACTAGAATTATATCAGATATGAAAAAAAACGAGCTCAGTGCTGTATTCGAACTGTATTTTCGAAAAATCCGTTGTAGATTCTTCAATAAGCTTCCGAAGTATGTCTAGACGTTCTAGAGTGATTTTTATCCCAGAAAAGATGATAGAAAATGACGAATATCTCGAAAACTACAATAGATATCGAGAGACTGAGCTCAGTATTATATTCAGCGCCTCTTAGACACCCTGCAAAAGAGTTTTGGGCGAATCGATTCTTTGAAATTTTGCTCGAAATTGAACAAAGATTTTCGAAGCATGTCTAGACGTTCTATAGTAATTTTTCTCACAAAAAAAAAGATTTTTGGACTTTTCTGATACATTCGATGATAGAAAATGGTGAATATCTCGAAAACTACAATAGATATCGATGAATTGAGCTGTGTTATGTTCGGTGCCTTTTAAATGCCATGTAAAAGAGTTTTGAGGCAAATCACGTTCTCAAAATTTTGCCCCAAATTGAACAAATGTACAAAGCATCAGACAAAATCCTCACTCGAACAACGACCTGCGAAATTTACGTTCTAAACATTTGAAAAATTATTATTTCTAATCGAAATTCCACAACCACAATTTCCATTACATAACGAGTCATTACGACGAAAACAGTAAACATCTGGATACTAATTCAGTTATCTCGAAAAAAGTAGGCTATCGCTAGACTTTCAGTCAAATTACACATTGCTGTTACGTTCGGTTTCTCTGAGAGAATATTTTGGCAACATTATCAAAGCGACATTAAATTGAGATGAATTGAAAAATGTTTCGATATGCGTGATGATTCAAGATATTAGAAATTTCGTGATATTTCACAGTCGAACATATTATACATGAATAACTTTTTGAATTAGATCCTGACCACAATCTGTTCAGTTTTTGAATTGAACAGTATAATGTCTTATATGATATTGAAGGTAAATTCATGAAATGCATTAAGGTGTATTTTTTGGTGTTCAAGATTTTAAATTATTTTCACCAGTGGCGTTCGTACGACGTAGAATAATTCTTGAGGAGATTGAGATGCTGTTCAGATCCTCATTCATTTTTGGGGCAAGAAGCAGAGCTTGAGGACGAGATAAATATCACTTCCCCCACTGCAAATGTCAAAATCATCTGTTCGAATGATTAATCTCCATAGTTTCCCTTTCGAATATATCAATTCCTGCTCTGCCAACACGAACTATGTTGAAATATCCACTGATGACGTTGTGGATTAATTAATTAAAAACTCAAGCGACTTGCGCGTAAATCATTGGGCAACAATTTCTTGCCTTCCTGCATCATCCCCAGCCCGATATCCCCATTCGTAGAGTCGCATTATTGTTTCCCAATTTGTGGGGAGCACATTGCTATGTCGAGTTTGTATTCAGCGTCCGATCACAGGGCCGAAATGAAGCGACCAACGACCGCAGCATTCCTGCACACCCTTTCCTGACCCTAACAGAAGCGAATCCTGGCCTAATGAGGCATGTCGGTATACCAGGAATTCATAATATTGTAATGGGGAGGCGAAATTTGCCATGTTATCATCTAGGGGGTCCACCGCAATTGTTCTCGAGTTTTATGGCTGATCTGGACCCTTGGATCTCTCTTTGGATGGAGACGTTTTTGGTGTGATATACTCACAAACCTTCTTTTTTATCAGACAGTGTCTAAAGTTTGGGGAAAACAATGAGATTTGTTCTACCATATTAAAGACGAAATATGCAATTCAAAAACTCTGAGACTTTTCGAACAAAGAGGCTGATCCAGACCCATGGATCTCTCTTTGGATGGAGAAGTTTTTGGTGGGATTCACTCAATGTCTGAAGTTTGGGAAAACAATGAGATTTGTTCTACCATATTGCAGAAGAAAGATGCAATTCAAAAACTCTGAGACTTTCTGAACAAAGAGGATGATCCAGACCCTTAGATCTCTCTTTGGATGGAGAAGTTTTTGGTGGGATTCACTCATAAAGCTTTCTTTTCATCAGACAATGTCTAAAGTTTGGGAGAAACAATGAGATTTGTTCCACCATATTACAGAAGAAAGACTCAATTCAAAAACTCTGAGACTTTTCGAACAGAGAGGCTGATCTGGACCCTTGGATCTCTCTTTGAATGGAGAAGTTTTTGGTGGGATTCACTCATAAAGCTTTCTTTTCATCAGACAATGTCTAAAGTTTGGGAAAAACAATGAGATTTGTTCTACCATATTACAGAAGAAAAATGCAAATCAAAAGTTCTGAGACTTTTCGAACAAAAAGAAAGTATCAAACTTAGTAGAGCGAATTGATAAATAGATGAGGTTCCATCAATTCTGTCTCGAGTATAAATCATGATTCCAAAACGACATAAACAACATTCGAAAATGTGAATCGGTTGAAAGGAGAGGCCCACCTAGGTAACCAGACTTACCACCACTTGACTTTTCCCCGTTGGGTCACTCAAAGTTGGTTCATTATGTTTCACGAATCAATGAAAATGATAGCCAGTATATTTTTCCATGCTCTGTGAACGGCTAACTTGTTGAACAGTGAAAATCGTCAATAATGAATTTCGATGCCGATTTTTTTCGCACGATTTCCACGTCCGTATGCTTCATTTCCAGATATTGCTCCGGCAAAGTGGAAATATTGGGTCTGTCTATCAGGGGATTAATATTCCAGACAAACAATTGGGAATCGGGATAAGGAAAGTGGCGAGAGGGACCTGTGAAATCCACTCTGGGTATAACTGATGTTGCTTTAGGGAACTGAAATGGATGAATACCAAATACAATGTGATGCATTGATTACTGCCACTAGTTGCACTTGTTTTGGAAAAAATATCTCGCTCCAATTCCAGACTTTTATAAATAAGTTGATGATATATAATGAGCTATGAGTTTTTCTCCTCATGCATCTTCCAAAACAACTTCAAAACCGCATGAAAAGAAGAAACTCTCAACGCCACTGGCTCAACTACGAATATTTCGAGTTCCTTGAAGTTCATATTTCTAAAAGGAACTCGAGTAAGAGGAAAACACATTGGAAGACAATGGCAGCATTGCGGTAATTTTAAGAATTCCTTGGGAATTTAAAACGTGAATAATCCCAAAACATTAATTCGTCTCTGAAAGGGAAGTTCTGAGTTGACGACAAACTATTGTGGACTCGAAAAACATTTGAAGAACGTAGACTCGTTAGGAAATAACGTCCAGAAAATTTCGGAGTATAATCGGAGAGGAAATCGAGTAAATGGTAACAAAATTATGGAAATATTTAAGGTTAGGTTAGGTTAGGGTAAGATTAGGTTAGGCTAGGTAAGTTTAGTTTGGTTTAGGTTAGGTTAGATTGACGTTAGGTTAGATTGAGGTTAGGTTAGATCAGGTTAGATTAGGTTAGATCAGGTTAGATTAGGGCAAGATTAGGTTAGGTTAGATTGACGTTAGGTTAGATTGAGGTTAGGTTAGGTTAGATCAGGTTAGGTTAGGGTAAGATTAGGTTAGGTTAGGTCAGTTTAGGTTAGGTTTGATCATGTGATTGAATTACTATCGAACACTTAATGAAAAAAAAATCAACAAGAGAAGCATATGTTCGACCTCAGAATATAAAAATCATTAAGTAATATACTGGGTGTTTCATCAGCTATGACCCTAAACAGAAATTAGTGAAATTGATAAAAACCCCATATCTTGCTCATAAAATTTCTGAGATTCCCCATAAATGGTGTTTTCTGAACCAGCTCGATGATTTCCATGACCCAACCGAACACCCTGTTTATTCCTCTCCTGCCGCATTCGATTTGATGATATGTATGATCATTGAAGCGTGAATCTTCCTCAGGAATCACACCCACAGGAGTGACTTACTGTCGCAAGATTGGATTCCTTGATTACCAATCTTTTCTGAAGGGGAGTCTGCGAGAAAAAATCTGCGGAAGAATCCACTGACGACATGAATACCCCATGAATCGCAAATTGCTCATTGAATTATTCACGCGGAATAAATAATTGCCACAAGATGATAACAATCCTGGTGGAGATTCGAAAAAGCAACGCAACCTTTTTGGATAGTCTCATAAAAAATTCAAAACAGTTTTACAGAGCTGGTTCGTCGTGCAAAACAAGATTTCGTGATCAGAGTTGAATAATTTATCGCACTCGCACTCGAATAAACACGTTCCATGATAGGATGGAAATTTCTGGAGAAAATATGGTTGTATGAACTCATTCCATTTATGAAAGTAGCAGAAATAGCTCATGATATTCCATGTACAGGGTGAGGAAATCTTGATGTTTCTATAGGGTAGTATGTACATGTAGTATTTGTTGATTTCATCCACGGTAGGGGGCGCTGCAGGACGTATTTATTGAATATTATTATTTTGAGGCGATTTTATGTTTTATTTCAAAAATGATTATTCATATATAAGTTGTCATTTAGATACCTTATAACATACTCCTTTGTTTTTATCTTTTGATTTTAGCCACACATTCACTACTAGGAAAACTGCAAATGGTTCAATTCATATCAATATAAGTCACTGAATATATCTTTGAACAATGACTATTCACAATTTGATCATCATTTTCGAGAAATTGAAGGAAAATATCACCAGATGTGGATCATTCAAGAAGTTCTTCATACTTCTACATTTTTCTATGTTGGGACGAATGTAAAGGATGGTTGAAATGACTAGAAGGCTCGTTATGTATACAGGATTTTTTTTTTGAATAAATTCATTACAAATTCATTACTTACACTACTAAATGGACTCTTGAGTCTGCTGGATGTGAATATATTGAATGAATAGATAAATAAATAAATGAATAAATGAATGAATGAATAAATGAATAAATGAATAAATGAATAAATGAATAAATGAATAAATGAATAAATGAATAAATGAATAAATGAATAAATGAATAAATGAATAAATGAATAAATGAATAAATGAATGAATGAATAAATGAATAAATGAATAAATGAATAAATGAATGAATGAATAAATGAATAAATGAATAAATGAATAAATGAATAAATGAATGAATGAATAAATGAATAAATGAATAAATGAATAAATGAATAAATGAATAAATGAATAAATGAATAAATGAATAAATGAATAAATGAATAAATGAATAAATGAATAAATGAATAAATGAATAAATGAATAAATGGATGGATGAATGAATAAATAAATGAATGAATAAACGAATGAAGGAATAAATGAATAAATGAAAAAAACAATGAATGAATAAATAAATAAATAAATGAATACATGAATGAATGAATGAATAAATGAATAAATGAATAGATGAATGAATAAATGAATGAATGAATAAATTCAATAGTCTTTTCATCCATCCATCCTTTTGTAAAATGATGTCATGTAATGTACTTTCTAAAAGTATGTACTAAATTTTGATGAAGTAACTAACGAAAATATGACAAATAAATAATAAGAGCAACTTCCCTGTACAATTACCAACTACCCTGTTTTATGCTTGATGTAACATTCGCATCTATGAAACTGGCCCTCATCTGCTGATCCCGAACGCTTCGTTTGACATCATATACGCGAAAAAATTCAAAATATTCGGGATACAGGATACAAAATCCCTGAAATACAATCGAACTGTTTTGAATGTGCTCACCGGACGATAGGAAAAGGGTGAAACGCGGATCAGTTCTTTGTTACTGGAATTTTGAAAGGGATTCCGTTTTCGAATAAAGAGTGAGGCTATTCTATTTCATCCATATCCATGCAGTTAATACGAAATTACGATGTAGCTGCGTTGTAGGATATCTCCATCCGGGAAACTGATTCAGTTTCAGTTAGTGTGGAAAAAAATCTGTGTACAGTTTCGATGGGAAATAACCCGATCATTTGGATGGATTATGATTGATGCTTTCAGGAAACGCTGTCCCTGTCAGTCATAAATAATCATCCAGAACAGGATTTGATCACTTATTGGTTCCTCTATTTTACGAACGAATCGTTTTACACTCCTAGATAATAATCACTAGATTGCAATACACAGGGAGATACAAATTTTCGAAAACAATTATATTTTTGATTCAAACCCAAAAACCTACTTTGAAAATCCCAAATAGCGCATTAATACAGTTGGCATTACTTCACACCGATGCCAAACTGTGTTTCAATATTTTCTTTGTGATATTTTTTCGAGCTGCTTTTTTATTTTTTCCTAAAAGCTTGTGTGAAGAGGCATTCAATTTTGCAAATTATTAATTATATCACATGTCATTGCTTAGACCTCAACTTGAATATAAATACAGCAACAGCGCATTCGTTGACTTTATTTCGAGATCATTGCAAAATAAAATCCTGTACCCAATATTATTATAGTTTTAATAATTATTTTTAGATTTATTGCAAGTACATTAAAAATATTAATTAGTAATTAGGTACTAGTGAATTGAAATTCGAAATGATTTCTTAATGACAATCTAAAATAAACCTCGATAGGTTTCTGAAAATCCGAGAAATGTTACTGTAATAAATTGAAAGATCTGTGGAAATATTATTTCCCCTGATATCAAACAGAAATTGATAAATATATAATTATTCCAATAAATAATTCAAGTAGATGGAATAAACTTCCATTCGAATTTCAAATATTTATACGTATATATTTCAAGTAGGTGTTTATATAAATAGTAACGTCCCATTTTTAATTCAAAGATAGACATTGGAAGCATTATCAATCGATATAACACGTACCTCTATTTCGCATGGAATATAAAACTCTCAAGTCGATGTGATGGAAATCAATGGAAATGTTGTGTGAAAAACATAACGCATTTTCAAACCTTCAAACCCAAATTTTCTGCTTTTGGCAGGACGTGATTGAGATATCTGAAAATGCTGCTATTTCCAGCGATTCGATACTTTTGTCCATGAATTGGCTCGACATAAATTGAAACAGAATTGGTTGGTTAGGAAGAAACAAACATACATCCTGTTTCGTTAGGTTATGTGTCAATTGTCACTCGTGTCAACTGTCAATTGTGACAATTGTCAATTGTTTCAATTGTCAATTGTGACACTTGTCAAAACAAACGTATTTTTCAAAATCCTAATGACGAACGGTTTTGACAGATGCCAGATAATATTCGCAGACACTTGACATAGAACGCATTATTCCTGGCCACTCCAAATTCCGTGCCGAGAATCAAGATTGCCTTGCAATCATGGGCGAAGATAAAACGAGAGTGACCAAAAATGAGTTGTTCCCAGTTTAAGTGCAATCTTTAGGACCACATAAGAATTTTATTGTGCAATAAAATCTTTTCCTGGATTGTTTATGCTCGCGTTTCTCCTCAATCGATTACATGGCACGATTTGGGGGTTTTTTCGTACACCAGAAATTGGATTGCTCTACACGAATGTGTACAGAGAGGGACAATATGATTTCTATACTGGTCTTCCTCAACTGGTTTTAAGGCATTTTTTGTGTGGAAATAGGTGGTTTTTCGAATGATTATGCGAGTTTTTGGGTGTTTTTGGACTTTTTTGATATTTTCGATGATAGAAAATGACAGATATCTCGAAAACTATACTAGATATTGAAAAACTGAGCTCGGTTTCTTCTATGTTCATATACAGGGTGTTCCGCAAAGATCCCGTCAAACAGAGGGATTCCAGAAAGGTCCCCTTTAAAATATTTGGAGAATGTTTTTAGTAGATATTAATTATTATTTGAAATTATCTTTCAGCAATATCTTAGTGAAAAAATTAACCAAAAAGATGTTAAATTGTACCAATCATAAAGATAAAACTATTGAGAGGGAGAAAAATTCATTATTGAAAAAAATATCTCGAAAACGGTAAGACTTTTATGTTGGGAATTTTGTCATAACATCGTTTGATGTATGTTCTCCCTCTGGCTGGTATGGTCTTCGAGGGACACCCTGTATATGCCCTCAAGTCATGTCTAAGATGTACTTTAGTGATTGTTCTGTCGAAACAGATGCTTTTTAGAATGTTTTTGGGGGTTTTTGGACTTTTTTGATATGCTGGATGATGAAAAATTACGAATATCTCGAAAACTATACAAGATATCGCAAAACTGAGTACAGTGCAGTGTTCAGTAACTTTTAGATACTACATATACGAGAATTGAGGCAAATGGTTTTTTCGAAATTCTTCTCGAAATCGAACAAAGGTATTCAACAGATACAAGATCCAATCATACTGTCTGGAATCTTCAAAATCTTGACTACATAAAGCAAATTTCTCTGGTTTTCTCAGTATTTACCCAACTGAAATAAAATGGGCGATATGAGAAAGGACTAAAAATCTTTTATTCATAAAAATCGTACAAAACCACTCCTATTGTTTGAAAAGCAAGCAAAACGTCAAGAACTGTGAACGTTGTCAACTCGCAATACCTCTTTGCATGGCACACCAGCCACCATTTCCAGTATTATTACTCCGGCAGTCTCCTGTTGCTTGCATCTCAAAGAGCATTCGTTCTTGTACGTCCTCCCATCGGATCCACACACCGGCTTCAGAATTCTAGGACAAACGCAAATGCGAGGACGACTAGCGAGAATTTCTGGTAGAGGAATACAAACGGACACCAAGAAGACACAGAATATGGTGCACCTCATTTTACTGTTTCAATCAACATAAACAACAAACTGATGTAATCTTCTGGCGTCGTCTCGAGTTGAGCGTAACATGTTAAATATTCTCATGAGTATGTACAGGGTGGACAAATTTCGATGTTTGTAAAAGTTTGATTTATACAGGGTGTTTCGGAATTGCACTACAATATTGCAGGTACGTATTCTCTGGCACAAAATAAGGAAAAAAGTTCCTGTGACCGTGTGTCCGATCTCGATTATTAGCCGAGTTACAGGGTGTTCAAGGAATCATGGATTTGTCGTGCTCAATTTTGTATTCAAATGGAGGCCATTTTGAACAATTCCTCTAAACATTTGTTGATCACTTTCTCTTGCATTTAATTTCGATGCTTTGATTAATATGAAATATGAAAATAGTATGAACATTTCAGAGTACGTAATGAGCCAATTTACAAATCAATTAATTTCTGAGGAAACTGAACGGAATTCGACCAAAAGTCAAGAGGAGCAAAATTCAGGTGATAGGTTGAAGAACACAGAGAATATATTGAAATTCACCAGCGGCGTACGAGCAAGTTTTTCTTGAGGATTTCATGGATTAGGACCTTGGAAATTGCAACACCCTGTATGGTATTTGGAAAACATTCACTTCCATATTAAGCAGCACCTATTGCTTGATATTCATACAAAATTTGAACGCTCTATCTACAGTAGATCAAGCACAATAAAATAAATACCAATTTTTTTTAACTTTCAACACCCTGTAACTCTGCTAATAATCAAGATCGGACACACGTTCATGGGAACTTTTTTCCTTATTATATACCAGAGACTACGTACCTGAAATATCGCCGTGCAATTCTGAAACACCCTGTATATTTGATAGATCGAAAATATTATTCAAAACAAATTGAATGATAAACTTAACCTCACTTTAGATTCCGAACTATGTCGCTTGAATAAACAGACTAAATATCTCAAACACTTGCTTGTGAATTCTGTGTTTCAATAATCTAGAAGAGAATTACAGACCCACCCTGTACATTTAATTAAAGCTATGACGTTTTCATTAATCGTCAAGCCTCCATTCAATTCGAATGTTTATTCGTTCAGCAATTATTGTAATTGGATTACTCATCACTTGTCCTATATCTTGGGTTTACTGAGAAAACAAATGATGAAAATAATTGAATAGTCTGGATTGGGAAATTTTAGGAAGATTTCTGGATGGGAGGAAGCTTCCATATTTGCTGGTCGATTTTATTCTGCAAAATGAAACTGAAGGATGAAAATTAAATTGAGGTTTAGAAGAATGAAAAAACACGCTTGTGGGTAAAAATCGACAGGTTTCTTGTTCTTATACAAGCAATTGTTTTTTACTTCCAACTCCACTACTACCAACAGTGTTTTAGAAGTTTTTCGTGCAGTGACTTACGAAAAATGCACCGATTTATAAATCCCAAGTCACGGAGCGATAATTCCATTCGTAACTTTCCTTTCATCGTCTTCATTTCAACACCTATTTCATACATGGTTTGAGCTGTATATTTTGCCAATAGAATTTTAATCTATTTTTACAACCTCTCTCTGTTATTGCTGGACAAGAAAACACATCAATCAGCCCCACGAATCAATTCGAAATCGCCATTTCGTCTGTTAATGTTCATATCGAAAGCTCTCGTAAAAACACAACACTAATTGAAATAACCATAACTGCCAAGCATTTTTTATCCTGCGTATTCCAGCCGATTTTTGCCTGGAAGATAATAAGCCAGAACGTTCATGAATCCGTGGAGAATAATTCATGTTTCTGAGTTGGATTGTGAAGACTCGAGGGGCCTGAAATTGAGCTTGTTATTTATTGTTTGAATGAATCTCTGGATAGATAACGTCAGTGATTCGAAATAATCTGCTACTAGATATAATTCTGGTAGATCCAGGATATCTGGATATGGAGTTATTGAAATGGCGTTTCAGGACGTGTTTCAGATCTAAGAGATTCTGAACTAGCCTTTGTGAGATGGGCTGAAATTAATCCATGAGGTTTTTGGTTAGCCCTAACTGTCAAAAGTCACGTGTATGAATTTGACAGCTGTCACTGTCACAGGATTAGTTTGTGACATTTTGAGTGAAGCAACTTTTGTACTTTCTCGAATGAAAACAATATTGATTTGTACTTTTTGATAAAATGAAAATTGTAATCAACTCAAGCTCATCTTGAACCAACTATACTGAGTGTGATTTTCAGTTTTCCTTTTTCAAAATTAGAAGAATCTTTCGAATAATAAGTTTTTGGATGAAATTCTTGAAGCTCATTTAACAATGTGAAAGTGAAAAAAAAATGAATTCAACCGATGTTGTCAATTGATTACAAATCTGGTATATAGTAGGCGGTTCCTATATATGACGTTTTTTATTTGTTTGTCAGTGAATTGCACATTGAAATTGTTATTTATCGACTGTATGAGTGCATAAATGACCCATTCTGTGATTTTCAATTACATTGACCCAGATATTGGCTTTTGTTGATATACCTCTTCGATTAAATGTTGATATAGGATATTTCAGATTCTATTCTCTTCACGTAGATAGTATTAATAAATCAATATATTAATTAACCCTAGCTGTCCATAGTTGTTACAAATAAAGTTAGTATTAATGAGATAGTTTACACTGGAAAAACGTGTAATTACAATTTATGTTTTCAAGTTTAATTTATGTCAAGACAATATTATTTTTGTTGGGATACTGTTTATTTAATCACACACTGTTTGCATGTCGATATACAGGGTGTTCCATAAAGACATGCTAATATTTGAAGGGATTATTCTTTGACACATTTTGAGAAAAAAACTTCCTACAAACATGTCCTGAAATATAAGCATAATATATTAATTAATATTAATATAAGCATGTCTTTAAGGAACACCCTGTATACTCAAGCACCAAATATCACCAGCAAGTCACCAAAACATATTGGGGGGGGTTTTAATTTATTTAATTATTTTTCAGAAGTCATGCATTCCTAAAATTACTTCTCGATATTTATTTGAATTTAAATATGAATTTTTGCTGAAAAAAGTTGATGGAATACAAATTCTAATGCAGAAAATAGATATCACAAATTTCAATAAAATTTCCCATTATAAAATAGTTTCTGCTTGAAATAACTTTATTATTATTTTCGATGATTCCTTCAGTATTTTTCTTTCCACCTATGATTGAATGCCAGTCAAAATAATTCAATCACTATCGAATGTATCATAAGTTGCATCATGGATTTTTTTTCAGGTTCAAAAAAATGCATCCATCTTGGTGTACCCCCCAGTTGAGATGATGATAGTGAGAAGTGAATCCGAGCCAATGACTTGGCTGGACTGAAATATGGAAAGACGGAGATCTTCTAGAAGGCACAGGAGATACAAACGACCATGGCTGAAAAAATGCAGGGAATTTTTCAGGCAATTCGTCGCTTTCATGTTTAGCAACGTTGGAATCATCGGTTTAGTGGTGAGGAACTCAGATTTGAATTCATCTTGAGATTCTTATTCCACTTGGAAATATATTCGAGATTGATTACAAAAATTGAAGAACTCATACTGAAATTTTGGAGACTTTAATAGGATTATAGTTTTAAGTTTTGTGAAATGAAGGAATAATAATTGAATCACCTCTGCACAGGTGTCATTAATCATTTTCCAATATATTTTCTAGAAGAATTCGGTTCGATATTTTTTTTTGATATTAGCAACTTCTTTTCGTTGAGAGTTTTAGAATATTCAAATTATTAAAATGTGAAACTTGAAGATTAGAAAATTGTACTGAAGTTTATATTTCTGATTGTAATGGGAAGACCACTTAGTGATGAAATCCTTCCAAACACCACTCTTAATCGATGAAGAATGATATTGGTCAAGTGTATATTCAATATCAAGGATCAATATCAAAGCAAATAGACTCTACAACGTTTTGAAATCAGCATTTTCATTCAAAATTTAAAAACGACAGAAATAAGTGGGCGGTGCTATGAGCATATGACGTGATACGCCCAAAGTCTATCTTTGTCTGTTTCCGTATACCTTTTTCTCACACCATATGGAATGTTGTCAAGTTTACTTGTGGATGACTCCTTATTCCTATATTTTTTCCTAAAAAAGTATCGATAAGTGATAATTATATTATTTCTTGATAGATTGTGGAAAAAATATCATTTATATTGTATTCTTTTACATCTTTTATTCCGAGAATGAGTTGTGATGTTTTGGTGGGCAACACAGCAAGATTTACCATGGAACAATTATCTATGATTGGTCAGCTCAAGGTCGATGAGCTTGTAGGGTTAAGCACGTCACACTGCGTTACACCAATGAGAGCAACCTTTGAAAATGGCGCATGAAATTGTATATTTGAAATCAATTCCGTTTATTTTATTATTTTATTCATGATATAGACTGAATGAAAAATTGAAAAAATAATGAATGGTACTTTTTGGACATACAGAACACGATTATGCTGTTTTGAAAAATTAGTAGTCTCCCCCATTGTTTCATATGATTTTGTGAAAGCTTTCAACTGCTGGAATTCATTAATTTTTGAAAACTTTTCTTGGCACTGTATTGTTCATTTATCTGTATTTCATTTTTCTCAACTCCACCAGTTACTTTGTTTCACATTATTCGTCTATTTATTCATTATTATCTGTCTTTAGAAAGTACTTATTGAATCCATGCTCGTCAGTTATGTTTGTGCAGATTTTTTTTTAATTTGAGGCTTCATGGCATAAATTAGAATTCAGGAAGAAAATAACATTTATATTTCCTGAAACAACTGAGTTGACTTCGACAATTACTTTTGAACTTGACTACCTGCTGAGTCATCTCTGCATACAAATGGAAGTGACCAATCAGAGATTGAACTCCTTCATCAATTCCATTCAATTTTCCTTCCAAACCCATTTGAGTGTCAGTTTTCACCACATTCCACTTTGACAACGAACAATATTGGATATTATTACAGGTTGGATATACGATAGCAGGTTCATTTATATTCATGACTATTGAAGGGTCGCACATTCCAAAAATGAGACAGGAAGTGAGAAACAACAGAACTTTGTACGCTACCAAACTGTGGGAAATTACCATGAAGCTTAATTCACAGGTAAAGTGTGACATTACAGAAGAATAACGACAGGTCTAGCTGTCAGATGTCGAATAACAACAAGCTGACTTTTGTGTTTTTAATCGAAGATTTTCATGAAATGATCATTCTACCATATTGATTCAAGTGTCAACTAATTGAAACTTGCTCACCTCAACAAAGTTCCTACTATTATGTGTCATGGAACGTTTACTTGGTCAACGCCATATTTGTTTACCTTCTGCAGCGCCCCCACCGGTAATTGAAAACGTCAATTGTGCATCATGCAAATTGTCTTTGATGCCTGTTGATTGGTCAGAAAGCAAACGCCACTATTTTGACGATCAGACTTCAGTAATAATTACTGAGTTATTTGTTTTATTATAGGTGATGGATAAGCGAGAATATATGAGGCAGATTGCTGAAGAATTGTTAGAGTATCAACAAATCATAGTGAACTTCACCAGAAGAGGTTACGATGGCACAGATGACGATTACTCAGCTCAATGGAGTTTCGCCGGAGCCTTTCTATATTCTTTGACAGTTATTACAACTATCGGTGAGTATCTTCACTGTTAACGAATCCATCCTGGAGAATCCATCTCGAGAATAATTGGTCACGGAGATTTTCCGCTTCTGGATCGATAGTGCATAATTCAATTCGGAAAGCAACGATTGACGAACACCACTTAAAATTCCAATCAGTTTTTCTCCCAACCAATTTTCAACGTTCTGGTTCGGAAACCCTAGAAGTTTCAAGTGCTCGGAAATATTCTCGAGGCATTTCAACATCAAATTATTCGAGAACGTTAATATGAAGCCAGTAAAAATGTGCTGGGGCGGCGACCAGGGTATTTTTGAAGGGATCCAACAGACAAATTGATGATAATTTGGAGACGTGGAGCTGGGAAATTCCTCATTGAAGATGGAAGAGATCATTGAAGTGCAGAAGTGCTTGGAGAGTTTGATTTTGATGTCGAAATGGCTGAAGCAATGCATTACGCTACAAGTTTTCAATGCTAAGACATTCAATGTGACAAATGACAAACAACAACTGGATGAAATTGGATGATCAGGAACTGTTCAAACATTCCATTCATATTTCAAGCATTTTCTGCACCGAAATGAACCTCTCTCAAACTTCCAAGACCTCTCATTCTCCATTCATGCGTAGACCTACCCCCCATTTTCACTTCCCCAGCCGATAGCTCCCCTTGCACCATTTGGAGTAAATGAAATAAATCAAAGAAGCCTACGTGAAAGCGGCCTTTTGGAAAACCCCAACCGTTAGAGAATTAACTGACGAGAAGTAATTATTCACGCGTTTTGGTGTACGCTTGTTAAAAAATGAGGATTCATGCTGTTGAAAGACCTGTTACATGGCCGCTGTTCCGTGAAAGTGATGAGGGTTCAGTCAAAGTTTCATCAATGTGATTGAAGTATTCGTAGAGTTGAACATACTATCGTGGTTCTGTCATAGCAAAAAGTTTGTTTCAATATAGCATCCAATCTTGGTACTAGCTTTCAGTTGGCAGTAGTCTACTTTAACTAATTTTGCTCCTTCAATCTTTTTTAAAAGTGTTGTCTGTCAATTCTACTGGAAACTACAAAGAAAAGTTCTCAAAAATGCCCTGATCGAAGTGAACTTACAAACAATGAGTATAGTCTCATGTAGCAGTTTTTCCAACTCATTATTTGGAATCTGAAAATTCAATACGAATGAATGGAGTTGTCCAATATTGAACCTTGAACGTGACGTTCAACCTTTTTGACGTTTGAGGTTTGTGACTGTCAGCATTCTAGACATTTGACATTTTTGACGTTTGAGGTTTATGACTGTCAGTATTTAAGACGTTTGACGTTTTTGACGTTTGACGTTTTTGACGCAATCAACGGTATAACTCTTTGTTTCATACCAAATAAAGGTAAGAGTAGATAATCGAGTATTTATTGAAAATCAAATCAACTGATGTTGTTTATAATCATCCTCAACAAACCCATAGGTCTGAAAATAGTACGAATCATTGAGAGCATTGAACGAGGCGCAGTAATTATAAATAAGTGACTCAGTGGCAGCTTTGGCATTAGGAAACGCATTGTCGTTCTTCCTTGCCTCATCGACAAAAAAATTGGCGAAGTATTGAGCCACTTGAATACTATCCTCAGAATGAGAGATCCCTACTTCTTCCTTGAACTCGAAAACTGGCTTCTCAGGGTGGAATTGCACCCCGTAGAAAGGGTAGTCTTCGTGCTCGAACGACGAAATGAAAGTCAAGCCATTGCTGTCAATGTTCGTTGACAGCGTACGCCATTTCGATTGATCGAGGGACTCTCGAGTGAAGCACAGCTCGTGGTAGTTGAAAGTGACGTTTTCTGTAGCGAGAACCCCCAAGAGGTGCTCAGAGATGTTCTTGTACATCTGACTGCTCACGAAGTCTGTAAAAAATGAGGCATAACATGGGCTTGTGCACCAACCCAACCGAGCATACCTGGTTCAAACACCAGAGGAATGCTGACTTCGTCCAAAGAACAAGGCACTCTGAGGTCGATGCCGGTTTCTGCGAAAGGGAGTACCTCAAAGCCCAGACACGTGCCCCATAGAGGGTAGTATATGCCTTGGTCGTTTGTTTCGGCAGCTAGTCTGTATATCTCGCGGGCAGCTGCACCGTAGCCTCCGGGTGTGTCAAACGGAGCTCCTCCACCAGGAAATAGTACCCTGAGAATTGGGGAATGGTTATGATCGTTTTGAATCAATGCAATTCGCGTTCCGATGGAAAATTCTGTCTGTATTTTCGTATCCAGACTCAAAAGTAATTCACCATGATTTTCGAAATTCTGTGGACTTTTCCTTGCCAGTTTTTGGTCGAGATTGTGGAGCTTTCAATTGTTTTTTTTCACATGAAGCCTCATTTCTTATGTAATGTGTCGTGTTATCAAATACAAACAGGAAACTGTAAAATTTCGACAGAAAATATAAGACGAAAATAAGGACGAATTCCAGATTTGATTGTGGAAATTTCCAAACCAATCAATCGAACAGGTCAGTCTTCCATGTTCGAATAAAGGTCTCCAGAGATTTCCAGGCGATTTTTTGGACTTTTGGGACATTTTTGACATCATTTTCAGATGGAGCAAAACGGATTTCACTGTCGTTTTCAGCGCCTCCTAGTATAGGAGTTTTCAGGCGAATTTATTTTGTTGCTCAAAAGTGAAAGGTACCCACTTATGATTTTTTTTCGAATAAATTCAAAGCCGTCGTAAAGTCTTCAAAGTTCAAATGAAGGCATCCAGAGCATTGACATGGACTTTTCATTCAAATCAAGGGACTTTTGGGGATTTTTTAAAGAACAACTAAGAACTGAACCTTGTTGAGGCATGTCTTGATCTGACATTGAAAGATTTTTGGCACTCGTATCTCCATAGTAGACATATAAAAATATTCAGCTAAGGAAACCAATTCGATGACATACAACCAGAAAAAAGACATTCCTATATTCACTCACCCATTTGTATATTGGATAACTCTTCTGTAATAAGTTGTTGATTGATTGATCCTGAAAATTGCAAAAAAAACATCAAGGTTTAACTTCTTTGAATGATGTAGGTACATGATTTTTTTACCATTCTGTCTCGAGATAATGGAGAGATAAAATGTCAACGTCATGTTGTTGTTCTGGACACTACGCAAACAAAATCTATTGATATTAGCAAGTCAATATTTATAAAAAAATAATGAGATGATTTGCAACTCTCCAATACCTGTTTGTGAAAGTCTACAATGGAAATATTTTTGATTCATTATCAAAAAATCATTGATCTCGATTTTTTTGAATTCATGTGAAGAATTAGAAATTTCTTTGTTGGTAAGAATCGAAGAATCAACAGGTGTACAAAAATGGTCTAAGAAATGATTTTCCCCAATGTCATCAGTGTATTGTTGTCATAGAAACGAGACAAATGAACATCGATTTGGAATCTGTCACAGGATCACTGAAATATCTGATTGAGGCAGACTAGAATATGACTGACAGTCAAAATAATAATTATGGAGAGTCCTTTTCCCCTAATGATTACAAGAAGGGCTAAAACTCACCAAATAGGCATCACTCTGGCACCAGACATCTCCAAGAATTTCACATAGGATGCTGCGATGAAGGAATCGTATTGATATTGATTGACAGTGTCATCCATTGGTTGGTTCAGAACTCCTATTATTGGCCTATTGGTGGCATGGCCACATCCCAAAACTGCCAAAAGAGAAAAGAAAACCAACATTTCTCTGGCTGTAGACGGGAAAAAATGAACGGAGTGTGACGATCGTCAAGGAATTCTCATACTCAGGAAATAATTTATCGAAGTTTTTATCTAGGCATGATATGATAATCCTAGTTGTTGACGTTATCCATTTATTATGGAGAAATTTGTTCGCCAATATACACAAAGAAAGAAGTATGGATTGAATTTTCTACTGACATGAATAAGTTGTTTTTCGTTTTGAAATTCTCTATTTTGCTGAAACATTTCGACTTTAAATTATGCATCAGTATCATTATCTGAAACTATTTTTTTGTGCATGTTTTCACGCCTATACCTTTGCAACTGGGCGTTTTGAAAAACATACCTCTAGTGTTACAAATGTTGTGGGACACGAATATTTTATCTTGATCATTATTTTTTTAGTATACGTACACTTTTCTGATGATAACGTGAAATTAATGAGGAATTGATAAGGTGATGATTGTTTATAAGCGATGATTATCGAGATCAAAGTAATGAAGGTGATTCTCTCGTGAGATGATGATTATGTTGAGAAATTGACGTAAATTTATTATATTTGAGAATTGTTGAAATGATCACATCTCAATTTTAATAAATTTATATTAATTGGAATATTATAAAAATAACGACGATTCAACTAAGTCATTTCCGAACACCCTATACAAGCTGTTTCATAACATGTGAACGTATTTACCAACTTGAACATATCACAGATTTTTTTTGCTACAGAAAACTTTTTATTTGCCCTATTTTGAATCCATGATAAACTGGACATCCTGTATAAGTAAATGATCAAAAAAATTGCGAAAACAGTCGCGATTTATTTCAATAAGACAAAGATTCGTACATACGATCTGAAAACAAATCATCCTATTGAAAAACCATTTCTCTGACGTCATCACACCGCTTCAGCTGTTCCGCTGCAGATACGAATATTTCTACGAATTTTCGGCGGCACATGTGAAATTATGAAATATGATTCGGACGCAGTTTCCGCCCTTCGAATCGAGATAGAAAACCGTTCACTCTTGAATTAAATGGCTCGAATTTTCATCGTTCGTATTACAAAAACCTTCTCCGTGAAAATTAGTGGGTCAAATTTTGTCCTACTTTCTTTGAACGAGGGATTCAGTGAAGGATTTTGTTGAGAATTGATGAATGAACATAAGCGATACGCCACCTGGTGGCACTAAAAATAACTAGAAATATTGACATAGTTCAAATAGGGTTTGGTATTGTGTTTTGTTGATTTCATACTGGATTCGAATATTTGAATGGTTGTGAAACTACGAATCGATGAAATCAGACTTTCAATTTTAATTCCCATGCTTTTCCTCAAGCTGGTGATGAAAATATCGTGAATGGATAAATAAAATTCTGTTTACATTGGAGGTCACAGTCCTGCATAGTTTTGTTCAGGTATCAACGAAATTGAAACGAGATCTCACATTATCTATTTTATTTGGCACTTCCCCAAAAAACAACAGAGAAAAACAAATACTATGAACTCATAATTCATTCCATAACATAAACCATTTTCTTGTCAGCAGTGGAAGAATTCGATTTTCTTCATGATATTACATTTTCAGCATTCAAAATTTCTTCACTTTCATAAACACTTCTAAAAGTGTTTGTGACTTCAGAGTACCCTGAACTAAATCTTGCCATTCGAATCTAAAAACAGAACAAATTATCAGAGGCTTGTATACATTTTGAATAAGTCTGAAATGTCTTTATCTTCATTATGAACTCACACATTATTAACGAAAAAACACACACAACCTAATGCAATTCTTCTTCTCTTTTGTTTTACGGCCTTCAGCTGCCAGTCAACATTTCTGGTTCTGTGACTGCCCACTTTGGCATTGCAATCTTGAATGCATTCGCCAATTGAACACGAAATATTGTCAGTAAAAATACATCTTGTCTTGGACCACAACTTTGCAAAACCACCCCTTACCCTTATCCACGAATTTTAATAATGTTTAGCGCCGCTATGATGAACGATGTAGGCATTCATGAATTTCAATCACAACAAAGCACCTGAAAAATAAAATCTGACAAGGGTGAAAAACCAGCCCGCCATTCATAAATCATACCATTATGCCTACCATGTCCGCCATCTTGAAAGTTCGTATTGTAGCGTGCAGTCATTAGCTGAGGATTATGAGTTGGAAAAATCTATCAATTTCCCTTTTCAGGACTGTCATGTACTGGGCGAGGTTCTAATCAGGGTCAATGTTTGTATAGTGCTTTCAATCAGACGTGATAGTTTGATATGCATCCGAAAGTACGCACTTATATACAGGGTATTCCTTGAGGGTATTCAGAAAAGGGATTATGCAACCAATTACAAGAAAATTCTTCCCCTGAACGTGTATTCTGAGAGTTTTAACTTCTGAGATATAGAGTGATAAGGATGGATGGATTTAGAAAAAGTAGTAATGATTATACAGTGTGTCAATTTGGAAACTTTGAAAGTTGAAAAAGCGCAATTTGGGGTCCAATGCACTAAAACCCCAACATTTCGAATTGTACCCCCTATTGTGATGCCTTGATTTGAAGTTCTTTTGTAGTAGAATACACCTGCACAAGAATCTTCCTGGATTTTATACAGGGCCAAAAAAAGATATAACTTGAAAAAATAAACTCTGTTTTATAAAGTGCTATTTTATTTAATTAAATGCACAAAATGCATTCCATTTTGAGCTAAGCAAAGGTATAATCTATTTTTTTATACTGATTTCTTACATTTTTAAACAGTTTTCTTGGAGTAGATTGGAATTTTGATTTCCCCAATAGTCATTAAAACCTCATGAATCTGATTTCATTGTTGAAATTCTTCGAAAACTTCACTTGAGATTCAATCAAGATTGATGGAAACATTTCGTAGGGACGTCATAATATTTTTGCATGTACATAATTCATCGCTCAACTTGAGTTGCCATATTGAGAAATTCAAGATGGAGGCTGTACATTGAATGAAAACATTGTAAAAAACTTTGATCATTATGAATCTGTGTCATCGTTCTAGGATTCTTTAATTATTATTCATCCATTTTGAAGCAAACACTTCGCTATGGAATCTTTTCGCTCATGCGAATTGGGCGCCTCTGACGTAATAAATTCCATTAAATTTGAATATCATTATTCCAATTTCTTCCGATTCTCTAATTCCTTCTCGTCGTCCAATTTTTTTCCTTCCCAGATAAATTCACGTTTTCCGAACAAAAAAAGAGTTATGTTCACATAAATTCTATTAGCTACGAACGAACTGACCCCAGCTCTATTATACTGAGTGTTGTTACTAAGACGATGACAGAGAGCAGTGTATATAGCAGTTTACATGAATTTTGACGTTTCTGTCAACTAAATTGTTGTAGTTGAATTCTTCGTGTGGATTTTCTGCGATTTCCAAACGAGATTTTTAGGAATAGTAGGATCATACAGACATTTTAGTGGGTTGGTCCATCTGTCAAAATTGTTAGAAAAAATGGAATATCTTCAAAACGAATGATAGAGAAGCGATTCAAAATGCAACAGGTCCAGAATTCTATGTAGAATCGGAAATTGTGACAATAAACAGGATGTTACATTTGTAAAACTGAGTTCATATCACTTCTGGTTCAACCGGAAGTAACAGTGCATTGAAAATATTCCAGGGAAATGAATCCCAAGTTTTTCATGAGCCCCAAATGAATTCGTTAGGTGTGTCACCCTGTATCCTTCTCAGAATGTAATTTGGGCAACACGTTGATCCGTTTTTTTCCAATGTACTATCTTCTTCAGAAAGCTCACCCTGTATTTCGAATCAAGAAGAGCCGGCGATGAAAAAATTGCTTTTTTCACAAAACCACCGCGTGTTCAAAACCTTCCTCGTTATCTCTACTACCGGAAGAGAATGCCGGACGAGCAATCTTCAATAGAAGGCATGAAAACACGTCACACTCCGAGTACACATCGTTATCTCTCCATAATTTTTGCAGGAGAATCTCGTGGCTCCTCTGCTAGCCGTTTATATGACGAATTAACTAACTTTGCATGAAACGGCTCAGGCGGAATCGTTTCTGCAAACTTTTAACGACCCACATTTTTCAGATTCGAGCCGTTATCAATTACCGCAGGGAGTGCAGGTGACATGCTATCAGTCCTTGAACGAAAATCCTGGAAAATTGGCAGATGCATCACATTTCGATTCGGAAGTGTTACCGATTTAAAGTGAACGAGATGATTCATTTTAAAATGCAGACCGATAAGTGCTGGATATTTTTCTTGATGAAGAAAATCTGACTGTTCAACTGACCAACCAATCAATTTTACATCGCATTTCTAGATGAAGAGTGACACAAGTCGAAATGTATTGTTTTTCAGGAACCCCAGTCAAAAAAAAACGTCCTACTGTTCTCTAAGTTCTTTTATTCTTAAGAAAATATCTAGTCATCAAATAGCAGTATTTTTTGGTGCTTTATATCAGCTTGAGTTGTATGTATGTAACTTTTATTCGGACTGACAGCGAGAGGCGTCATCTTTTAAATGAATCGAAAAGTATCCCATTACAGGTGTTTTCCAATGACAATGCTAATAGTTACAGGTTTCTCTCAATCTCCCTGGTCTAAGCGGCTGACAGCTGTCATCAAAAACGTCACGTCATGCCTCACTTGTCACTTATCTGACACTGGCCTAATCCTATCACACAAACATGATCTCTTATCAGTGACGTTCCAAGAGGTCATGACAAAGCTTCAATAAATCAACCACTGACTACTCCTACTGATTATATTTTTCCTAGGTTACGGCAACATATTCCCGCACACCCCTGTTGGTAAAATCACCACCATAATATACGCCATCATTGGGATGCCATTATTCCTTCTGTACCTTAGCAACATCGGGGACATCATGGCGAGGTCATTCAAATGGGTCTACGCCAATTGTTGCCTGTGCAGATGGTGTCCGGGAGTGGCCAGGAGGAGGGCACTGAGGAAGATGAGGAGAGAGCAGAAACTCAGTATGGACTATGAAAGTGAGGAGGACAGTAAAGAATCCAGTGAGAGTACAGAGGTAATATTCGAAATAGTGACGGCTTGGGGAAATCAGTATTTATGTCGATTCCACTGGAATCAAGCCGAACAAAATTAATATTTATTCAACATCACGAAGCATACTTTTTCAAATGGCCTGCTTTTCAGTTACCCTTTGAATTTCAGTCCCTCACACAGAAGAATAAAATCGAATCAATTCACACAAACCAAACACTGTGTTTCACCAAATATTTTTCTGGTTTAAACAACTCGATTCCATCGCTCACTGATGCCTGTTTGTTTTTTCATTCCATGTATCAACAGACGAGAACACGAGGCTGTATATCATGAAATAACTCTCACTGATTTCCTGGTGATTTGTGAAACTATCAATACGAAGTCCTGTGTTTTAAGTCGACCAAAAAGGTCTGACTTTTCACTGAACAATAAGGAATAAGTGTCACCTTATTCACCTACCCACCAGTGTTACCTTTTTCTGGATTGTTATACTGTAGCCTGAAGTTTCAGCTGGTTATGCGTCGCAGCTACTGCACTGCTAAGTCACTTACAGACTTAAGTAATAACAATATTGATGTAAAATATCATTATCACCAACAGTATGATGTAGAACATACAGGGAATGTTTTTTTTTGGAATTAATACTGTATCAACAGACGAGAATACGAAACTGAATTTCATGAAGAAAAACTTTCACTGATTTCCTAGTGATTTGTGAAACTTTCAATACGAAGTCCTGTGCTCTTAGTCGACCAAAAATGTCTGACTTTTCACTGAACAGTGAGAAACAGGTGAACTCATGTCATTATCAAATTTACTCACCCACCAGAGTTACCTTTTCCTCAATCGTTATACTGTAGCCTGAAGTTTCAGCTGGTTATGCGTCGCAGCTACTGCACTGCTAAGTCACTTACAGACTTAAGTAATAACTATATTGATGTAAAATATCATTATCACCAACAGTATGATGTAGAACATACAGGGAATGTTTTTTTTGGAATTAATACTGTATCAACAGACGAGAATACGAAACTGAATTTCATGAAGAAAAACTTTCACTGATTTCCTAGTGATTTGTGAAACTTTCAATACGAACTCCTGTGCTCTTAGTCGACCAAAAATGTCTGACTTTTCACTGAACAGTGAGAAACAGGTGAACTCATGTCGTTATCAAATTTACTCACCCACCAGAGTTACCTTTTCCTCAATTGTTATACTGTAGCCTAAAGTTTCAGCTGGTTATGCGTCGCAGCTACTGCGCTGCTAAGTCACTTACAGACTTAAGTAATAACTATATTGATGTAAAATATCATCATCACCAACAGTACGATGTAGAACATACAGGGGATAATTTTTTCTGGAATCAATACTGTTTCGTGTTCGTTGTGAAATATATTTCATTCGGCTACACAAATTCAGTTATGCATGCATTCAACTTTCAGATAGTAGAACGTAGCGCTCGCCCTAGAAGTTGACAAATAACTGCGTCATCCATCATCTGTGTTTTTTTGGTTTATTAATTTGAATGGTAATATATTTTATCCACAAACAGCCAAATGTGGTTCTCGCATGACTATAGAAAAATCAATGAGACTATAAATATAGAGGTTGAATAAATTTTAAACGATTTGAACTCCGGATTTCTTCAGAGAGCTTACACTGAAGGAAGCTAATTGATTTTCGAGTCTTTACATTTTCCATTCTCTGAATTTTTTCTGGATCATCCCTATTTACTGGAGTCCTTCTGACGGATTTTTGCAACATATTGTCCTAACCTATAGAGATAAACACAATTTCGCCACCTGGCGTCTAGACTTTCGAACTGGCGAATACCCTAGGAGATGAAATCCAGAATGAAAAATGATAGTGGTCTCCTCTTCCATGTTTCACAATTGTCAGTTTTTTCCTATTTCCAACCAAACCCTTTCCATGCAATCTATCAGGCGTACAAATGGAGAGCAATAATGTATCTGATGTACACATAATAAAAAAACTGTCAACATATATTGCTTCAACTCGTTTTTCTCCAGTGACAAATGTCCTTTCACAGTTGGTGTATGGGTTGGCTGTCTCTCTATGTACACGTACTTCATGATGTACTAACGTTCCAAACGATTTGTCCACTTCAATAAAGTACCAACGCTTCATTGAAGACCAACAGATCCATTATAGCTGGGATTGGAGTCATCAGTTATCGATGATAATGCCGACAAATCACTTGATTTTTTTCTCATAGCAACTCTACTCGACATGGTTCCCAATTATTCCCAAAGTATCTGAGGATCTATGATTCAACATGGATGATTCTATAACTTGACTTTTCCACTCTTTGCTTTGAAACTGTTTCATACTGTATATCCTCAATATCGACTGGCATTAGAAATAGATTGAATCCTATTTCCAACTCGAATTTTGTTATTGGATACCCACAGAAACTCAGTTATTATGAGTGTATCAAGCCTTCTGATCCAATTCACCCTTCTAAGTGGGTGTAGACCAGATTTGAATGGGCAATTTGCATTCCTGGATCAACTGCTTATTAGGTTTGGAGTTCCTACCAATAATTTATCCTCCACCTAGCCTTCGTCCCAACTTTGTTGTTCCTGGATTGTTACTTTCCTTACCAAGAATGATTCTTCCAGATTAACATTCCAGTTCAATCACACGTTGGAAGAGATTCTTCTGCAAGTGAGGCAGTGACGACGTTTAGTGAAGAAGGTTACGAAAATGTCAGTGTGCCAGTTACCATCTGTTTGGCAATCATGGTTGGGTAAGTGGAGACAATTCATGTTTGCTTGTTTAACAATTAGACTGTTGACTTTATTATCGAAACACACAATGAATGATTTTTAACATTTCCTTTACTGAAGATGAACCCTGCAGGGTTCGAAACATGTCTAACGGTTTAAAATGAACTTTTTTTATCGTATTTGTAGGGATGACTCAAAGGCCCTTTCCCACGCTTCAACATGATTATTTAGTTCTGTATTGATTGATATTAAGGAATGGAATGTTCACACTTCCATTATTTTTTTTTTATTTCAGATATATATGTGGTGGAGCTCTTCTATTCTGCAAATGGGAAGAACACTGGTCATTCCTAGAAGCCTCTTATTTCTGTTTCATATCCCTCAGTACGATAGGATTCGGGGATCTGGTACCAGGTGATAAAATATACGGAAGAGGCACTGACGTCTTGGAACTCAGTTTCGTTTTTTGTTCCATATATTTGATGCTTGGAATGGCACTCATTGCAATGTGCTTCAATTTGATGCAGGTTAGTACGAAAATAAAGGTATTTATCATTTCAAACGGTAGCTCGGAAATGTATTGAAAATTTTGGTTGTTGGTGCGATTTACAAGTTCCAGAAATTCCTTAGAAGAAAATCTCAGTTCTCGTTTTCGTCATTGTCTTGAAAATGTCTTGAATTGTAGCTCACACAACGAAACTGATACTTATTCTCTCAGAATTAGTTTGACAGTTTTGATTTATAGTCTGTTTATTTGAGGAAAATACTTCGTGTAACCGTTAAACAGTTTTTTTATATCACAAGAATTTTCACTAGGATTATTGAATTTTATTAGACGGTCACAGATTTCTCTCCAAATACATTTGGCAGCGTTGTGAAGTCCTTGTCAGTGTTGCCATTGATGCTTCAATGTTGCCAACTCTCTTTCAACCAATTAAAAGTGGTCAGCTTGATACTTTTTTTTTGCACTATTGGTATTGAAAAATAACCAAATCTGTCATGACTGTCTTCCTCAAATAAATCAGACTGAATTGGCCTAGAGTTTCCAAAACAAAACAAACCACTTCAACAGCTAATTTCATTATAGAAGTTCGATTTCGAATCACGAAATGAATCAGTTCACGTCCACCAAAAATAATGAAGTCATTATAATAAACACAACTTCTTCAATAAAGAAAAAAGCTCGACTACGTGCCGACAAAACAAATCCCAATTCTCGGAACTCCATGGTTGATCCATCCGGAAGTTGAGGGAGTATCTCGTGCACGGAGAGTGGTAAAACAAAAGCAACTCGCGATACTTTAAGTGCACGGCCAACTAGCGAGACTCGGTGGTTGCGGACTGACCTGCAACACCTGGCTTGCAACTTTTTCCAAGTTTCACAATAAAGGGAGTGTGAGAATGGCGACCAATATATCGCGTTCTAGGAAACTTTGACGGCTTTCTTTATGATTTCGAGGAGTCGAGCTGATATCGAAATTGGCTGCTGAGAATGATCAAATCGTGATATGTCTGTCGGAAAAGGAGTTGGTCAGGCCAAGTTTGGAACAATGTTGTGGTCAGGATGAGTTTTGAGATCTTTCAGATTCCTCTGGCTTAATTAAAAACGTTGCTCAACTCGGGATCCTCCGATACTGAATTATGAAATTATTGTGTGGAATGGTGTACAAAAATTTAGAAATTTCGATGGAGATTTCTTCATTCTGGATGAGGAAATTGAATAAGTTTCGATTTTATGGACGTCTTAGTCTCAAGTTAAAATTTTCTGGTGCTAATACTTCAATCTGATTATGATTTTGATATACTTGAAACATAACAACTTTGTGAGAGATATTCAAGGTCATTTCGAAAAAATTTCAGCATTAACAACGATCAACTTGAATAGCTTGATTTTGTCTGCAAAAAATAAGGAGAGATTATTATTTTTCTTTGTGAGAGTTATTCAAGGTCGTTTCGAAAAAGAAAATGTCAGCATTGACAACAATCAACTTGAATAGCTTGGTTTTGTCTGCAAAAAATGAGAAGAGATCATTCTATTTCTGTATTTCATTGGTCTGTGAAACAGATTTCAAACCGTGCCAAAAAATTGTCAGCGCAAACATCTGTGACAATAATTCCCATTTCTAATTTGTAGGAGGAGGTCATTCACAAAATTCGCACCACGATCAACACCATCAAATTCATCCTGGGTTGTAACAGATGAAAATCACGACAGGAGACAAAAAATAACTTTTTTACGCATCGTCTACATTGGTGGCTATTAGACCGCCTGTAGTCACTGGAATCGGCTCTAAGCCCGAAATGAAATAATGAAATGAAGTGGACCATGAAAAATTTAATCCGCGAGACGATGCTATCGAGATCCTTCATCGAGGGATGAGAAAGTGAATGGGATATGGTGGGAATGCTTGTAATGTTTGGTCCAGAGATCTGTCGATAGGAAAGGAGACTGTGAAGAAGATTCAATCCACTAAAAGCTGTTGATATAGTCTATACATGGTCTATTTATTTAAGCAAGATACCAAGTGACAGGTGGCCAGAAAGTGCAGTGTTGCCGCTTGTCTTTTTTTCATCAATACTCCGAAACAGAAAGTGACATCAAGTTCAACATTAAATTTGTTTCGAATCATATTTTCGATCTATCAAATATATAAATCAAACTTTTTCGACTAATAGTGGCATACTTTGGTATCAGATCGAATATTCCTTTCCAAATAAATTTGGCATCGTTGTGAAGTCACTGTAAAGTGTTGCCATAATTATTAATGCCTGTGTCCCAACCAATGGTTAGCTAGATACTTTTTATTTTGCACTGTTGGTACTGGAAAATAACCAAATCTGTCAGAACGATCTTCTTTAAATGAATGAACTGTATTCAAGATTGTTATTTACGTCACCTAAGCAACTGGTGTGATGTTGCCACGTCATGAATTGCTCATTTGACTGAAATATGTGGAAGAATTCTGTTTCGAGTTGAGAGCAGAGTTATATTGGAAAGTCTAACTGTCAACCTGAAATGACAGGACTATAACATGAAAATCATGGAATTTTCACAATAAGGCAACACTGCACCTTTCATATCAAAAGAAGAAGACGAAGATATGCATACTCTTGTGCTGAAATTGTGAGTATAAAAACTGATACTTGCATGAGATAAACATGGAGAAGTAAATAAAATGTTGTATTCGAACTTTTAACGATATTGCGATGGGGTATCATATTCACTATAGTTTCGAAGTTATAGAACTCCTTTCTGGATACTAGCTTGGAAATGCAAAAATTCGCAATGCTCCAGGGATATTCTGGATCAGATCCCAGTCTACAGGGGGATACTTTGAACTATAATAGATTCAACAATGCTGAAATTTATTCCTTGATCATCTTTCAACGTACAAGATATGAATTATTGAACTTTCTTGGAGCATTCTTTGATGACTGTATTTTTTTTTCAGGTCCAGATCACGGCTGGAGATGAATATAGCAGTAATAATCCCATATTTTGTACATTTATATAAAAATATATTGAATAGAATGGTTCAAGCTATGCGTCTCTGTAATTGTAATTGTAATGATGACCAGCGAAAATATTTTTTCTGTGTGTTTGTACTCGCTGATTTTGTTTATTTATCCTGGTTTCATTGGTAGTTATTGGTACACGATCTGAAGCGTAAAACATAACATCACGACAATCGCTGAACATGGACAATCAAAATAAAATAATGGATTACCATAATTTGATTCAGATTAAAAAATAATCCATCGATTACACGTACACAGAAATTCATGAATAAATCAAACAACAGTCGAATCGTTTGAATTCAGTGGGAGGTATTTTTGGATTCAATGATTTCAAATTGAATCCATGCGAATAATGTAGTGAAATGTGTTAATTCGGTATTAACGAAAAAGTAATCGATTCGATTCGCATTTGAATGCAGAGAGGGTACCAAATGACAATTTTACAACAGCATTCATTATTTTTTTAAAATTCAGAATGCAATTGATTTCATAGGCGTAGCAAGGGGGGTTATTGGGGATGTAATCCCCCCATTGCTTGGAAGAAATAAAAAAATGCAAGTAGCAATTTAAAAAAATAAAAATTTGTGTGGTGTCAACTCTAGTCACGCTAATAATTGATTTAATTACAATTTTTATGGTTTTGGAAGGTTATAATATCGAATCCTAAATTTTTCTGGAGAGTTTTCTATAATAACTAATTTCCAATATCTGTAAAAAGGAACCCTGATCATCAATATGGACTTTACATAGGCTTTTTTGTTGAAAAATTTGGTTTCGAGGGTTTTCGTAAGGTTTTGCACCTTTTTTTTTAATTAACAACATCAAATAATTCGAAAACTATACTAGATATCGAAAAACGGATTTCACCACCGTTTTCAGCGCCTCTCAGACTACTTATAGACGCCTCAGGCAAATTTATTTCCTAAAATTATGCTCGGGATTGAACATTTGAAATTTTTCGAAAAATTCCAAGTCGTCATAGAGTCTATCTAATCTCAATGATTAAAATAATCGAGAAAGGTTCATAAAAGTAATGTTTCATCTATCTGAAAATCTCACTGTTGAAAAAAATTACATCACCCCACTTTCCATTCGCCTGACGAAGAATTCATACGAAACTCCATGGACGAATTTTATATATTCTTTCATAACGTCGCTTCTGCAAGATTATTCGCAACGAGAGCTACACAAGTGTATATTCAGCTGTAATTCCGTAACATCCGCGCCTGCCTATTCCTCCCTTCTCTCCAGACACGATTCGGGGTGATTTTGCAGTGCGATTGTGGATAGCGCGTCGATCAGTTCTCGCGATTCTCCGTAGAGGAGTTTTTCGAAGTTGCGGAGTTGTCTTGGGTTGTTCAGTGTCGACAATGAACTCCAGTTGGGAGTTATTGATGATTTCGTGAGTTTTTTGGTCGAAAGAAGCTCCCGGTATTTTTTTAGGTAAGCGACAAAAAAAAATCGAAGAAGTTTTCAAAATCGACGGTTGGCATAATTTATTATTACAGAAAAGTTCAGTATATACTTCACATTGGGGAAAGTGTTGTGGAAGTCTGAAAATACTGGTTTATCAATGATACTCTGCTAGATCAGATCCTGATCTTAATCTCGAGACAATTACCACGAAATATTTGTTGATTTAAAGCAAAAAGCCGCTGGCCTCTTGTATGTGGGGTTATATTCATTATTATTTATGTACAGGATGTTTGGGGAAATGTGAAAAATCTCTTGGGTTCAGAATATATAAAAGTCCTGAAAAAATCTGAACAGCTGTAATATCAAACTACAAAGAATGAACCCCAGTTTATTATTGAAGCGTTTTGCAAGATAATAATAAAAACCTAGTGGAATCTTCAATCACACCCTGTATAATTGATATAGTGGGTGGACAGTTCAATTTAGATCATTCCTGCAGTACTGAAATGAAGAAATCGTTGCAGTTTGCAAAAATAAATTGGATATAAACCATTCCTTTGAATGGCATTGATGTAAATGAATGATAGAACTAGCCACAGCACAGGTCCTTGGGGTACTTCCACCATAATCGATGTGGGTCTCGTTCTGTATATCCAATGAACATGAAACTGTCAATTCCATTTATATTATACTCGAAATCATAAGGAACTTCGTAAGTATTCTTCACAACACAATCTCAAGGGATCCACAGATCTATTTGAAATTTAATTTCTTGAAGAAGAATGCAAGGATCAGAATGGCTACATTGCATAGTTGAATGTTGAGTATTCATGAGGTATCTTGCATCAACTATTCCCGATTCTTGAGTCAATGATCAGTTTTTGTAACTCCAATTGAAACTCCAGTTGCCTACCTTGAAAATACGTAGCGTTCTTCTTGATTGTTTCTTACTCTACCAGACCTGAATTCTAGTTCTAACCTACAAGAAAAATGAGGTAATTAGTGAGTGCAATCCACTTGAGCACAATTCTCCAACTTCTCGAATAAGATGATCCTGCTTTAAACAACACTTTAATCAGAAGTTCACCGGCCAATTTTCAACTAAGCTTTATGAGGGGTGAACGCAAAGTTCAGAGATAGTTAATTGCTTCAACAATCATGTTAAGATCCTCTTGAGTTCCATATTCTTGTGGTGGGACTATCTCTTATTCTCAGATGGTCCACGATTTGTCGCTTGTTGAATTGTCTTGATTTGTTACTTGATTTTTGAAGATGAATAGGGAAGAGATCATAAAAGAATAAGATACAGAGTAAGAATTAATAAAACTTGAAATTTCCCCTTTTTTTTCTCGAAAGTTCCCAAACTCTTTTCACATTTGAATTGTCCCTCACAATAGAAAAAAAACTCTAGGGCACTCAGGAACGAAAATAAAAAAATTGGATTTGTTGAATCACTCTGGAAAGAATTTTATTATTCCAGTAATAGTAATTTCAACTGTCAACAGATTTTGAAATGACACAAAAAGATGGAACAAAATATTTTCTGTGCTATTGAAAAAATGGTGCATTACAATCAACAAAAAATAAAAACCTCCTACTATATCATCCCAGAGGATATTTCAATTGAACGCTGCTGAGTTCCAGCATGGAAATCTGCAGCTTTCCATGATTATATATCTGGAACTCCTTCCAGTACCAATTTGCTTCATTGCATTTATTGATCTTCAATTTCGCTGCCATCGAATCGATAGAGGCAAATTTCAATAAATATTTGAACTAAAACACTCTGTTATTGCAGGAATCGCATGAAGATTCCTGAATAAATCCACAGGGCGAACTCGAGACTCATGCATAATTGATGCAAATAGCAACGTAGCAGATCAATAGAAAAGTTTGTCTCGATGTAAATCCGGTGTCTGTGTACATTTCCACTTGTTAAAATCAGAATTTGAATTCGACAAGTGACAGAAGACAAGCTGAACAACTGATGAAACTAGAAACTGTTGTTCAAAGAAAAATTCATGTCATTCGAATTTGATTCCTTATTACCTAAACATCCAGTAGTGTCACGTGATGTTTGTCGATCCCTTTGATGTTGGTGTTTTTTTTCCTAACATGAGGGACTTGCGAGCAATTGCTCTGTTGTTCAACCAATGATGAGATTTTCCGAGCATTTGAAATTTTTACGGAATACTGAGAATTAAAATTGATCAAATCCAATTATGCTAATCACTTCATAGTTCTTATGTTTTTCGTACTATTCATCTCAAACACAAAGAATCTGTCCTAAAATGGATTCGAACTGAGTTTTCAACATCTGGTACTCGATAGGCTACCCTGTGTGAAAGATATACTCGTTAAAACTTTATATGTTTGTTACGACGTTGCATCCGAATTCGTATTTTAGTTATATGATAAGTATCATTACGTATTTGTTTTCACAATAAAACTCGTAACATCCTATTCCGGATGTAATAAAACAAACCAATGTTTACATTTCATGCGTAAAGATATAAAAAAGATGCAGCATCCCATAGAGGTCCAGTATACGTTCATTTTTCACCTAAAGAACGTTTTTTGGACGTTCAATGGATATTGGATTGGAAGCAGTCATCAACTATTTCATAACAAAAATTAGCCAGTGTGTTCTCAAGGTTATAAATTTCTCTTCTGAAAAATTTATTGTAATCTCGATTATTCAAAGAAGATAAATAACAACAATAGAAATAAATTGCAATAAGATTTGATGGACGTCCATTTTACGTACATTCAAGCTTCGAACGTCTGTTGAATGTTGAATCAGTTATCACGAAAATATGTTATCAAAATTCATTTCGATGATATTGACTGATATTGAGATAATCTTCAATAAACTACATCGAAAAAAATCTACCTGTCTACAACACAACTCCATAAAAAATCGTTCAGTAAACTCATTGTGAAACCCAAATAAAAAATTGTTTGCCAACGTTTTCAATAAAACTCGGTATAAAAGAATTCTAAACAAGTGCTCCTTTAGCTTCATGGTCATGGATCTTTCAGTCAGATGTAGGATAATCAATTTTACGAACGGAATTCATGGAAAACGATCTGACTCAAAGGGAAGGCAAGTAAAATGGAAATCTCTAACAGGGCATCAAAATTTAGTGGAATATTGGAGCAATATTGAAGCTTCCCCAACATCTGGGATTCACATTCTGACTTCGACTTTTCATTGGCAGAATTCTTGATCATTAATAATTTATCCAGATCTTCCAGTTCAACGACTACAAGTATCATTTTATGTTTTGTTGTATCTCAAATTTAATTATGAACGAAACTTCAAAACATTATTCGTAGCATTGCTGAGTTCACAACTTCACCAACAGGAGTCTACTTGAATAATTGAATTTGGGAATATATTTGTGAGCTTTTTCAATATGGACTGACAATAATTTGCGTTGGTTTTTGTCAGTCATACAGATTGCGAGCTCGATGACTGTACAAAATTCAATTAGAGAACAAATAAAAAATCCAATTAAAAATCATGGATTAATTAATCCAGTTTCCATTGACTTGCGTTATAGCTCCAACTCCATATTGTATTGTTTGAATATGTAATTATAATTTTTACCTATTGTCCTCTGAGCTTCAATGGGTTATTTTTGATTAATCAGCGTATAGTGGAAATATTTTTTGCATCAGAAGCGTTTACGAAATGATGAATATGTTCGATTTTTAATAATAACAAATGGAATAGAAAAATCCCCACCGACTGAATGAATCCCCTTCTGGTAATTCGAATAATAAAAATAGAGATAATTCAATAAATAATAAAATGAGAGTATATTTGAGTTCATTAGTTTCAAGAATGTTCTTCGAACATTTTGGATTGCGATAAAGAAATAGCAGTGTGCGAATCATTGATGAATATTGGGATCCACATTGGTCCCAAGTTGAACCTTGGGGTACACCAGACGAGGTTATTCTCTTCCCGACTGATATCCAGTTCAAAAAACTAAAATCCTCATCATAAATATATCTCTCGCAATCTCGAACGATTTCCCTTCAATAATTATCGAATTGAATTCATTTCTCCAGAGACTTTTGGAGATGCTCTCGAAGGAATTCAATGAAAACTATTCACCTCATCAGCTATAGCTTCCCTTTTTTCCATTTCGAGGAGGAATGGATGGATGAAAGCTAATAGCTATCGATATTACTCCACAGAGTGGAACGGAATAAATAAAAACGTCCCTTGTGAATGGGTTTTCTTTGGCGTAGGCACTAATAATTCCATTAGAGCTTTCATCATTCCAGTCAGTTTTATTTAATTGATTTTGGGATTTTCTGGAGGAGGTCTTCAATCTGAGTCTCTTTATCCAGAGATTCGTTCAATGAAACATTACAAAAAATAAACATAGTCCTGTTTGAAAATAGAGTGTTGAGTTTCTCCCCAGCGAATACTTAAATGGAGTCTGGATCCACTTCGAACTCCCAATGTATCTGCAGTTACCAACTAATATGAATCGCTGTACCTACCACTTTATTAACCTACTGAGCGAACTATAAACTACGATCCATCATTCTCCCGGAACAAATTACTCTGATGAAGTGTTCCATATTTTCAAACAACACAACCAAATAATACAAAACGTATCTTCGATATCTGAAACTTTTCCTCGTTCCTAGTCTCATTCCTAGTCTTGCAGTTATTTTCCAGAAACTTGGAGTTCCCCATTGTCGAGAACTCAGCTCGGGGAGTTTGTTATCTCTGCTCGGTTGAGATCTGCAAAACATGGTATTATATGTTGGTAAGGCTTTTCTTATGCGCTTCGAACTCCCTCTAGAAGATTGATGGAAATTGATCCTTGCTATTCCCACATGCACGTATTCATGTCAACGGAATTGACGTTTCCTCAGAATGGTACAGTTGACAGGTGACAGATGACAGAATCGCTGCTTCCATGTCATACATCATAAAGTGGAGATTTCGGATACTTCAACAATGAAAATGTCTCGTTTGTGATAAAAATGAGGATGATGATGCTAGGAGACAGTCGTTCATTCATTATTTGAAGAAGATTTATGGTTGAGAAGCTACTTTTGAATCCATTTGTTATAAATTGATACCAAATGAAACTTTCATGTTCCTGCACATACAGTGTGAAACAGCCAAATGGAATAAATTCGATAACGAAAAAATGAGAGCGCATTAAAAAAAAAAATTATACAGGGTGTGTCGCGTGACAGTGGCCGATACCAACTTTCTTATTTTGAATACAACCCCCTGTATATTATTGGTTTTTTGGATTCTTTACAAAATTTCAGATATAATTCATGTACAATGTCCCACACCTATCTTCAACTGTTTCGGAAATATTGAGTGTTTTCAGATGTATTACAAAAATTAACATTAAAAAAATAAAATTATTTTATTGCACAAATTCGCTACATTCGATATGGCACATTGTACATGAATTACGTCTGAAATTTTGTAAAGAATCCAAAAAACCAATAATATACAGGGGGTTGTATTCAAAATAAGAAAGTTGGTATCGGCCACTGTCACATGACACACCCTATATAATTATTTTTTGTATGTAGCTGTAGTTTATGAGGAAAATAATACATATCAAATCGAATGAGAATTGTTCTTCATAGAAAATGTAAGTTTATTTTCACTCCCATTGAATTTAGGAATAATTGAAGAACATAACCTCAAACATATGAAAAATAATGTCGTTATTTTCTTTTTGAGGACGAACATAAAAAGAAATAGTTTTTCTTTATCCTGTTGATAAATCGAACATAATTTGAAAACTTTAGTTATCTACTGTATACAGTGAACATCAAAATAATAACTTTTCTGATGATTCGCTTATGATACTTTATATCCAAAACGTATTAGCTCTAAAAGTTGCAAACGAAGTTACTAAAACAAGTGTCTGGCGCTCCGAAAATTAATAACATTTTATAGAAACGATGCTCTTAGTGAACATTTTCCACGAGAATTCAATTTATGCGAGTTTGGAGCACAAACTCAATTCATCTGTTAGACAGACCATCTCACCTAGGAAATGCCTGTTCCTATTAAGAAGACCCTTCTGAATATTTACATACCCTCAACTGTATCCTCCACGTTAATGATGATCTGACATTGTTCCCAACCAACCGCAAGAGTCCATCTCCCTATCTTCAACTGTTTGTCAGTAGCGTCCATGGAAAGGAGTAGGCCATGGATCTTTGACAGTCGAATTCAACTCCAACAACTCACACAAACACACGATGAAACAGTGGTGACGAAATCACACAATTATCCAACATTAAGGATTCAAGTTTTTCAAAAAAAATCAAAATTCGACTATTTCTTAGTTTCCTGAAGATCTTATGTTCCCCCCTCCACTGTTCTCTTTCGTTTCAGGGCAAATGAGGCTGCCAAACCTGGGGTCAAACGGCTATTTGCATCTCTCTCTCCCAACATGGGTCACTAGATATTTAAACGTCTGTTGAAAGAAAGATTTGTGGGCAGAGGAAAAGGCTCTGGGTCTTTGAGGTCGGGGATTTTTGGATTCGGTGTTTTCCCCGCTCGGTTGGATTTCCAACGGACTTCATTCGTTAGGTTGGATTAATTTATTTTCCAATGCCATGACGCGGTTGATATTGACGGACATAGCATTTAATTCTTCTGTTGTTTGTGTATATATTATACGAGGTGTTTCATTGATATGGTGAAAAAAATTAGACCAAAATATGACGATTGAGCGCAACATCGCTCATACAAATGTTGATGATTAAAAAGATACACTGTGTTCAAAGTTGAATTTTTTGCAAATTTCTCAATAGCTTCGACAGTTTTTATGATATCGGTTCGAAAATTAGTACACTTGGGGTTTTTTGGACGGCAAACAAGAATATTTGATCAGTATCAACGTAGTCCTTAGAGGGCTTACAATTATTTAAAAATACACACAACTTTTTTGTCCGTCAAAAATCAACATTTTTGATCCGACATTCATTGATGTACGTTATCTCTTGAACAAAAAAGTATTCTTGGAAAAAGTCGAAAAACCTTACCGTTTTCACGATAAACTCGATTTCAAGTAATGAAGTCACAAATAAATTCGAAAAATTTTATCAAGAAAAAACAAGTAGTTTGCTGTCAGACAAGCAAATAGTAAGTTTTCTGATTCAACAATAATTCATTTCTGATTTCACAAAGTTATAAAAATTGTACTGTATCTTTTTGAGCGCAACATCGCTTATACAGATGTTGCGCTCAATCGTCATATTTTGGTCCTCTCTACTATCAGTTTGAATTTTTTTCCATAATAATGAAACACCCTTTATATTCGAAGTCTGTTAAAAAAAGGTGAATATTGAATTGTTTCCAATGTATTTATTCATTCATAGATATCTGTTTTGTTTCCAAAAAGTAATCTTTTAACCACTTCTGGAAGTTGTGACAAGTGACATTTAACGTGATCTTTTCGGTGACATGACGATGACAATTCATCCGTCAAACCGATGTTGGTCAATATGCTCGTAGAATCTAATACATCCAGATACTTCGTCTGGAATGATCCAGAGTTTTCGATCCTATTACTCATGGCGAAACTTTCAACAAGATGTAGAAATCCAGAAGCTGCATCCCGTTTAACTATGGTAATAGCCTGTCTCGTGCGATTTGTCAAGGAATATGAAAGCAAAACTCGAAATATGATTGTCGAGAATGGAGCAGAATGAACAACGAATTTGTTTACCCCATGAAATAGTCTGAATTGATGTGGGCACTACGTAAACGTCATGTGTTTTGTGCTCTGTTAAATTTCGCTATGAGATTGCAGCAGAATTGTCGTTTATTACAGGGCGATGAATATACTTGTGACTACTCAAGTTTGCGTCTACTGTTTATCTCACGATTCAAAGCAACATCATCCAGAGGTTTTTTTGGGTGTTTTAAAACAAGTCTTTAATCTTCATTTCATTAAATTCTCCAACTTTTGAAAACTTCGTAATTTTTCATCACTTCAATGCACTTCTGAATTAAATTCACATTCACTGGTCTATATTTCTTATTTTGCAGGAAAAATTGAGAGGAAAAATACTTTATACAGAATATGAGTACGAAACGATTGTTATGTTTATCTTGAGTATAAATAAAAAATGTCTTCAAACGCAATACTGGAAAAACGAGATAAAACTGAGCAGGTAGGAGAATCTGCCATATAATAAATGAAGCCGGAAGGCAGAATGAGTTCACGAATATGATTTACTTCCCTGAATTATAATTGAATTTTTTTTTCTGTTTAGACAGAACCATATTCCTCGAGAGTATTGTGGAAAATTTATTAGTACGAGTATTCAATATGAAATTCCAAATTGGTTTCCTTTCACGAAGAATATAAAATATTCTCGCTGTAGGTAGGTATATCGCTGGGTAGAAAGCTCATGCAGGAGACGGAGTTGATGAAACGGTTGGCATAAATATTAAACCGGAAGAATATACAGAGTGCCCCTGGAAATTCTCCCTATGTATCGCCGACTGCCAGGGCGTACTAGGTACATCCATTGACTCAATTTCTCAATCCTCTTCCTCAATTTTTTTACCAGAATAAACACTGTCTGAGTACCTGCCAAGCCCACTTGGCGTTTCCCTTCCCCCCAAAAAAATCAGGCAATTTATATTCGCCGAGAATTCGTACATGGATATCAAACATTATAAAGAATATAACAGACACCTGTAGAAAACTACGGTCTGGGATATCGGCTGTTTGCAAATTGCAGATCATTCGCTCTTTGGAATTTTCGTCACGGAAAACGTGGGGAAAATATGTGGACTTTTAGGTCACGTGGAAAATTGAGACAGTGCTGAAGAATATTCTGGAAGGGTGTTTTTTAATAGGGTGAACGCAGATTTCCTTCAACGCTGGCGAAATAAAAAACTCATGGATCTATTTTGGGTCTACTGAAATCAGAATTATTATAGCTTTATATTCATCACGATAAAACGTGAATTGTATCCAGAGGGATTGAGATACTCTCTCCAAAAATTGAATTGCAAACTCCTCGTTGTCTGATGGAAGCAATTAAAAGTGTCAACGTCGTCTGGAATTAATTTCTTCTGTTTCGATGTTGACTTTGGAGTACTCGTGAAGTTTTTATAGTATCTACTTTGCTCGAAGCGAAATTATCAGGACATTAATTCTTCTTCTTTCACAATTCCTTTATACTCCATTTAAGAGCTTCCATACATTTTAAAAGGCGAATGATTAAGGAATACCTCAGAACTATTAAACTTTGGTGAGAATGAAAAGGTGATTGTCATTCATGAAAAACTAAATTCTCGAATTATAATTAATACAGTGGAATCAGTTCTGGAAACCTAGCAGACCATTCGATTGATTCTTGGATTAAATTGTCACCCAATCCTTATCAGTTTTTCCCTCAATATATCCTCCAAAGACTTCGTTTCCAGAACTCTTGTGGATAAATTGATATAACTAACATTTCCCCTCAAACATTCTCATTTCTTTGAGGATATTGACTGGAACATCTGGCATGATGGCCGAATTATGATGGGGAAGTGTATCCGTTCAATTCCAAATAGTTCACGAAATGAAGTAAAAACAAGGGGACTTGGCAAGAATCCATGATATGAGGCAATATCGATTCGTATCTGAATGGGACGACATCTTGAAAGTTATGGTGGACAGTAAATCTTCCAGAACGGTTTAATGGGAAAATCTTTTTCCACATTCGATGTGGAGAGAATGTTGAATGTCCGAGTTTTTGTTGATAATTGTCTGCCCTTTTAGAGTTGATGGTGTTCCGAAGTTAATTCTGTCTTCTTCTCCATCTCACGACCAAGAACAGAGACGATGAGATTTTTGAAGAACCAACAAATCAAATTTGCTCAAAGTTTGATGAGGATCTCTTTCACTAAGTTGTCTTGCCTCCTCATTCGATTTTTCCTGTTATTCTTATTCAAACTGGCAAGCAAGTCCTTCTAGAGTCCAAAACGATGAATTATGTATCGGGTTGCCCCCAGCATGGAACCTTGGGGCACTCCACAATGGTTTAAACCTAATGGAAAGTGAGAAGCCACCAAGTTAACAATCGTCAGAAATATTGTAGTCAAACAACCAGGATCTTTAAAATTCGAGACTCTTTTCTTCCGATGCATTCTCACCATATTCGTGAAGTGTCAAGTCGTATAAGTGATGATGCGGCGGATTTGTTAAGAAGCACTTTCGATATCGGGTTTTCTGTCATATGTCGTGTCGAAAATCGAGTTTGGAAATATCAGACAGAGCAGGGATGAGATGGTAGGAAACATCCATATCGCACGTTTCGGCATACCGTGTTAGACTGGAATCACTTGAATTATTCATGGCTATATTATCTCGAGCAAACAATTTCCTCAACTTGTTTAGCTTGAAGGAAGGATGAATTCGTGTTTAGAGAAGTCATTTCGATTCATCCAGAATATTATAAATTATCCACGAACAAATACGACCAATCATAAAAGTGAATTTGATATTATTAATTCCACGAAAAAGTCATAGTATGGACAGTTGTGACAGTTTGATAAAATACGCGATGTTGCCAGTGATACAAAAACACGTGAATAACAGCAAACATGAAACAGTTCTTCTTCTTCTTCTTGTTTGTTTATGACGTTGCCAGCATGAAACATTCAAGAATTCTGTGATTGAGGTTGTGTTGAGTATACTCTAGATCTCAAATAACACTACAAATCGTGACAGAGAGAGAGGTTTATCCACATATTGAAGGAAACTTCAAAGAATCTTTTGGTATGTCAGAATTTAATACTTTTACAGTTCTGTAGTCGATTTTAACTTTATTTTGACTCATTTGACATTTGATGGTTATTCTTACTACATTTATAATTTTGGATATGATATTCAGACACTTTCTGTGCGAGATATTTTGACTGATACAATTCTATGGATATAAATCTTAGTATCTTACTCTTTCAAGTAGCATTTAGAACGTCAGATGATGAAACGAAATATATTATCCTGTCCGATGTAGATTACAACTGTTTGTCACCCACATATGTTCTCTAAATGAAACACAGCTAGTCTGTTGTGTTGCAAGTTTCAAGAACAACTTATATCTGTCCAGAGATAGGAGAAAAATGTTATTCACCAATCATATGCAGATGTGTTCAACAAATATCTTTTTGATGAATCTCTCATTAAAATCGAACCACATGGATATACAGGAGAGGTTCATGAAGAACTCACTGTTGCGAATAATTTGATACTTATTCAAACTAGGTAGGGTATAATTTTGAATAAACTGAGAGGTTTCTTTAAAAATATGAACATTTCAACTGTTCTATCACTTTTTATTATAAAATATCTCTGCTATGTTAATATATCACCACATCATTTATAGAAAATTGTATTGAGCACTAACAGAACATACGATGATTGCCAGTACCAGCGTATAAACATTTCCAGATCACCTGAAAGATATGAGCATATCAAGAATATTCGCAAAAGCAGAACAAACCAGAATGAATGTCAGATTCTTCTGCGATATCTTTCAAGACATGCACTGTACACATTGTTTTTTGTCACTGGTACGAAAACAAATAGTATTTATTCCTTGAGAAGTCAGGCAAGAAAGCTTCACGTGTAAGTTTCATGGGAAATATATCACTCAGTCTTTCGTTTTTGGTTGTCACATCAAATATGCCTCTCCCTAATCAGTTTCTCCGAAGATAAAGACAGATATTAAGCTTTTGCAACTCATCTCCACCACTACTTTTGAGACAATATTCCAAAGTTAGAAGATGAGCACAGCATCAGAGCGATATTCCCAACGGAATGAACTATTCATAGAAGACAATGCTCCAGTTTTGATGAGGCAGCATTTTCCCTATCACCTTGGCCGAGGATTTTCATTTCGTCGGAAATTGAATCCCCACAGTGCTAGCTCTGTTCATTAGAGCACGAGAGAGAAATAGCTGAATCCATAATGGCTGTTGTTGTATCGGAAATGCATTTCCTTTTTCGGGAAGCCCTAATATGACACAGTAGGCAAATGTTGCCGATACAGCTGCAGAACAATCGCAAAAATGTAATGGGAATCTGGATAACACTCTCGATTCGATAATTATCGATGTTAATTCGACAGGAGCTTCATGAACACTCTGTTGGTTAATAAATAATGAATATCCAGTTTTGTACATCATTGCAGTGACCACTTTCCACATTCTACCTGGTTTATTTCAACTCTCTACTGTCAGTTATCATCTGTCCCATGTCACCTTTCAGCCGTCACCTGTCACCATTCATCTGTCAGTGTTCCATGTCTAGGACTATTCTTGTTACTCGCTTCAGTTTTCCACAACATGAATGGTTTTTTTCATGAATATTTGCTAGTATAACTGAATGACTAATGGATTATTTTTCAGTGGATTCCATTGTGGTGGATTTTTGAAATTTGCATCACGGTTAATACGTCACCATTAAAGTTGATATATTAACGTTGTACGTGGTAAATTTCGTCGAAGGTCCCAAACTCCCATCCATCCCGATCGTTTCCACTGCGATACGGTTATCTGTGAGTTTATTCAATTTATGAATCATCCAGACGTCACCCGAACATCTAATAATCCTCAAAGTGATGTGTGAATCGCATTCCCCGAAACGATAAATCAAGCGAGCGAAATAAATTAGAGCCCTCGGCCGTCCGACATATTTCGAAATGCCCCTGGTGCCCGATTCGCTCTTGCATTTCTAGCGGTATGTACTCGGAGGATATTGAGTTAGGTCAGGAATGGATAGTATCGACTGGTTGGGAATCGGAGAGCAGCTTCAATAACAAAATTCCACGCGTTCCAAATTGATGCCACTCGAAAATTTCGTATGTATGAACTTGTTGGGTTTTACCACATCTCGGTAATAGATGCCTTCATCAGGCACTCTGTATGTCGAGTTGTGATATAGGAGCTTATTTTACAGCTACATTAGGTTTGGCATTAGCTCAAAGCAAATGTAGAGAGCTGTTGCGTCCCTAGCTTATGAAATTTACGAATGGAATATCCGATATTTGGTTTCTCAGAGATTATTTTGAGACCAACCAAATATTTTGGGATCCAGCAAACCATAATGATCTCCCTAAAACCTTCATAGATGGTTCTTTTTGTTAGAATTAATATTTTCACAGACAACTTCGTTCTGTGGTTTCAGTACTGAAGAAAAGATGAAGTTTTTTTCAGGTTAGAAAAGGATGATGACATTTTTTTAAGTGAGGGTGTTTATATGATGGTGAAACCACTCTTCTTGTTTGTGGGTCCAAAGTGTCGTTGGGAATTTCTTGGAACACATCCTAGACGGATACTTATCGAATCGTCGTGAGATGGCGACACAATCGTGTTCGGTAACATTGTTTTCTTCCACGTCAGTCAAAACTGGCGGGACATTTAAACTTCTTTAGTTCATTGACCTGCTTTTGAATTTGTAGTCGTTTATTTTTTGCTGTGTGGTGTTTTTTAGTTGAAATGAAGTTTTGTATAGTTTGTGGACAAGCTGAAACCGTCTCTCGTCATCTTTATGGAATTCCGAAGGTAATTTGTTGGTTTTTGGAGTTGAAATCAATGATTTACTTTTTCGTTACTCACATAGGACGAAACCGTTCGGAAACAATGGATTCTCACATTGGGAAAACATTTACAAGTATTTTGAAAACATCTTCTATTCAATTCTCCGACTGTGTGTATATTCAGGAATCAATAAAAGATAATATTTACACGAGAATTTGTCATTTCTTAATCTGATCGACAACTAAACTGACGAGCATAGAAGTCAGCGTTGCCGCTTCTAAAATGAATAATTCACGTTTTCTGCGCAAAACAAATAGTAGCTTCCAACAAAGCCAAAGTTACATTTCTTTTTCAAAATACAATTCTACGTTCTTTCATCCCCACAGATTCGTGAAATACGTGTGAATAAGTGTGTGTCATTCTTATCTGATTAGCAGAAGTATTTGTTTCTGTTCAAGCTTTGTATTTGGGTCGTGTTGAAACAATAAAATCATCAAAAAGCTCTTCTTGTTGCAAGTTATAACCAACACTTGTTCTGGATAGTTTAATATGTCAAGGTGCTTACCCAGATCAACTCTATTTGATTCAATTGGTGCATTCAATACTTTCAGCCATGTCTTTCTACGTCTCATTTCATTTCATTTGATTTCTCATTCGAATTTGCTGTTTGAACTCACTTCCAGTCTGCCCATTTGTGGTAGAAAGAAATTCAACATTCCAGATGCTGCATCACCGCATTGTATCCGATTTTTTTCACTGCATAATCTAGTTTCTAGACGGCAAATTGATTCTTTGACTTCGTGAGTGGGAAATGGGTGTCTCGTGAAAGAAGTAACCCAATTTTCGCCATCTGAAGAGCACTCCATACCTACCAGCTAACACATTTAATGACGGGAAAAAGATTAAAGGACTTCAAGGGATCATTCATCAAAGGAGAACTGAATGGAAAGCCTGAGGTGAGGATTTGTCTGGGATTAATATCTAGATCTTATTTTCACATCATTCAATACATTTATATACAGGGTGGGGCACCCGTTACGACACTGTCTCTGTAAACCAAACCATTGAATATTTCGGAAATCTATTCTTCTCATTATTTGTATATTCATTGTTGCTACGAAGGGAAATTATTGGAGTCTACAGGGTGGCTCAAAAAAGTGTGACACATCAAAGTTGTGTCTTCTTAAATGGAACACCCTGTATTTTGCTACAGTTTTGGATAGTTCAGGGAAAAATAATACGATTTCATAGGAGGTACCATGTACCTAACTATAATCGTTTTCGAGTTATTGTTTTTTTTTGAAAATGCTGGGTACAATTGGAGACTGAATAACATCGAAATGTATAGAAACCATCCCTTCCAATTCTGACCAAGCATTAAAGAGGTTACAGGCTATTGATTCCGATAGAACCCGTTTTCCAATATTATACAGGACGTTCAAAATTCATTGTCACTTTTCTATAATTTCGAACGAAGATAACTTTGTTATTTTGAATGGAGCACCCTGTATTTTTTTGGTCTGAACAATACAAAATTCGATTATGTTTCAATTTATATTAAGGTTCCCTATACCTAGCTTGAATAGTTTTCAAGATATTGGCAGTTTCAAATAGTAGCTATCATTTCGATGCATTCTTTGAATAGAGAGAGCTGTGAAACGTCATTCATTCGATAATTTTTGACAGTTTACCAACCAAATTGCTTGATGATAACGTTTTTGTTGAAGCGAAGAGATTTTGGTAGCTGAAATCCTCATTGTCTGTTTGAAAATCTTGTCGAATTCATTTGTGTCTGCATGATAAATGATTGTTAACGAAAATCTGACTCACCCCATGTGGAAACCCGAGATAAATTCTCACTAAGTCAATCAAGTAATACCCCGATGTTGTTTTCAATCCTCTCGAAACTCTACCCGTATCAGATATAGTCATTATCCGCTGAAATAATATTCCCCGAATTCCATTAGCAACTTCAGAAACTCCAGACATTATTTGCGTTTATCAAATTAAAACCTAATTATCAACCGATCTCGTCGGGAGTTCAATTCGTCGATCGGACCTTACTTCACGTCGTGCGAAGTTCAGAACTACCCCATGGTGGCAAAAAATCTGGGAGAGGGACGACACGCCTCGAAGTTTTCCGAAAACAAATTGGGATTTGAATTTCAAATGAGGAAAGCCTTCGCCGGTAAAAAGCTGTTTATGATTTAGGGGCAGTTTTGCACGAGCTGGTTTTTTTCGAGGTTGTTCTAAGGGATGACTCTTCGATGGTTTTTAGTGTGAAAATGTGAGTTGTGAAGTTGTAACTCCTCTTGGTGTGGGGGAAAATGCAAAACAGCTGCCACTGCTTTCATTTTGAATTTGGTGTGACGAATATTGTCGAGATAACATGAAAAATACAAAAGACGAGCAGCAATACGATTTTTTTTTGATTATTTTTGAGTGGCATCGATCCATGAGAATGTTGTATCGTTTTTTCATATTCACCTCTGGATGTAATTGGCAGAATATAGATAAAGGGGTTTCTGTAAAAAAAAATCTGCTACATCTGGAGGTGTGTTTGAAATTTCACTGTCACTACCCATTCCTCAAATAGTTATTATAAAGAGACAGCTTGAAAATGACGTTTCATCAATTGAACTGACATTGACAAACAATATGACTAGACTTCATTTGTCACTTGTCTCCTTCAACCAACTCCAATATGCTGTTCGGAATCATCAGTAGCTCCCCCAAATCATTATTTTCATTCGACATTCGGTCGACTTTTCATCGCCTATTCCACCAGGTAATTTTCTGAGCTGAAGTCCAGACGTTTCGTTAACGATGAATAGGCATTCCAAACTCAAACTCCGCCCATTCACGTGTCTAGGGGAGCTTTCTGAGAGGGAGGAGGTCACGGTCTCATTAGACGTTCTGATGTCAGATTAATGATTCAGGTAACTAGGGCAGAAAGGGCTCACTATTAATTGATGCGGTGGGTCTATGGTCCACAGCAAATTATGTTTTGCTGCAGGCATTGGTTGTAGGGAAGTCCATACTGAGTGTTTCTGGATGCAGCATGTTTCGACCTGAACATATTCCTGATTGTGATGAGTTGTATGGTGATTTTTGTATTCAATTGATGGAAATGATGCCTATAATGTGTCGTCAAAGCTTCGAGAAATGAAAATAATCAATCTCACTGAATAAATATCCAATAAAGAACAAAACATTCCTCGATTATACCGATTTATTCACAAAGAACGTCTAAGCACTAGCACACACTTTTTGAAATCGATAATGATATTGCTCAAGGACGAATATCACAAAAAAATCACGTTTAATATTTCAAATAATTTAAAATCTCTTACTGAAGACTTTTCAGTGAGAAATCTCAGAATAGAATCGATTAGCTTATTTCAAAGTGTTATGGAATGCATTTATTAGACTATTATTGGCTATAAACTGGGCCAATCAGAGTTCATCATTTCATAAAGAAGTAGTAGCGCATACAGCGTTCGATTCTTCAGAAAAACTTACATATCGTTTATGTAACAATGTAAACATCAGCAGAGTTATAACTTTTTGGAATACTTGTGTTCAAATTACAAATACTTTTCTCGAAAAGGCTCTTAGATTTCATTTGAAATACTTCACGAGATGTATTATTTTGTATTTGTGAAATATAAAGTAAAATAAAGGTTTCTGTGTTGAATATTTTGTTAGTTGTTTTGTTTCGAATGCTATCTTTGAGGAGCTCTTTTTATTAAAATCTTCGATGAATAAAAAAAAAACTGTAATCCCATTCGAGAATGCTTTATTCGAATGAAGTATTCTTGATGAAATATCTACCTATTTTGTTTTCAGTAGTTGATTACATGAAGCAAAAGTATTCTTTACTCTGCATTTCAAGGATTTGTTTTTTGTATTTGAATAATTTCTCAAAAGTATTTTGTATATCTGTGAATATCAGTTAAATAAAGTATTTTCATGTATAAATCCACTTCACCAATTTGATAACCAATAAAATCCGTGACTGTGCGTTGTAATGGGAATCGGAATTCGCAACAGAACATAATGATTTTGCATATCATGCGCTCCAATTCTTCCAGGCCAGCACCCTCCTTCACACCACGAATTAGTGTCGCCTCTATCGTCCCGGAACATCCTATAGAAACAACCCCAACCCTGCCAAATTCTCCATCAATATCAATATAGTCCCATAATTCAGGAAACTAGCTCGGCAATCACTTTCAGTGCCCACATTAAAGCGTTTCCGACGGCCTTTGATGCGTTTTGGCGCGGAAATGACGACGTTGACATTGACGTTGACGTTTTCAACGATGTCTCTAAGTGGACCAGTCACACGTTTCGTTCGAGACGTTAGAAAAACGTCGTTGGTCCATTAGACACTCAAAGCTGCACATATACGTCTTTTATTCAATATCCGAATACTGAAATTGACCTTGAGAGGAGTAGAGACATTTTATCAACTCCTTTCTCTGGGACATTTCTTGCTCTTCCTGTTCCTACAAGCCCAGGAAACTAAGAAAACAATAGACCGTCAAACTAATTGGAAATTGTTTTTGTGGTGTCCACTCGGACTTCTTACCAACAAGAACTAATGGTTACGCGAAAGGGATACGAAGCTGAAAAGAAATATGAAACGTTGGAATTGTCACCCTAAATAAATATACGAAAGAATGGAGGAGTTTTTCGTTCACTCATTGGTCAATATTTATCATTGTGTAGACCAAGATGAACATTTGAAAGAGGTCAGAATCTTCAAGGACTTCAAAGAAATTCAACTGCTGTTTTTATTGCCTCTTCCTCTTACTTACAACGATAGTTTTTGGGGTCCCATAAGTCTGATTTAATTTCCAGAACCTGAGAAAAATTGGAGAGGTATTATTTTCACTGGGCAACCCAATGGAACAAAAAAAGTGAATTATGAAAATGGGATAGAATAAAGCAGAGCTGACCTAATATATCTAGAGTAGAGTTCAGAAATCGCTCTCATCAATGCTGATAACCTCAAAAATAAATTCCAGAGTTTCATGTTCGTCTTCTACATCATTGACTAACAATTGGACTTCCCAATATTATTTCTTATCCTTTCACTCAACTGAAGTAACAGAAACAATCTTAGGAATACTCTTCTACTTCTTATTTTAGAGTTTGATCTGACGTCACTTCTGTTTGTTGTTACCCGAAAGCTATCTCTCGTGTCTTCTTCTTTTTTACTTGCTATCGCCACTTTCTGAGCCATTACATCCCGCTTATCTCAGCCAGCTCACTTTATCCATTCAGAATTCAATTAACTCGACAAAAAATGTTCAGACATTCACTTTCATTGTTCTCTAATTGATGGTTAATTTAGTTCGTTCCCAAATGTCTGCTTCGTTTGAACTTTACGTTTTTTTCATGGGATACCACAAACTTGCACTGTTCGACTTTTGAACTTTGGTGGATCAGCGATCATAAATCTTGTCTCATGATCATTAGGCATTCTTGGAAAAGTAGATTCTTCCAAAGAAAAACGTTATGATGAGTTGTCAGTAATGTAGCATAAATTCATGTTGGTGAAATCGATCAAAATAAGTTTTCATTCATCAGTCAATTATTTTTCAGTATCATTTGGTTATTTTTCAGTACCAATAGTACAAAACGAAAAGTATCTAGCTGACCACTACACTTCTGATTGATTGAGACTTATCTAGGAACATTTAGGCATCAATGTGTGGCAACACTTCACAATGACGTCACAACGATGCCAGATTTATTTGATCCACCAATCTGAATGACTCTTTCACAAATATCGAAAAAACTATCCAATGTTTATTGCCAGTCAATAATCATTCAACTTCACGTGAATATATTTCATTTATCAAAACATTCTTCGAAACAATTTGAATGACAAACCTAACCTTACTTTCTGCTTCGGAGTAAAAAGACACCGTATTTTCAGGCAAGCTGTCACAAATTTCTTGCTTGAATAGATAGACTTCACCATATTTTGGAATAAAAACCTATTGACTGAACGAAAACATTCTCTCGAATTGAATACGTCGATTTCCTGAACAATCTGAAACTGTTTGCTTTCTCTCTCTAACACCAACCGCTCTATCACATCCATTCATCGGTCTTTTGTTTCAGGCCTGACCATTCTCTCTGTTTTATCAAGATAGCCTAGATCATATATCATAGCGTGTTCCGATATCGATTCCTAGGAAGGGGTTGTCTTTTTGGGTCTGGATTCTAACATGAAAACCTGCTAGAGATCGTATGCCGGAAGTTATGGCCGCTTTGCAATAAAAGGAGATTAGGGATAAGGAAACGACGATATCTGAAGATGACTGAAGGAAGTTGGCCGATTGGGAAAATAGGAAATGATGTTGATTCATATTGTTCTGGACAGCTCAGAAAAATACTCCTTGATTAAAATTGATTATGAATTCTGATGTTTGACATGCTTCAGGCAGATCAGAAAATGATGACAATAAATAGCTTTGTCTTCATTGAAGAATTATAGAAAATCTCTTGAAGATCCGTCAATTCTTCTGACGAATTTCTCGCTTGAAACCATTATTGTGCACAAACTGGATGACGTCAGAAACAATCACGGTTTCCTAAAAGGATTGTTAGAATGTTGTTGATAATTTTCCTGATTGGAAAATGTGTTTCCAATCTTCTATTGTCTGGATAACTAGTAGGCATCTTTGGAAAATGTGAAGATGGGATACGATGTTTCGATTTTGTACTTCTAGAATCTTCCTCAGATAAAAACCAACAAATTGCAAGGAGATTGTCTAACTAATACTTTCATTCCCTTTGTGAATATTATCGAAATTAGATATTATATTGGATATGTGACGTATTTTCCTCAATCCTTTTTCAAGAGGCCATCTTCGTCTTGTTGATCAGACAGATTTAGTCGTTGAGTGATCAAAATAATGGTTTGTGTTTAGTGTTGATTTTAAATAAAAACTCAGCCATCAAAAATGGTGCATGCCTTCAAAGTTTCCATCTCTTTCCGATAGATTTCACGCAGTAAAAACTCTGGGAGACTCTGCATGGACCATGAAATAAAATGAGCATATAAAGTGAGAAGTCTCATTACATTTGCCTCAAAAACTAGAATTCCTGCTTTGATATCGAATTATATATATACTAGATGCAACATAAATCGAGTTTGGGACATAAAATTCGATAACCAAACTTCATAACCTACTCTGAAACTTCGTTTCCTGAACAAGCTTGCTTATCTCTAGGATGATTCTGATGCACCTTGGAACAACAGGAAGGAAACGTAACAAACATCGAATATTCCAAGTAGTTCGACTGTGTTTGTAGTCCATGTCTTTATCGGCTTTACATCAGAGACGAGAGAAATTCGGGAGAGAAACAGGAAGAAAAATACTCATTAATTATTCGTATGAGTTTTTCAAAACAGCAGTTTGAGCCTCAGTAGAATATAAGTTCTGTTCCACATCGTGGTTCTGACAGGTTTTCGTAGGTAATGATGGAAAATGAGAAGAAGTAGAGGCATCCACTAGGGAAAAACCACGTACCGCGAGATGGCGCTGTGAATGACAAAATGTCGGATTGACACAGTATACTAGAAAGGTTCGTTCTTGAAATTTTAGTGTTTTTATTATTGAAAATTATCTTGCAAAAAGTGCTTGCTGCATACAAACATAACTCTGAAAAAGGATACCCTATTTTCGAGATTGTCTGCTATTCCTTAACTGCCTTGGGATTCAAAGGAAATTTGTGTGAAGAGATATCTGAAGTACCATACGATGAGCATTGAGGAACAGAGCACATTTTTCGTGATCTTATCTCCACGTCACCTTTTCCAATCCTCTGCATTTTCAGATGGTATAAAGTATATTTCAAACAATTGTTCATTAAATATCATCCAAATATATTACTTCCCATACAAAAATGGCCTAAAATAACATGAAAAGATCCCACTTCACCCATACAAACACACACAGGTTAGTTTGTTGGTCACACCTCGAGTATTTTAAACGATCAACAGTAGATGTCGCCCACTCCGAGATTCTTCCCTCTGCAAACTTGTCATTAGCCTAGGAATGAAAAGTTAAGTTGGCACTGTTGATACAGACAGCATCTCGAAGTTGATCTCACTTATCCAGGCCTCAAATTACAGACCAGGATAAGCCCTGACACGACCTATGTGTCACCATCTGAAACGGCAATAATAGTAATAATAGTAGTTGCGACAATAGGACAATTGCTCAGCAGGAATAGCTTTCGCCTTAGGCTATCTCTGTCAAAGCAAAATTATAGCAGTCCAGAAGGGTCCCATTCACTAGTTGGGTACATTGTAGTCGACACAAATAAGGATAATATTCGGGATAATACATCCAGGCGTCATATTGTGCGGCGATAATGATAAGTTGAGGAAGGTTTTGCAGGAAGCCGTTGGCTTGAATAAGCTTTCGCTTATTTTCTGACTAGCTGGCTTCAGTTACGAAGTTAATTTCGAGCACAACAAGACATTTCACTGTTTTTAATTCCAATTTGTAGTTGGATTGAATGACGTGAAACGATTGACTGTCACATATTTAAACACCAAATGTATGCCACCAGCCGCCATATTGTTTTCAATTTGACAGGTGGTTGCCTGAAATGTTGAAGCCTGTTTGTGAGGTTATGTCATAACCCCATGAACGAGATAAATAAAATAAGATGAAACAAACGCGAGCAATCTCTCGGGAAGAGAGTGCTTGGTACTCGAAGGACATTCATCAACCGTCTTTCGGATTTAATCAAGCGACAGTGGTGGGCTTAGGCTGATAAGAGGGTGATTTTCGACAAGACGAAAGTATGTGCAACGAGTAATGAGGAAAGCTCTGATATATGGCCCGGAATCGATCAATCTTTGCAGCCGAGAGAATCTTGCGGAGAAAATAAACGGGGACTGAGAATCGGAGATCTCGGTGTGAAATATTTGATGGAAAAGTTTATATCAAGTTCTAACGGTCGATGGAAAATTAGGAAGTGCTGAGGAAGTTACAGGAAATCTTTTTGGGGTAACTATTAGGGGAAAATAAACAGACTGGAAATAGTTTACATTTTTATTGTAGAAATTGAGGGAATGCACAAAGTATTGTGAATGTTTTTTCAAATCTGTTATTCAAATTGAATGCAAAAATATCTAGTACTGACAGCTCTGACGGAATTCGTGTAGTCTTGAGTTTCCTAAAATATCAAAAATCATCAAAAATTAGGATTCCATTGAGTGAAGATATGTTTTCCTACAACTGCTATGAAAAGTAGCGTAATTTTCATAGCAGTTATGAAACGTCAAAATGTTATCGGCGACGCGGCTTGTTATTCGTTTCCATGGCAACTACTGAAGGCTCTATCTTATTGGTTATATGCCGTGCGATCTACTTCACAGATGCTACCGTATTGGTTGTTTGTTGATCGCGCTCTCTTTTTACGGTAAAGTTACAATCGTACAGTTTTACTCAAATAGACAGTTACATAGTTGTCGAGTTGTACAAATTTCGTCATTTTCTGGAGGGGGATTAGTAAAAATATATAACACAAGTAAAGTGACTAGGTTTTGCACATCAAAGTGAATTCCTCCCCCAGAAATAACGGGAAAAGTACTATCGACATAAATCAACATAACCTCAATTTCAAATATGGAGCACGCCTCTGCGTTTTCACCCACTTGATGCGTGTCCAATGCGTACTACACTGTTTACGGATGACCTTTCGGATGTGGGAGAAGAATAGTGGATTTCAATTCAATTAAGAATGGAACACAAGCTGAGCTAACAACGACACGATTTTCACTAGACGGCATTAGGTGCTGGAGAGGATTCTATAAGAAAACGATTAACTTTGGCAGATGCGTCTCGAGCATCCTAAAGAGCTCAACCCGGAAAGATTAAATCAGACAGAGAAGGAGTGTGATCGGAAGGAGGTTCATAATCGATATTTCGATGGATTCTTGAGTCTCTCCCATTATTTTTGAAGCTTTCCAAGGAAAAAACGGGGGATTGATGGGTCTGAGCAAAGGGAGGTTTAAAGTGTGACACCCTGTATACTAACATTAGGAAATCATCACAGAATATTCCCCACTATTGGAGTCTTTGTATTCTCTGAAGACTGAACTCAGTGCTGCATGAAACTTGGATGAGAATCACGCATTCCCATCTGATACCACAAAAAGAAAACTTGACGTCACGATTCTTCACCAGCTTCATTTCAACCGTGTTGTATCCACTAACACTAACCGATACTGCATGTTCGATCCTGTACACGCCGAGAATATAAACAAGAAACGAGAGGCAGTATCAGAACGCTGTCGATGTTGAAAATATGTTGAAAATGAACATAACTAAGGGGAGAGCGTCTCCTGCATGATAAAACCAGCTGTGTGTAACACAATTCCTATATAACGCCTTGTGAAATACTAATGAGGGATGCGATGCAGGTTTTTACTTGGGAGTTCACGTGAGGAAACTTCAAAACGGAAGGGGAGATGAGGATTCTGGACTAATGAATTTTGTTCGTTTATTTCATATATGGGATGAATTTGATGAAAGCGGAGACAAAATTAGGAGTTGACAATTATAATTTGCTTCATTTTTTTCCCAAAAACTTTTTCAATAAACTTCCCACGAAAGGAAATGTAATGTTCAGAGAACATCGTGAGAACTAAGGGAAAGGAGGCAGGAATTGGTGTTCTTTTTAAATTTAACTACACATCTATTCTGGTAAAAGTCTAGATAATTGAAATATTGATCAAAAGTGCAGTATTTTCCATATTTGAAATGTGCACACGTCAAATCCATTCACCATTTACTGTGGGTTGACAGTTGACAATCAACTAATGATTATGTTTATATGCTGTCGAATCTAAATATTCCAAAAATACTGCATTTTCAATATTTCCTCAGGATGGAGACAGGAGGAATAGTCAAAAACCTGTACAGACAAAATATATATTACAAAAATCGTGTTTTTTGGACTAAAATACGTGAGTACAAAAATAAAAACCAAGTGAATATTACCAAGATCATCTTTATTATTGATTTGTAACTAATCTAATCTGATCCTAATCTTCAAACTAATTTGATACTCTCAGTTATTGGAAAGCTAATTTTTGTACTCTTATTGGCCTTATTACGTATCAAATTTCACTGGAAAATCTCTTAACAGTTGGACTACTAATAAAAATAAGCCTGTTATTGAATTCAAAGCAATAATCTTATACAAAGGTTCCAGATATCAGGCACCACAAAAGTTCACTCATTATTTGTTCCATTTATAATTCCAAAGTGTGTCGAATTTCTGGAAAGTTGTTTTCGCTAATGTATCCAGCACTAGAAAACTTTCATGATATCAAAGCTTGTACACAAACTTTCCTCATTTTGAAGAGGAATGCAAAATCTGAGTGAATATAAAGGGACTGACTTTCCACACATTTCTGGATAAAGTAGATGCATTTTCAACATGACCGTTTATTCAGTATTGAAATTGAAATTGACAGAAAATATTCCAGGGGTTTTAGTTATGAGAATTTGTAGACAGGGATTATCGATTTGGTCCTCTCTATATGACATAACTCATAGTTATGTCAGAAGTAGACACGAAGTATGTCTATTTTGCCAGTTTCAACAATTCCATGATAATATTTTCATACTTTCTAGCATTCTACGAATGAAGCATGAAGAAACTTTTTATATACATCTGAAAACGAATCCATAATCTCTGAAGAATCAACACAGAAGTGACTATAAAAGTAAAACAGCTCTGACTCGAATCCAAGCCATATTTTCAATATATTCAAAAGTTTTTCCAGTTCTTCTAGTCGAGTCATGCCTTGAATATTGTGATTCCTATATCGAAACTCCATTACCGTACACCCTGTATTTATAAAGTGCGCATTTCCTGAAAAAATATAAGCAGGACAATAATCTTTCATATTGAAGCAATCCAGTTTGGTATGAAAGAAAAATAATAAAGTATATCATTTTAATTCAGTCGAGAAAAGATGACAAGGAATCTTCCTCAGTCTCTAGAAGAAATTGATCTTTGACATAGCACTATAGACATAAATCCTCTTCGCTGGGAATCGTAAGAATCTCCTTATTATTCTCGGCAGACTGAAAAAGTACGAAGATTTGGTATCAGTGAAGCATCGAACTAGGTTAGAACGAAATTGGAAAAACAAGAAGTTGGTAAATTTATGGGGTTCAATTTAACCAACTATAATTGGAAAGGCGTCTTTGATAGTCACAAACAAGACTGCAATACGTTACGTGGTGTTTCCACATTGAGTTATTTCAGGCACAATCACTGGTCACTGGTCTTTGACAGATCTCTAAAGATAATCAGATGGAAGAATCGGATTGAAACTGATACCGAGAACTTTCCAGAATCGATTTCTGAACGATTGAGAACAATTCAGTTGTAATGAGTCTACTTTTCCATTATTTTTTCCTATGAAGTCTGACACATATTATATGCCAACTGTAAAAAAGATCTGATATTTTCAGTACATGTCTACCAATCTAAATAATCCTCTACAAACTCAAGTTTTCGAAAAACTACTCCATGAATATATTAAAAATAAAAAAATGAATATGGAGTTCTTTAGAAAACCATCTTCCTTTCTCTAATTCTTTACTGATGAGGTGATAATAGTAGTATCAAGAATGATACAACAAAATTCAAAGAGCTTGATACACAACGTAGTTATTGCCGGTTTAAAGTGAGAAAAAAAATTAATGATAGGTACAGATTTTATAACGATTATTTGACATCGCATGACTTGAACAGCTTGATAAAAAAGCAAAACTGGGAATCAGACCAGGCACATTTAATCGAATTCCTCAAGACTTTACATAAAAAAATTGGTCAATATATAATTCGTGTTTATTGAAATCATGATAGGATAAACTGAGAATAATGTCACGTGGTATCTATGACTTTATAAAAACGTCATACCCTCAGATTTTTAACGACATAATACTTTATTTTCATCATTTCCCTGTTCAAACTTAGGAGATGGACGTATAAATATAGGTTAGGTTAATAAAAAACACGAATCATACTCAGGAACTGACTCCTGACAACTTCCAGTTCATCATTTGTTTGGGATTATCAATTATCTTCGAAAGCAGCCTTCTTTATAAATTAACCGCTTTTCCAAAGTGCCTGTTTTTCTCCAGACAAATCTGTGTCATTAGTCAGCTCTGAAACAATTCTTCTTCTCTTCCAGGTACGTCGTTAAATCAGAGAATCAATTCTTTCCATTTAGACGAGAACGACACTGCCGATCGTGAGTACAGAAAAGAAACAAGTGCTAATAAAATAGACTAAGCTCTCTGGATGTACGGAACACAGTCGGTTCTCTGTCTATTGAAAGCTATGCCAATGCGGAGAATGAAATTCAATGCTGAACGGATGTGTGGAAACCGACTTTTGGTGGTAATTTCTCTACAGTTTGGGTATCCTTCCAGCTTTATTTTTACATAGGCGTGACTAGTGGGGCTCACTCTTTTTTTTATCTGCAGTATAAATTAAATTGAACATTGGATTCGTCTTCATTTATAGGTATTCTTGGTCTATGAAGTTTATGAGTCCAAAGTCAATAAATAATCAATTATAGTTTACAAAAACTGAAGAACACGCTCTTTTGATAAAGAATGAGATCTTTAATGGAGCACTGATATTAATTTTCCCTTTGGTGATTTTATCCTTAAGCTTGAACCAAATTGAAACGCTTGCAAAAGGAACCAAAGAGTCAGTTACTAACAAAAATACAGGTGGAGCTAATATAAGCGTGTTAATCAGAAATACACATTGCCCGATACAAACAGTTGTGAAGGACATTCAGTTGAACTCAAAATCAATCGAAAATACCGATAAAATTGTCTGAAACGAGTTTAATGTCGATTTCTCCATTTCAAACTGAGGTTTGGATAGAATTTTCAGGAGAATTAAGATAAAAACCGTTTACCAAATCCGCAATGAGAATACTCATCAACTTCTTTCATTGTTGAACCGTTCAATTGAAATTTGTGTCTTTTTTGATGAATGAGAGGATCGTCAATATTGATATTGGTTAGTTATCATCTGACACATGACACTGACAACTGATTTTTGTGAATAAACCCAAGACACTTCTTCTGATCACGCCACTGTACCTCCTCTTAAGGGATTAAAAAGAGATTGCGGAACGTGGCATCAGATTGATGATGCCGCTTCTCCTTTGTTTGTGGTTTAGTATTTCATTCTGGAAGGATAGACGTATCTGCATGTTATTCAGTTATTTAATCAGCAATCTATCTGAATAAAAAAGCGTGATGACTATCTGTATTTCATTGACGTGATCTCAAATGAAGTTGGAAAAATCTTGGACGAATATGAGGAAAATTAAAGTTCCTCATCGGGGTCCGATTCCTCAAGACAGTCTTCATATTCAGCTTCGACACATTTTCTTTCAATCAATTGTCAATTTGACATTTGCAGTTTGACAGTTGACAATACCAATGCTTCATTAGGTTGTCTTGAAATGACCCCTTCCTAAATACATGTCACGTTATTGAAATAAATTGTCAAGGAGCTCCAGAAGCTAGATCGAGAACATTTAAAGGTGAGAAGGTGAAATATGAGACTGTAATAAAGTGAAACATTCCTACCAAAATTCGTGTTTCTTGTTGAATTGGCATGGGAATGCAGGCAGTGCGAAATCACTCGAAATTCAGAGGAGCAGTAACTTTGGTGATTAAGTTTCTGGGTGAAAAACTTCATCAATGTCATCATCTTGGGGATAGATGACAGCTAGAGCGATACCTATCATCTACCCTAATTTCCCACTCCGGTATTGATGAAAGCCGTGGTCATTATCATCAAGTAACAGATTAGTTCAGGAAATCCCTCGATAAATCACCTATAGAATTCTGCTGAAGCTAATTAAGATCTTCACATTCCGAAGCAACAACATACGAACTGCTTGAAGACGTAAACTGATCCAGATTAATTATTAGATACGGTGTTATTAGTGCTTACATCAGGAAATGTTTTGTCCGAAATAAGCCAGCAGCTATAATCTCCAGCTACAGTAATATGCGTGCATGACATGCTATTTATCACTGACGTTTATGTGACAACTAATTCGGAGATGCTCGCTGGAAACTATCAGAGAAAAGGGACCGATTGTGTCATGAAGGGATGAGAATATCTGGAATGTCTTCCACAGGAAGCTTCTCGAATGGGCATTTGGAATTTGAAATTTTGTTTGTAGAATCGCATGGACAGTTTGGAGTCCAAAATTTCACTTTCTTTTCTTGGACGCTTTCGAACGAGATTCAACAGCTTCCTGGCAAATTTCGTCATCAACGAGACACATAACATATTGAAAAAGGATTGACCATGTTTTCATTCTCAAAAAAACATTGGAAATGAAGTATTTTCCATATCTTGAACGTGCATGTCGAATCCATCTGACATTTACTGTGGTTTGACAGTTGAAAATCAACTACTTAATGGTTGACGGAATGATTATGTTTACATGCTGTCGAATCTGGATGTTCGAAAAATAATGCATTTTCAATGTTTTCCTAGACACATAACTAGACTACATAACTCTTTCCTAATATACAGTGTGGAACAGCCAAATGGAATAAATTCGATAACGAATAAATGAGAGCGTGTTGAAAAAACGCTAGGACACGTCGATTTGTATTTTTAGATGTGGATTTTTTCGAAAAAATGTATAATATGAGTTACGTTGTTGAAAAAATGTGTCGAAAAGATGAATTTTCAACTTTGAAGTGGAATATCTCGAAAAGTATCAATTTAGAGTAAAATGATCATGTACATCTTTGGGACCCCTTCAGTAATGATAAAAAAAACATTTAAAGGAAAGCTTCCCACTCGATTTCTAACGAATATTTCATAAAGTATAAGTGCAAACTTAAACGGAAATATAATGCCCATTATAATATCACAAGCTAAATATAAATGAATGAACTCCACTTTCCACATTTCTTTGCTCACAATCGAACAATCAGAAACAATTTTGAATAATTGGAGTCTAAAACTCACAGAAGCCAGTGGAATCAGTGAAAACATTTCTGAGAATATCTGAATAATAATAATAATAATAATAAACTTTATTCATCTTTTTTTGATCACATAGAAATGATATAAGACAAGTCAATAAATAATCAGAAGGTAAAATTACAGTAAAAAGAAGATTAACACATAAAATCAGTGGAAATGTTATATACACACTTCTCCACTAAAAAATTCTTTAGATTTCTCCTAAATAGTTTGAAATCTTTCATATTTTTAATTGATGGTGGAAGACGATTGAAGAATCTTATTCCATTGTACATTGGGCATTGTTCATAGAGTGCTGTTGAGTGCTTAGGAATACTGAATTGATTGCCATATCTCGTTGAGTAATTATGGAAATCTTCGTTTTTAGAGAATTCAGAGGAATTATTTTTGGCATATAAAATACATTTTAAGATATATATTGATGGAAGTGTTAGGATTCGATGCTTTTTAAAATGGTCTCGACATGTTTGTTTGAAATTCAACTTGAAGATCAGCCTAATTATCCTTTTCTGTGTCATGAAAACTCTAGAAACACTGGTTGCACCTCCCCATAGGACGATATTATATGATAGTTGTGAATATACTAGTGAATAGTAGACTTGTAGTAATATGAAATTAGACGTTGTGTAGGTTTGGCTGGGTAAACATTAGGAAGCCAAATAAATTCCAATTTATTTCCAATTTGAAATGCATTTCGAGCTCTTAGACTCGAGTAGATTGATGAGATTTAAATGCAGCCGAAACAGCAAGCTATCGTGAGAGAGAAATACAGAAATACGCGTAGAAATACTTTTGCTTTGTGAGAGGATGAAAACGGGGTTTAGTGGAGTATGAAAAATTCCATTCATTCGGATGATTTATTCCCAGGTAGATTCGGAGTTGGCTAGAGACAACAATTCCCACGTTTTCATTGGAATGTCACAGTGGAACGTTACGAATGAAATATGTTCACAGAAATGAAGTTGAAAATTCAGGGAGTTCCTTGGTGAGTAACGCGATCTATATAAAGAGAAGTAGGAAATAGCTGGATAAATATGAATAGCATGTTATTTCGAATACAATACCCTATATTTTTCATGATTTTCGGATTCCTCTTGTGATTTCAATTCAATTTCGTGTACCATACCCTATACCTAAAATCGACTGTTTCTGAGTTATTCAAGCTTTTCTGAAAAAAGTGACAGATGCAGCTGATCAGACAAATGACATTTTCATGTGGATACCAATTCTTTGAAATATGCATCAATTGAGTCATGAATATAAAAGGTTGAATGAACATTTTGCAGCAATCACATTTCCTGAAGTATCCACAGGGTGTTCGAAAGAGTCGGTCCAAAGTGTGAATGGAAACATTGCAAAACCCAATTTTTTCAAACGAAAACCCAAAAATAAACCCTGATTCTACTTCACTCTTCAACTATGTTTTGGATGTAACTTACTGTATGTAACATACTCGTGAAAAATTCATACTATTCCAAATTCGGCCATGCTGAAATAGAGATCATCGATTCGAACTCATAAAAAGTTCAACGATTGTTCTGATCGGTTTTTCCGGTTACTCATCGCCGAAACGAGAGTTTTCCATCAATAGTTTTTGGGGATTTCATCAGACGAACACTGTTGATTGGTATGAGTGAAAAAGATCAAATTGGGAAGAAGATCAGTGCGATACTGATTGATAAAAATAAACTGGTAATTGAAGTTTCCCAAGAGATATAAAAGAGTTTTTGGAATAGAAGTGGTAGAGAATTAAATACAGAGTGGGCCATTGGAAACTAAACAGTTGCTCTGTAGGCAGAACTGAATTAATAGAAATCACTATGAATTTTTAAACTGCAAATTTGTAATATTTTTCTTCTTAATGTCACATAACAAAAATTAATCAACTCACCAATTACCATTTTTGCCTAATGACACCATGTGACTTTTTTATTCGTAAATTTTCATTTGACCTTGAGAAGAAAACCATTCTCGCTGTTCCGAAATGTTAAAAAACTTTTCAGACGTGGGAAGTGCTGTATTGAGTCTAAAGGAGATAATTTTGAACCCACTCAACAGATTTTTGAAAAAAAAAACAATTTTATTTCTCTCGAATTATCTTGCAACTTTTGAATTGTACTCTATGACAGCAGATTTCTAACCTGCATATTTTCCGTAATAGGAATCTGCAACTTATCCCTGATACAATCTGGCAGCAGCGCAAAATCCGACAAATTAGCTGTCATAATCTCGTGTCCTCTATTCCAACCCACGATTTCGTGTCTTCGAAAGTCTCATCAATATCACTACGCAATATATAATTTAGATTGTCATCTTAGCATCGACAACACTGTTTTCTCGAGTTGAATCTCATACTGATCCTACGGAGTTAGCTTCCTCGCCGATTTAATTGCTGCCAGAATGGCGTTAATCCCGAACGTAATAACGGTTTACCTTCTGCCTCCAGGACGTGGCATCTTAATACGAAGTTGGTTGTTACAGGCCGTACTCTTGAGTATAAGATAGGTTAGAGTTTGAGTGCTATTTTAATGGATATCGAGTTGATGGCAATTTATTAGTTGTCTATTAGTTCGGTAATGGAGAAATTTCCCCCGGTTCGAGTGATGATATTCCACATAGTTCTGAGTTGAAGTTGTTGACTGGATTCGCTATGTAGATGAATTGATTGTTGAGTTACGAGAGGAGTTGGCGTATGCACGTGATTATGAGGACGCCAACGATGGATGTATACTTCTTAATAGTATTGATTTACCTCTCTCAATAATATCAATTCACCTCATACAGTATCAATTCACATTTCACTCAGAACATCTCTCACAAATATAACCTCTTCTATTGTTGTTCGTTTGTAGCGTCATCTTTTGAATGAATTCAAAACTTTTCCATGACAGCTGTCTTTCTATGACAATGGTAATAGTTACAGGTTTCTCTAAATCACCCTGACCTAATCGGCTAGTTACCGTCATTAAAAACGCCACGTCACGCGTTTACTTGCCACTTAACTGAAACTAACCTAATCGTATCTCACAAATATGATCTCTCGTCAGTGACGTTTCAAGAGGTCATGACACAGGTTCACAGAGTGTGCTAAATTTCGAATCTCACAGCAGTACAGTAACTCTATCTCTTTCCCTCTCGCTATTGTCATTCAAATGGGAATAAAGGGCCAGTAAATGCCTAATAAACTGATTAGCTTCATATTACCTACCTGATAATGCACCCATTTCATTCAATCAATCTCGATTTTCGACATAATAAGCCCCCGTTTGATGACAGGGTTATAAAAGTGTTGTTGTGTTCGAATGCCATTACAGACTGACATTACGAAAATGGATTTTCCCTCTCTCTTTCTCTGCAATATTCGAATAATTCATGCTGTTGCACTTCTATAAATGAACAATCTGCACTTTACTTTTCGAATTGTTAGGTATGTATTTTGCTTGAGTAATGAGACATGTTGAATACGAATGAAAAATGGGATGGGATGTAGAATTACCTTCGGAACTGCGTTTTGAAAGCTGTATTCCGAACAATATCTTGATTTGAGTTGACTATTCCAATGTTCCATGTTGTTTTTCAAATAGCCCAGAGTCAAATGCTGTTCAAAACACCAAAAATAAAACTTTCCCGAATATTAGCATGTTCTGTGTTGTGAATAAATTATTTACACGTACACTGTACGCTGATGTTCTCGCAATTTTTCCGTAGGATTTTCCCGTAAAATTTTCGTCGTTAGTCATTAGTCGTGTTAAAAATTATCCTGCAAAAGTGTTCCAAAATGTAATTCCTGAAAATGCACGTCGTATTATGCAGAATAATTCCCATTCCATATTCTAGACACGACTACATTGAAATTCATCCAATTTTCTCGCTACTACTAGACACACTTTATGATATTTTTTTGTATTTTCAGGGAATGCGAGCATCATATTTTATGTGAAGAACACGATATCTAGTTTGCATCTGTTGGAATCTAGCTCCAAATTGAATTTTATGACTGAAACAACGCAAAATATCACTAAAGGATTTGAATATCATGCGTTTTGTTAGGGTAATATTATTTGGCGCCAATGGATTTCCTCTTTGTCAGGAACAATTCCAGATCTTAGTTTCCAAGTGAATAACGCCGAATAACTGAAAACCTCTTCTATCTGCTTCCTATAATGCAGGCATTCTCTTGAAAGTTACATAGCCAAGAAACGAGATAAAAAACCTCACCCAAAGATCTTTCGAAGTTCTGAAAACTCCATCGATTATAAAGAAGTCCGCATCTGTGAAAAACTAGAAGTCTTATCACACTTTTTGGCCGTTATGGCAATTCAAGTGCAACGATTCTTGCAATTGTCTGGTTTGTTTGGGGAAGTTTCTTGTGTGTCTGTTTATGTTCCCTTGTTTCTATCTCAGTAATCGAATTTAAAATGTCTAGCGAGAACGTGACAGGAACAGATGTGGGATATAATAAAGGAAAATGAGGGACAGCTCTTTGGTACATAAATCGATGCATTGGAATCATTCGCAGAAGCTCTTCTCAAAAGTTTTGGGTGATGAGGGAACATTATCTTGGAGGAATACTCATGAGATCCATCATAATCTATATATTCATTCAAGAAAAAATTACAATACAGTCACGCTTATACAGCTTCGGAAATAATTCATCTTACATTTAGGCATTTAATGAGAGCGAAAAGAATAGCCTGTATGAAATTGAGATAGCATTACCCAAATAGTTTGAAAAATGGATACCGGATGACGTCACACATGGGTCTAATACGTATTATACAGGCAGTGTATAAAGATGATGATGAAACCGAATCATTTATTCAATTCAATTTGAGTCAATTCGAATCGAAAATCAGAGATAATTATTGAACATCAACATTAACATTAGCGGAAGAAATCATTTTGGTAATGACACAAAAGATTTTTTTCTTATTTGAAGAAATCTTTCCATTACATACAGAGGTGTACACAAAAAACAGCCTGAGCTGTAACTTCTGAATCATTCGAGATTGAAATTTGAAATTTGGTGGGTAGCAACTATATGATACTATTTATTTTTTGAAGAGAGAAATTGTATTCCATCACTTCCGGTCTAACCGTGAGTGACCCCAACTTATGATTTTCAAATGGAACCCTCTATATATTTTTCCATTCTCAGATTCAGGGTATCATTTTACATACACCAGTAATTTTTCCGGATCAAAATGTCAAAAAACTTTCCTCAATGTTTTAATGTTTAAACAGTGTGCCAATTAATTTATACCCCAAGCATTTTTACACAACGCAAGTAGTGTAGCTAGAAGGTATCAGCAATGCATTGCACAAAATGGGAGTATTTGTTCTTATTGATTTTTCATCGCCTATTTTTCTATGCCACTGAAAATAATAAATATCGATGTGGAGTTCATATTGTTTTTCTTTTTGTTTCACACAAAATGAACCGGAAAAACCATACACTTTACGACCCCTTGGTTGCCCCTACTGGTTACTCATTCCATTATTCAGAAAATCCCTCACTTTCCCAAGAAAAACGTTGAAAGTTTCTCCATGAATTATGTGTGTTAGATGCCGTGACTTCTACAATTGATGTCATTACAGTAAGTGCTCTATGAATTCTCAATTTGCGACAGTGCTCTATGCTCCGAAAACTCCATCTTTATTTTATGTATTCGAAAGTAGACAAAGAATCATAATCAATTCATATCTGGGATACTGAATAATGTATCAGTTTCATAGAGACGGTGTTTTCAGAAACGGAAAAGCGAAGTTTTGAAGTCTGAATCGTAAGGAAGTACAGGAAGTAGTGAACTTTCTCATTGCTATGAAAACACTATTACAACGTGAAGAAATCCATATTCAATGCATCTATCATGAAACAATACCTCCTCACTGTATACAGAGAGTCCAATTGGAATGATACTCAGCTTTCAACGTGTTCAATATAATTCGAAAAGTAAGGTTTATAAAATAGTTCCAATGTTTTTTTTCTGTCATAAATGTATCAAAAGGAAGTTCGATTACTCAATCTCTAATTATATTTAAAAATTAATCATCATTCATTGAAGACGAAGGTTTATTAAGAAAGTGAATTTTTGACTTGAATTTCTACCATTCAATGGATTCGAGATGACTTAACTTAAGCAATACACTTAACACTCGAACTCAATTTGATCGTAATGATCGGTGGTAAAGAAATTCGGTCTTGAGATATGAAAATCCAACATATAAAAATGTAGGTGCAAACCAAAAAGTCAAAAAAGTTGCATGTTTCGTATTTCTGCGAATTCTGAACGATTCAATTCGAAAGCTAAATACATTCTGTTTGTGTGAATAATATAATACTAGGTATTTACGAAACATTTTGAACACCCCCTGCAGTGATCAAGTTGTTAGTTAATAATAATAAGTCGTCCAGTTCATTTATTTTTGAAGATTCAATTCAATATTATTTGTCCATCAATTCTTATTTGTATTTAAATGAAAAAATCAGGATTTGTAATTAATAATTAATATCAATAATTGAGAGAGTTTCTGTTAAAAGGAGGGGGTTGAATTGGTAAAATTGGTTTGTTGGAATAAAAATTGACGTATCTAAGCATTTTTTGATTTTATCTCCAGTAGCAGAGATGAAAGCAGTGGGTAAAACTGTTGATCCACACTGTATATCCTGAGAGCTAGCTATAGTACATCGATAGCAAACAAAGTGGACAAATAATGTTTCTTGCAGCATGTCTGATGCTGCAAATAGCGTGCACCCTTTGCGAATGAAGCATTTCCAGTGTTCCCACGTTATTTACTGTTTGAGTTGTAGAGCTCCATACGTGCTCAATTCGCCATACATTTTACGTCTTTCGTCGATTTCGACACTAGACATTTCAGTATTGTTTACGAGGTTCAGGAACGATGTCGAGGAAAAGTTATTTTTTTAACATCGATGAGTTAGTTGATTGTGAAATTGTGGAAATTTCAACACAAAGATGTCAAGTTCCTTGCGAAAAAAGGAAATAAATAAGGTTCGTGTAAAATAAGTTCATTTTGTATTGACACCTATGAATATACTGTGTGTCGAAGACTAATGGTACACCCTGTGTCCATGTTTGTTTCTTTGAGTTCTGAAATTTGGTACATGGCATATGCTCTCGAAACGGTACTTTTCGGCATATTGGGAGAAAAAAATCAACTTCCGGTTTCGCTGGAAATGACATCAACTCAAAATTTTCAAATGGGACAGCCTGTATATTATCACATTTTTGAAATCTTCGAGATTTTCTGAATCCAACGATATTTCATGATCGATAGTTCATTTGTCAGAACACTTTCATTTTTATTTTCAGGTATTTTCTCAAAATATGATGGATAACAAAAGCAAAAAAAGCGATAACTATTCGAAATGTTCACTGACCGATGAATTTACTATACAGGGTTCTTAAAGACATTCTAATATTTGAAGGGGTTATTCTTTGACACATTTTAAGAAAAAACTTCCTAAGAGTATTAACTCTTGAGATACAGGGTGATCTATATTATTAAACGGTTGGTACTGCGATATGAAGAAATTTTAGTTTTATTATTTTAATTAATAAAAACGACAATTTTTCAACCGACATAAAACGATTTTTTCTTTCAGATCTATGCCAATTTGTTGATTTTCAATATTTCTCAAGAATTGCAAATGATTGTAAAGAAAATACCTTCAAGTTTTATTACATTTTTGAATATTTTCGTTTTAGCTACTCATTCGGTTGTTATCCTTCAATATTTCAATATGAAAAATCCCAAAATATAGTTGATATTATACTCTATTCCTTCCAAACTACTTCAAAAACATTTTATCGAGTACTTTTTGTTGAGAGACATATCTCCTTTTTTGCATGCAAGAATTCCTCTAACATTGATAAATTCATTCTGAGAACTTTACGTATCAATGTTTCATTATATTTCACTTCATCGTTATACGCCCCTCAGGGATAATTTCCTCACCCATTAAGTCCCTCAATATTTGGAGCAAACTTCATCGATCAAGAATCCGTCATAGACACGTTGAATCATAATTTCAAGAGTTTATTTCATCAACTAATACCCCAGAAAGGCAGACAAACATCACAAAAACAAGCACGCCGACCAAATCCGATTAGATGGATGGAAATTCATCTGTTCCTCGGAAATTTCTCACAGGACCAGGTAGTATCGATCATAGGCATCCATAGGCATCCATAGCATCAGAAATTCAATCAACGCATGGAGACCCTAATGAGCTCAAAGTGGATATGTTTGGTGCACCGTGATTTACTGGCGATGTTAATAAACTAACGCAGGCCTGGCATACGAATGACAGCTGACAGTTGATGTTTCAACAATTGAAGTGTGTTTTCGTTAGATCATTATTTTCATCCGAAGTGTCCATTTCTGAAGGACTTTTTGACATTTGTTTAATTCGGAAATTGACGTATGAAGCAATTTTTCTAAATGGAATATTTGTAGATTTTTTTTAAGTTTTCTTCCTGAAATTGGGACTTCCATTGTCTAAATAATCATTTGAAATCCGTGGTAATGTTGACACTAATTGAGATATGATGCAATTTAGTAGTGATCCTTTTTTCTATGACTTTTTTGAAGGGTGTATCGAGTTATATACCGGGTGTTTCACAGTGGATGGAACATCAGACGTATCTGGAGAACAGAAAGACAAATCATTTCGAAAATTTGTGGGCGTGGCTAATCAAACTTGGTCTATCCGTCTAAAATATTTTTATCGATACAGTGTTGCCGCTTGTATCAGAAAGTAGTAGCTACTTTGTTATTTCACATGGAACACCTCGTATATTATATCATTTTAGGAATCCTTATAAGATTCCTCACAACTTTCCCACTTGATTTCCTATACCTATCTGTGACGATTTCCGAGATAAAAATCATTTTGTCCAATTTTTGTGCAAAACCAAACTATTGAAAAATAGCAATTCTTTGCGAATGCAAATTTACAAAATATTGCAATTTGGGTTATAGCTGCATAAGACCATCTAGTATTCCATCGATTAACTGGATCTTAGTTTCAGCAACTTGAGCTACTACTTTCTGATACAAGCGGCAACACTGTATTGATAGAAATATTTTAGACGGATAGAGCCAGTTTGATCATCCACGCCCACAAATTTTCGAAATGATCTGTCTTTCCGTTCTCCAAATACTTCTAATGATCCATCCACTGTGAAACACCCGGTATATATAGGTGTTGAATCTGGAGAGCTAGGTGACTTGTTCGACAGTAATGTCAAAAAATCTGAACCTCAACTTTCCAAAAGAACGATCAGCCCTCATAGACTTACCAGAAATTGTTTCTTGACTGAATGTTTTCGAAAATTACAAACTAAACAAGATGCACTTACATAGTACGAGAATTTTCACGATAACAACAGTCATTTGTTCACTTTCCATTTGTTGAAACCCTTTTTAACACGACTAGTCTTCACAGTCTCTCACACAGAGTGATAATGCATGACCTGTCACTTGTATGCTGATTGATAATTGACATGAATTTTATACAACAGGAAATGATGAATTTAGATGAAGAACTATGACCAAAAAGTAAAATTGTCGATTTCGAAGGCATAACATTCATTGAGCTGTATATCTACATCTATATCCCTATACATATTATAAAAAAAAAGGAAAAAAGGCTCCTGAATGAAATAATAATCGGGACTGGAAAAAGTCGTCTGCTGATGATTCGGAATTAATGTTTGATTTTTTCTATCAAATTGAAATATGAGGTGTGTAAATTCTCAATATCAGATCTTTTGTTGACACAAAATCCAAACAATTGACAAACATACCCGAGCTCACTGCTGTTGGTACCAGGTGTCACCCTGTACAGAAAGCTCGGTTGAATCATTCGACCCAATAATTCCGATGATGGTCCAAAGGACGTTGGAGAATCGTCTCCAGATCGATGATCTCGTTACATCCGAGAGGAAATTATGTGGTCCGCAATGGTACTAGATTAATTTGAAGTCACGTGATGCATGACCGGATGTCACGTCCTGTAGGTGTTCGGATGAAGTTTGATTGACGATTATCTCTGGCAGGTGCAGAGTCAGCAATATTTTGGATTAGGAGAAGCTCGACACGATGTGGTCTATTCGAGTGAGAGGTCAATATGGAGGATTTGGTTCCAGAAGATCATGATGTTATGGTTGTGGTGAATACTACATTTAGACTTTGTGCAAGTCGTGTGATGACTGAAAGTTATGTAGTTGATTCCGAAATGCAATTAAACTCCGAAGATGTCTCTGATAACAATGAACTCTAATCAGATTGGTAGCAGAGATCATCTTCGGATTATTCTCACATGAAATACTACGAGAAAATTTCATTACTGATCCTCTAGTGTTGCAAAATTTCTTGCCAAGTAGGGCTTCAGCTACTTCCAGATATGGTACAGAGATGGCGATAGTAATGGCTGCTTCTTTTTTTTATATTGGTGTCTATAAGTTTGATCATTTATGAGACTGTGACCTTTGTGAACTATTCAAAGGGATCGGTGATATTTGATCATCCTTTCAGTGCAAAAACAAACACAATCACAAGATTTTATTTGTTTGCACGGAGCCTCTTGCAACTACGAGAGTACAAGCTGAGAACAACTTTGTCATAACACCAGAAGTTCCACATAATTAAGCCCTTATCCACATACAGCAGAAAGAAAATCGTGCGACGCATCACTAGCGAACACAGCCAACTGGATCTGAGCTCGTTAACTCGACCGAGGTCACCGAAAAGATCAAAGCTCGCTAATAATCGAGATAAACTCATTTGGGAAGCTTGACCTGGCAACACCGTTAGAGACTTGGCAGTGGATTAGTTACAATTGGACGTGGTCGGTTCACGAAAATGTTTTTCCTGTCGTGTAGTTCAGTCTGGAATCCCCGGAAAATGGTGGCCAATTAGATAAGTCGAAGCTGGACGGTGTGGAAAATGTTTCGGGAATGTTCGAAGAACCTTAGTTTCAGTTAGTTCTAGAGTCAAAATGGAAAGTTTCTTTGCGGTTTTCAAATCTTGATTGACAGTTGACAATTGGCAGTTGACAATTGACAGTTGACAATTGACAGTTGACAATTGACAGTTGACAGTTGACAATTGACAGTTGACAATTGACAGTTGACAGTTGACATGGAATTATTTCTCTGCTGATATTGTGGATGATATCCTGACTAATTATTGATAAACAAGGTTCAAGTGAGTGATTCTCATTCCAATTCCAGCTGATTCAATGAAGCTCATGGAGAATTATAGACCATTTGGAAGACGTCAAGTGGTTACACAGCGAATATTGAACTCCTTGCGTACAAAATATACTGAAATCTCAGTACACAAAACACGAAGAACCTATGACGTGTCTGATATTAAATATGGCGTCCATGAAGTATATTATTCCAATTCGAATGGATTATCTTGTTAACAAATAACAAGTCATGTGTACAAATGTACAGACCTTCACGTAATCCGTGTGTGTTGTTACAATTTCATCCCCAAACGCGAACGTGAGAAGAATTGGACACGTGAATAAATTCAATTCAGACATAATCCCCACTAGCTCAGTTGGTCTGTTTTCCTTCCCATATCTTCCCAGGCTAGTAAATGTTTATATATACACAGATGGGTACACAAGTCGACAGCTAAATGAGTATTTAGTGAAACTGAGTCTACCAGGGGTAGACAATTCATGTCATGCTGCTGAAAATTTAGTTCCCATTTTCTTCCAGAATAATTGGTTGGCCAAATTGATGATTGACATCTCAATTGCAAGGTGTCAACTGTTTTAATTGCTCTTAGACCTTCAGCTTTATTTCTTTCATCAAGGATCTCGAAATTAATGTTTCACCTTCAAAGTCAAGCTTTATTTTTGGGTGCTGAATATCCTCCACCAAATCAGATGCTGCAATTTTTATGTGCTCTGACCAAATTCAGTTCAAAAAACCATTCATGCTGACTCACAGTCTCTAATTTTGATTTGCACACCGCGCTAATTACCCAATTAAACGAACGCTTCGTTGCATACATATCACCCCAGCACAGGATCTAATTAATTCTTTGTGAAATTTTGGGGTGTGCTGCGGTTCCAACGAGTCTTTGTACTTGCAACCAATTTTTCAAAGCTTAATTGATGTGCCGGGTGATATTTTCGAGATCTTGGCATTGACACTCGAAATGACACTTTGAAGAGGCGATTAGGGTGGCATTTTTGGTGAAAAAGTCGCGAGGAATCGATGCAGGGTCTTTCCGAAGCATTCAGCGATTTTGGCACCAATTGAGAGTTGACGTTTGAAACACAAAATATTCTTCAAAATTGTTTCAGGTGATCCAAATGATATTCCAATACAATCAGCAACATCTCAAATTATCAATTGACGATTTTCGAGAGTCAAATCTTTGATTTTTTGGATTCGCCATCGCCCATAGATTGTTTTTGTGTCAATGTCATAGACAGTCCTACCAAACTAAAAAAAATATTTGCCTTCTTAATGCCCGCTAACTTTGAATGACAATTTCGAGTTAGTAGCATTTTTGCACAGTTGAGACAATAAATTCGTGTCTTCTGAATGATTTACGATGAGGGGCAGATGTTTTGACTCTCTCCCTGAAAAAAAAACATCGATTCATCGATTCTGTCAAAGCTTTCCTTCTTTATTGTTACGTTGTAGCACATAAATTTTATTGGACATGGTTTATTGGATGGATTAATATCGTAGATCCGTATATACAAAAGCACAACATACAGGGTGTCTGTGGTTACCAGCCATAATCTTCTCCAAACTCAAAGTCGATTGATCAAATCAAAGCTCGTCTTATCAAATCATTCGAATTGAATCGAGAATTTCCAAAGCCTCCGCTTCCCTGGTGATGTAGATGATATTATCTCTATAAAACCATCTGAAGGCGAAGACTGGGAACGTGAATAGAACAATAAAAATGTGAAAGGAGTGATTGACATAAAATTGAAAATATATATTGAAATTTGGATTTACGAGGCACTTTCTTTCGCTGCACTGAACATAAAGAGTCAGGGGAATATGTGATTTTAACAGGAAATCAATGGAAGTGGGACACAATGCTCAAAGTATTCAGATTGTAGAATTTCTTCTGAAACTTTACGACTTAGTTATTCCGTTGTGTAACAAAAGCTTTCATCCTCAAACTACTGAACCATCTCACCAAATTTCTCAAAGTTTCCCATACAAATATTTGAACCAATTATTATTAATTTGATAGGTGAAAATCTACTCGTTCAGTCCTTGTAAAATAGCGATGATCACGAAAAACTTCTCCACTAGCTCTGCATACTGTTCTATGAACATCAATAGCACCATGACGTCAACTGTCAACCTAATGCAATTTTATGAAGAACTATGATGCAATATTGATGACCAAAACGTGACGTATGATCATCCATTACGACTCATATTCGTCTACTATACATCAATATCATTGGATAGAAATGATATTTGGACTAACTCCAAAAGTAGTTCATCAAGCAGAACTGAAAAGGATATCGAAGAAAACACATGAACTAGTTTGGATGCATGTCGAGAACGTTGATTGATTGAACCTGGATCTTCTCTCATATGATTATGACCATGATTCGAATATATTCTACGAATATATACAGGGTGTTCCCTAAAGACATGCTAATATTTGAAGTGGTTATTCTTTACACATTTTAAGAAAAGATCTTCCCATAAACGTATTTCCTAAAAGTCCTAACTTTTTCTTAAAATGTGTCAAACAATAACCCCTTCGAATGTCTTTAAGGAACACCCTGTATATATATTTTTTTAAATAGAAGACGTATGAGTTTCAGAGTTTAACTGAAAAGCATCAAAACTCCAATATTTCAGTTCGCATATCAAGATCCATTTCATCACATTTTACAACTCTATTTCTATTTGTCCAAACGATTAAGATTTGAATTTCTTTCTTCAACAAAAAAAAACATATTGATTCTTGGACATGCTTCGATATCCGTCTTGGTATTGGAGATGCACATAATCTTCCTGAAGATTTAATCATCATCCATTGTGGCTTACACTTGGTCCATCTATCATGAATTTAATATTCGTCAAAGCTTCACATCAGCTAATCTGGGATTACTTGCATTCCACCACAAATCCAGAAACGTACAATGTTTCCTGTCAGATCCAGACTGTGGATATTTCTATAGATATATAAATGGCTAGTCAGATGGCAATGACTCGTGTGGTTTCAGGGACGAATTCCAATAGGAATCAAATGTCTCTTAATAATCTACATGTTGGAATATATAGCAGTACGTTGTAGTTTCAGTACAATGTAGATGAATCGCCATTGTCGTTTTAATGACAATTTTATGTTGTAATATAGACTCTTTAGGGTTTTTTCGTTGAAAATCATGGGAATTTCGGGAGTTTTGGTGGTTTTTGCGACTTTTTGAGGTTATTTGGAATTTTCAACATGAAATATCTCGAAAACTGTGCTAGATATCGAAAAACGGATTTCACCACCGTTTTCAGCGCCTTTTACACACCTTATGGACGAGTTTTCAGGCATTTTTTCTTGAAATTTTTCAAAAAATCGACGAAAGGGATTTTTGAAAAGATTGAAAGTCGTTGTAGACTGTAGAGTCTTCATTCTTCGTATGGAGACTCCCAGAGTATCTATATGGACTCTTTCAGGGTTTTTTCATTGGAAATCAAGGAATTTTGGGAGTTTTTGGTGTTTTTGGCGAATTTTTGGGATTCTTTGGAATATTCAACATGAAATATCTCGATATTTTTCTTTGGGAAACATGCATTGTTTAATTGTTATCATTATTCCTCGGAATATTATCAGGATTGGAAAACGGAAACAACATTTTCCGAACACAAACTCATCCCCCCAAAAAAATCACAATTCACATGAATGAACATTGTGTTCCTCTCCCGAAGGAATTGAAGTCTTCGACATATACTCGCTCGACTGCTTCACTCGACACCTGCTTATTCTCAGTGCCACGTAAAAACCCCCTTTCAACCCCCTTTTGCCACCCCATCAGTTTTCTCGTCAGCGACCACTCTTTCTGGTCCCGGAAAAACCCGGAGTAAATCCCTGTTCCGGGATGTTTCACCGTCGGTCGATGCATTATGCATGACGTGTAATGTCACGTGCATCGGGTGACACGTGTGAAAAGATTAGACGAGGCAACTGACTGCTTCTACCAATGTGTTATTCCTAATGGGTAGGTGATTTGGGGAGGGGATGTAAAGGAATGCAAGGAAAATGAACCACTGTGAACTAAACGTCAGGTTATTATGACGTCATAAGTTCTTGAGCCCAGTAAAATAACAAGAGCTTTACTGAAATGATAACTGAGCTATAGTTATATGTTTTTTACAAAGACATAGACAGTTAAGACGTGAGATTTGTCAATTGAAAATGACAGTCCGTCTTTCTTCAAAAATCAAAAAAATTCCATAAGATTTTGTCTGCTAAAACATGAAAAGAAAAAACCACAACTTCAATTTGATTCGAATCTTCCTGAGCTCAGATCAACCATTCATTGTTTTCCTATTCATTCCTAGTATATTCTTCTCTCTTTCTGATGGATTTTACACTAATATTTGCAATTTCTCTCTGGTTTAAATAATGAACTAACATCTAACCATGAATTATCATATATTTTCGTTTGCTTCCATCAACGAATCAATTGATTCTTACTCTTCGCATTGGGTTAGTACTTCTGACGTCACGCATCGATTTTCTCGATTCATCAGCAGTGATTGATAATTCGAATAGATGCACACATGGAAGGAATAATCAGTTCGTTATTAAAAATGTCTCTTTTGAAATCTAACCCTGAATTATCATTTATTTTAGTTTGCTTCCATCAACAAAACAATTCATTCTTGCTCTGCGCATTGGGTTAGTACTTCTGACGTCACACTCACGTGTTTCATCATCCAAATAACTCAGAAACTGATGGATGGAATGGACAAGAGTACCTTTTTTATTCAAAAGGCAAAGAATATGTGTTTTAATTTACCTAAGTAACAGGGTGTGGCTAACGCCCTGTAGGAAGAGTGCTGAATTCAGCATGGAATTTGTGATTTTTATGCCCGAAAAAACATGAATTTAAGACGATGCTGCTCAAAATCCCAAAATCATTAGGAAATTGAAACTTCAATATAACTGCAACATTAGTATAAGAAATATTGAGCATCTCCAGTTTAGAGATCGCCCATTCACAATGGATCACTCTGTATATGCAACCAACCTCTGGATTTCCGCTTGTCATTGGCGCAAATAAAAAGAAACTACCGAATTGCCCAACTAATTTCACGCAAATTTTTCTCGGAACAACTCGACAGAAGCTTAACCGAGATAAATGTTCCATCCTCCCGTTTCCGTCAGTCGTATTTGTCCATAATCAATCTCGAATTCTGGAACCGAGCCATCAATCACTCGGCCCCCCTGCGTAACCCCCCCCCCCCCGATTCTGAGACGGAAATGCACTGGAAACGAGACGAGATGAATAATGCATGTGGTTGACTTTGAGGACTGTGTGGATTTCTTTCTCGGATGATGGAATTTGGTAGGTGGTAGTTTTGGAGCTGGGATTTGTCGCAGATAGTATTCAGCAATGAGGATTTTTGGTCGATTTCGTGGTGAATATGCGAGTTTGAGGGGTTATTCTGGTCTAGAGATTTGAATTCTAGGTGATTTTTGGAGTGCTGTAAAAAAAAGCCATCAATATTTTTGGTATCCATTTTCTTATACTTTGATCATGAACATTATCAAAAGAAGACGAAAAAAAAATGAAAAAGTCCTTTAATTATCAGCCGATTTTAACCCTCCTAGCAATTTGAAACAAAAAAAAATAAAATTATTGATCTATAATGATGTCGCAATGTCTGGAACTACGGGAAAGTTGGAAAAAAAATTCAACAAAATGGCGACTGCCTGAAGAAAAAAATTTTGCACCATTTTTTTTTATTCTCTTCAATTTCTAAAAATAGTTCAAGCGAAAATTTGGGGATGGGCGTAAATCCAGACATAGACAAGTCTCTAAAGAAGACTCTCTCAAAATGTCAAGCAAATCGGTTCGGTAGAACCTGAGAAATTAAGAAGACAGTTCTGAGAAAAATGCGTTTAAAGTTTCAGGTGAAATTCTTGCAAAATACCTATATCTCAGAAAATAATTTGAATTTCGAAAAATCTCCTTGTAGACAACTTCCTCCATAGATAAACTTTGGAAATATGACAAAAAAATCGATTTTTTTATTTCTAGACCAGAATACCCCCTTATGGATAATAGGTAGCATATGTGAATAAATTATTTAGTGATACTTCAGGGCATAACCTCATTGATTGTACAGTGTGAATTATAATCATTATTCCCTTTCGTTAATTTTTATTCCTGCCAAAAAAAATACGAATCTGATATTCTTTTCTTTCACTTCAAAGTTGAATTTTCATTATCTTTTCTTGTAGGTACGTAAGAATAACAAAAATCTCATCGAAATCCAGATCGCATTTTAAGTGCAATTTTATCATTATTTTAAACGTACTTTCGAACTAAACAAAACCACTCAATCTCAACCATATTTGGGAAGAAAATTACATCTCCATAAGTTATAATCATATTCAGAGGTTCACAACAATGAACTGCGGGTATTTTGAAAACTCTTCAATCTCACATTTCATCAATTAGTCAGTTGCTATGGTGAGGCCGATCTGAATATGAAGTTGAAGCACATTCTTCGTTCTGAAAAGCTATTACCAAAGTACACAGTACGTTCCTGGAAATAACTCGAGAGTGAATTTTATACGAATAATTACATTCGTTGTGTGTTTATCTACCACTATTCCGTGCGAAAATAAATTTCCATTTACTAGAGCATGCCCTGAATAAGAAAGTCAACTAATTTTATTGGTAAATAATGGGGGGATACTTAATCATGATCAATTTCAGCTTGATACATCGCTAGTTTATTTTCTTAGTGCTGCAACATTAAGGTTTATTTCGACGAAATTGTCTCTGAGATTCCTACAACTATCCATGATTGGTCAGCTCAAGGTCAATGGGCGTGTAGGGTTAAGCACGTCACACTGCGTTACACCAATGAAAGCAACCTTTGAAAATGGCGCATGAAATTGTATGTTCGAAATTAATTATGTTCATTTTATTATCTCACTCATGATATAGACCAAATAAAAAATTCAAAAAATAATGAATGTTAGTTTTTGGACATGATTATGCTGTTTTGAAAAATTAGTGGTATCCCCCTTTCACAATAATTGGTATTTTAATTAATTCCCTCATTTTTTGTACCGTAAATGATTCACGAATTGTCAAATAGGAAATACTGAAATTCCTGAAAACATGTACCATACCAAATATCGCAGAACATACTTTATATATAAAACTAATGCTTCAGGAATTCAGGCATTCTCATCGTGCGACTTATCATTCGACTGAAACGGAAAATGAAACTTCGAATTCACGAGCTTGATTCGGTTACAAACAGTAACATAACAGACGAAAGAGAAATGCTAGAAAATGTATTCTCTTACCCTTAAAAGGATACATACGAAAGACCCACTCCACCTAAATAGGAGCTCCGTACTTTCGTACCAATATACATTATTTTTCTTCTTCTCTCTTTTATTTCCGTCCATTGAAACATTGACGTTTGCATTCATGATGGCGCTCAGCTTGTCCTAGATATTGCTCTTACACTCAAAAGAATTGCGAGAAATCTGAAACGAATGAATAAATATGTCGACAGACTTCTATGAAGGTAGATAGATATAGAAGGTGCATTTATGCGAGGAAGTCACTTATTTTTGTCGTTTTCGAATCCAGATAAAAATGGTACAACCTATTTCACGACTATATCAAATGTCACACATCAAACGTATGTATTCTGTCAAATCTTCTTCTTTTTTTCCCTTACCAATCATACAGAATGACAGATATCTTCTTTGGTTGTTTCAGAAGTATGACAGATTTGACCTTGACCCTTGTTTGATTTAGAATTCTGTGATGGACAAGCAGAACAAACCAATGTAATCGAACATTTTAGAAACAATATCAAAATTCTGATTGTGTCTGAAATTAATTGGGACATCTCACAGCAACTGCCCTGTATTTCAGTTTGGAGCATTGTAAACACTACTCTAACCCCATTCAGCCCCCTGAGGTGACAAATTATGCATATATTCAGGATGTTCCCGACGACTTCCGTTTCCGCTGCTACTTCCTGATCTCGTGGATTCGTCTCAGAATCCGAATTCAATCAAGATTGTCAACGACAACCCTTTTCATCCCCCCTCTCTTCTTTTATTATCACCAGAGAGGTAGTCAGCAACTATATAATAGACTATTTGGAGTGTGAATGCAAATCCTGAACTGGTCCTTGGTGAATGTGAAGAAAAGAAGCCAGGAGCAGCAAAGAATCTCGACCTTAACATACCGAAAAGTTATTCAACTTCGTGAACACGTAGTTTTCCCTAAGGTATTCCTGTCACTAACGCTTATAGACTTTCTAGCACGGGAAAAAAATCCTGACACCCCATTCTACATGAAATTTACTATACCGTACGATCCAACGCTATAAAACTCACACTTTTCACATTATCATGATTCTACTTCATAGTTTCCATGCTTCTTCCACGTGTCTTTATTATTTTGAAGGTTCAGGGAATTTTTCATGGATTGTTTCACTAGTCTGAAATGAAGAAATGAAAAAATAAAAAAAAACAATAGATGAACAAATGAAGAAATCAAGGGATGAAGAAATGGGGAAATGAAAAAATGGAAAAATGAAAAAATAAATGAATGAAGACATGAATGAATGAAGAAATGAAGGGATGATGGAATAAAAATGAAGAAATGAAGAAATGAATCAATGAAGACATGAATAAATGAAGCAATGAAGGGATGAAGAAATGAAGAGATGAAGAAAAGAAGGAATGAAGAAATTAAGAAATGAATGAATGAAGAAATTAAGGAATGAATGAATGAAGAAATGAAGGAATGAAGAGATGAAGAAAAGAAGGAATGAAGAAATGAAGAAATGAATGAATGAAGAATTTAAGGAATGAATGAATGAAGAAATGAAGGAATGAATAGATGAAGAAATAAATGAATGAAGAAATGAAGGAATGAATGAAGGAAGAAATGAATGAATGAAGAAATGAAGGAATGAATAGATGAAGAAATAAATGAATGAAGAATTTAAGAAATGAATGAATGAAGAAATGAATGAATGAAGAAATGAAGGAATGATGAAATGGGGAAATGAAGAAATGGAGAAATGATGGGATGAAGAAAAAAAGGAATGAAGAAATGAAGAAATGATGGAATGAAGAAATGACAAAATGAAGAAATGAAGGAATGAATGAATGAAAAAATGAGGGAATGAATTAATGAAGAAATGAAGAATTGGAGAAAAGAAGAAATGAAGGAATGAGGAAATGGAGAAATGAAGAAATAAAGAAATAAAGAAATGGAGAAATGAAGATTTGAAGAATAGAGAAATGAAGAAATGTAGCATTTAGAAGGAACCTTTTATAACCAGAACTTCGATCTATGGATGTTTCTTCCTTGCTGAATATTCATCGAGATCACTCAACCTTTCTCAACACAAAAAAAATCATCCTCTACTCCATAATTCATGAGACGTTGACATGGGACATCCGGTATAGGTGGATAATTTTTCACCGTGCACCCTCACAGGTCTGAGAGTGGAAACACCGATCTATATGGTAATGAAATTTCCTTCGCCGATGAAAAGTTGTCTTGTGCACATTCCTGAGGTTGACATTAGATGGAACTTCTGAAAAGTGACCTGGGCGCTCCAATATGGAAATCGCGTTTTCCTGGATGGTGGAACCTGCATTTTTCATCAGGTCGGGGATCGATGGGATTGCCCAGATTCCTTGGTTGCTGCAGATTTACTCTCGAAGGTACCAGACAGAATGGAGGAGTTATTACTGTTGGGAAAATTCGATTGGTTTTCAATGTAGACGAAATCGAATCTTGATGATTGGAAATACATCAGTAGACATTGTCATGATCTCATTCATCGCAAATGTGATGTATTTTATCGATATAATTCAAACTAAAATCGAGTTTTGTAAATTATCAAGTTTTCGTTCTTGGAGTGCCTTATTTCAGGTGTTTACGTTTCATTTTTTTTTTTTAAGGAAACGAGTGAAGCTTTTTGAGTGCGGTTTTTTTCTTGCTTTCAATCATGATATACAGAACGTCAAACAATATTTTTTGAAAAAAAAACAAACAAAATGGCGGCTGTTGCAGCTCCGCGAAAACAAGTCCTCAAATCATGGGGAGTAAAGGGCTGACGTCACTGACCCCTCTTTATTGATACGAAACATAAATTCAAAGCATATTATCAATGTGTGAGCCTTTGGCCATGGAATGACGGATGGGTTTATCGTTTAGTACAAATTTCGAAAAATGGCAGCAATTTAAAGAAAAAAATCGAATTTTCGCGTTTTTTTCGCATAAAAAGATAAATAACAAATGCAAAAATGTATCTATCGAAAAAACGATCTGTCATTCCGTGAAGACATATTTTCTGAGTCTGCTCCCCAAATTTCAGGCCGATATGTCAATTACAGCGGTCAGGAGAATGTCAGCCATTTTTAAAAACGTGTTTTCGAGAAAATCACCTTTAAAGTTTTATGTGTGCAGAGGGCGCTGAAATCTGGAAAACGCTTCGACAGATTCATTTCTACTTACATATAGATCAAAAATCCGTCATAAAAAAATATGATTTTTCGAAAATTTCAAGGACGGAGTCTCCCTTAATTGAAGTCAAAACTATTTCTAACTCTTGTTCTTTCCAATATTCAAACTTCCCCCAAAAAATTCACAATCATTATGAAGAAGATTGAAAGAAATATCCATATTTTGAGATACAATTTGATGTTATGAAAACTGAAACAATGATTATCATGAAAGAGTTGACACATTGACGCTTCAAACATGAAAACTTCCGAATAACGACGAAATATTAATGAGAAAAATATCAATTCAGCTCTCGCTCAATGTCAAACAGCACCCTACATCCTTCATCCAATCGAAAACAGACAATGATATCTTGAGAGAGTATAAAAGCAATCAACTCCAGATCATAATTAGAAGAAAATTAAAATTTCCAGGCTCTCGTTCCAATTCATGGAGTTTAACTAACAAAGAATGTAGAATCGAAAAAGTTTTCCGACTCATCAAATGCCAGATTATTAATTAGGCAATACGAATTATTCAGAGTGGTCTGAGGAAGAATTCGGAGATGATATGAAAGTTGATGCTTTCAGGTTATGCTCTGGTGGATTGACACTTCCCAAGAAAATTCACCTAACTGTATACAGGGTGGTCAAATATGGAATTTAGAACCATCTAGAGCACACTTGTGGAAATATACATGAGACGAATGAACGTTTTTCCATATTTTTGTTGATATCTCTGTAAATATCAATTTTAGCAAAATGTTATACCAATTCAAATCGATAGGAAATGAAATTTTGCGTCGGATAGTGTGAAAAGTTCATAGTCATTCCATTTTAAATAAATAATTTATTGCGATTTGAAATTTCCAAGAAATAAACTGAAATATCAAACACCCTGTTGAATATTTTGGATTACTTCGAAGGATACCTGATAGAACACTGTTTCATTGATGTGTATACGGAAATTGAACCTTGAATCTTGGAAATTGAAGATAACATGGACATTTTAGTACGTCAGTACATCTGTCAAAATTTTTCGAAAAAATGGAATATCTTGAAAACAAATCACGATAGGAAGAAAATTCAAAATGCAACAGGTCCAGAATTTTTCATAGAATTCGGAAATCTGAAAATAAACAGGGTGTTCCATTTGATAAAACTAAGTTGACATCACTTGCAGTTGAACCGGAAGTAAGAGTATTGAAATTATTTTAGGGATATAGAACACATTAAGGTGAATCACCCTGTAGATCGGAACCTGTAGCTAGTCCCATCTCATTATTTGATCGCTTTCATCACCAAAATCCTATTATTTTGGCTGATCGAACCATCGACTACGTTGAATATTCATGAGACGTCTAGTATTGCACTTTATAGACCCTCTTTGAACAATATCACATCAAACCGCAATTATATCGATCAAATATAACCTCCATCTATGAGTTACTCGATTTCTATTCAGGTCGAAACAAAAGCTTGGTGCTCGTGAAAATGATTATTCCGGTTTTTGAATTGTGTGAGATCCAATATCAAATACTCAGAATCTGTTCTCGTGGAAGCTTGAAACGTATAACAACAGGTATTCATGGTTTCCAAGGTGATTTCGATGAATGAGCTCAGATGAATATAACAAAGTGAGAAAATACGCCTTAGAAATGAATAATATTCCTGAAATTTGGTTAGTATTAGAAAAAGAAGAATTTGATTCACAGTTGTCTTTTTTGTCCACATGAAACAGCTGACCCAATGAACTTTGATTTGGAATTATGTAAAAAAATATTTCGAGGCACAACATTAACATCTGTCGATATCATTGGATCGTTGATGATTCCACAAAGATTGCACTTTTTCCCATAAGATGATGCAAAAAAAGGAAAAATGATGAATGAGACTGCTCTGTTCAATATTGGACAAGGCCTAGCAGAAACTGCAGCAAAGGGAACCAACTCCGATTTTCATGATTTTTTTACAGACGCTTTGGAACAGTTATTCAAAGTGATGAAAAATTTTCCTCGGAAAAACCTCTAATATACTTTTTTAAGGAAAGTTTCTGGAAATCGATCACAGTAAAAATTTGATCAATATTGTGCTTATGTAGTTAGTAGGACAGATTTTCAAGAGACTAAAACATCGTCTATATGTCCTAAAATCATTTTCTACAGGGAATTTCATGATGGGAAGCTGTAAAAATGCTCATTTTCATAATTTAATATCGTATATTTCCAACCCAATATGTCGTGCAATGATTGAAATGTCAAATGATCAGTTTATTGTCAAGCAACGTTGCCTAGTGAATAAAAAATCGTAGATTCAATATATTTCAAAGTTCGGGATCTACCCCAAACGTAGATCAACAAACGTAGATCAATTAATTGTCCACTTAGAAATATATTGTACTTATGTGTAGACTCAATTTCTAAGTTTTACCACTGAAAACAGAAATGCAACTTGGCAACGTTGCTTTCTTGTGACATGACAGATTTCATTTGTCATTAGCAATTATTTTTGAGTCGAGAATATGCAAATATAAAAACATGAGAATATCTTATTCCAAAGCTGCTCATCATGAAATTTCTCGTGAAATTTGATTCAAGGATGTGTTAATTATGTTTAAGTGCAATAAACATTCTCCCAAACCATAACGTAAGTACAATATCAATCAAATTCTTAGGTCTTACCCTGATCGATTTTCAGAAACATTCCTGAAAAAAGTATGCTAGAGGTTCTTCCGCGGAAAAATTTATATCACTGGGTGTTTATATTAGTGTTTCGAAGTTTCTGTGAAAATTTCATCAAAATCGGAGTTGGTTCTCTTTGCTGCAGGTTTACCTTGATAAGAATACTGTATTTGATATTGCACAAGGTCTATTTGGTGATTCTTCAGCTAAGATGCAATTTTGATTTCGAGAATAAATCTCAGAGTGGTGAAGACAATACCAAATATTAAAGTGGTAAATAAAATACGAGTTCAATAGTTCCTTGACAAACAAATCGATAACTCTCCATATGATCAATGCTATCAAACTCTGACAACCAATAAACAAAGATTTTATTCAATTCAACCAATAAACAAAGCTTTTATTCAATTCAACCAATAAATCATCACATCAACACGAATCAAACACACCTTTGGATCTCATCCTTTCGAACTCCTTCTCGATATCATAATTCTGGTAGAAGTTTCTGTAAGCTCGTTTCTTCTTCTCCATGTAAAATATTTTGAACAACCATCCTGCCAAGCCAGCTGTCAACAGAGCTTTCGCTACCGTGGTCTTGGCAGCTCTCACAGACAGACCGTGCAGCTGAGGCTTCTTCAATTTGCCACAATCCACTTCAGTCGGCATGTCGAGATTTTTAATGGAGATGACAGCTGTCAATTATACATAGGCGTATCGGTGTCGATGTGGTATTTGTTTGTTATCAGTGATAAGCTGTTACCATGGTGATTACAAGAGCTGGTTGAACTATACAGGGTGTACCAGATGAATTGTTTTAATTAGGTCGAATATACCACTCAACTTTTGGATTCCTTCAAGAATTTCAGGCACTTTTCTTGTACAAAACACTGATTACCACTCATTAGAGTTGGGAATCAATTATGTCGACGAAAAATAGATCAGTGTCCCTATATTTGTTGTATATTTTCTATATTTGTGAAATATCAAGTATATCTATCTATCGATTGTCAAAACAAAACCGAATACGTTTTTAACCATTGGTGTGACTGTCAATGTCAACTGTCTGAACGTCGTACGAATGTTGTTGGTTAGGTTGAAGTTGACAGTTGCTACGGCGTTTTAGTAACATACAGGGTGTTCCTTGAAGGCATGCTAATATTTTAAGGGGTTATTCTTTGACACATTTTAAGAAGAAAACTTCCTATAAACTTTTGAGATACAGGGTGATGAGATTTTGAGAAGAAAATCGCTACTGGTATTTTTCTTCGAAATTGGTATCAACTATCAAGATACAGAGTGATATAGATTATTGAACGGTTGGTGCTGCGATATGAAGTAATTTGAATTTATTTATTTTAATCAAGAACAGAGCATCTGACAAAAAAATATATATTTTTTGGATCCTCATTCATTTTGAAACAAATCTGATCTCTTAATTTGCTTTCAGTCGATGCACAAACATTTTCACGCCGCATCAGATTTTTGAGGAATAGACCCTGAAGTAAAACGATTTCTATTTTTTTAAGCGAAAACCATGCGTCGGACAAAGAAAATCCATGAGACTAATTCTGCTCAATGATGAATGAGGATCTTAAAAGTTATTTTTATTTTGAAAGTAAGCCGTGGCGTAGTATTTTTTTCTCCAAAAATATTCAATGCAGAACCCGTACGGACGCCACTGGTAGAGAAAATGAAAAATTTCGTACATTACAAAATGCACCTTGATGCATAGAAGACATGTACCAAATTTTTCAAAGATGTCTAAAATATTAACTCAGTTATTATTAAAAACCTGATTTTATTCCAATATTCTATCATCCTGTATCTCAAAAGTTAAGACTTTTAAGACATACATTTATGTAGTTTTTTTCTCAAAATGTGTCAGAGTCTTTAAGGAACACCCTGTATAATGTACCAAATTATTGAAGAAAATAGCCTGGATGCTGTTCAATCTTGTTCGAAAACGTTCTAGAAAATAAGGAGGAATTTTAACTTCAAGGTGAAGTATCTCGAAAATTAATAATTTCCACACGATGATATCACCAAATTTGTGTTTTTTGGGCTAGAATACGTGAGCTTGAAGCTTGTATAACAATTCTATATCTATAAATACTTCAGTGAGTCTTGATCAAGAAATTATTACTTTCCCAACAAGTTCCTACTAACCCAACCATCAAAACACCATCTGGATGAGTTTCCTTTGGAATACCTGATTGAATTCCACAACAATAAAGAAACTCAAACTCGCGATGATAGCTAATGATTGCTAGCTGTCGTCATCAAAGCTTGCAACGTGAGAGAGCCGAAATGAAAAGTGGCTGCCGCTAGCTTAACTCCACCAGTCGCCATTTTCATTAATTAATCTTCTATGTGGAGATGTGAAAGGGCTGCTCTGAGAGATTTAATTGGTCGTCTGATATGGAAAAGTGGAATATACGTGGGATCATTATCGACCCCTTGCTATTGACAGCTGCTTTTTATTTTTTCCAAGTTGAATTAATGAGTTCGGTGTAGTTTTGTGAACAAAGGAATTGAATGGAAGTGTCAAGTGAGTGAACAATGTGTTGAGCTCCTGAAAAGAAAATTCTACATTCGAAAACCAGGAATCTGTTTGTCTGTCTGTCGATTCTTCATAATAACAGGGACAGCTGTATCCTTTTTTTTTTTCGAAATCGTTTAAAAGTTTTGCAGTCAATTCACTGAAATCGTGAGAATTCTCAGATCACTACTGAACGGATTCTTCTAAAAAAATAGAAAACCTCTCATTCCCTTCTGGTAGAAAAAAATCATTCGGAACTGAAAGAGCTTTGATAATCCTTTTCATGATTCCATACTCTGATCATTTGGATTCAACAGGCTTCATCGAACTTCTGTTGACTCAGTTCCAGATTTCTGAGGCTGCTGGTTACGAAAAACTCAATAAAGACTCCTAACAAAGTCAAAAGGAGCACTTGGGATCGTGGAAGCTTCCAACAGTGACAAAATACTTTGAGAGCAAAGTTGGATCAGAATGAATTCAGTTGAAACTTTTTCAGATTCATAAACGTGGATACAATCAATTCTTCTATTCTTCTAACCTCAACCAGATTTTGAAAAATAATCAATTCCTGTGGTGAATTCTCTCAGTCTTCCTCTCTTGTCTGAGATTTCATTCAAGAGATAATCCAACAGAAATCATGAATAGCCTTAGTTCTACACTTCAATCCAGCACGACAACGGATTGCAAGATTCATGATCAATTTCTCTTGCGAACAGAAGCAATCAGGAGCTTTTGTTCCAACTTGATCGAGGTTATATTTGATCATAATAACTACAGTTTGATCTGGTATTGTTCAAAGGGGGTCTATAAAGTGAAATTTCAGATGTGTCATGAATATTCAACGGATTGGGTATGGATCAATCAGCTGGAACTGGGATTGAGGACAAGGATAATTTCCTACATATCTGCTACAAAGCTACTATTACAAGAAAGTCTCAAACTTTGGAAACTTCGGGGATTCAATAGTAATAAATTTTTCACGATTGTACTGGAATCAATTTTATTTATTCAAGCGGTATCATGGAGATTTATTAGCAGACATTGTTAGAAGCACGATCGCTGTTGAATATCACATTGTTTCGTAAAGTATTAACAACGAAACAATCTGAAATATAACTGCGAAGTGTAAGACTCATTCAATAAAAGAACTCCCTGTATAATGCCTTGCTTTCATTAGTATGATCATCACAAAATATCGTGGTTTTACGTGTACAAATTAAGATTAATGTAATCCAGTTAATATTCACAGAATTAAATTCAATCCAACTTAATCTTCACGTTTACTTTATTACGTCCACTTTGTGGACTGAATATTGATCGTCTTCATACTCTTTGTTTCTTTTCAAGACGATCTTCTTCAGCTTGAAGTATTCTCCAAATTTCAGGGGGTGTTTCCATCAAAAATGAGTCACACTGTATATATATTTATTCATTGTGAGCGGTTGAATAGTAGATGGGGCAATTGTACTGTGATTAAATAAATAAATAAATGAAAAAGTGTGCGAAAATAATCAACAAAATATTGTGGGATAATGATTGAGAAAATGTGGATTTTCTTAACAAGCCACTAAAAAATTGATAAAGTTAGCAATGTGACTCATGAGGCAATAATCACCTCTCCTGATTTGATTCAAATAGACTATTTTGTTTTTCGTTTAAAAAAATACAAATGCAGGTTAAATTTTTAAATAATCAGTTTGAGTTCGTGATTTATTTAGTCCGATAGGGGCGTGCATTAATCTTTCTGTAACCGCGACATATTCCCACATTTTCGGCTCACAATCGTGGGTTTACATCAGTACGTTAAATATTCAATTTGGCCAATTCGAGGAGATCAAACAAACCAAAACAAGAAGCTGTCTCTAAGAACGATTCATGTGAATCTGGGAGATTAATTTGATTCCGAGTATATCCAAACCTTCAATTCGAATTTCGTGAATTGATTCTCCATTTTCTTCACTACACACACCGACATGGTATGAACTTTAATTAATATTTCCGCTATAAATACGGAAACGTCAACAGAATAAGCATTGGGAACTGAAAACTAATTACGAAGATCAAACAAAGGTTTGGTTTGGTTTGGTTGATACACGTTTAATCTTCCTCCTCTCGAGTAGAAATGCATGGACACAATCGTTTTCACTACACTCTACGATTAAATATGCTCTGAGAAGAAGCTCCAGGAGTTCAATCGAGCAACAGAGCGGAAGCTGAATGAGTTCGGTCTTAAATATCTCCAGCGTGAGCCACAGTTTAGTTTCATTCTTATTACAGCGAGTGACGCCATCTTCTGAACGAATTGAAAAGTCCAAACAAAGAAATATTGCATTGTTTTCTCCATAAGAGTTTGCATAAGAATTACTTTTAGAAGAACTTAATATCACCATATACAAACAATTTTATTCTTAGTTTCAACTAAAAGAAGCAAACACATAAAATAAACTTTGTTTGGAAAGGTTTTTAAGCTTGTGACGTCAAGACTTGGGCTGTCAATTGCCTGTCCTGTCATTGAAAACGTCACGTCATGCGTTCACTTGTCACTTAACTCACACTGGCCCAATCGTATGACAGAAATATGATCTTTTATCAGTGACGTTTCACGAGGTCATGACCAAGGGTTTATTAATCTACCACAGAGTAGTGTCCTTAATATCCGTTGTCGGAGTCTTCAGGCGTGGGTTCAAATCTCGTCCATCGCCGGAAACTTAAAATAAAGAATGGAAAGTAAATATGGTTCGTAAAAACTAAGAATATTGAAATGAAAATACGAAAATAGTAATTGATATAGAATTAAATTGATTAAGAAAAGTAACAAAAAATATTTCGAATTCTAGAATAATCCAGAATGCCTCTTGAAATTATTTTTAAAGTCAAAGATTCTTTCAATGGCTGGTAGTATATCTGACGTCACGATTTCATAAGAAGAAATCTGATTAAATAATGACACCTGAAATTATTTTTCAACGATTATAAACATTGAATTAACATTAACATAATTATTCCCCATATCATGAAATGGAAGATTCAACCATTTTGTAAACAATATAAGAGAATATCTGAAATGAACAAAATAATATGCGATATAATGGAGTTAATAACTCAATTTATTTATATTTATATATCAAATTATAGGAATATGCTATTTCTGATAATTATTGAAGATCCAATTGGAATTTGGAATTTGGTGAATAACGCGAAATAATTTCATCGAACTAGACTATAAACAAAATAACTATCAATTAATCTAGTACTCGATGTGATATAATTTTTTTCTCAGCTGGTAGAATGTTACTCACATTTTTTCTTCTCCCTATAGAATCTGCATGAAATTATACCCCTTAAAGGCATCCAGGTCCTTCGAAGATGAAAGCAGTTACTGAGAAGAAATAATTAACGACCAGTATATAAATTGAAAAACGACAAGTAGAATGTTCGGTTGAAAGTCTGAAGGAAATTAGAACCTTCTGATAAACGATTTCAAAGCAGGGGAAATATTCAAATTAACTCCTTTACAGAGGCGAACGCAAAATGAGAAGAGTTCGTTCGAGAAAGATCGTGTTTTATTTATTGATATTACTTTTTTCGTTCAAGAGTATAATATCATTCAAACATTGAGGAATGATAGTATTCCGTTCACCAGGTGACATTTGTAGTCAGTCTAATTTTCAATGTCTTTTCGTAACATGTTTATATTAGGTTCAGCTGTACTTAATGCAATGTCATTTGGATGATTCAGTTGGTCGATATCGTCACGTGATGAAACGATGAATGACATTATTTGCCAAACTTAATTCTCAAACATAATCAGTAAGAATTTATGTTCAACGTGTGGAATAATTAATAATTTCCAGATAGATATCTAAGAATAAAAAAATAGTACTATATCTATCAATGTTTTTTGAAAGCAGGAAGCAAACATGTCACGTGATGAAAAATATACAAGGTGTCTCATGTCTGAAAACAGTGACAGTTGATTTCAAAATCTGCCCATCCCATTTTGTTTGTGTGCAAAAAAACTCATTAAATGAATCTGCTGATACTTTTCAAAATGCTCAGATATCAGGTATATGACTTTTCAAGAGCGTTCTGTACATTTATAAAAGGCTGGTCTCCTTAGAGTAGGTCTGAGTCTACGCGCATTACATACAGGTGAAACTAATATAAGCATGTTATAAATAGACAGACTACGAATGTTTTGTTGGTCACCCAGTGTAATGAGGTGTATGTGAGCCTCCCTGTATCCATTTATAAATATCCCCAACCTTGCACAAATCATCTCCATTCGAGCAAACATCGACAAAAGAAAAACGCGTATAATGGCGATTGCTGCCTCGATAGATGACAACAAAAGGTGCCTGTTATTTCCGATATGAAATGTTTGTCATTTCAACTCCTTTGAGAGTTATTTTTGAATCGATATGCAGACAAAGGAAGATATTCGTAGAGTTCTGGTGTATTCCTGACGTGGAAAAGCAATCGAGGCTGTACATACCCCTTCATATGACAGTTCTTGTTGGAATTGTATTGATCGGGATTCATTTGTTTCGCAGTGAAACACCACAGGAGAAGTGACTCAGAGTCCAAAGTCAACTTATGTACCGAAATAATAATTCCAAAGGTAAAACTCGCTCAATCCCACTTCTGATTTACGTCAAAAAATTCATTGGTGTTACAATTTTGTCTGAATAAGTCAAAGTCGATGTTCTAGATGTCTTCTTGTGTTTGACACCCATGAAAATCTCAGGAAATCCATTATCATTCATAGAGTATATCGACTATTGTCGTTCTGAGCCCAGAATAAGAAGCTGTCTGCGTTGCTTCTAGGGATGAGGTAGCTGAATACCAAATGAGGATAAGTAACTCATTTTTATCAGCTCAGATTGCATTCAAATACCACAAAAGTCTCACTGATCAGACGTTCAGTTATATTTTTAAGGCCCTGGGTGGTATAAAAGGTTTTTCAAAAATACACAAGTACACGAAGCGTTATTTCAAACATAAAAATGAAAACTTCTCTGGTGCTCTTCCTCAATGGTCTGTGAATTCAACACTCTCAGCCAAATTTCCATCTAAACGTCATTTGATCCTATCTTTTTCGTCACGTCCTATTCAATATGCATGGATTCTTCGCCAGTTGACAACGCTTTTATAAAGCTAAATCCTTCATATCTTCAAGCATGTATGACTGATTTGATGCCTAAAGGAAGATATTTTCAGTAATGAATGAAGGGAAGGAATAGTGAAAACGCGATTGTCATTTAGACAGCTCCTTGAAAATATACAAATGACACTTGACACTTGACAATCAACACTGTTTGGAGCCCAGGATTCTGAGACAGGAAACATGATCTGTGTCAATTAGTTCTGAGTTTCCTGGCCTATCGGCTGAAAAATGGTCATCAAATAAAAATTCCATAGCTGATGTCCTTCGTTCGGAGTTATATCAAAAACGCTGGTATCGCCTCAGGAAATATAACACAAAACACATCTTCAGCATTATAGAGACTTCTGGAATACCAAAAAAAAACTCGAGTATTCCGTCTCGTGCTTTTTGTACGGACGATAAAAACTTCCAACATCCGAATAAAAATGAATAGGACTTTTTTCTGGATGTAGAAGCCATTAATAACTCTTGATCATAAATGTCAGGAGATAGTATTTTGGGAATAATATAATTCGCGAAATGAAATGTTCTCTATTCTGGTTTTTCATCTGGGAATATCGGGATCGAATCTTGGCAGTGCCTGCAGACAAATATATTTGGTTAGAATTCGAGTCTGCATATTTAACAATTTCCATTGTTCTAATAATTTAGCACTATCAGCCTGAAATTCACGAACAAATTCGAGAGAGATTATCATCAACACTAAAAACAATTCGCATTTAAACAACGGATAGTAATTACACTACTCCGTAGTAGATTGACCACTTGAAACGTCACTGATAGGAGATCATATATGTGCGATACGACCAGGCCAGCGTCAGTTAAGTGACAACTAACGCATGACGTAACGTTTTACATAACAATAATCAGCGGATTAGATCAGGGTGAGTCACTTGTCATTGCTATTGTCATGAAAGACACCTGTGATGGGAAACTTTCCGATTTGTTCAAAAGATGATGCCACTCGCGTGAATTGAAGCTGAATTGAAGTACGTAAAAATAGTTTACGAAGAAATAAGACAAACGGATCAGTTTTTAGAAGGAAAGAAAGCAGTTCACCTGAAACACAGTGATACCAAAACAAAAATTCATTGAAAAAAGGGACTATGGTGGTTTTTGTCAACAACCAATCAAAATTTTCCTGTTTAAAGAATGAAAATGACAATAACGAAATTGATTGAACAGATGGAAGCCACAGAAAGACAAATGTTGATTCTTTTATTTTGCTACCAACAACTCCTGAACTGTTTTAAAGTCACACATCTATTGAAGGAGCAAACTTCAAAGAAAAACACGATGCATCACAATTTCCCCAATTGAAATCACGCCTTACATCCCTCGCAGATGCAAATTCCCAAGAAGCCGAATCGTATGCAAGAAATAAAGTCGACCATAAATCCCTGCCGACCATTTATCATGGCTTTGTCACGATGCAGAAAGGAATTATTCCTCCAGAGTGTTTTCTCCTGTACTACTTTAAAGCCCGTGGAAATTTCCTCGAGCTCTAATAGCTGTATATTCAGACCTGTAATAGAGTTACTTTGATTATGGCGGAGGCTTCTTCCAAAACGTTTGTGTACTCGCAGAGCGATTTATTGCTTTATTACTTTTTGGCTGGTGTTCTCTTCGCAGCTATTTGCAGTGAATTTTGGGAGGGGAGGAGAATACGCCGACGATGCTTAATTTCCTTCTCGTTATTTTGGAAAGATGAAAGCATGATTAGGAAAAGCAATGGGAAATTTAGCGTAGGATAATGTGATTTGTTGGTGGTTTCATGCACAGAGGATACCTTTGTGTGAAGAATGATGAACTGAAAAACCATCAAACATTTACTGAATATTTCATCATATCGTTGAGAATTGAAGAATTTTAGTTTGCTTGTTGATAACATGAAAAATTTCGACTCGTTAACTAAAAATACAATTTTCTCGAAAACAATAAATTTTAGAGAGTACATTATAGGGGCATAATTTGAAGGCATAGGATAGTTATACAAGATAATGAAATAATATACAGGGTGTCCCATTTGAAAAAGTGAAGTTTTTGCCAATTGACTGCCTCTGAATTGAGGCTTATCCCAAAAACACCCTGTATACAAAACGAGACTTCTACTCACACCAAGCATCTCAGTTATCTTTCAACTCCATACCCACCAAATGGAATCACAAAATTATCACTGATAACGTTTTTTGAGCAGCATTTACAGTGCCCCAATTTTCGTCAATGTTAATTTTTCTCACCCTAATTTGACAACGTCGCATTTTACGAAATAAAGAAATATGAGAGTGGACGCAGAGTTTAACGCTGAAATCGATAGTCGAAGAATATACAGGGTGTTCCATTTGAAAAAGTGAAGTTTTTGACAATTGACTTCCTCTGAATTGAGGCTTATCCCAGAAACACCCTGTATACAAAACGAGACTTCTACTCGAACCAAGCATTTCAGTTATGCTTCAACTCCATACCCACCAAATAGAATCACTAAATAATCACTGATAACATTTTTTTAAGTAGCCTTTACAGTGCCCCAATTTTCGTCAAATGTCCGTTTTTTCGCCCTAGTTTGACAACGTCGCATTTTACGGAAAAAAGAAACATGGGACTAGATGCAGAGTTCAACGCTGAATTCGATGGTGGGGGAATATACAGGGTGTTCCACCCGATGAAAATATTGTTTTTGCTATTACGGGAGAATGCGACAACCTGTACATTTGACTTTTTCCCCATGAGCTGTTGGGACACCTGGTATACACTCCACCAAACTAATCGTATATCACCACCACAATTTTCTACTTCCCACGATGTGCAACCACGGAATATATTATCCAACTGTTGATTTACAAACAGGATGCTCCGTCGGAATAATTCGGTACCCGAATTTAATCAGACCCCTTTAATTATTCGAGATGTCTAGCAGACAGTCAGCCTCTTATTAAAACTCAAGCAACAGAAACAATGAAATGGAATCGTGCTGCCTGCACATTTCTCATTTGTATTAATTCAATTTCGTAGGTTGGGTACGAGGAAGAATGCTTCAGGATTCGTAAAACTATTGTCTGACTCATGTTTGAAAAAATCTCTTTGCCAATATCGCTGGTGATCATCTCTCAAAGATAATCGAGCAAGGTATTCGATATACTATGTTCAAAGTTGCTGAATTTGTGTCAGTTGTCAAATTGTTTTCTTGTCATTTATTTAACTTATAGAGGTTAGGTTATATCACGAAGTTTGCACACTCAAAGTTGTGCTGATGCCCTTTTGCAATATGAAATGTCGTTAGTATGATTTGATGAATGAATTTATGGTATCGGAATGAATGTTGATTGGTGAAAAACTGAGGAATTTCAAGTTTACTATGCATTTATATCAATCTACAGATAAACAATGACATTTGGCAACTATGTAATTACAGATTTCTTTTCATACAGTCGTCACTGATGCACTATCGATAAAGTTGAAATGAAAAGCCTTTTGAATAGTAGAATGTCGAACAATTGGAAAAACTACTAGGATCCATCCACTAAGAAGGAAAAAAAAATCAAGACAATTGTAGATTTTGTAATATGGCTTGTTTTAGTAAAAATCACCTATAATGAAAGAGACCAACTAGCTGTGAAATGCTTCGTGGATGAACGTTTCTAGCCATCATCTGTATCACACGCCCAATTGAATTTCGTCGATCTGTCATACCGAAAATGCTGACATCAGAACAAAAAGGGCGGCATAAAATCCACAGCAATATCAGTGTTGTCACTCAAAACAGACATGTGGTTTTCATCGAGCCAATGTAATGGATCGAGCTAGCGTTAATTATTTTCGGTGACGGGTACTTCGATTATATTTTGAGATTAACCAATTAGGTGAAAAAAATACATGGTAATTTGTTGAAAATATATATATTTGTCAAAGGGTTATACAGGGTGTTCCCTAAAGACACGCTTATATCTGAAGAGGCGATTTTTTGACACTTTTTGAGAAAAAAACGTACGTCCTAAAAGACTTCACTTTTGTGATACAGGGTGATAGAATTAAAGAAAAAAAAACTGTTTTTTAATAATAACTGAGATGATGTTTTATCTGTATAATTATGAAAGAGAATTCATGTCATTAAATTCGTTAGTTATTTCACAAAAAACTGCCCTGATGAAAGAAAAAACTGAATTTTCTTGGGCGTAATTCACCTGTTGAAGTATCCTGAAGCTTCGGAAATAGAAATAAACGAGTTCGTTCTTTGAAAATCCAGAACGTTGCACCATGAAACTCCCTAATAAACCCTTCTTAATACTAATCATATTTGCTACGAAATATTTCTCCAGGAATATTTTCAGTTCACTAGAAAAGATATAATCAGATTTGAGTTATGAAATTCAGAATTGTACTGGGGATAATTCGATAAACAAGACAAAAGAATAATGCTGTATTATCTTATTTTCTGTTATTTTTATTTATTTTTTTCCATGGGCTAATCCGATCAGATTTTATGAAGCTCGTTTTTTTTTTTTTATAGTCATTCGAATCACGTTAAATGCATATTTGCGAAATGTTCCATCCAACAAAAATGCGAAATATTTAGGGTGAGACTATAGATGATTATTTCGAATTTATTATTATACAGAATCAATTCTCAATCAGATATTTTTTGTGGGATTTTGGGTCTCAACAAAATTTATTTATATAATTTTTTTCATTGACTTGATACCATATCAATAATTATTTATCGAAGGTGTGAAATCTAGACCATCCTTAGCAAAAAGAAAAACACGGAAAAGTTTTGGCAAAATGCATGCCTCAAACCTTGTTTGCCCCGATGTAGCCGGCTACAAATTGGAACGTTTTCTGATCTGTGAGGAATAGAATTCGCTCATACGTGGAAAAGCGCAAAAAATATTGATTCAGAGACCACGGAGCATCGCTTCGAGGAACAGTTATTAGTTGATGGCAGTTAGAGGGCGGTTTTTTAATCCATTAATAGTTGTCAGAACGGTGCTCGTGTGAAGAGACCTCTCCACGAATTCAGGTGGTTATTAACGCATTCTGATGATTTTCCAGCATTGTTCAGCATGGTATTCTGATTGGACTAGACTGAAACGATTTTAAGAGGTTATGGGGAAAAGTGGATCCACATTCCATAGAATGAATTAGCTCATTTTCCACCCCGTTGCATCCCCCCATTCCTCAAAAAATTCATGGACCAAAGTCCACATTTATATTCAGTTCATTCCTGGAATAATTCCCCTCTTGATATTCCCCGATAGACCCACGATGATTATATCAATCGCCCGACAAAGCTTTCTCACATTTCCCCTTCTCTCGCATTTCTCTGGCTGGATTTTCGACTGGAAAGCGTCTGAGCTGAGTTCTTCTTCACTTATGGAAACTCATAAAGCCACGGAGTTTAATCAGACGCGATGGCGATGGTCTTTTTGCAGATGCTGATCCTGCAGAATTTTTCATTATGGTCACGGATCTGATGGTAACATTTGGGAATTATTGGGGAGCATTGCTCCAATTGACAAGTCAAGGTCAATCATTTTACTGATGGAATTGAAATATTTAATATCGACACAGTGAAGAGGAAGATTCGTCTCCATCAAATGTCAACACTTATTTTCAGCACTCTTTGTGACGTCAGAGGCTGCTAATGCTGGGCACATGTCGAAGTTTCCAGTTGGAATTATTCAGGCGTTTTCGGAGTATCCTTGAGGAAAAAGACAAGCGGCAACACTGTGCTTGCTGACGACCTGTCATGACGATCTTGCTTGAATAAATACAGGGTGTTCCTTGAAGACATGCTGATATTTGAAGGGGTTATTCTTTGACACATTTTAAGAAGAAACTTCCCATAAACGTATGTCCTGAATTTCTTAACTTTTGAGATACAGGGTGATATAGATTATAAAACGGTTGGTACTGCGATATGAAGCAATTTTAATTTAATTATTCCAATTAAGAACAGAGCATTTGACAAGAAAAATATATTTTTTGGATTCTCATTCATTTTGGAACAAATCTGATCTCTTAATTTGCTTTCAGTCGATACACAAATATTTTCACGCCGCATCAGATTTTTAAGGAATTGACCCTGAAATGAAACGATTTTTATTTTTTAAGCGAAAACCATGCGTCGGACAAAGAAAATCCAAGAGATCAAATTTGCTCAATAATCATTGAGAATCTTAAAGGTAATTTTTGTTTTGGAAATAAGCAGTGGCGTAGTATTTTTTAGTCCAAAACCCGTACGGACGCCACTGGTAGAGAAAATGAAAAATTTCGTGCATAACAAAATGCACCTTGATGCAAAGAAGACATGTACTAAATTTTTCAACGATGTCTTAAATACTGTCTCAGTTATTATTGAAAAACTCTATTTTTTTCAAAATTTTATCACTCTGTATCTCAAAAGTTAGGACTTTTAGGACATACGTTTATGGGAAGTTTTTTCTCAAAATGTGTCAAAGTATCACCCATTCTTATATTATCATGTCTTCCTGTATAAAGTATCAAAATCAGGGTAAAATAAACCAGACGAAACAACGACAGTTGTGTCAAGCAGAGTCAGGTGTTCCATGTCATTCCTATCGATATTATTTTGTTTCTCAGCCGAATTGATTTGGCGATGTTACCAAAAGGTTCTCTATCGATTTACTAGGTATGTTTCCGAATGTTTTGGTTATGGTACTAATTTCCAAGATTATTATTGGGTTGATTCAGTGCTAGGATATCAAAACCCTTTGGGAGAAGTCACAAGCTCATTAGATATCTCAAAGAGATCTCGCATATCCTCGAGGTCACACAAAACAAAACATTTTCATTCAACATTCCGAAACACAAATCTGGTGTATCAAAAAAAAGGGTCCAATTCTTCACTACCATTTTTTTTCAGGTTTTCACCACCCCATCACATCACCCCCAATGAGCTAATCGCGAGTCTGTGAAGATGTTGCGCGACCACGACCCAGGTGCCACCTACTACCTGCGCAGATCCCCCCCACCAGGCAGCCCGGCTGACGAAAAGTGCTGCTACGGCCACCAAAAATATAGTCCAGCAAGAGAAGGCAGTTTCCTCTTCTGCTGCTACACCTGCACGAGCTCCAGGTCGACCTCCATCTTGGCCACTTTGGGGGTGTGCTTTTTGGTGCTGGTGTACACTATACTGGGTGCTTTCACGTTCATGGCTCTCGAAGGGGGGCTGTACGAGGATACGGAAGTTGCTGCTTCCAAAGTGAAGCCTAACGGGGAGAAAATCTCCATCGGGGAGCTCAGGGAGAAGACTGTCAATGAGTGAGTTCAGTCAGGAGAGGATTGGTAGTGTGTGAGTTGGAGTTATGCCTTGCTTTTTCTAGATTATGGGGCATAACTGAGAACCTGAACATCCTCTACAGAGAAAATTGGACGAGACTGGCTGCTAGTGAAGTTTTGGAGTTTGAGAAAGCTTTGATCAATGTGCTCAGGTACAGCAGCGATGAGAACATCAGGTCCAGTGTTGGAACCGTGGGGCATTCCCGAAACGTTCACAAGTGGAGTTTCAGTTCGAGTTTTTTGTACTCGTTGACTCTTATCACTACAATCGGTGAGTCATTTATCCTTCTTGAGGTAGGTGTCTAGTCTGGAGATCAGAATTTTTCTCTAGACTACACACCTATCTCAAAATTTTCAAAATCATTTTGTTCTGTCGAGTCTATCTGGTTCATAAATATGTCAGTTTTGTATTGACGGGCTGACAAATAAACGAAAACTGATAAAAACATGGGAAGTAGTGAAAATAAAAAAAAACTGGTTCGCGCTTTCGACTGAAATCGAACAATTCCATTAGCTTTGCATTGATAAAATCCAATTGAATCAGTTATTTGGTTATCTGTTTCATGTATTTTCATGGGAATGTATCATCTCTCCTGGACGCAGCAATTCCGGTTGATTTTTTTGTTGTAAAGCGACCATCAATCAGTGTTGTGGAAATTATAACAAAACAAAAATAATACAAAACAATGTATACCTGTTGAAATGAATACACAGCTTACAAAAGAATAGTATAGGTATGTAGGATGAATTGGATTGGTTCCAGAACAAAGGAATATCCAATTATACAGTACCGCAAATATATTATCTTGGGTATGGACAAAAAGCTGTAGGAGTAACTTAAAAAACTGTGTCTTTCAACATCGTGTTATTTGAACACACTGTGACTTGGATTATATTCAATCGCTCGAATACTTATGATAAAAAATTCTTCAGGAAAACCAATAAAAATAAACCGAGGAAGATACCTCATCCAAAACCTCAAAGGAATCTTATTTCTCATAGGAGAACCAAATACCTGAATTTCTCTTTGATTATCCCAGATAGCGAGTATTTCAATTTGAATTTCGAATCTGAGAGTTTATTTGACTTTAACGGCGGTTACATGACGAACTACATATTGAAGTGATTAGGAATTTTTAATTTGTATTGATTTTTCGTAAACGATGATGAAATGTTTCAAAAATAGTTTTGTACTTCATATGTAACTTCCTTTGAATGTACAGTCAACGTTCTTATGCGTTTGGACATGATATGGACGTACAATGAATGTCCAGTCAACGTTTTTATACGTTTGGACATGATAAGGACATCTAATGAATGTCCAGTCAACGTTCTTATGCGTTTGGACATGATATGGACATCTAATGAATGTCCAGTCAACGTTTTTATACGTTTGGACATGATAAGGACATCTAATGAGTGTCCAGTCAACGTTCTTATGCGTTTGGACATGATATGGACATCTAATGAATGTCCAGTCAACGTTCTTATGCGTTTGGACATGATATGGATGTCTTATGAATGTCCAGTCTACGTTCTTTTACGTTTGGACATGATAAGGACATTTAATGAATGTCCAGTCAACGTTCTTATAGGTTTCGACAGGAACTGGACATGGTATGGACATCTAATGAATGTCTAGCCAACGTTCTTATACATTTGGACATGATATAGACATCCAATGACTGTCCAGTCAACGTTTTTATACTTTTGGACATGAACTGGACATGATATGGACGTCCAATGGATGTCCATTCGACGTCCATTGGACGTCCAAAGACGTTTGGGCATAAAATAAACGCCCAAATGTATGTCATTTGTCTTATGGAAGCAGGTTCAGCTTGGAAATCCCTGTAATTTGTCCATATAACGCGATTCCAAACGAGACTTGTTTATTGATACGTGGAGCTCAAAGGCTTGGCGTCAATAATTCTGTTATCGAGTTTGACACGAAACACCGAGTGCTCTGGATATCAACAAAAATGTCGGACCAAACGTGGTTCGAATAATGGAACACATCCAAAAGATAAATTCGGGTTGGTCGATTGAATTCATGCCGTAAAATAACAAACCAAAAATGACTGCATCCGGTGGAAATGGAGCACCAATAAAATATTCCCCAAAAGCAATTAGTTTGCTGATTTATTCGATTGAAATTATAAAGTTTGCTGATGGGAACAGTAAATATCAGAGGATAAAGTGGTTGAATTATTGAATTTTTCAGTTGTTTCTTTAATAATGCAGTCTCTTTCATTATCAGTTCGTTATTTTGAAAATTTACTTGGTTGAGAAATAAAAATACCACGTATTTCAAATATTTCAATTGAATCAAAGACTGTTATTCTCAAATTTTTCATAAAATACATCACATTGAACGTGAAACTTCCCTTGAAAATTAGATTTATTTCATCCAATCATAAATTTGTCACACATTCGATACGTTCCCCCGTTTTTTCACGATTCTCCGTGTGAATTCCTGTCCTTATCACATTTCAGAGTTGATTGGTCGTCGAGCTCTTTCACACCATTGGTCGAGGTATAATAAAGATAAATAAGATACACTCTCTATCTCCTTTGGCATTTTGTCAATGTTAACGCATTGTGTCAGTCAGAAATTGTGTTTATTTCTCGAATTGACTGATGGACCAACGTAGTCGATGTTTCAAATTTGAAGTGAAATATAAGGGAAACACGTCATCTGTCATAAAATTATTCAGTAAAATAGAATATGTTTGACAGGAAAAGAAGTTTTTGGATTCATTCTGGATCTGGAGTCAGAAATAACGGTTTCTGTATTATCTACAGCTCTGTGTTTCGTGATTTTTTCAGTTGCTGCTTATGTCACTTGATTTTTTACAATATTTTCACCAAACTGCAGGATGAATATAGACCGTATAAAGAATATGTATCGTATAATTTCTTCTTCATATATGTGCGATGGTGGTGTAATGGTCAGCATAGTTGCCTTCCAAGCAGTTGATCCGGGTTCGATTCCCGGCCATCGCATCTTTTTTTTTTTTCATTCGCTAAAGCAGGAATATAATGAATTCAAAAATGAAAATATCAGGCATCAAGTGAATGTTTCTGCGATAAAATCATACGTAGCGATGAAAAATACCCTACAAAAAATCTAATAATCAAAGTTTTAACAAGAACTCGGAAAAGGTAGAGACCCAGCTGCCATTTTTGGGTCTTCTATTGTCACGCTGGATTGTGTGGATAAAATGAAGAACTATTCCAGAACTCGGAGTTGCCAAAGTGGGTTAAGTTCGACACTATATCATGGATTCCATTCAGTTCGGTTTTTATTTTCAGGATACCAAAAAATACGCCTGGGGAAATTATAGTAAAACTTCTCGATAATGCCCCACTAGTTATATCTATTAACTCGATGGAGTTGTCTAGGAGTTCGGGATTGTTTGGGACACGGGAAATTGGATGACGTATTGTGGGGTTGATAGCCTGGAGCTATCCAGAATACTAATGACAGTAAATTATTCTGTAAATATTTCATCTAATAAACAAATGATTTCCGAAGAATATATTTTTTTATTGGTGCCCCATTTTACCCATATTTAAAGCACGTATCAGCGTGTTCAAATCCACAGTAACCATGGCAACATCAACAAAGAAACGAAAAATGAATATCTGTTTGTCTCATTTCCATGACAACGAAAAGTATCCTGAAGTCAACCATTTTGTATTATTAGCTCTTATTTCTATTCTTTGTAGTAATAATACCAGTATATATGATTTCATGGTGCACCAATAAAAAAAAATAGCGTCAGGTGTTCGTGGATAACTGTTCTTCAAAACATTTAACCTTTTTTTGGTTTGCTCCGTTCAAAATTGCAGTAATTGCAAAATGTCTGTAATTACAGTTTCCTTCCCCCAAAGTCGTGACGTCAGCAACTGATTGCGGAAATGTCAAAGCGTTAAAAAATAGCTTTGCATTCATGTACGTATGATTACAAAAAACTAACCACTGAAAGAACAGTAATCTTTGCTATTGGATTTCATATATCGTCGAAAAGTTCGTAATCACCTTCGATCACTTCAGAATCACCCATCATATATTTCTTCCGCTCTCTTTATGATGTTCTTTTTGTTGTCCATCAATTCCCAGCCCATGAGAAATGGAGCACACGTTATGTTTCTTTGGTTTACGTAGCCGTTACAAAATATCGGTACAAAATATCAACCAGGTTGAGTTATGAAGTTGTCGATTTAAAAATAATATAAACAATTTTCAGAAGTTTCTAAATTGCTAATTGAAATGGCTCGAATGATACATGTATGAAAAACCACATGGTGATAAATTTGTTTATTCCATGAAAACATCTGTCTGTCATTTGCCAATACAGTGGCGTCACTATAAGTGATGAAAATCTCAACTACTCAAGATTCAACGATACAAACAATTATAATAACTCGCTACTTCCTAATCTCCATAGCTTGAATTCCGATCCGATGAGAAACAATCGAGCACGCTCCCCACTTGCTCCCAATATCCCCCCCTCTCAGTTTTACCTTTCGAGTCTAAACAGCTCTTCGTCTTCGGCTAGTAATCGCGTTAGGTTCGGGCTCGCATTGTTTCTTCCAGCTTGAAGGGCACGAATCCCCATTAACACTAATGCACAAACTTTCGAAGATAATAGCCGAGGTATTTGTCGAGAGGGCGCCACTTCGACACAACCGAAACTTCTGATTTTCGAGGGCGTGCTTATTTTCTCGCGAGGATATGGTGGGGAGCGATATTCGCGAAAAAAATTGTAATTAGAATAATGTGCACGGTTGCGTTTGAGAAAAACATTACATAACAACTTTTTTTCTTAATTAATTTGAATCTATATTGATGATTAATTTCACGTTTCTTAGTTTTCACAAACCATTTTAATTTTCCATTTTCCATCTCTATTTTTTCGGCGATAATTAGGATAAGCACCACTTTATGATCGATTTATTAAACCTGTCATGACCTCTTCAAACGTCACTGACAAGATTACATTTGTGCAATACGATTGGGTAAGTCTCAATTAAGTGACAAGTAAACTACTCTATGATCGATTCATTGAAGCTTTGTCATGACCTCTTGAAACGTCACTGATAAAAGATCACATTCGTGCGATACGATTAGGCCAGTGTCAGTTAAGTGACAATTAACTCATGACGTCATGTTTTTGATTAAGATCATTGGCCGATTAGACCAAGGTGATTGAAAGAAACCTGTATCCATGGACAACACAAGCTAATACAATATAACTGTGTATAGAGAGCGCGTTCATAAACTTACTCACAGAGTAGAGTAAGAGTACGATCACGTGATTAGAAATATATGTTGATCATTGCTCCTCAATAGTCAATGCATACTCTAGAATACGTTTACGAACGATCCGAAGTAAGCAGTCCATGCTCTGAGTAAGTTTATGAACGCAACCCGAGTATGTAAAAAATAGAAAGAATAATTGAGGACTATCTCTTTGTATATAAATACGTTAGCAATTCATAAAAAACAAACACAATTATGAAATCTGCACGGTGGAATCTAATACTAGTACAAATTTAGATCCCTGATCATAGCTCCGGATGTATTTCACTGGATAATATTCATGAAAGGGACAACCATTGTTTGAAACCATGTCTGGAATGTTTTATTCAATTCCATTCAGTTAGTATAATTCAATTCTTCACTATAATTTGATTCCTGATATCACCCCTAGCGAGCAGGAACTCTGTAGAATTAGATTACGTTTCTAGTGCATGTGAATGTCAGTTCATACACTAGGTTGAATCCACCGAGGCCTCTTTGCTGCTATAGTACGGACGTTTTCTGAAGGCGTACTAATCGAATAAATCATATACGAGGCCACGATCATATACACAGGTCTGGAATCATTTTCGAAGAAAGAGTTGCCATAATTATCCGCTAGGAGGTATTTAGGGGTCTAATCACGTGATTAATCTTTGACAGTTCGTACTGTGAATAAACCAAAGTTAGGACTTTAATGAATGAAAATCGTTCCTACTTTCAAATAGCTGATAAGTACCAGGTAATGGGGATAATTCATTGTTTATACGTCTTTTCCAAACCACCATATTGTCCTTAGTGTCCAGAATACTCAGTATTAGTAAGAGTGGCTGTCAATTAATTACTGTCACAAACTTTGCATGCGATTGAACTGATGGTGATCACAAATCAATAAATCTCAGACCCGATATTACTTACGACTGCAACATCTGCCTGATGGCATCTGTTTGAAACTAATCAACATGGATACGTTATCGTTATCCTTCGAACGAGATATCGATATTTCCGTTGTACAGTGTGTTTCAGAAGCTATTCGACAAAAAACGCAGATCAATGATTCAACTATTTTTTTGTTGAGACGAGAATGTGCTCTCAAAATGATATCTCTGATATCTTGTCACTGATCCATTCGACCTGAGTTGTCATTTCGAAGATATTGAACTCGACTGAAAAGCAATTACTGTCGCACGCTCTGGAAACATGCAATTCGAAACGAGCATTGAAGTAATTCTGCAGTAATACCAATCTGTGGATCCACCTGACTGTGCAGAATGAGAAATATCGGATGATATCTTATGTCAATCTCCTTGAAGCTCACATAGAACCATTGACAGCGCCTGTCTGGCACGAGAAAAAGTATATGAAAGAAAAGCAATCAAAAGGGGCATAACGCTGAGATCCGGATCCGGTATTTCCGGAATCGCACCCCATAACGATGATGGAAATGGATTCGTATAGGGTGTCTCTTCTTCTCCTGGAAGAAGGATGATCTGATATAAGAAATAAACTTTGACAGTCGCCATTTTTCAGCATTTGTATTGTCAGTATTGCAACTTCAAGACTCCTTATTGGAGTTGGAGTTTTAGGAATTCAAAGTGTTCTATCCGAGTCCTGGCAGCCAAGAGAAAAAGTTATCGTGGGATAAATAATGAATACAGCTTCACCTCAGGCTACAACTCCCCTATATATCAAGCTGGGCCGTTAAAGAAAATTTACGCCTTCACAAACTTTATTGTTTACCCTGATTCAGTATAGCAATCCTGATAAAATGCTACGTTTTTTTTCTTATCGATTGTTTTCTTGCTGAGATAAAACAATGATTCAAGCGTAAGCTTCAGCGTGAAAAGTCATTTCACTTGTACCCAAAAACTACAGAAAAAAAAACATAGATAGATATACTGCATGTTTGAAAGCTAGTTAATAAAAATAGTGTATTGAACCCAATAACTCGTTGTTATTTTTTCAATCATTGACATTGACTCTCACTTCTCTTCCACCTCATCGACCAATCAGAGAATTTGTCATCTGCCAAGCTGTCATTCATCAGTAAGAACTGTCTGTCAATGCAGGATCTCTATCACCTGACATCTGTCATTGAAGTCATCTGTCATTGCACCACAGATGCAATGCTGCAACTTTGAAATAAGCAATTGTTCATCTGTCATTCTTCTCAATTATTTCTTGACATCTGTCTGAAACAAAACACTAAGCAGAAATTGATTAACCTTCAATGCATAATATTCATGCACCTGAAACTGATTGAAAAGTGAAAATGGAGGCACAAGCAAAAGGAATGTTGCTTCGGATAAATAATGACTCATTCATTAAAACTCCATAGCGTCTAAATCTGTCGACAAATTTGTCCAAAACTCCAGTCACACATATCATGCTCTGAACTTCATGTAATCGTATTGGTGAACAGCTTTCGCGAGTATGTCACTCTAAACTATTCAGTGAATAGTTGGAATTGAATCAGTTCCGACTTGTACTGCTGAAAGCTCATTGCCAGGTTACGGAATTCGTTATACTAATGAGCATAATGAACGGGAATCAGTTGGATGGTTGGAAAGTTACTTAGCGTTTTCCTAAATGTGATTCTCAGATTAGGAGATAGGGGTCAGATCAGGTTAAACTGTGGCCCAAGTGCTTCCAGGAGACCTGCTGGAGTTGCATGTCTTTGTAACAGTTCTCCTAGGTCAGACCTAGAGTCCTTCAGGTACCAGGAAGGTTATGGTGAAAAACCTCAGAATTGAGAGAGATCGCAATAGGGCAGGGTGTGTGCTGAAGTTTTCTCGTCTTCTTGACAGCTTTTGAACAAATTTAACAGTCCAATTTCCTTCAGAATGTTTGCAAGCTCGGAGTTGTGGTGATGCCACGTCTTCAATATAAAATATCCCTAGTTTCATTTGATGCATATTTGACAACTGAATTAATGCTGAAATGAAAATCTGTCAATTTGTGAGTTTTTTCACTTGAATTGAATCGAATCCACTCCATTTTCCATCTGGATATTCCTGTGTATTCATTCGGAGTTGTTTCATAACTTGATAACGTATATAATAACGTAGCGTTTAAATGCATCTTGTCATCGCAATGTCACGTGACCCCGTTATGGCTGGCATACTATACATGTCATTGGCAAGTCCATTCAATTTTGAAATGACATGCAAACACTTTCTATGCATACGTAGCCTTTCATAGTCGAGGATTCGTGATGAGAAACAGGTCAGGATATGACTATATTTATGCTTGACTTTCAGAGGAATACTATCGCGAATATATTCCTAACGATTCTGAAATGGAACTTGAAATTCGGAGCTGCAGGCTTATGGTACATCTGCAAGATGGCTACGATCTGATTCAAGCTTAGAGAACGTGGGAACATTGAAACTCAGTATCATTTTTAAAGTACTCAAAGAGACTGATGTCTTCAAAGGTAAATGAAGCTTTGACTGCATTGTCATTTAGACTTCAGTGATAAAAATTAAATTACGACCTATAAGAACTAGTCATGAAACGGAATATAACGTTTTGAAAAATATACGAAAAATTTATACAATAATAGATGTTTCGTTTGGAATGAGAAACTACTGTTAAACAAGACACATTATACAAGGTATCTCAGGATAGCACGGCAATATTGCATGTACGTATTCTCTCGTACGAAATAAGGAGAAAAGTTACAGGGTGTAAAATGTTGGTTTATATTTTATTGTGCTCGATCTACTGTAGATAGAACTTTCAAATTTCGTATGAGTATCAAGCAATACATACTGCTCAATATGAAAGTGAATGTTTTCCAAATACCATACAGGGTGTTGCATTTTTCGAGGTCTCAATCCATAAAAGCCCTGAGAAGAATTTGTTCGTACGCCACTGGTGAGAGTTGATATTTTTTTCAAATTTTTCAATCTATTACCTAAATTTTGTCACTCCTGACTTTCGTTCGAATTCTGTTCGGTTTCCTCAGAAATTAATTAATTTGTAAATTGGCTCAAAGTTACATACTCTGAAATGTTTAAACTATTTCGATATTTGATATTAATTGAAGCATCAAAATCAAATTTATCGATAAATGTTTAGAATAATTGTTCAAAGTGACGAATCCATGACTTTTTTCCTAATTTTGTACTAGAAAATACGTACCTTAAATATTGTCGTGCAATTCTGAAACACCCTGTATTAAAAGCAATATTGAAAAAATAATATGCACCTAAATGATCCAAATGAAGTATCGCGTCTCAAACTCAGCTGAATCTGAAACCTCGCACTGTGAACACTGTGAAGCTGACAGTCGACTCGACCAAAGATCGTAGCCGCCTTGCAGGACTCCGAACTGTCACACGTGAAATTAAACCGCCTCAAAATCAGGGCAGCCAACCGTGCATGTGATTTCGCCGACGGGGTAAAGTTCACCGGAGCTTGACGTGTAGATACCGGAGTATACGCACTGTTTATCACTTCTCCGGTTTAATTTTTCTATTCTCCCTTTCCCCCCACACCAAGGTAGCATGTTGGGGCTCCTCGAACGCTTCGCACTTCCATTGACTTGGGGGAGTGTTTATTTTCGACTCCAATTATTGGGGAGCTTTGAGGTACGTTGGAGGCTGTTTGTGTAGGAATGCACTTGCATTTAATGACAATTTGGTGACAAATGACAGGACTGGGATTGTACACATTGTTGGTGAGAATGATCAAAGAGACGTGTAAGTGTAAGAGGATCACGTATGGTATTCCACAGGGTAATATTCTCGGCTCATACTCTTCAATATATTATTTGATTTAGCTCAGCTTTTAGTTGAGTTTGGATCTTGATATTTCACAAAATTTATTTGTCTCCTAGAGGACATAACAGGGAAATATTTTGGATTGTACAAGATGTCCCAAAAAGTTGAAATTGGAACTGAAGAAGTATGATTCTGAGCTAGGATTCATCAAGCACATGAAAAATTCCTCATCTATTATAAAATATCTTATTACTCGTAATAAATGATTTTATACAGGGTGTTCCTTAAGGACATGCCAATATTTATTCCTTGGCACATTTTAAGAAAGAAATTGCCCATAAACGTATGTCCTAAAAGTATCAGCTCTTGAGATACAGAATGATATAGATTATTAAACGGTACTACGATATGAAGCAATTTTGATTTAATTATTTTAATCAAGAATAGAGCATTTGACAAAAAAAATACAGTTTTTGGATTCTCATTCATTTTGAAACCAATCTGATCTCTCAACTTGCTTTCAGTCGATGCACAAACATTTTCACGCTGCATCAGATTTTCGAGGAATAGACCCTGAAGTGAAACGATTTCAATTTTTTTAAGCGAAAACCATGCGTCGGAAAAAGGAAATCCATGAAATTAAATTTGCTCAATAATAAATGAGGATCTTGAAGGTTATTTTTATTCTGGAAGTAAGCAGTGGCGTAGTATTTTTTTCTCGAAGAATATTTAATGCAAAACCCGTACGGATGCCACTGGTAGAGAAAATGAAAAATTTCGTACATCAGAAAATGCACCTTGATACATAGAAGACATGTACCAAATTTTTTAAAGATCCCTAAAATATTATCTGAGTTATTATTGAAACACTGATTTTTTTTTTCAAAATTCTATCACCCTGTATCTCGGAAGTCAAGACTTTTAGGATATACATTTATAGGAAGTTTTTATTTCCCAAAATGTATCAAAGAATAATCCATTCGAATGTTAGCATGTCTTTAAGGAACACCCTGTATATCAAATATTTGTGAATGAAGTGTTGTTGGATTTAGAATGTCATCTCGATCAAAATAAGTGAAATCGGAAGTTGGGGTCAATTCCGATCAAACCGGAAGTACAGCAAATAATGTAAATATGTCGAAAAATGTAAATTTTTTTAGGGGTATATAAAATCATATTCATTCAACATTGTTACATGAAATTAAAAAAATTTTAATGAATATACTCTTTCCAAAAAATATATAATGCTTGTGAAGTGATAATATTGAATCCTTAAAAGATGTATGACGTCCAATGTTCAGGAGAATATAAACAGAGTGAAAATTTCAATGTCGTCTGAAAAATACCCATCCAAATTGCAGGACTTTATATTTTACAATCGTCTAGAGACACGTTCGTCTGCTCTCATTTCCATTTTGAATGGACTTTACGATAGTTCTTTCGCCCTGCGAAATATTTCAATTGTATCTGCATATAACAGCAGTCGTCCAACGTTTAATTCCGTTCCGCTTTGTCGTAATGCTGTCAGCACGTGATAGGAATTCTTTTAAAAACAACTAGAAAGGGCCCCCATTTGGTGATAATGTATTCTTAACGTCTCAATTATTTGTTACGTTATAGGAGTTTTGAATTTAAGACACAATAAATGATAAATAATTAGACTACAATCACTGCTCCAATGCTTTTCAACAAAATTGAAAGAGAGATTTGTTCCGGAGCTTGCAATAAATTGGAGCCATTCCCCTACATTGTCATTGACACTAATTATTAGTTTCTACAAAAATGAAACAAAATTGTGATATTCTCAGACATCGAAACTACACTGGGTGTTTCAGAATTGCTTATTGTATCACTTCTTTAGAAGCAATAATTTTCATTAGGCAATAAAAACATCGTAAGTAAAATTTCAAGTTCAATATATTATAAAAAAAAAAACATGATATACAATTTGAACAAATATTCAGTTTTTATAAAAACTGAAGATGAATATGGGTCTGGCTTATTTTCTAAGCTCCCTTAATATTCTTTCGCTTTATTTTCTTTTCCTGTTTCTGCCTCTGCCTTTCACCAGGCACTTCCTTTTTGTCTCCTCCCTGGCCTTCCTCCTCCTCTCTTCCTTTAATCGCCTCCTCACCTCCTCAGGCTCAATCACTGAGTTGGTTTCGGAAGTCCCGAAGGCCGACACATCCGACTGCAAAGAATCTTCGCAGCCGCTGTCGTAGGGATCCACCACGTCCTCCAAAGCGTCTTCCTCCTCGTCCTCTGTCGTGGAGTCATCTTCCTCAACGTCCTCCTCATCCTCAATGTCGGAGAACCGGGGCCACGTCTCACCCTCATAGTCGAATCTCCTTCGGAAGAAGCTCCTGATGCTCTCGACATCCTTGTTGAAGAAGAATTCAGCCTGTGGGTGCTCCGTGGAGATCATCTGCGTGAAATTAACCACCACAGGCTCCTCGTTCTCCTTGATGAGGATATTGGACTCTTTGAAATTTCCGTGGACGACCCCACAGTGCCCGAAACGGACTATCAAACCCATGAGGACGCTGTAGAGGGCGGCCACGTCTTCAACCTCATGGACTGAGCTCAAGATCCGCCCCGGGACGAGCTCCATCACGACAGAGTGCCTGTTGAACTCCACAGGCTTCGGCACGGGGAAGTCTCTCTGGTGGAGAGCCTTCAAGAAGGCGTACTCTTTCATTGCCGACACCTTGGAGAGGTGCAGCCAAGCGGATTTCCTTCTCCCGGCGCGCTTCCGGTGCACCTTCAGGCACAACTCCCTGCCTTCGGGGCACTGAACGAGGTAGCAGTTGCCCATCCCCATTTTGCTACCGAACTGCGTCACCACTTCCTGCCTGGATAGCTCTTCCAAGGCCAGGTAATCCAAGCCTTTGGTGGTGAGGCGGTAGCCGAGGAATTCGCGGCCACGTTCGCGAGCGAGGAGGTTTTTGTTCACCAAGTTTTGGAGGAGTTTTTGCACTCCACCATAAAACACTTCGGCGATTGACGCGATCCGCGGGGCCGGCACCAGGTCCTGGTCCTCCATGGCGGTCTCGACGGCGGCGAGAACTCGGAAGTCCTCGGGGTTGAGATGGCGTAAAGCGGAAACATCGATATCAACCATTTTGCACGAATAATAGAAACTAACGTGAATCGTGGAATGAACTAAAAAGTTAAAATGGAGCAGGTAGAGCGTTCGAACTTAGAATGAGGATGAATCGTTGGGGCCCCGAATTTATACCTGGATTCCTTAATGACGGAACAATTGTCATGTCATGTCACGGAGTGGGTGTGTCGTATTCCTATGGTTCTGTGTGATCCTGTCGAATGACGTATCTGTGTTGCCTCTCGAGTGTTATATAATTGAATATACCGTATGTTTGTGACTTTTAGGGTTTCGACTATTGATGATTATATTCAACTAGATATTTCTGCTGATATATCTAGTTATTTGACATGAACTCGAATTTCATGCCCAGTTTTTCGATAACGGGATGGAATAATAGAAATTTCCACGAATTGAATTACGCATTCATACATATAATACACCCTTTAATTCGTGGATTTTCTTTGGAATTTTCACACTATTCTAGGTTAGAAAAAAATAATTGAAGGATGGTGGCTCACCCCTACAACTTTTTTCGTCATTGAAGATAGAGAGACGAAATTTGGAGGTTGTGTTTCATTCTTTATTCTACATTTTTTGATTACTTTGTTTACTTTCAGATTTGACCGGAAATGACCCCAATATTCGATTCTTAAACAGGACATCCTATATATTTCAACTTATTTCGATCGAGAATGACATTATTTTCTTTCATTTAGAATTACATCACAACAGCTTCAGTGATTTTCTTTGTTTATTCCTGATGTAATTTGTATATATTGTTTATTGTAAATCTTATATTGCTGAATGAACATTATTATTATCATTATCATTAAATCCAACAACACCTCACTTGTCATTTTCAATTCGATTGTTATTTTTCGATCTAGAATGCCATGGATCGTTGAAATCCCTTCATTCTTGATCAACTAACATTAAAAAAATACGACTTTGAGGCAATAAATGATTTCATAAAAATTTAATAATTATTTAATAGTGCCGAATACGAATTTTTGCAGGTAATTCGATTTTTTCACATGGAAAAAGGAAGGCTCGTCGGATTTTTGTGAAATATTATTTTCTGTTGTATCTAAAATTTCATTACGGAAATCAAGTAAATTTCAAATTAGTTCTTCATTCAATTATCTTTACAATTGTTTTATAGTTTATTTCAAGAATAATGGGAATTAATGAGAGGACGAATGATTATTTTTTCACCTTATTATAAAAGTATCAGCTTTTTTTTATTTAACTATATTTTCTCTTCTCCTATATTACAATTCAAGAATAATAAAGTGTGGTAAACTATTAGGAGCCATACAAATTTTGTTTATACTTTTACTACCTGTACTGAGAATTCATCTCCATTGTTATTTCTCCCATATCATAAAATTTTTATACCTGGGATTGTTAGAATAATTTGGGGTCCTCCTCCCTTTCTGTCAAAAAGTTAAAATTCAGTTGATCATAAAAAAATTACAATGAAAAAGGTAATCCCTACTTAGAAATGTGAAAGTAAGAATGTTTTCAGAATTTGATCTCATATTCTCCGAACATATTCATATTTTCGCGGAAATTGCGGCATAAACAAACTTAGACCCTACTCGAGAAAACCCAGTTGGTACGCCACTGACTGACTTTGCACGTGAACTCTGAATATTGATACGTGTTTTCAAACTCCTAATTTTATTTTTCAATCAGTTTCAGTTTCAACTAGCGCATGAACCCCTGAAGCAATACAAATGATCTACGCCTATGACAAACTATAAATTCACCTGAAAAACTGACAATATTTACTACCCTCCAAAACTACACGCAGAAAATAAACAAAACTCCAAGTAATTAGGATACTGTTGACTCCCCTTGAAAAAAAAAATCAATTAAAGCATCAAAATTAAATAAAAAAGATCTCTATCAACAAATGTTTGGAGGATTTGTTCCGTTTTGTTGAATCGCCGTGCAATTCTGAAACACCCTGTATAATTGTGCTTCCCGTTTTCTAATTCTTCAATGGAAAGATCAACCACAATGAGCTTTCAAGCTTCTCTACACTAAAAATGATCATGTTGTTATGCCAATAAGGCACGTGTACTTTCTTCTGAAAGCACGTGCTTCCTCCCGTGCAGATCCTAGAAATTAATGAGCCCATACTTTCTGATAGACACAAAAGCATTTTCAGTTCTCGTCATCTTTTCCAATTTGTGTGTTTTCTTCGACAAACTATAAGTTGTCTTGGAAAGCAGAGAAAATCTAAACGAGGAGACTGTATACTGCAATTATGCTGAAGCTCACTCAAATGAATAGATTCATTAGGGATGTATTAGATATCAGGTCCGGAGTAGAAGATAATATGCAGGGTTCTGTCACAGCTGTCACCCATTCTAGAGAGAAGCTGTGACATATGACAGTGATAGTGAGGTTATGTGTGTAGTGAGTGTGCTTTTGTAAAAGTAATGAAAGATATTACTACAACAAATTTGATTCACAAAGCTTGATTAGAATCGAGTTCAATTCTGCACAATCTGGGATAGCATTCCTCGCATTGATTGATTGTTAACCGATATTGTTCTAATTGAAGATAACAAATAGGGTTATTAGTGATGTTGATCGAGGTGCCCCGATAAGTTAGAGCCGAGCTATCATCTGTTTGTATCTGTAGATGGTGCTGAGAAGTTATCATTTGTGACAGATGTCAAGTTGACATATGACATTTGATGTTCTTATTCTTGAGTTAGTTATTAATCGATAGTTTGGGTTTGTAGCCTGTTTCAGTTAGTTACATACATACATACAACTCGAGCATGTGAAGATAGCTTGCTGAACTGAGAAAGTATTGAAATTTCACATTTTTGTGTTTCTGTCATTTTATTCCAGATCATTATATTTTTTGCGACTGCACGGTGTTCAGTGAACTTTGAAAATCATTTTGACATATCACGAAATGAATCACCACTATTATGATATTGGGAATCACAATCGATTCATCAAAATAAATGCTTTTTTGTGCAGAGTTCGTGTATATGTATAACAATGAACTGAAATTTTAATTCATCATTCATCATATCCATTGATTAACAGTAAGCCAATCGAATAAAAACTAAATTAAATGAAATCGAACGAGTTCGGGTCGGTCATAAATTCCTATTTGATGAATAATTGAATCCGGAGTTTTTGGTACAGTACAAACAGTATTTTATCCGCAAAAAGGCAATCAAGTTAGCCATGATTGGATCCTCGGCTGTTTCTCGATTCAAATCGCCCTTAAAGGTGCGTGTTTGATTGGGTTTCTTGCGCTGGTATTATCTCAGAAAACGGATCCCGTAGATACGAAATGATAAGGGTTTAGTATCGGTATAGTAGCAAAAAGGAATCCATCGTTTTTTGTTCCTAATTGGAGTTTTTATCACGAAACCTAAATGGTATCCCATCATCCGTGATTATAAAAGGATGAATCGATTGATTCCTGATGTTAGTGAAGGATGAGGTGTCTACATGATGGTGAAACCAGTCCCTATCTCGACCCGTGACCAAAATCCCTCGATCAAAACGCATATTTTCGAACCGAGACGTATGCTTTTTTGAATCGCCACGGATGGCGACACTGTCGGCGGTATAATAATGCAAAATGCAACGTTGCTAATTGTTAATGAAATACACCCCAGTAGTTTGTCTACAAAGTTTTGATTCAACAGTATTTCACAAATTTGTGGGGATAAGAGGACGTAGAATTGTATTTTGAAGAAGAAATGTAACTTTGGCTTTGTTGGAAGCGACTATTTGTTTCGCACGGAAAACGTGAATTATTAATTTTAGAAGCGGCAACGCTGACTTCTAATGCTTGTCAGTTCAGTTGTCAATCAGATTAAGAAATGACAAGTTCTCGTGAAAATATTCTCTTTTATTCATTCCTGAATATACATAACGTCGGAAAATTGAATAGATGTTTTCAAAATACTTGCAAATGTTTTCCCAATGCGAGAATCCATTGTTTCCGAACGGTTTCGTCCCATGTACGTAATGAAGAAGTAAATTATTGATTCCAACTCCACAAACTAACAGATTACCTTCGGAATTCCATAAAGATGACAAGAGACGGTTTCTGCTTGTCCACAAACTATAAAAAACTTCATTTCAACTAAAAAACACCACACAGCAAAAAATAAACGACTACAAATCCAAAAGTAGGTCAATGAACTAGAGAAGTTTGGATTTCCCGCCAGTTCAGACTGACGTGGAAGAAAACAATGTCACCGAACACGATTGTGTCGCCATCTCACGACGATTCGATAAGTATCCGTCTAGGATGTGTACCATGAAATTCCCAACGACTCTTTGGACCCACAAACAATTGAAGAGTGGTTTCACCATTATGTAAAGTATTACTAGTTAATAGGATCAGAATAAAATTACGATGATTATTATATTCAATGTGATGATAAATATATATATTATTGAAGTGGCCAGAATAAACTCTTGGAAATCTTGCTCAAAATTCAGGATATATTTTCCAGTGCTGACATTTATAATAAATGCCCCAACTCATAATAATAATAGTGAATCCAAAACTCCTTTATGTCGAGATTATAATCCATATTCAATTCCATCAGTGGACTCAAAACTCACCAGTTATTTTACCAGTCGAAATTTGCTTCGTGTGTGAAATAAAATAACGTCAGGATAAAAGCGATCCCTGTAAATCATATCCCGGTTCAAATTCCTGGCGATGAAAACGAAACAAAACAAAGAGATCGAGCAGGATAGAGTTTTGAATAATTCAGGGTGAATTTAGAATATAATTCCAACAGTAAATGGGGGGTTCAGCACAGCTAATCATGATGCAAATGACCTATTTATTTTTCATTTACCTTCGTGATGCTTCGAGGTGAGAAGTTAAATGCGGAAATCATCTTCCCACGGAGGAGCTTGGTGAAATGGATGATTATAACACAACGAATGATTTTTCCAACCATTTGATACTCAGGATTAGCTCAGATTGATGTAATTTTAAGGTTTTTCGAAAAAACTGATCTTTGTAGCACCCCACGCTTTTTTTTACCATAACAATGTTTTTCTCTATTAATTTGATTCTATAATGATAAATATTTTCGTCTTTTCAATGCACCATCGAACCTTTTTTCTTAGTTTCCATTCTGCGGTAGATTTATTGAACCTTTGTCATGACCTCTTCTGACGTCACTGATAAGAGATCACATTTGTGCTATAGAATTAGGCCAATGTCAAATAAGTGACAAGTAAACGCATGACGTGTGTTTCAAATGACAGTAATAAGTCGATTGAGCCAGTTATAGAAAAATGTAATAACCATAACTACGAATGAGATGTATTCGACTTTTTTACAATAACAATGTTCTTCTATAATAATTTGATTCTATAATAATAATTATTTTCGTCTTTTTAGTTCACCACCAAACATTTTTTCTCAGTTTCCACTCTGCGGTAGATTAATTAAACATTTGTCATGACCTCTTGAAACGTCACTGATAAGAGATCACATTTATGTATACGATTAGGCCAGTGTCAGATAAGTGACAAGTAAACGCATGACGTGTGTTTTAAATGACAGTAATAAGTCGATCGGGCCAGTTATAGAAAAACGTAATAACCATAACTAAAAATACGAGATTTATTCGACTGTTTCATTGAACAATTCTGAACAAAGGCTTAAACTTATTCAATGAATCAATGAATTCCATATTTTCTCCTTTCAGTTTTCGTTCATCCCCCAAACTTCTGATTTCCATGTGATCCCCATGTCTCGACTACTGCTGTCGTATCCACGCAAAACAAAAATAAAACGGTCCTAACTGCAGTTTCGTTCAACACGTAGCTCTGAAACTTGTTAATTATATATAATAAGCCTAGCGAAACGTGAACGGTGACATTTTGTGTTAACGATGTACGTGTTCCGGTCATTATTGTGAAGTTGGCACCGCCGATTTCCCTGTCTGGAGTTCTTACCTCCGTAATTTCAACGGGAAATTACTCTCTTATATGATTATCGATCATGATTTTCCAGAGTTGCCAACAGTTGCATGGATATCCGTCTATATTTACAGGTATTTTTTTCAGAGTCAGATGTACAGGGTGAGCAGATTTCAAGGTTTGTATAGGCAACTCTTTAGGATGAGACACCCATTTTTGATATTTCCTATACACACTGAGGTTCTTTTTTCAATGTCGTAACTTTACTGAAGTCTCTAGCTTTTCCAAAGTTCTTTCGCATCAATTTGACCCACGTTGACTTCTTGCTTTCAAATGACTCAACAAAATAGTCAACCACATTGAAATCCTTCCCTTTATGACTGTTCTTTTGTTCCACTGATTCAATCAGAATTTCCTCTCGATGTGATTCAGTTCATAAAAGAAGTGTCATTTTTTACATGCTTTATATTAGCTTAAGCTGTATGTATGTATGTAACAATGCGCTAGTGGCGCCATCTTTGAACGTATCTGGACTGAAAATCGCATTTCAACGTTCTTCAATTTTTATTTCATTCGATTCGTCCTAGAACTTTGGAATCCGACCTCATCCCTCAACATCCACGATGTCATCAATCTAAACCAGTTGATTTTTTTTTAGGTTATGGATCCGTAGCTCCCCGCACCACTTGGGGCAAACTATTCACCATCCTGTACGCCCTGGTAGGCATACCCCTCATGCTTCTTTACCTGTCAGCCACGGGGGACGTCCTAGCACGCAGCTTCCGTCGCCTCTACGGCAAAATGTGCGGCGCTTCAGCGTCGCGACGTCTGCGGTGTCCTTGTTCGGACACCGTCAAAGTACCGGTGACGTTATGCTTGATCATAGTGTTGGCGTATATTTGCTCCGGGGCTGTTATGTTTCATCGTCTCGAGGATTGGTCGCTCTTGGAAGGTACAAAGTGTATTTTCTTTTATTTTTACAAATCAACAAAAGTTGTGAACTGAGGTTCATGTGGATTTGATACTAGTAACGCCATCTATGTGTCAACCTACGAACTATGTAGTCCACCCAATGTATACAGAGTGTTTCGGAATTGCGCAGCGATATTTCAGGGACGTATTCTCTGGTACAAAATCAGGAAGAAAGTTCCTATGAACGTGTGTCCCATCTCGATTATTAGCGGAGTTACAGGGTGTTGAAAGTTTTTAAAAAATTGGGTTTTCATTTCATTGTGCTTGATCTACTGCAGATAGAGCTTTCAAATTTCGTATGAGTATCAAGTAGTAGGTGCTGCTTGATATGGAAGTGAATGTTTCCCAAATACCATACAGGGTATTGCATTTTCCGAGATCTCAATGCATAAAAGCCCCAAGGAAAACTTGCTCGTACGCCACTGGTGAATTTTTATATTTTTCTGAAGTTCTTCAACCTCTTATCTAGATTTTGTCTCTCCTGACTTTTGGTCGAATTCTGTTCAGGTTCCTCAGAAATTAATTAATTCTTAAATTGTTTCAAAGTAACATACTCTGAAATGTTTATAATATTTTGATATTTGATATTAATCAAAGCATAAAAATAAATTGAATGAAAAAGAAATCTATTAACAAATGTTTAGAGGATGCAACATTGAGCACGACGAATCCATGATTCCCTGTACACCCTGTAACTCCCCTAATAATCGAGATCGGACACACGTTCATAGGAACTTTCCTCCTTATTTTGTACCAGAGAATACGTACCTGAAACACCCTGTAGATGCACTAATCCGTTGGTAATTCACACACGAAGTTCTTCATTGAAATGTCCTAATTTATTTTCGAGTTTTACACGTTATAAACTTTGTTTTACAGGAAGCTATTTCTGCTTCACGAGCCTAGGCACCATAGGCTTTGGTGACCTAGTGCCTGGACAAAACGCCGAAGAAGTGTCGCTTTGTCTATGCTCCGCCTACATACTCACTGGAATGGCCTTGGTAGCAATGTGTTTCAGTTTAATCCAAGAAGAGGTATTTCTAACTCATGAAAATTTCATAGTGTAAAACATTCAATGAAAAAGATTTCAACTTCTTCTTCTGTTTTCTTTCAAGGTACTAGGCCTACTGCGATACTTAGGCTCGTCTTGCTCAAAAAAAGAAACCAAAAAGAAGAGCAACGATGACACTAGTTTGCACGGGTCCTGACAGCGACCGACCACAGAGGGCGCTGCCCCTGCCAAAGTAACAACGATCAAACGATCGCAGCCGCAGTCTCAGCACAACAGTTTACCGAGAAGAAGCGGCCATTTTGAAAGGAATGCTCCTGGAAGGAGATCGGCAGGTATAGGTGAGCATCACAAACATTGGTCATTCTTCTTATTTCTTACTTATTTTTTCTTCTTTCTTCGTTCTTTCTTCATTTCTCAGTTCTTTCTTCTTCCTTCTTGATTCTTTCTTCTTTCTCTTTTCTACGTTCTTCTTTCTCCTTTCTTCTTTATTTCATTGTTCTTTTTTCTTTCTTCATCTTTCTTTTTTTGGTTTTATCCTTTCTTTTTCTCTTCTTTCTTCTATCTTTTTCCATCTTTCGTCTTAATTTCTTTGTTATTCTTTCTTTTTTCTTTCTCCTTCTTTCTCTTTGCTTCTTTCTTCTTCCTTATTCTTTTTTCACAGTCCTTTCTTTTTTTTAGTAAGTATATATTTATTTCATAAGACTTATACAAGTAAAGAAATCGACAATCAAATGATAGTCTTGATTGCAATTAAAGCTATACTAAGCCTGAAAATATGTAAATATAAAAACATTAAATATAATAAGAATATTTGAATTGTTGATGAAATGAATAAAATACATAAAATACCATAAATAGAACATAACACATTAAAATGGATCATCAAAATATTCCTCTAAGGAGTAGTAACTTTTTTCCCTGAGGAATTTTTTACACTGTCTTTTGAAAATAGGATTCTTGAGATCTTTGAGTGAGTTCTTTTTCCTTCTTCTTTGTCCTTTCTTTTTCTTCTTCATTTCTTTGTTCTTTCTTCTTCCTTTCTTCATTTAATTTTTTATTCTTTCTTTCTTTTCCCTTCTTTTTTATTCATTTCTCTGTTCTTTCCTCTTCCTCCCTTCTTCTTTCTCTTTTATTCTTTCTTCGTTCTTTTCTCTTTCTTCTTCGTTCTCTTTTCCTAATTTTTTGTTCTTTCTTCTTAATTCTTCTTTCTTCAATCTTCTCTTCCCTCCTCTTTGGTTTTTTCCTTTTTTCTTCTCTCTTACTTCTTTCTTTGTTCTTCCTTCTTCTCTTTCTTCTTTTCATTTTTTATTATTTCCTTCTCCTTCATTTATTTGTTTTTTTCTTCCTTCTACTTTCTTCTGCATTTCATTGTTCTCTTTTCTTCCTTCCCTATTCTTTTTCTTCAATTATTTGTTATTTTTTCTTCCTTCTTCATCTTTTATTCTTTCTTCTCCATTTTTTTGTTATTCTTTCTTTCTTCTTCCTTCTTTTTTCTTAATTTCTTTGTTCTTTCTTCTTCCTTTCTTTTTCTTCATCTTTTATTCTCTCTCCTTAATTTTTTTGTTATTCTTCCTTTCTTCTTCCTTCTTCTTTCTTCATTTCTTTGTTCTTTCTCCTTTCTTCCTTCTTCTTTCTCTCTTATTCTTTCTTCTTCATTTCTCCGTTCCATTCTCTTTCTTCTTCGTTCTCTTTTCTTAATTTTTCGTTCTTTCTTCTTCCTGACACTTCCGTGCTCTTTCAGGAGCAGAGCCTCTCGTAGAATACTTCGTCCCTAGGAGCCTCAGCGAATTCGACCTGTCGATGGCGCCAGAAGACACCCCGATCTCCCACACGTTCCTCCCTCTGACGGTTCGAGTACCTCGCAAGGTACTCAATAAGCACAAAGAGAAAATGGTGACGTTCGAAGACGAAATGGCTTCGCGCATCTCCAAAGCCGCCGAGCTGCAAGACGTCTTCATGTGACACAAGGGATAACAGAAGGAGGAGGGTGGTGAATACATCACCAAGCTGAGCGATTTGGCGGGCAAGAGCAGCGAGCTGAGCGAGCTCAGCGCCGCCATCAACGATCTCAACAACGCCAAGAAGGATTTGAAGCAGTTCAAGAGCTTCAAGATCTGCGAGGATTTGAAGAAGTGCGAAGAAGGGTGTTCTTGTAACACGGAGGCGGACTGTGATATTTGTAAAGTGCTCGATTTTACTCTGAAGAAGGATAAATTATAGTTGGAGTGCTGAGATTCGCTCTCAACCTGACACTGGAAGTGAAAGATGAGTGCAAAATTTTACTGGGATTGCCAATATCATTTCCATGTATGTTAAACAAAACTTCTCACCAGCCTGAACAATTTTTTTTTCTCGATATTACATGAGAATATAACCAATTCGTTGTCATAATCTCCAAATTAATATGTAATGGCAGTTTCTTGGGTCAACGCACATGTTTTTCATATCATTCAAGGTCATTTCATGTCAACTGTCAAAACATTTCGATAATCATTTCTCCACCTAATTAACCTACACCATTTCCAACTCATTTAACCAACAAAATCACTGTTTATATGTAAATAGAATATGTAAATATTTAGACTTAAAATAATAAATTATACATCATCAGATTTTTTCAGTTATATTCTCACTTTACTTTTCAGTTTTCAATAGAGCTGTGCATGATTTCCCAAAAACAGTTGTAACTTTTAGAATACACTATGTACAATATTGTACAATATCATATTTGTATTTAAAATGAAGTGTAATTGTGAAAATCTGAGGACCACAGTTTCTGTTACCATAATAAGGTTTTCTCAATAACCTGAGAAGTGTTCAGAGTTTTCAGAAATATACACTCTGAATAAGGAAAATGTTTGAGTTTTAATATCAAAACCTATTTGTTACTTTTATATCTATTTCTATAATTCAAATAAAATATCCCTGATTCAGACAAAGTATCTGGTATGTTGATCTTCAACTGTTCCGGAGATAATAAGTGTTTTCAGATGAATTACAAAAATTATCATTAAAAAAACAATTATTTTATTTCACACATTCGCTATATTCGAACATTTTGAACATCTCTTACATTGAAATTAATGTTTTTTTTTTTCATTTCTTTACATTATTTGTGGAATAAAATGATTTTCTTTTTCTAATTTAATTTTTTTAATATACTGGAGGTTGTATTCAAAATACGAAAGTTGGTATCGGCCACTGTCACATGACACACCCTATATAATTTTTTTACAAAAAAAGCGCATCTAAAAATACAAATTGACGTGTCTGAGCATTTTTCCCAACACGCTCTCATTTATTCGTCATAGAATTCATTCCATTTAACTGTTCCACACTGTATAAACACATTGTCATTTAATTTTCATTGATTTATTTTCTACAAGAGTTAATCAGTCAACTATACGACAATCACTTCCACTACATTTCTTGAATTCTTGTAGCAGAGCATGGTATCTTGAAGTAACACTTTCCCCAACTTCGCTTGCTAAATTCTTGAGCTCGTATGGGTCACTTATCAGATCATAAGTCTCTCTAAAAGTCTGTAAAAAGTGTCAGTGATAAGACCATAAGAAAAATACATCTGAACAAGTGCTACATTTGACAAAAAAACTCACATTCTCATCTTCAAACTCGCAGAATTTCATCCGCTGATTTTGGGTCAATTCAATAATGCAAATGTAGGTATTATTCCTCGAGTCTTGACATTTACACCACTGATCCACAGTGCATTCCTAAGGAGAGATCATTTCAATAAAGCAGTGACAAGTGACAATGTCAAATTACTGTCAAATCATCGTCACCCTTCCATGGACAACGCTCATCAATTGTTCGTCTATTTCCTTCCCCCCAATATTCAATGAAAATCAGGTCATCCATCGGGCGTTCCAGACTAGCAAAGAGTTCGGTCTTGAAGCTCTTGCCATCCATGGAGCTGGGAACATTAACGTTTGCTAGATCCAAAATGGTTGGTGCTATATCAACAGCTGAGATGGGATGCTGTGTCAAAGTTTTCTTCGGGATTTGTGGACCAGATATGAAGAAAGGGATTCTGATATCGGTCTCGTACGGTTGACGTTTGTCCCAGGGTTGAGTGAATTGACCTTCAAGTCAAAAGAGTGTGGAGAAAGTGAGGTAGTGAGGGATGATATCGTCTCACCGATATGAAATCCGTTGTCTGAGGTGAAAATAACGTAGGTGTTGTCTAGAACCCCAATTTTCTTTAATTTTGATATTACTGCTTCTACGAGTTCATCTACAGCCAACAGAGCTTCTAGTCTATGTTGTTGAACTTCGTCCAAAATGGTAACATTGTGTGGTAAAATGGTGGGCTCCATTCGGACCAACCAGTGTTTCTTCAAATTCAACAATTAAAAAAAAAATATCAATAATAGTCTACTCATTTCAGGTTGTTAGTCAGGTCACTCCTGGTGAATAGTCGTTTTCACCAATAGGCTGAGCAAAATGTCCAATTTATCATTCAATTTTCCTACAGTTGGCAACACTTTACGACGATGCCAAACGGTTTTGCATTTTCGGAACGAATCATTTGAATTAGTTGGAATTTGATCATGTTATTTTGTCTCCAAGAGTCTTTGTGAGTCTGGAATTTATGTTTGTCAATATGAGTGAAAACACTACCTTTTTCTTCGCTGAATCAATGAAAAACTCCAACTTTTCAGAGGTATTCTCATATATACAGGGTGTTTCATTGATATGGTAAGAAAATGAAACTGAGAGTAGAGAGGACCAAAATATGACGATTGAGCGCAACATCGCTCATACAAATGTTGATGGTTGAAAATACAGTGCGTTCAAAGTTAAAATTTTATTTGCAAATTTCTTAATAGCTTTGACAGTTTTCATGATATCGGTTTCTCTGACACTAGAAAACGCCCTCTAAGGTCTACGTTAATACGATAAAATATTCTTGTTTACCGTCCTAAAAACCCTCAATGTACCAAATTTCTGAACCTATATCATAAAAATAGTAGAACCTATCAAGAAATTTGCAAATAATATTTTAATTTTTAACGCACTGTATCTTTTCAACCATCAACATTTGTATGAGTTTAATTTTTTTACCATATTTAAGAAACACGCTGTAGATATCTGCAACCGAAAACCTTCGAAAATGATAATACATAATCAGATAATATATAACTCAGATATTTGATTTCTTTTAGTTCAATGATAAATTTTGGACCCGGCAACATCGCACCTGTTGCTCAAGTGACGTAATCATCACCCTAAAATAAATAAACCATACCGGATCCGTTCTAGTTCACTGAGACAGCATTGATATGATCTGATCTAACACCTATTGACCACTGATTTAAAAAGGAAATCAAAATTCTACCAAGAAAATAATCTTACATCTGATGGTGTATAATTGAAAGACGGAGTCCTGACTACTCGAGTACCAACATACGAATTCCGATGCCTTTTCGCAGCTGTAAAAGGCGCATGAGGTGCAGGCGGTGCTATAGTCATGAAAAAAGGTTTGTTCGGTTGGCGGTTGTCCAAAAAGTCCAGAGAATATGCAGCCAAGATATCCGTCAAGTAGTTTTCGCCATAGTGTACTGCAGTACCATTCACTGAGAGTGTGTAGTTGTAGTACCTCGAGTTACCCTTCAGTCCTATCCACCAATCGTAACCTTTCGGTACGTGGTTGGTACCTCCTACAGTGTCGTGGCCATACTGAAATAAGTCCATACCACATTGCTCAATAAAGTGGAATTTTATGAATAATTGTAGGTGTTGAAATATTCTGTTATTGTGGAATTGTGACAATTTTCTCAAGTTTCCTTCAATATTGTGACAAATTTTTCAATGAAAGACATTTTGTTACTCGATCTAGAACTTCACCTTTTTTCTGTATCTCATCATCACTATATTTTCATTAACTAATTATTTACTCATTTGTGAATGCATTGATACAAGCCAAACGTTATTCAAATAACCAAACTCACCATATTCAAATATTTCCCGGCATAAAAATTCAAATATCCCTTATTTTCCTTTAGCAAAGCTGCTATGGATGAACTTTCATGTTGCTTCTGCCAATATTGGCTCGAACAATTTCCTGCTATCGAATTATTGGTCACACCGGTGTTATGCGCATATTTTCCGGTCAAAATGGTGCTTCTACTCGGACAACATACCGGAGTATTCACGAACTATCAATAAATAAAATATCAATTCAGATAGAACAAGAATTCAGAAATTGTTTATGTATTCTCAAACTCACTGCATTTGCGAAAGTTTTGCCTTCATTGGCTACCAGTTTTGAAGTAGATTTCATTGGTAACTGCAAAAAAAATCATTTTTTGTTTCAATAATAATCACCCACTAATATGTTTTAAAATACCAATCCATCCAAAAGTAAATCTTGATCATCGGTGATGATGAAAACGAAGTTAGGGTTGGCATTAGACTTCCCAAAAAACGCCAAGATTATTTGAAGTGAAATCCAAACTGAAAACATATTTTTGGTGCAAATTATCTGAAATAAAACAAACTCCAACTCAAGGGTTTCAACTCGAAAAAAAAACATTGATTTCCTGCTTCATTGATGATTTAAAATATTTCAATACTTACCGAATTAAAACACGAAGTAAACTGGCATATCTAATAGAAATATTGAGTATATTATCAGTGAATTTTATCATTTGACATTGGAATTGTGGTCAGCATTGTTCACTGGTAGTCAATAATCGATATCAGTGGGACCAATATAAGAAAATCGTTTCCTGAAGATAATTTGAAACCAACTCTAATACACTTTGAAATGTAATCGAAATTTTTCATAAGTTTATTCAATATCATTTAATCATTCTAGGTGTATGAACATTTCCATAACATGTAAGTTTCTGATATTAATAATATATAAAAAATGGCAGTGCATTATGAACTAATAAAAACTGTTCTAGCACTACGTATTCTTAGCAATATTTATTTCTCAGATAACGTATCAATAGAAAAAAGAATCTTCATTCAATTTAGAAATATGCATTAATGGGGAAGACCACTTAGTGATGAAATCTTTCCAAACCTCTCTTAATCGATGAAAAATGATTTTGTTTCAGTTTATATCCAATATCGAGGATCAAAATCGAAGTAAATTGATTCTACAGCGTTTTGAAATCAGTTTTTCCATTCTGAATTTGAAAACGCCAGAAATAAATGGGCGGTGCTATGAGCGTATGACGTACTATACCCTAAGTCTATCTTTGTCTGTTTTCGTATATCTTTTGCTCACACCATGTGCAATGTTGTCAAGTTCACTTGTGGATGACTCTTTATTTCTTTGCTATATTTTCTCAAAAAAGCATCGATCAGTGATAACTATATTATTTCATGATAATTTGTGGAAAACTATCATTTATATTGTATTATTTTACATCTTTTATGCCGAGAATAAGTTGTGGTCATTTGGTGCGGCAACACATCCATGGAACAATCATCTATGATTGGTCAGCTCAAGGTCGATGGGCGTGTAGGGTTGAGCACGTCACACTGCGTTACACCAATGAGAGCAACCTTTGAAAATGGCGTACGAAATTGTATGTTCGAAATCAATTCTGTTTATTTTATTATTTCATCCATGATATAGACCGAATGAAAAATACAAAAAAAAATAATGAATGTTAGTTTTGAGACATAAAAAACACGATTATGCTGTTTTGGAAAATTAGTGGTCTCCCCCATTAGTTATTATTTCAATGTATAAATTATCTATCAACAAAATCAACCTATCCAAATTTCTTTGGAAATAAAGTATCAATGATTAATTTAATTTCACTAAAACCGTTGAATACTTCATATATCACAGAATATTATTATTGGTTACATTGGAATAGCACAAATTCTTGAAGCTATTATATTCCTCTAATTGTACTTTGAATTGGTCTAATAAAATATACACCTACAGATGCATTGAATCACCTGTATGAAGCTCAAGAGTAATTCGAAGCGAATTCATAATATTTATGAAATGATAATCAGTCTTGACATTTTTCAATACGTAAGAAATTGCATAAATCCTGAGAAACGTTTCCTGCAAACATGAAAAAAACTGATTAATCTGCATTGGTTAGTTAAGTGAGATGACAGGTGTCATTTTGGAATCATTGAAGGGCCAAGCTACAACCAAAAAAAAATTATTTCAATACATCAGTCAAGATTTCAGAGCTGAAGCTGTATAAAGATCATTCTTGGTGCTTCAAACTCGTTCTCAAATAGTCAGTCTATGTCAACTATTCCTGGTTTGCTTCAGTACATGTTCAATGTTTATACACTCCAGAACAGCTGCCCCAACTGAGCTCCTCCTGGTACTCATTGGAGCGACTATTACCCATTTATTTGTCTTTGGATCGTATATTTCGACAGCATTCAAACTGGATGACCCATCGTTACCTCCGATGGCGTAGATCACGCTGTCAATTGCCACCACTTCATGCGTTGATCTGTCACAGAAACGCAACGTCACTCAGTATGGGCAAGGAATCATGAAAAAAATGTACCTTCTATTGTGCATTGACGTGATGGGTTCCCAAGCGTTCCTCCTGATGTTGAATCTTTCACCACTGGACATACACATGGTTCCATCGTTACCTGCAAGTGAGAGAAAATGAGTCACTGCTGAGGTCTCTCGAGCTCTAAAGCACCTCCAATACAGTAGAGGTGCCCGTTGAGGGCTGCTACCCCGCAGCTGCTCCTCCGAGACGACATTGAGGGTACTGAATGCCAAGTGCCTCCCCTTGGGTCAAACCTGAGAAAAATGTCGTTAGTACGCGGATTAATTCCAAAAGGAACGAACCTTTCCACTGAGGCTTGGTAGTTTGTAGAATCGAAACCTCCCAAAGCGTAAATGCAGTTCTCCACCACGGCTATCCTGCAGTAGCGCCTCCTGGTGTTCATGGCTGGGCAGCTACACCAAATGCCGGTGAGTGGGTCGAAGCGCTCCATCGAGCTGAGACAAGACACGCCGTCGTACCCGCCGCAAACGTAAATGAGCCCATCGAAAGAAGTGATTCCCAGGCACGACCTCTTAGTGCCCATTGGGGTTATCGGGGACCAGCTGTTATTCAAGGGGTTGAAACATTCGGCTGTGGCCAAATCTGAGGCTCCGTCGTACCTGGAAAGACTCCTCCTGAGTGGTAGAGGGAAAAGTTGCAGTAAAGAGAATCAACTGCGATTTTGATGGAATTTTCCGCGGAAAAATTTTCATCACTGGGTGTTTATATTACTGTTCCAAAGCGTTTGTAAAAAATTCATCACAAACGGAGTTGGTTCCCTTTACTGCAGCTTCACCCAATAAAGTTTGCGAGGGTGTTTTCGAGGTTATCTCACCCCCCAACCACATAAAGTAGCCTTCTCAATCCTGTAACACCAGCCCTCGATCTACGCCAGTGCATCGGTGCTATGGGAGACCAAGAATCAGTCTTTGGGTTATAAACTTCGCTCTCGGAATGTATGGCGAAAAGCGAGCCCCCTCCTGTGGATACAATCAGTGAGAATTGGGAATTTGGGAGTCTGGAGGCTCTCATCACCTATGGCGAATAAATAAGGGCTCGCCCCACTCGGTTTCCTTTCCATGGTTCTGGTTGTCGACAAGGCACATCGCCGTTCTGGTGCTAAATGATAGCGCATTGCTTCCAGCAGGAGTTCCCTGCATTCGTTGTTGTTTCTGATGAGTTTTTCGTTGTCGACTCGCGTCATCAGAAACTCCCTGTTCACTAAGGGCAGTCTTACGTGTTGCATTAGCTGTGGAAACGTATACAGGGTGATTCACCTACCTGGTTCGTTAGAGGTTTATGGAGAACTGTTAGAGGTATCAACTGGTGGATGCTACTACTCAATCTGTTCTATTTTCTTAAAATATTTTCAATACGCTGTTACTTCCGGTTGAACCGGAAGTGATATCAACTTTGTTTTCTCAAATGGAATACCCTGTTTATTTTCAGATTTTCGAATTCTACGAAGAATTATAGACCTGTTGCATTTTGAATTTCCTTACTATCGTGATTCGTTTTCAAGATATTCCGTTTTTACGAAAAATTTTGACAGATGGACTGACGTACTAAAATGTCCATATTAACTTCAATTTTCAGGATTCAAGGTTCAATCTCCGCATACACATCAATGAAAGAGTGGTCTATCAGGTATTATTCAGAGTGTTCGAAAATATTCAACAGGGTGTTTGATATTTCAATTTACTTTTTGGATATTTCAAATCGCAATAACTTTCTTATTTCGAATGGAATGACCGTGAAATTTTCACACTATCCGACGCAAAATTTGATTTCCTATCGATTTGTAAGAGCATACCATATTGATAAAATGGATATTTACAAAGATATCGACAAAAATGTGGAAAAACGCTCATTTGTCTCGTGTGTATTTTCACATGTGTGCTTTGGATGGTTCTAAATTTCATATTTGACGAATAATATGAACATCAATTGATTGCAAACGTAAAATGAAAAAGAATATGGTGAACCATCTTATGGTGTTGAAAAGATAGAGTTTCTAAAAAGGCTAAAATTGCGTCTGGCTTTCGCAAAAGTGTCAGAAGAAATTGACATTTTTGTTGGTATCTCTGTAAATATCCATTTCAGCAATATAATATGCTCATACAAATCGATAGGAAATGAAATTTTGCGTCGTATAGTGTGAAAATTTCATAGTCATTCAATTTGGAATAAGGAACTTATTGAGATTTGAAATTTCCAAAAAGTAAACTAAAATATCTAACACCCTGTTGAATATTTTGGAGCACTTTGAAAGATGCCTGATAGAACACTCTTTCATTGATGTGTATGCAGAGATTGAACCTTGAATCTTGAAAATTGAAGGTAATACAGGCATTTTAGGAAGTCAGTCCATCTGTCAAAATTTTTCGTAAAAATGGAATATCTTGAAAACGAATCACGATAGTAAGAAAATTCAAAATGCAACGGGTCTAGAATTCTTCGTAGAATTCGAAAATGTGAAAATAAACAGGGTGTTCAATTTGAAAAACAAATTTGATATCACTTCCGGTTAAACCGGAAGTAAGAGCGTAATGAAACACATTGAGTAGTAGAATCTACCAAAATTTCAAGTTGATATCTCAGTTCTCCATAAACCTCTAATGATTCAGTTAGGTGAATCACCCTGTATAACCAGCTCGAGAATGAATGGAAATGAGTGTCGAACCCACTTTAGAAATAAATTGGCTCCTTTCCGCCAGACTATGCTTCACCCAGTTCAAAACTGCAGTGAAGACGTCTTCCTCCGAAGAAATATTTAGTTGACTGTTCGAAATCAGTTCATTGACCTGTCGAATTAAAAAAATCACTCGAAAAAATCACTCCCAAGCCAACAGAGCCCACCTGCTCGAAAGGTAGAAGAAGAAATTCCTCGTTCCCAACCACCTGCTGGAAATTCTGCAGGGCGTAAACATGCGACTTCAAGTGGAGCTCCTCGCATGAATGCGTATCTGGAGCAAAACAGTGACTGTCAATAAGGGGTCTGGAACGGTGCCTCGGGGTGTACCCCACCTGCAAAGCTCCTGATCCCCAAGCAGTTGGTGGGGTGCAGCTGTCTCAGCAGGAATCTGCAACACGCCTCTCTGACTTCTTGTATCTGCAAGAGGCTGCTCGCGGGTAGTAAAACTTGAACGTTATCAGCTGTGATGGTGATTTGGCCTGTGTAAGCGTAGTCGATCAATAGTTCAATGGCGGCTGGGTCCAGGTCCAGAAGTGGGATCTCTGATTGGCTCTGCTCCTTCATGTTGCCTAGGATTCAACAGGTCCTCATAGATTTCGTTCTTGTGGGTTTTGCCAGACAATCAACTTTGTGAGGTTAACGAAATTCTCATGGAGAAATAGACATCTAATATAATTTCTAGCTAGCATGCAAGTTTCTAGTGTCTAAGAAGCTTTGAACACTACGAAACTCATTCTCGACTGTTTGAATCTACTCACCATTAAACATGGCGAAAAAATATGGGCTAACTGATGCTAGAACAACTTTATGTGCTCTAAATTTTTCTAATCCTATTCTCAAGGTTATATCACAAAGCTATAAAAAAAGAGAGATAAATGCAGGTTTTAATTATTGATTTTGATGCCTCTAAATCATAATCAGTTCGAATATAACAAGTCATATTGCCCATCAGTAGAGTGGAGTAATTTATTTGGCCACATCATATACAAAATACATTTATGGCGAGTCATATACACAGGTGTGCGCAAAAATCGGCCAGAGCTGTAACTTCTGAATCATTCGAGATAGAAATTTGGGATTGTATTCCATCCCAACTTTTAATTTTCAAATGGAACCCCCTGTCTATTTTCCCATTTTCAGATTCGGTATTTTTTCTGGATCAAAATGTCAAAAAAATTTCCTCAATATGTTTTAATGTTAACGCAACTTTTAGTGCCGCTAGAAGGTGTCAGCAATGCATTGCACAAAATGGGGGTCAATTCGAGTATTTGTTGTAATCAATTTTTTATCGCCCCTCTTTCTACGCTACTGAAAATAATAAAGATTGATGTGGAGTTCATTTTGTTGTTCCTTCTGTTTCACACAAAATGATCCGGAAAAACTACTGGTGTATGTAAAATGATACCCTGACTCTAAAAATGGAAATATATACAGGGAGTTTCATTTGACAATAAAGAAATGAAACTGGCATAACAAAACTCTTGAGATTATCACAATATCACATGATTGGGTATGAAATAAAGTATAAAAAAGTAAACGACACGAGAACAGGCTTTATCACAGTTTTACAACATGAATCATTTTTCAAAAACTATGAATTGACCAGCTACAACCGCATATTCTTCGACTGTGTAGAAACAGTGGTTGAGAAAATATATTTTAAATCCAAATTTAGCGAGTTTTTTGACTAACTGCTAACCTATGCCTCGTATTATTCAATAAACAAACAGATCTTGTAGAATAATCTCGATTTTGAGAGTGTTTTCGAAACATCCCATTGAAGATAGATCGTTTAAATTTAACTTCACTTGCAATTTCTGATAAGTGAAAATGGGTCAGACGCTGTGATGATTAAAACTTTTATTGCAGAAATAAAACTACGTCTACTTTGCTAATGAAGACGTCAATTGAGAAACCAATTCGTTTGGCAACATAAAACAGACAGCATGTCAAAATATCATCTACTACAGGAAATCTATAAAAACAGAAAATATTTTCAAGTAGTTCATTGATATATTATACAATTACAAAAGATTCATGATTTGGACGCCAATCTAACGAGGACGTTATTTTTGAGAAGGAATCGAATGGCCAGCAAGATTTCTAGATTTGACAGTAAAATTGGTGAAATCAATTTTTTTTAGACAAAAAATACATGAGTTATCAAGAATTTTGTTTCAATTACATCGAAACCTTTATTGTTAATAAATTGTTGACCTGTTATGATATCATTAGTCTCGTCAGGAAATTCGCGAATCGGTCATGTAACTATACATTTTTCCGGACGAAAATGACGTCACATCAACCTCCACAGTACGTGAAATAGATTTGATTAATTCTGATGATTATGTTGATTGTCCTCATCAACGTCTGTATCAGTGCAGAAAGGTCATAGACATCCAAATTCGCATAGGCGTTGATAATTCAGATAAACTACTCGCTGAAATTTAATCCCATGAATAATTCTCAATTGGGGACAAATCGGGTGATGGGGCAGGTCATTTGACTACCAAAAATAATTATAGAAAAAATCTCACATGCCCGTGCTGTCTCATTTTATGAATATTGGTTAGTGCTTGATGACTATGACCAGAAGTCCTGAGGGAGTAGCCCTTCTGGGTGAAAAGTGGTGAATCACACGGTATGTCATTAGTTGGGGTTTGTGTGGAAGCCTCGAAAACTATGTTTTCACTGGATGGTGATTTTTCTTCTGAGGTTTCCGGTTCCATAATGTAGCTTCCACCTAAAAAAATTCAAAGTAATTGTTGGGGAAGTTAGACAGGCTGTTTTTCTTGAAAGTTCGAAGTATCTTTCGAATACGTTACAATACAGAGAAGTGAAAAAAGTTCGTGATCTTGATGAGTATATTTCCTCTTCAATAAACACGATTTTTGTTCAGATCCGTCTCTTACACCAACTAGCAGAGATGATCCAGTTAACGTCCATCGAATGTCCATGGATATCACTTAAGACGACCAATGAACGTTCGATGGACGCAAAATTTCGCCTATAAGTATTTATGAACTATTTAATGATCAAAATAATCAAAAAATGGACAAGGTACATTGTACGTCCAATAGACGTCCATTGTACGTCCAATGGACGTCCATTGAACGTCCATGGACTTAAAATGTACGTCCACTAATTTGGAATTATAGGTTCGTCAAAAACCAAACTATATTGGAGAAATGGCTTCCTATAATCATGAATTATAATGTTGAATGCTTCAGATGCCTGGTGATAATGAATTCAACTAAACAGCAGCTGAAATAGTGAAATTCCAACACTCTCAGACACCACATCTGCGGAATTAATGAGGCGTCTCAAATAGACGTACCATAAAACAACGAAAACAATACAGAGGATATAACAATATCGTGTTGACGATTCACTTGTCCGAAATAACGGACGACAACATAAAACTAGGGAAAATTACCGAAAGTTAATGACCTTTCGGCATTGAGGAACGTAAAACAGCGTTTTATGAACCTACATCTGATTGGTGAATGGAAACTAGAGTCAGAAATGTCATTCAGATCAATAACAGCCGTTAGGGGTATGAATAAATCGAATTCAATTATCGATATCTGAAATCATATCTTCGAAATCATAATACGATGTTTATTTTAACGTTATTTCATTGTTTTTTTTTTAATAATGTGAATATGTGAATGTATTTCTCTTGAATAGATTCTTAAAATGTCATTATCATGAATTGGGTTTGAAATTGATTACAAAATTAATGATAAGATGAAGATGAATTGAAGCCTAGTTTACTAGAATGGAATTATTAACGAAGCAATTCGTATTTGAATTTCAGTTTTATGAACACAAATCAAGATCAAAGTATAAGTTTCAAGAATAACAAACTATGACTTGGAAGTGATATTGAAAGAAGGAAATGATAGGCAGTTTCGTCATTACTAAATATATAGTTCATTTTTGAATATGTATAATCAAATATATATTATTCATTCCTTGTAAAAAATATCCGAGACAATGCCCATTGTTCATCAAATCTTATCTCTCACCACAAACATGTCTATTGTTCGAATAACCCAACGTCATAACAACTTACCCTCTATATTCAAATCAGGCACTAAAATAATTCCAACATTCCAATGAATAATCAAAGAAAAGAAGCAGTAATCCCAAACTGATGTATTAAACCCACGAAAACTACCCCACAATCGCTCAAAAACCATAAAAAAACTCACCCAATTACACAGGAATCAGCCCTTCTTCACAGTTCCAAACCTTGGTTAAAAACAAGTCAATAAATCCAAGTGAACTCTGCCGGCAAACAACTGAACGTCAACACAGCAGGAAAATTGGAAGTCTGAAATACGCAGGGCGTTTTGAAGTTTGCGCGCGATGATGTTTTCCATGGATGGTGTTGTATTTATGCTAAAGGACCTTTATGCGAGGATATGTAGTGGTGTGCTCGTTCTGTTCTGGATGAGAAGTCTGGGATAGGTGCAGGACCGGATTCTTTGTTTTGTTGATCTTTTATAAAACGCTGTGATTCAACTTAATATTTTGTTTTCAAGTGGAATTGACTTTGTGGACGGTGTCATACAACATACCTAATACAACATTCTTCATGCAATTTTAATTCAATTGGTTTTTCTATAATTCATTGCTTCCTTTGAATTATTGTTTTCAAGCCTAATGAGTTGTTCTTTGAAATTTAATAAATGAAAACTGAAAAGTGGAATTTTTTTGATCATATTTATGTTACTTTTATTGTTTTTTTTTTTAGAAGAATCGTCTTTGATTTGATGTATGATTACTCTCACATGAAATAAATATGATATTTGTTTATAAAAATATGTTTCAAATAATTCGAGTAAGAATACAAATAAATATGCATCAAAGTATAATGTAGTTCCATACAAATGAGGGAGTAAGCAATTCAATCACAGAAAAAAATGTTAAATCTGGGAATATTGAATAAATTACTTGGAACCCAGTCAGATTCGGGTCTTCACTGTTTTGAATCTTGAGCCAGACAGACGAAGATCATTATTATTCGGTCAGTATTCAATATTGAGTCGAACAACTGAAAAACGGAAGTTGTTTAAATTACAAAATTATTTCAATTCATTATAGAATTGAATTTTGTACTTTCTTCTGGTAACTCATTGTCTTTATTTCCTTTCAGCATTCAGATGATTTGGATTGAAACACCAGAAATTGAAATAAAACTTATAATTTGACTTTTGTATAAATCAAAGAAATGACTAATAATCGTTATTTATCGTTTTATAAATAATTATGAATGTTTTGAATTCTCTTTGAATGCTTAAAAATGCCTCTAAAACATGTGATTCATGGACACCTGGTGAAGACCCTGTATATACCAAACAAAAAAGTCTGCATCTCACATATTAAATAGAAGTTTACATGAATATCTTATTGTATACCTAGCCCAAATGAAAATTTAAAGGAACATGAAAAATTCGTCTGTCTGTATATTAAGAAGGTACCAATTTGGAACCCAAATTGGAAATTAATTTCAAGGTCAAGGTGAATCCAAGGAGAATTCACTGCCAAAACTTGCCACCGTTTTGAAAAAGCATGAATAAAATATCTATGATAAGGAAACAAAAAAATAACACGATTTAAACAATATATCGTAGTTTCTGGTATATATAGATCAGAAATCATTACCTACCCTATGATTATCGATTGTTTTGATTGATAATTTGATTGTTATTTGCTTGCTACCATGGCAACCTTTTCAATTAAAGATTCTGCTACGAGGGGAATATGAAAAGTAATATTGTTTACGTTTGTGTAATATATTGTTATCCAAAAACAGACGACTTTTTCCCAAATATTTTATTTGGAAATAGTGATTCATCAACTTTCGTGATCTTAGTGCGAACAATCCACTGAAAGTACAGGGTGGTGAGAAATTAACTGAACTTTTTATTATAAATAAAAGACCTGTATTAATAAAACATATCTCCTTTAAATCAATATTTTGCTCTATAACTAATTCTACAACAGTCATCAAGTGGTGTTTTTTTAAATGAAAAAAAAAGAAGTAGAAGAAAAGTAATTGAAAGATTCCTCATCATCTGGGAGTGATATGGAGGTAACAGAATTGAAGAAAAATATAATCAACATCAACATTATACAATTCGGCAATTGTTCCTATTCGTTTTTCAAAAAACAACCAACTTTGTAATTGCAACTAGACTTCACCATATTGTTACGTTTCCGCTATTAGAAAAAGTGTCAGTAGTGTCACCTTTAAGTCACTTTCCATAAATAGAATCTCGTTCAGATGAAAACAGGAAAGGACAGGCAAAAAAAAAGTAAACCATGTCCACTCAGACAAGATCATTTGCGTCTTTGCTTTCCGATAAATGAATGTCCTATTGATGAAAGCAGCGAAGATGATGTTGTTTACTATTTTTAATGCATTCAAATTCAGTCTGGATGATGTGCATCTCTTATCGATGTATTTGAGATAATTCAATTCAATGCCTACTACTTCTTATGTCTACTCTAACACGTATCTTTTTTTTTGAGATCTGATGTATAATAGATGGAAACGATTTTTAATTCAATAACTTTCCAGGTGTCTTAGGTTAGTATATTCTTGTTAAACGAAAATATCGGTAGAGTCCGTAAGACACTTTTCATTTCCAGTTCGTGTGATGAGAACTGGCCCCCTACATTCTCTGATTTAACACTGTTAGAATTATTAACATATACAGGGTTTCCCTTGAAGACATGCTAATATTTGAAGGAGTCATTCTTTGACACATTTTAAGAAAAAACTTCCTATGAACGTATGTCCTAAAAGTCTTAACTTTTAAGATACAGAGTGATATAGATTATTAAACGGTTGGTACTGCGATATGAAGCAATTTTAATTCAATTATTTTAATCAAGAACAGAGCATCTGACAAGAAAAATGTATTTTTTAGATTCTCATCCATTTTGGAATGAATCTGACCAAATTTTCTCAAGATTTTTTTTCAAAACTTCATCACCCTGTACCTCAAAAGTTGAGGCTCTTAGGACATTCGTTTATGGGAAGTTATTTCTCAAAATGTGTCAAAGAAATAACCTCTTCAAATATTAGCATATCGTAATGAAACACCCTGTATATATATACTCAAAAGTGATTAGGAATACTAATCTGAATGCTATTCCAGATATTTTAGTAGTTGTTGCTACTTTTTGATAGAAGCGACAACACTGTTGCATCGCGGTGATACTCCAAATCAGTTGATCAAACCACTGTATTGTGTATTGTTTGAGCCACTTGTTATATTGATTTTTTGGGCCACTGTGTCAGTTCTATAGTAGTCTATATTTTTTAAACGCCAAAAAACTTTACTGAAAAATATTTCAGCACAAAGAAATGTGTGTGGTATTTCTACTTGGGCATTTTATCTATCAGTTATTGTTGAATATCCGGAGTGCTAGTTTTTCGAAAAAAAAAGGGGGGAATCTACGATATCTTCCTCATTTCGCACGCTAACTAAATTCAACTCGGTTTTTCCAAGAAGCAAATGTAGCACGTATTCAAGAAATAACGGACACCAGGAGCCCAACGAATGTTTTTCTCCACACGAGGTGCCCTATTTTTTAAAATACAATAACTGTTCGTAATATTTCCCCCCCGAATAATCGGGTTGCATAATGAAGGATACGATATCTCCACTGGAATCATATCAACCGATCTTTATCGATGCAAATGCACAGAATAAATGTATTAGCTTATGATAATCTTCGTGTATAAAACCAAACCGTACCTTCTTCGCACGCCAGACAGCGTTCTACCTTCGATCCGTTGCTCTCCCGAACTCTCAACATGTTTCTCCTCGCCTCCATCTCCTTCAGCAACATCCTCTTGGTCCTAGTGATAGTCGCCCTGCTCCTGCTAGCCAGAGTTTTCACCAGGAAAACCGGGAAGATCCTGGAACTGTCAGAATCAGAACAGGGGCTCTTACGTCAGCCGCCCATGCCGTGGAGGCTACCCATCATCGGACACCTGCACCTTTTGGGGGGCTACGAAGTGCCCTACCAAGCATTCGACGTCATCGGGAGGAAGTATGGGAACGTAGTGAGGCTCCAGCTGGGCAACGTCAAGTGTGTGGTGATCAATGGACAAATGAATATCAGGGAAGGTTTGGTGACCAAGGGGCACCACTTTGACGCCAGGCCAAACTTCCAAAGATATCAACAGTTGTTCTCAGGAAATAAAGAAAACTGTGAGTATGAATCCAGGTATCGTTTCTTTGCATCCAACCAGCAACTAGTTTCTGGGAGAGAAATGAAGAAGAGGTGTCCTTGGTGCCATCTCCAATCATTGCTGCTTCTTTTCCAAGAGTTTCACCAGAAGAACTGTTCCTCCAATTGCTCTACACAAGCTTCACATCACTGTTTCAAATGACGAATCGTTGAGGGTGCATCTTCTTTGTTTCAGCTTTGGCATTCTGCGATTGGTCAGACACCCAAAAAGCCAGGAGAGACATGCTGAAGCCGCACACCTTCCCCAGAGCTTTCACCGACAAATACGCTTCCTTAGGTGATCTCATCTCCAAGTCCACTGAAACCATGATAAGCCAGATCCAACCAGACCAAACCACCGATCTGAAGCCACTCATCCTCGCTCACTGCGCCAACATTTTCCTCAGCCATTTCTGCTCCCGCTCCTTCGAGCTGGACGATCAGAGCTTCACCAGCATGATAGAAGACTTCGACGACATCTTCTACGAAGTTAACCAAGGCCACGCTGCTGACTTTCTACCATTCCTGATGCCTCTACACAGCCAAAACCTCGCACGAATGAACAAGCTGACGCACAACATCAGGGGCTTCGTGAAGGAGAAGCTGATCGAAGACCGCTTCGAGAGGTTCGACCAGGAGGTAGACGAGCCGAGGGATTACGTGGACAACCTCATCCACCACATCAAGACCGGGAAGAAGCCCGAGATTCCCTGGGATACAGCGCTGTTTGCTCTGGAAGACATCATCGGGGGGCATTCAGCTGTGGGGAACTTCTTGGTGAAGCTGTTTGGGTTCTTGGTGCAGGAGCCTGAGGTCCAGAGGAGGGTGCATGAGGAGATCGATGAGGCTATGGCTGGGGGCCGTTTGGTCAACATCAGCGACAGGGGGGCGTTGCCTTACACCGAGTCGGTTATCTTCGAAGCTGTGAGGCTTATAGCTTCGCCTATAGTGCCCCGTGTTGCCAATCAGGACAGCTCCATTGATGGTGAGTGCTTTCAGCTTCATTCTAAATCTCCCAATTTTACTGACGTTTAATGTTCCAGGTTTCTACATTGAACAAGGCACTGTAATGTTCCTGAATAACTACGACCTGAGCATGTCGAATAAATTATGGGACGAGCCTGAGAAATTCATGCCTGAGAGGTTCATAAAAGAGGGCAGAATGGTCAAGCCTGAGCATTTCCTGCCGTTTGGAGGTGGTAGAAGGAGTTGCATGGGTTACAAGATGGTCCAGCTCATCTCGTTTGGGATGCTGGGTGGATTGATGCAGCACTTTTCGGTTGAACCAGTGGAAAATGAATTGTACAAAGTCCCTATAGGATCGCTAGCATTGACGAAAGACACATTCAAGTTCAAGTTTGTGAAAAGATAGACCGATTTGGCATTGGGAGAAGAACTAGGATAACAGGATGCTAGTGATTAATTTATTGTGTTTTAACTATGTACATTATTTATTTGTCCTAATGCATAAGATATTTTATTGTTTTCTTTTTATCGATTTCATTGACAAACTTGTATATTTTTATTGATAAAAACAAGGTTTTACAGGAGCCATGCCTTTTTTCTTAACCATATCACAAAAGCTACTGATTGAAAATGAGTTGATTCAATTCAATTTTACGTTTCAATCTCGAAAATACTGTCTGATTTCTACAGACTCACTACAGACTCACGGAATTCGGATGCCATTTTGAACAATTCCTCTGAACATTTGTTGATAAATTACTTTTTCATTTAATTTTGATGCTTTAATTAATACCAAAATAGTATAAACATTTCAAAGTATGTAACTTTGAGCCAATTTACAAATTAATTAATTTCTGAGGAAACTGAACGGAATTCGACCAAGAGTCAACAGTGACAAAATTCAAGTAATAGGTTGAAGAACTTGAAAAAAATAATAAAATTCACCAGTGTCGTACGAGTAAGTTTTGCTCAAGGCTTTTATGGATTGAGACCTCGGAAAATGCAACACCCTGTATGGTATCTGGAAAACATTCACTTCCATATCAAGCAGCACCTATTGCTCGATGCTCATACAGAATTTGAAAGCTCTATCTGTAGTAGATCAAGCACAATAAAATAAAAACCAAATTTTTCAAAAACTTTCAACACCCTGTAACTCCGCTAATAATCGAGATCGGACACACGTTCATAGGAACTGTTTGCCGTGCAATTCCGAAACACCCTGTATTGGATCAGGTGGTTATTCTTCCGAAAACGATGAATAAATTCAAAGCATTCACATCAAACTAAGAAGCTTATAATGTGTTAACTTTGTAAGATTAGTAACTCTGTTATATCACACCAAAGATCACAGCATTTCCAACCGAATATCAAGATTGACTTTAGATCATGAATGAATATGCGAAAAAAGATGGAATTCTAGCTTAGCACACTTGATCAGATAAGTCCGTTATTTCATTTGCAGGTCAATATTTGAATGAACTTCCTAGTACTACCTTAAGGAATACATTATTCAGGACATTAACTTTGACACAGATAACGGTCCGACAAGTTCGCAGTATTGAATTCAATGTAATCAGCAAGTCAATTTGATGTATGTTAAGTTACATCTTTAATATCACATTGCAAACTTAATGTGTGGATAGGTGTCTTTTGTTTTTTATCAACAAGTCGTTATTCATTTATTACCACCTAATGTATTACTTTGATGAAGATAATAATAAATGCGATATTCAAAAGGGAAAATTGAATCCTACTACCAAGTTAGTACAAGTACTCCTTTATGCAGGGTGTTTTAATCTGAGTGGCATGTCAGATGAATTATTTATTACTATTTTTTTCACTTCACTGGTTATATCTGATGCTAGGATTTCCTGTATCTATTTTTCAAGCTTTATTTCATACAAAATATGAGTGAAATAAACAATGTAATTCCATAATATATCTTTACTAAAGGTATATCAACAATAATTACTTAAAACTAGTCAGGAACATGATGATCACATTTTGAAAATGAGTTTACAAATGAAATTAGGAACAGCAAACCGAGCAATTCCTAATCAGTTGGGATAGTTAAAAAACATTCAATGACAAAAATATATATTATAAATAAGGAAATAAATAAAATTGTTCTATGAGAACTACAGACAACAAAGTGAAACACTTTGCGAAAGAATACTCAACATTGGAATCACACAAATGCTTTTCGATTTGGTCTATAAACCTATTCCAAGGTCACTGTGTATATCCCAGAAACATTCTTATTACCATCCGTGATAATCTCCGGTTTGATTTCGAATCCACTATTATCCAAACCCTCCACGTCCTTCTTCTTATTCCCCCTGAAGTAAGCCTCGATTTCTTCCAGAGTTTTATTCTGCGTCTCCGTCAGTAAAGTCTTGCAATAAACAGCCGACAACACCGAAGCAGCCACGAATACAAGCAAAGTCCCGCTGAAGTTCAAGGAATCGATCATACTGTTGTAAATCTTCACGGTAACGAAAATAAGGATCTGCGCGATGCAAATAACCACCCCTGTCATTATGGGCCTGACTTGCACCGAGAACATCTCCCCTACCATCACCCAGGGCACTGGTAGCATCCCCACCATGCTGAAGGCGACGTTCAGCATCACCCCCACCAAGGGCAAGTAGCTAGCCAGCTTCTCCTCGTGCGGGTGCAGCTCGTAGTACTTGACGTACGCAGCTGTCACCAGCATGGTCGCCGCCATCCCGATGCTCGACAGGGTGCACAGCAGCTTCCTACCGAAGCGGTTGATCAGGAAAGCCAGCACCACCGACATGGAGAACCTGATGGCCCCCACGATGATGGAGGCGACGTATTCGTTGACGTTCAGGTCGGTCTCCTCGAAGAAGTCGACGGCGTAGAAGAGGAGGCTGTAGATCCCGGAGAATTCTTGCAGGAGGAAGAGCACCACCAGCATCAGGAAGGGTTTGACGGTTTGGGGGCCGAAGTACATCTCCCTGAAGCTGGAATCCCGCTTGCTGTTCAGCTCTTCGTTGGCTTTGAACCTGTCCAGCTCGGTTTGGGCTAGGGCGTTGTTCCTCCTGAACCACAGGAGGATTTGGAAGCCTTCGGACACCTGGCCCTTCTTCAGCAGGTAGGCGGGGCTCTCCGGCAGGAATTGGATCATCAGGGCGGAGAAGAGTGCGAAGGAGACGCTGATGTAGGCCACCATGGACCAATCCATAAAATATCCCAAGGTATAAGTGAGGAGAATACCGAAGGAGGCACTAATAGGCCCGATGGCCTGCATGAAGCCTCTGGCTTCCGACGTGGAAATCTCCCCCACGTAGGTGTAGCAAGCCGAGGACATTCCTGGGGGGGAAAGCGTTAGTTGGAGGGGGAGTCAGAAGGGGTTTGGGTTGGCTCACCTGCTGCTATACCAGTTATTAATCGTCCTGTGTATAGCCAGTTGATGTCTTGGGCTAGGCCGAGGCAAATCCAGCCCAGAACGAAGGGCAGGCTGGAGATTTGGATGGCTCTTCTTCTGCCGAGGTATTCGGCCAGCACGCCGGACAGAATTGAACCGATTGGATTGGTGATTGTTCCGAGAGAAGCTGCAATGAGGTGAAGTTGTTAGGAAGCATCCAACTGGCGATTTGACATTGTTCTAGATCGTTTTCAATGCAGTACCAGAATGGAGAAATAGCAGGTCCGTTTTCATATTGAAATGTTCACTTTTTGACGTTTCAATTTCACCAAATATGACGTCAAGATTTCCACTTATAATTGTTTTTCTAAATTTTCACAAATATGCGGGTTGCAAGTTGAAAAAATATACAGGGTGATTCACCTAACTGGTTCATTAGAGGTTTATGGAGAACTGGAAGAGATATCAACTTGAAATTTTGGTGGATGCTACTACTCAATGTGTTTTATCTTCCTAAAATATTTTCAATTCGCTGTTAATTCCGGTTAAACCGGAAGTGATACCAACTTTGTTTTTTCAAATAGAAAACCCTGTTTATTTTCAGATTTTCACAAATGAAAAATTGCTCATTTGCTCTTTGTTTGAAAGATTAAAAGCTGTCATTGTCCTCATGATCCATCTGTTTATCGATGGGCCATTATTATTTATATCAATGATTACATTACACGAGCTAGAACAGTGACCTCGCGATCACCTTGCATAAAAAATTATTCGAACATAAATTCAAAAATGAATCACTTGTCATCAATTTTGCCGAGTCCTAATTTATATTGAACGCTATCAATAGTTTTTTTTTCGCAAGAATTCGCTAGGTGACATTGACAAAACAATATTTTTTATCGCTTTCTAATTGATTCTCAGAAAAAGGTGTGTGAATAGGGTATGAATATCAGTAGATTTATTCAACCGGTAGCTGAATCGGAAATAGTTCCTATCAACAATCGACAAGGTTAAACTTTATTGATTCCGTTCGTTTCCTGATATCGAAAATGTAACTGGTAATTCAATTCACCTATCCAAGAAGTTTCTTCTGCTGTTAGATTCTTGTATTTCGAAGAATCTTTCAATTGTGGAAGGAGAATCGCACTGTATCCCTGTGAAATTCCAATAGAAATGGATACGGAGTGGGCACATATGACAGCCATGGCCTGAAACAAAAAAAAAGTGTATATTCATGATTTTTCGTTGTTTGTATACTAAACTCAAATGAATAAATCTATAAATAAATTGATGAATTACTTAATTAATAAATAAATCATAAATGAATGATTGAATAAATAAATAAATGGATTATTCAATTGATAAATGAATGGATAAATGAATGAATAAATAAATGAATGCATAAATGAATAAATAAATAAATGGATTACTCAATTGAAAAATGAATATATTAATGAATGAATGAATAAATGAATAGATGAATAAATAAATTCATGAATAAATGAATGCATAAATGAATGAATAAATAAATAAATAGATGGATAAATAAATAAATGAAACCCATAATCTCTCGTTTCATATAAAATATCATAATTTCAAGTCAAACTAAACATTTTCGAAAGAATATCTTGATATGCTTTTCACCACATGAATCAGAGAAAATTAGGCATACAGGGTGAAATAATATATTTATTGGTACAACAAATGCCATTGTTCTATCATCTCAACAAGTTGAATCAGGAAGGAAACTAATTCCAATTCAAAAAAGTTAAAATCACACTCGTTAATATTCTCTTTTTCATCGCCAATTAATTCAAAAACTTTACCTGAAATATTACACTGTGACTTGAAATACGTTCACTGAATTACCCTGTATAATATTTGCAATTATTACTCAAGTAGAAACTGTGTGGTGAAATAGTTCGTTTCAGTCTATTAATGAATAAAATGGTGCTCCAATTATTTTCATGTTATTGGTGGCACCACATTCCAAAAACTAACAGGGTGGTCCATCGTATCATTATTTTATTTCATCAAAATTTGGCCTCTGAATATTAAGAAACGTATGATCGCGGTTGTGGTAAATTTTTTTAAATTTTCCCGAGAAAATTGACAATGATTTTTGAGTTTTTCAAATTATTATCATCATTGTCATTAATTAATATTATCATTATTATTATTATTATCATCATTATTATCTTTATTATTATCATTATTATTGGTATTACTATCATTATTATTATTATTATTATTATCATTATTATTATTATTATTGCTATTATTATCATTATATTGATTAATAGTTCAAATCTACAATGTCATTATGCTTTTTCCAACTTTTCAAATTTTATTTTTCAATTCCCAGATCAAATTTCATTTGCACATTGAAAAATTTCGTCAATAAACATAAATATAGTGAGCTCAATGCTTCTAAAAACCATTAAATTGTGCCTCCGCCAATATTCTGGCAATACAACCGCGTAAAACCAATACTTTCTCTCTGAAAATCACTTTATAGGTATCGACAGAACAACCGCAAACGCAATGTGCGTGGTCCACGAAGGCCGTGCATCGAAACAGTTGAATGTTCGTGTTTAGGTCGGCGGATTGAAAGCCTTGATCTTGACCGAACAACGAAAGGAAGGCTTGACGATGAGATACAGCTTCAGATTGTTTCCTCGTTGTTACATTTTGTAGAGATGAGTTCAATCAGCGTTGAGAGAAGAAAATATGCGTCCTCCTGAGTGTTCTTTTGGCATCAGATTACATAAAATAATGGAATTATAGTAGTGACAACGTAAAAATAAAAAAGATTGACTGTCAAGTCATTTGTCTCAAAGTTGTATTTTCCCTATGTTACTTGATAAAGAATTGAACGATTTACGCGATCCATGACATTCTAGGTCGAAAAATGAAAAAATGAAATTAAAATGATTTTATGAGTCGAATATTTACAAGTGAGGTTTGGTTGGATTCAGAAAGTCACTCTCGATCGAAACAAGTAAAAATATAAAGGATGTCCTATTTGAAAATCGAAAGTTGGGGTCATTTCCGGCCAAACCGGAAGTACAGCAAAGCAAGTGAATACGTCAAAAAATGTGAATTGAACTGTAATAAACAACCCCCAAATTTCATTCCTCTATCTCCAATAATAAAAAAGTTATAGAGGTGAGCCACCTTGGAGAATCACCCAGTATATAATGCTCCTGTCGTCCATTATAAAGTTCTTCCATGCAACTTGATGTAGCAATTATTGAGCCCTCAGTATAATAGGCGTGTACACGAGTAGCAATATAAAGAACGGAAGTAAATCAAGTCAGTTCCTTCTATCACCTTCAGTCAGAACAAAAAACTATCGGTACACCTTGTGAATGGATTGTTAAAATGGACATGAAATAAAGGTTAACATGATTTTCAGTTGTATTTTACTTTTTGGAACGAAAATTATCACTGAAAAACAAAGATGAATTCTTCAGGTATAAAATCAAGTCTTTGTTTGCAGGTTGTATTTTTTTAAATGCACACAAAGAATGTTCAAAATGTAAGGTTAAACACTTGTCATTTATATAATACGTTTTGGAATTTATTCCAGAGAATTTTGCAAGACAACAATTTTCCTGAAACGTGCAATTTTCGCAAAATAATCCCACAGCTCAAAAGTGCCGTAGTTTACAGACCTGTGTGTAAGATCGTGATCACCGATTGTTTACTAGGAATATTTCATTTGTTTATCGGTCAATCACAGCTGATACGTCATTCTGTAACGTCACTACTAGTAGTCTTATTGGGAAAGTATGTCGTTTACAATTCTCCAGTCTCGATTATTGAAGATTTTTATCACGAAAATTTCTGTGAGCAATTCAAAATTGTAGAAGTGTGTTTGGAATAATCGTAGTGTTTTTATATCGAATATTATGAGTGTTATTAATCTCGATGATGTTGCATTTATTTTCGCATTGTCGAAAGATAAATACTAGTTTTAATAATAACATTATTTCAAAGAATACATCACGTTGATGTTACATTGTGGTTAGATAGTTAGTTTCGGAGAAAATATAATCAAACACTCCACAAACTTTGTGAGTTATAACATGAAAGTAATGCAAACACAATTAGTGGTTTAATCTTATATAATACTCAATATACTGATGAATATTTAACGCCTGAAATAACTATTCATACATAATACTCGCTAATATGTTTCACCTATAATAGCAAGCAAAGAATTATCACGATTTATATTTGTTACATATTGCCAACACACTTTCTTGTGTCGTTACACAGCGTGTACTTTCTTTTCTCTGTCTTGACATTGTTCATTCGAAAAAACAGAGCTAAAATAAATAAAGAGAATGATTTACGAGTATTGCAACTTCAACTGTCATTATTTTTAAAGATCAGTAGATCAATGATAAGTTGTTTTTATCTAATCGAAATGGCGCCCAAAATGATATTGTGATTAAATTTCGGTACCTTGTGAGTGAAATTTAGTTTTCAGAAATGTTTTGATGTGGTTTGAGATGAATTTTGTGTTATTATATTCCAGAGATATTGTATGGAAAATTTCCTTGTTTTTTTGAAATTTTTTATGCCTACCCAAAAGATTCACAAATAATTGACATTCATCAACAGGCATAAATGATTCAGATCGAACATTAATTGAGGAATAATCATTTAAAATCATGATATTTAATGTCGAGGTCAAATTTCAAGTTCCAGGAATTACAAATAGTGGGTTATTAAAATAGATTACTTTCGAGAATATAATAGATCAATTATATTTTGAAAAAGTTTCAATTTGTAGTAATGATTTATTAACCAGTATATATTATGAATTATCGAAAATGCTATTGTTTAATGGAAGGTTCTGGATATAATTTCGGATAGTTCCTGACCTAACCTCTAAAGTGAGCGATCCAACTCAAAAATCACTGATTCTGTGAGAAATAATCACTGACAAGTCCATGATTTTTCAATGGAAACAGCTCCTATTCATTCAATTATAATTATAATTTTTCGAGTCAAAAAAATTTAAACGTATTCGTAATGTACAAACAAAATTGACCCAAACAGACGGCGTTGGAGGAAAACAAATGAATGTCAGTGAACACGTAGAGGGCAAATCATAGTTACAATATAATAAGACTCGAATCCTATTTCGAAGCAAAATTACACACATTGGCTTGTAATTTCACGTGAGATCGTTCGATGCATTATCATATTTTCGTCATTATATTCAATTGTTATGTAATACGTAAATAATAATTTAATAATACGGATAATACGAAATTGGTAGCATGCATCTGGTTATTTGTTCATCATTTGACTTGTGACCTTGACAGTGAACTTCCTCTGTTTTCATTGCCATGGTGATGTTATTACTGAATTGAATGGTTTATTCGGTACCAATTATAGCTGTCGAGATTCACGAATTGCATATTATTGAGAAAATTCGATAATTATACAGGGGGTTGAAGTAATAGAGGTTCAGAGAAGGTTATGCTAAAAACAAATTTTCTTTCATAGAAAGCAGAGCAAATTTTATGGAATAATTTTGTATAACAGGAACTTCGAAGCATAGCTAGAGAATTATTTATATTGAATTTTCAGTATTATTCAAGGTTATAAATCATGTCTTTGGTCTACAGTCGAACTGATTCAAATCGCGACTCTGTTATAAACCACATTTTTTTCATTTTCATTTTTGAGCTAATGCATTGAGTGGGTAGACCATAATTCATAATAAATGTTAGTTGTTTTTAATTATGGAAGCTACAAAAAATATAATGTGGCAAGAATGCAGAAAAACGAAATGGGTTTGTCAAGATGAAAAAAAAAACAATATTGATGGAGAAACTAGATGATAATGTGAGCTCAATATGATTTATTCTGCTATGTATCCAATTTTAAAACAGGAAATTGTTATCAATAACGAAAAAGTTATTGAGTTCAATGATTTTTTGAGTGCAGTTGAAAAAGAAGCGTCGACTTTTTTTAAGGGAATTTGCATCGCAAGGGCAATTCTAAAGCTTCGTACCTAATAGTGACAATCAAAAAACTGAATAATCAAAAGATATTTCCAAATTATAAACGTGTAAAACAAATTAATGATTGTTCAATTGAATTACAAAGTCTATTCTCTGCACTTTGCAGAAAAATTGAGCCAATATCGTTATTTTGTTTTTCGATTCTGCTCGTATTATTTTCATCATTTCCATAAAGATATAGGAATAGGAAGAGCTTACCATTCGGCCTCCACCATATTCCCAGAATTTTTTCAGGTTCATGGTCATTTTTCTGAAAACAAAAGATAATCGGAAATCAATAATCATATAGTGAGTAATTCAACTGGAATACAGCATTATCAAACTCTTTTAAACACTGTACAATATTTTGAAATGAAAGTTCGTCAAATGAAATTCAAGAAATTTGTTTTCAGTCGTTGCGGCAATTTTTGAACAAAATTTCAAAAGTGGGAAATATTCAAAGATTGCCTAAGACAGATGACTAGCCCTTTCCAAATATTCGGTTGATTATACTTCAAGTTTAATATATATATCGATATATAGGGTGACCTACACCAGATTTTGAAAAGAAAACTTCCTGAAAGTCCTAACTTCTGAGATACAGGGTGATATAGATTATTAAACGGTTAGTACTGCGATATGAAGCAATTTCAATTTAATTATTTCAATCAAGAACAGAGCATCTGACAAAAAATACATTTTTTGAGTTTTCATTCATTTTGGAACAATTCTGATCTCCTAATTTGCTTTCAGTCGATGCACAAATATTTTCACGCCGCATCAGATTTTTGAGGAATTGACCCTGAAGTTTTTTATTTTTTTAAGCGAAAACCATGCGATGGACATAGAAAATCCATGAGACTAATTTTGTTCAATAATGAATGAGGACCTTAAAAATAATTTTCATTTTGGAAGGAAGCAATAGCGTAGTATTTTTTTCTCCAAAAATATTCAATGCAAAACCCGTACGGACGCCACTGGTAGAGAAAATGAAAAATTCCGTGCATCACAAAATGCACCTTGATGCATAGAAGACATGTACCAAATTTTCTAAAGATGTCTAGAATATTATCTCAGTTATTATCAAAAAACTATTTTTTTTCAAAATTTTATCACCCTGTATCTCAAAAGTCAAGACTTCTGGGACATACGTTTATAGGAAGTTTTTTTTTCTCAAAATATGTCAAAGAATACGAGATGTCCCATTTTTATTATTATAAATTATGTTTATAATTCTCAAATAATTGTTAAGAAAGTGACACGTAAAATAATTTCGGACTCTAATTAATATCATCAAATTATTCTTTTTTTTTTGGACCAAAATACATAAGTTATAATTCCTTGAACACTGAATTCCTTACCGTTTCTAGTTGAGCAGTAGCAGCCAATAAAAAAGGGACACCTTGTATAAACAACTTCACTTCAATACTTCATTCAAAAAGTCGATCGTTCGCGAAAATTCGGAATAGATATTTACTGGTTTTCTGAGTGTTCCATCAGCGTTGAACATAATTCTGATATACTAGAACTTGAACTAACATCGTCACTTGTACTATTCGATGAAAAGCTCTCATTCACTGAATATACGCTGTCGACCATCACTCACAACCAGAAAAAAAGTCGTAATGTTATTCGTCTCGAGACAATTGATAAACACTCGTATGGTGGCATGTAATTCCTTGGGTTATTTACAAGAAATTGGTGAGTTAATGAGTCCCTGTCTGTACGACAATCAATATCCTGAAATAACCGTTTTTTTCGTGACAATTATTTCACAATTTCAACGCAGAAAGCGACGAGGCTTGCCGTCAGGCCTGAATCACGTTCAACGCTGCGCTGGTGCTTCTTTTTCTGGTTGCTTTTTCAGAAGAGTTGCTTGTACAGGTGGTTTCCCCATTGCTTGGGAGGAATTAAAAAGATTGCAACAATTTCAAAAAATAAAAATTTTAAAGATTTTGTTTTCCCAAATTTATTTTGTGGGGAGGGAAAATAATGCCGAAAGCACAAGATAGAGGATCCATTTATTTTTCCACCTACTTCGACAAGTGTTAATTGAAATAGAAATTCGAAAATGTCTTGAATATAACATTAATTCAAATTACTGATAAAGCTTTCATTCATACTTCAGATACGTCAATATACCTATCAGTTGTTTCATATTCATAAGTTCTCGAATATACTATGTCAATGAAATATTTTTCGAGAAGTAAATACTCATTTCAACTATACAGGACGTTCGGTGAATCTGTTGACCTATTTTATTTAACCATCATGTCTTTTAGTCTTATTATTTTCAATTTTCACGGAAAACAAGTGCTTTTCCAGCCACTGCATCTCGATAAAATGTATATCCAATATTGTTATGTAAATAAATTCATCATCATTATCATATCTTGTTAATTCATATTAATGCAAGCATAAAAAAGCGATAGCTTTCAAAACTATGGATTTTTTTTCACAACTAACGCAACAGCAACATTTATTAAGTCATTTTCAAGGTGTGATGCATTTTTCTCTGCCAAGGTAGTTTTTCAATCTAGAAATTTGTCAAAAAAACAACCGTGGCATTTCGAACACTCTGTACAATAAACTAATTCATGAAAGACCGATTTCATTCGGGTTGATTTTTCAAAATTGCATTCCTCACGCATATTCAAATAAGAATGGCAAATAAGTGAGAACAAAAGAATGAATGAGTTTCTGAAGCTAATAAGATCAGATAAGAAGTTGGTTTTTCCAGTTTTTTATAAAGAGATTATAATTATTTATTCGTGCGATTAATTTGTATTTGAATACAAATACAAATTAGTCCCACTGGAGTGAGGTTAACAAAAATACAATTTGTATAACTATGCCAAAAATAGGTACACATACAGGGTGTATCACCTCTCAATTAAGCGGTTATATACAGTTGGAATTTTCTAAGAATTGATTTTGTATTTTTCATTTTCTTAATTGTTCTGAGTTTGAATGACACATGTCATCACGAAGCACCATATATTTTTTTTTCGTTTAATAAAGCACGTGACATTCAATGCATTTATGAGTAGTTTAATACAGAAATAATAATTCACTGGCTATCTGCACTGATCACTGATAAAAAAATATTCAATCGTTTCAAAGATCGAATTGTTCTGTCATTAAAACATACTATATCTATCTTTCATCCATGGGCGTAACGAGGGGAGTTTTTGGGGCCGTAATCCCCTCCCATTAGTCAACTCAAGTTACGCCAATGCTTTCATTGAAATACGAAGCTAAATGCCTTCAACAAATCTTGAACTTGACTTGTAACAATGAAATGATTATAATGACCCCATTCGTATTAAAAGTTACCATAATATTGTAAATCGTTCGCAGTAAAGCTACATGGTAGCATCAGAAAGTTAAACAAATATGTTTTGTTTATACTTCTTGAGCAATACGAATTTCACACTGACGAAAATACGACGTTCTGTTTTTAATTTCTCAATGTGTCACAGTATGAACAATTTCGACAATAACATTTTTAGTAACTATAGTATAAAGATTATGAAAATTTTCATGCTTTGAGGGGTTGAGGATAGTCAGGAAAAATCCATTTTTTTGCATAATCTCAGGCCTGATCCAAGGATTTTTTCAATTTCGATTCTTCAAAACCAATTGTTGATTTTTTCCCGAAAATCTAGAAGAAAATTTCCTGAGGCCGCCATTTTGTTGATTAGAAAAAAAAAGCTTCAATCAGACCCATTATTAACTATTCATAAAACTATTTTTCTTCCAAGGCTTTTTTTTTGGAACTGGGTCAATACAGACAGCTGTAACTTTGGAAATTATATAATATTTTTTTTCAAATCCTCATGACTTCAAGTCAAAACATTTTATAATAATTCCATATTATCACTTTTGTAAAATAACATGATTCAATAGCAAAAAAATCCTAAAAAATCTATTTTTTTTTCGTATCTCTGTCTAAACCCCTTGCATTAATGCATTTACTTCTGCAGAATTCAGAGCTGATACAATTCAATGTGATATTGCGAATTATTTTCCAACTATTTCAGAGGATTAATCATTGTTGAAAATCATAAATTCCCTATTAATATTTCAATAAGGTATACTTTGATTTTCTGAAATTTTATTATTCAATTTTTTGTGATTGTCATATCAACTCATTTCTTCTGTAATGATCTCTGATACTCATTCATTGGCTTCAAATAACTATAATAGATAAATCTTGGGCAACCGTCTGAAAAAATTAATTCTCAGCAACATACAGGGTGTTTTTTAGCGTCACGAATCGACTGTTTCCTCGAGTTGGCACGTTTGGAAATTCAACAGTGATTTCGAGTTGATAAGATACACGTTGAAACCAGGTAGCATGTTGTTCAAGGTCATCAGAATCATAGTTTAGATTTCTTTATCAAGTTTCGTGAGAGGTTGTGGGCAACCAACAAAGATATGGAGGAATTTGAGAACAATGTAAGGTTGTCAATCAAGCGCAGAAAATCAAGCAAAGATTGTTGAATATTATGGTATTCTGTAACGTTATGGGATTGTTTTATGTGGATGTCACATTGAGGGGGTATAATAAAGAAAAAAGTGTTTCGTGTTACAAGGTGTTTTCACAAGAACATGAATTGTTGTATCGGTAATTAATTGATACGTGAAGCTTTTAATATTGTTAATAGTTTATCACCAAAACTCAGTGTTTTTTTTAGTTCTCTACGCAATTATTTATTTATATATGTCTCCGTAATTATATGCAAATGCGACGTTATCAATTTTCAACTAATTACAAGATACTAACTTCTAGGAAAATTCCAAGAAAATGCCTTTGAAGTGACTGAAAATGACCTAATGGTCTGAAAATGCTGAGTCGTTTTTTTTATAACAAAATCGCTTTGGTGAATTTCCACTTTCCAAATTGACCAATCATAACACTTCTTCAAAACATTTCTGACTATAACTAACCTACTCAACAAATGAATAATTCACGAAACAATTAGTGAACGTTTCAGTGAAAGAAACCTGATAAGAATGAACGATAATATGGCATTCATTGTGAAGAATGACAAATATTTAAGAAACAGCACGGAGAAAAAATATTATAATATTATCAAGAAACTATGCTGACCACAAAAGTCATTGCTGACTGTAAATGATCAAAAAGTATCAGGTCCGTGTCGGTACAACAATTTGTCCTTGAAAAACTCTAAAAAGAGAAATCCATTAGTCCTTCAAGGCACAGAACTCAACCTAACCTTACATTGTTCCATTGTTGTATTGTTCCAAGATATTTTGACATTATCTGACAGATGATTATTTAGTGACATTTTGACATTTATCAATGCTCTGTGCTGTAAATGTCTACTAATTTATCTATTCTATGATAACTGAAAGAAGCATTGTGAAATTTCTGTTTTTTAATGTTTCCCTTAAAATTTTTTCAATGAAAAATTATTTGAAATTGTTCCATGAAGATTTTGGAAAATGATTGAGAAATGGACTTGTAACTACAGAGGATAAAACTGCCTATGAACATATGTCCTGAAAGTCCTAATTTTCTAGATAAATAATGATGAATATTGAAAGAAAATCAGTTTTTCAATAATATCTGGGGTGAAATTGTTTTATTGTTGATGCGATGAAAGTGGTTTTTTGCATTGGAATGTATACAATGTGATTACATGATTCTGATAGCGGCTCTTGATAATTCACCTGAGAAAAAGTGAAGTTCATGCTTGGAGATAATTCCCATATATGTCAGTACAATTTGCAAGTCACTGTATGAAATGTTATGCAGATTCGATGATTCCGAAGATCGTGCCAAACAAAACCACTCCTTCGAATCAAAATCGCAGTTATAAAACTAATTCAACTGTTATTCTCTCATGATTGTTGATGAAAATTCTCACTTTCATCAAGATACTACAATCATTAGAATACAATACATTTATTTGACGGATGAAATCAGTGCTCAAATACATGAGTGACAATTCTTATTACGAAATATTGAATGGAATTCCTGATTTTTGTTTCGATTGTCAACTCGAGATTTGTGATTTTAATTCATCAGAAATCATTCAATTAAGAGATAAACATGATGTATAGTATGAGGGATGTCATATCGCAATAATAATGCTCGATAAAATTTAGGAAATATACAAGGTATTTCACGATGAAGTGGCGGATTGATTTCTTGCATAAAAAACAAATTTGAGAATTAGACTGAATTATTTCTCTTTTGGTTTTCCTGTAGAATTTATTTAGATATTTCTTATGTTAGTGGACGATTTTTCGTTCGAAATAGCTGATTTTTCGGACGTTTTCAGGTGTTTTTGGACTTTTTTGATACGTTTGATGATAGAAAATAACGAATATCTCGAAAACTATACTGGTTATCGAAAAACAGTTTTCACCACCGTTGCCAGCGCCTTATAGACGAGTTTTCAGGCAAATTTAAAAACACCAAAGGGTCTTTGTAGAGTCTTCAATGTTCGTATGGAGACTCCCAGAGCATCTATATAGACTCTCCATGGGTTTTTTCGTTGAAAATCAAGGGAATTTCGGGAGTTTTTGGTGGTTTTTGCGACTTTTTGGTTTTTTTTTTTGGAATTTTCAACATGAAATATCTCGAAAACTATACTAGATATCGAAAAACGGATTTCACCACCGTTTTCAGCGCCTTTTAGACGTCTTATAGACGCCTTATGGACGAGCTTTCAGGCGATTTTATTTTCCGGATTTTTTCGAAAAATCGACGAAAGGGTACCCCCTTTGGATTTTTGCAAAAATTAAAAGTCGTTGTAGAGTCTTCAATGTTCGTATGGAGACTCCCAGAGCATCTATATAGACTCTCCATGGGTTTTTTCGTTGAAAATCAAGGGAATTTCGGGAGTTTTTGGTGGTTTTTGCGACTTTTTGGGTTTTTTTTTGGAATTTTCAACATGAAATATCTCGAAAACTATACTAGATATCGAAAAACGGATTTCACCACCGTTTTCAGCGCCTTTTAGACGTCTTATAGACGCCTTATAGACGAGCTTTCAGGCGATTTTATTTTTCGGAATTTTTCGAAAAATCGACGAAAGGGTACCCCCTTTGGATTTTTGCAAAAATTAAAAGTCGTTGTAGAGTCTTCAATGTTCGTATGGAGACTCCCAGAGCATCTATATAGACTCTCCATGGGTTTTTTCGTTGAAAATCAAGGGAATTTCGGGAGTTTTTGGTGGTTTTTGCGACTTTTTGGGTTTTTTTTTTGGAATTTTCAACATGAAATATCTCGAAAACTATACTAGATATCGAAAAACGGATTTCACCTCCGTGTTCAGCGCCTTTTAGACGTCTTATAGACGCCTTATGGACGAGCTTTCAGGCGATTTTATTTTCCGGATTTTTTCGAAAAATCGACGAAAGGGTACCCCCTTTGGTTTTTGGAAAAAATTAAAAGTCTTTGTAGAGTCTTCAATCTTCGTATGGAGACTCCCAGAGCATTTATATGGACTCTTCATGGGTTTTTTCGTTGAAAATCAAGGGAATTTTGGGAGTTTTTGGTGGTTTTTGCGGCTTCTTGGGATTTTTTGGAATTTTCAACATGAAATATCTCGAAAACTATACTAGATATCGAAAAATTGAGCTCAGTGCCGTGTTCAGCACCACCTAGATACCTTATGAACGAGTTTGAGGCAAATCGAGTTTCATATTCAACATCGTCAACAATATCTGACAGAAAAATCACTCATATCAAAAGACGGAACAATCCAAAATTGCTATGATTCAACACACTTAAAATGGAAAATGTCTCATTGTTTTCTTCCATGTCCATCTATGAATACTTTCGATCAATAAAGCATACGATACAATATGTACAGAGTGTTGAAATTGAATAGGTAAATTATAAGTTCGTACCTCAGATTGTTTTAACTCCAAACCAATAAAACACGTTCAGTGTAAAAAATGCACTTCTATTCATACTTCTTCGAGTCGTCGTCTCTTATTCGTACTATAAAAAATCAGCGAAATGATTGACGCGCGATTATGATATCGTACGTTACTCTCAATGTCGATAACAATAATAACAAATCGAATGTTCAACACAAACTTTGATCAACTTGCATAACATTCCCTCAAAGAACAAAGTAAATCAATAACAATCTCCCGATAACACTTACAAACTAAAATATCACGAAGCGAACGCGGTCTAAAAATAATTACCCACTCGAAAATTCTAAAGTTAGTACGCCGAAAAACGAAAAAAACAGATTCGGAACGGCATCAACAACAACAACGAAACAATTGAAGAAAAAAAAATGACGCTCACCTCTCCGTAGTGCCACTTGTTGAATACTTCACCAACCACCTGTTGTCACCACCGGAACATCGCCAATCGCCGGCACGCTCTCGAGGTATAAACAAACGAATATGACAGATCGAGGCATGCTTGATAAAATATATGAGCATGGACAAGTCAAGATTACGGTGCCCCTCTCGAGCGTCACATTTACTGATTCACTTTTACTGAATGTTTGGCTAACAGGAATATTAATAATTCCGTTGATACTATTGGGTAGTCAACCGAGTCTTCCACCGTATATTTTGAGATAAGAAGACACTTTCGGCGAAGGTTTCCATTGAAGATGCCCCTGGGATGGTTTGGAATATACGGGGTGGACCAAAAAACCCTCAATCGAAGAATGGATGTAATAATCATACGCATTATTCATTGATTATTTATAAACATTTCAATAAAAGTTCACCATAGGAAAGTAAACATACAGGGTAGCCCAAACAAATATAATGGTCATCGTTGAATTCATTACAATAAACAATGAAATATACCACAAGTTCCATTTTCAAGTCGTTGATATCTTAGAAGGTTCTTTGATGTACCAATCATGTTTTTTATAACTCCAAAACGCAACGTATCACTCAAATTATCGAGATTTTCCAGAAAAACCCTGTATATTAATCAATATTATGTAGGAAATTCTGACCCTTTTGGTGTGAACTATGAAAATTCGGGTGAAAAACCCAGATACAAAATTAGAGTTGTGTCGTCTACTATCGATTTTCTGATTTATAGTTTTTTCAAGTTGGCGCTGACAAACAAACGAACAGCAAACTGCAGAACTGTCAAAACTGTACGACTTGAGTTAACTAGATAACTTTCACAGTCAACAGTTTGTTATGTTATGATCCATTTTTTTGTTTATAAACATTCGAATGAAAGTGACCATAGGAAAGTTCAAACATACAGGGTGGCCCAGATATATCGTTGAATTTATTACAGCAAACAAAGGAATCTACCACAATTTCCATTTTCAATTCGTTGAAATTCTTCAAAAACTCTCTGATATTATGTTTTCTTATAACATCAAAACGCGTCATCTCACTCAAATTATCGAGATTTTTCAGAAAGGCTCTGTATAATGATCAATATTCCCTCAGAAATCGGTTCTTAGAAAATTCTGACCCTTTTTGTGTGAACTATGAAAATTCAAGTGAAAAACCCAAATACAAAATTAGAGTTATGTCTTCCACTATTTTTCTGATTTTCTGTTTTTTCAAGTTAGCGCTGACAAACAAACGAACAGCAAACTGCAGACCTGTCAAAACTGTACGACTTGAGTTAACTAGATAACTTTTACACAATCTAGTAACATTTTCTTCACCAATGCAATCAAACGTATCATCATCAATGTATCTTTTCACTTATCTCTCCATTTCATTAAAGTGTGCTGAGACAGTTTATTGTTGTTTTGGTCAATGGACAAGGAATTTTCGTAAAATCGATGGCTTTATGGAAGTGTCAAAACAACACTTTGTTTTGTTGTAACAGCTTTGACGTGAACTTCGATCGTGTACACAGGCCATTGTCTCTTGTTGAATTTGATCAATGATAAGTTTTTTCAACAGTGGTAATTTAACAGAAGAACATAACAAATTATTGAATCAAGTAATGTTTACATAACATGGGCAGTATTCAGGACAGACGTCGTAACAGCGAAAATACATTCAGTAACAAAGAATAATTGTTTTTTTTTAATTAATAATACATGAGTATTGGATATGTATAACAAATTGAGATATTTAATGCAAATTCCAAAATGATTAGATTAAAATAGTAACAAACAATACATTCTTAATAATGAATAATCCTAATCACCAAATACCCAAAAATAATGTACAAATATGACTAATATCAGTGGAATAAAAAATGAATGAATAAAATCGTTCCCTTGTTCGCTTTTTTTTTTCATGTTTCCACACTGATGAATGACATTTTTGGCAACTGTACAAAAAAAATATCAAAACCAAGTAGTTCATAGACAAAAATAAACTTTGAATAATGAACTTGTAACACCCTGTATCATTCAGTTTATAATATTGGCACGATTTTTTTGATAAATATAAAACAAGGGATGGCTAGACTACTAAAAGTAAGTCAGTATTCATCGATCCAAGTTTACTTGTAGAGTAATTCATCCAAGGAAATGAAATGTGACAACTTGTCAGCAGATGCGCTGTTGCCGCTCGGCTTTTTTTCAGTAGAACTGTGGAAGATCGAGTAATTTGAATTGGAGAGAAATATCAATGTATAAATGTTGATAATCCAGGCAAACTCATAAATTATGTGAAATGACATCAGCTCATTTCAATTCCATTTCCATGACGACGTCAATTCACAAATTCGATTTTTTTTTTGGTGATTTCTATTTATATACTGTTTTCAATTTTATTTTAATACGAAAGATACTGATCTTATTCATGGAAGGATGATAAGCCAGAATATAGAATTGCGTGAGAAGATAACCATTCCGTTTTTCTTTCAGATAAAATCACCGATGAAAGATAATTCAATACGACAGACAGTTAGGGTTCAAAGTTCGACAAAAAAACACACAAAACCACTTAAATTTCCATCATTATCCTAGAGTGGTTTTGGCAAATTAGACACACATGCCAAATTATCTACAATCGCTCGAAATATAACAAAAACGATAATAAGTGTTGTTGCAATAAAATTTGTACAAAAATAAGCTTCCGGTTGAAGATTTCTCAACATAATTGTTAGAAAAGTGTCATCGATGAAATTTGCAGACGTCATGCACTTTCAATGTGTAACAAATTTCACAATAATATCAAAACAGAATTGAGGAAGCTTGATACAATAACACGTAGTGTCAACCAAGGGTTGGAGGAGTGTGAATTCATCAATATATTTCCAAAATAAAAGTTTTTCGTGAGTTTTCGAGAGTTTTTGGGATTTTTTGGAATTTTCAACATGAAATATCTCGAAAACTATGGTAGATATCGAAAAACGGATTTCACCACCGTTTTCAGCGCCTCTTGGACACCTCAGGCAAATTTATTATTTGAAATTTTGTACGAAAATATACCAAAGGGTATTGGATTTTTGAAAAAATAAAAGTCGTTGTAGAGTCTTCAATGTTCGTATGGAGACTCCCAGAGCATCTATATAGACTCTCCATGGGTTTTTTCGTTGAAAATCAAGGGAATTTCGGGAGTTTTTGGTGGTTTTTGCGACTTTTTGGGTTTTTTTTTGGGATTTTCAACATGAAATATCTCGAAAACTATACTAGATATCGAAAAACGGATTTCACCACCGTTTTCAGCGCCTTTTAGACGTCTTATAGACGCCTTATAGACGAGCTTTCAGGCGATTTTATTTTTCGGAATTTTTCGAAAAATCGACGAAAGGGTACCCCCTTTGGATTTTTGCAAAAACTAAAAGTCGTTGTAGAGTCTTCAATGTTCGTATGGAGACTCCCAGAGCATCTATATAGACTCTCCATGGGTTTTTTCGTTGAAAATCAAGGGAATCTTGGGAGTTATTGGTGGTTTTTGCGACTTTTTGGTTTTTTTTTTTTGGAATTTTCAACATGAAATATCTCGAAAACTATACTAGATATCGAAAAACGCATTTCACCACCGTTTTCAGCGCCTTTTAGACGTCTTATAGGCGCCTTATGGACGAGTTTTCAGACGATTTTATTTTCCGGAATTTTTCGAAAAATCGACGAAAGGGTACCCCCTTTGGTTTTTTGCAAAAATTAAAAGTCGTTGTAGAGTCTTCAATGTTCGTATGGAGATTCCCAGAGCATCTATATAGACTCTTCATGGGTTTTTTCGTTGAAAATCAAGGGAATTTCGGGAGTTTTTGGTGGTTTTTGCCACTTTTTGGGGTTTTTTTTTGGAATTTTCAACATGAAATATCTCGAAAACTATACTAGATATCGAAAAACGGATTTCACCACCGTTTTCAGCGCCTTTTAGACGTCTTATAGACGCCTTATAGACGAGCTTTCAGGCGATTTTATTTTTCGGAATTTTTCGAAAAATCGACGAAAGGGTACCCCCTTTGGATTTTTGCAAAAACTAAAAGTCGTTGTAGAGTCTTCAATGTTCGTATGGAGACTCCCAGAGCATCTATATAGACTCTCCATGGGTTTTTTCGTTGAAAATCAAGGGAATTTCGGGAGTTTTTGGTGGTTTTTGCGACTTTTTGGGTTTTTTTTTGGAATTTTCAACATGAAATATCTCGAAAACTATACTAGATATCGAAAAACGGATTTCACCACCGTTTTCAGCGCCTCTTGGACACCTCAGGCAAATTTATTATTTGAAATTTTGCACGAAAATATACCAAAGGGTATTGGATTTTTGAAAAAATAAAAGTCGTTGTAGAGTCTTCAATGTTTGTATGGATCGGTTCTCAGTTACCTGATATTTCAACGAAATTTCATTCAATATTTTTTGAATAATTGAAACTGAATGAATACTCGCCAGACATTCAGAAAAAAATAAGTACTGTTTGTTTAAAACATTTCCAGATAAGCCACATTGTACTCAACTTTATCATGCTTCGCTATAAGTCTTATCACAACGTGTTTTTCAAACATTCATGTAGAAAAAATTGTTTTGGAAACTTATTGTTTTTTTTAGTAGTCACCTCATAATTGGCCCACCCTGTACATATATCAAAAGAGCTATGTATTCAATTAGGTATACATGATAGATAAAAAATAAATGAATAAAATGACATCCTTGGATCGGAATTGAAAATCCCAATTTCGTGCGTGAATCAACATTATCATTTAATTTCATGCACTCAATCGAATTTATCGATTCTCAATAATGAATTAATTTATACATTCTCTTTGGATACGAATACATTATACTCGAAGAACAAGGAAGTAGGAAGGAACTTCGTAAAAATCATGCTGGTATATTGTTAACAGAAACAAACAGTTTAAAATTTTTATCGAAATTATCAGGACGTATTACAATAAGTTTAGTACATGAAGTAGCTTTTCCTTTTCCGATAGCAGTGGTGGGGTAAAGAGAATATGGTTGCATTATTATTATTATTATCCTTCCAAAATCCGAAAACAAAAGTTTATCATGGAGCATTTTGAATAAACCTCAAAATTCCAGATGTGAGTAGGAGGTGTTATGACGTACCAATCCCTTACACACATGTGTGCCTACATTGTGTTATATCCCGTGAACGAAAATAAATCTCAAGAAAACCTCCAGACTATTCATGAAATAGAGAAGGAGAACTAAAATGTTAAAAAAAACTAAAATTATTATTTCCATTTTCTCCATTGTGGATTCCCCTTTCGGTAATGTTAGCTACGCCACTGAACTTCAATACTAAGGAACAATAGAAGATAATACCACTATTGCTATACTTTTCTTAATGCAAGGTTCTAAGGTGAGGTATATCCGGTATAATATAGTGGGGTTAAAGTGTTTTATAACAAAACGAAATAATAATTGTCGTGATATAAATGATGCATTTTCGAATTCCTTTCATTGACATTGACATGTGACATTTGACAATTGTCAAGGATGGGGCCTTATGTGAGGAGGTTAAAATAAAGAATTTACTACCTTAATCTCAGAACAAAAATTGTAGGATTATTTTTTTAATAAAAACACACAGTATGATTTATATTATTTACATTATGTCACATTCCTTTCCAAGATTATTTATCCTGGTCTTATTTTGAATTCGCTTTTGATCGTTTGAGATGATAAAAGTGAGTTGAACAATCCTGCAGTTGATTCAACAATAAAGAATGAATCAAATAATAATTCTAGAAAGACGTAATGATAAAATGAAGATGGAATTTTCCGATGGTACTGAATTATCTAATTTTCGATCGAATATCATGCAATCTGAGCATGATACGAAATGGTCAAATTAAAAATAAATCATTAAGTTATTCAACATCGTAGTGATAGTAATTTGATGACTGAAAAATAAGCAAAACATGACATATCGTCGCATCCTCAAGGTCATCGTTCCTCACCTAACTACGTAAATTTTTTCTCGTCGTTCTACGATGTGAAAATCATCGAATTTTCTAGAAGTTGGTGCATAGAGAATTATTCCATCTATAATAATATATGGGTGAATATAACATAGCATCAAAACTAGAATTAATAGTATTTATTATAATATTATACTCAACAATCATAATTTCCTTTGGTGTTCTCCAAAATCATCTTAGTTCCTAACAAAATAATAAATTTTGAAAATCTGGACTTTTATTGTATGAATAATCAGTGATTTCTTCAGAAAATTCTAGACATAATTCATGCATAATGTCCCATACCTATTTTCAACTGTTTTGGGAAATATTAAGTGTTTTCTGGTGTATTACAAAAATCAACATAAAAAAAATTATTTCATCTCACAAATAATGTAAAAATAACATTGTAAACATCTCTTTCATTGAAATCAATGTTTTTCTCAATTTGTGAATTTATTCAATTTGGCTGTTCCACACTGTATATTGAAATGTTCTTTCATGAGTGACTGTTTTTGTTTTAAATATTTTTTATACCAAATATCATGTAAGGTGTTTCATTTGAGAAAGAAAAATTCAGTCAAAGTCATTGATACACATTGTATAAATCTAAATAATTTCATTTAAAAAAAAAATCAGAAATCATCCTATAGGAATAATATATTATAATAATGTACAGTGTGATGTGAACTAACGCTTGAAAAAAAGTTGTTATTCCGACCTCCGGAATTACCACACGTCTCGTAATTTTTTATACATAAAAATCATGGTAGGAATTTTTCCACCGTTTTTGACAGCTGGATAAGAGTTGTTAGAGAACCGCCCACTTTTCGGTTGACTGCAGAATAATATGTTTTTAAATATATTCCACAGTCCATAATTTCTATAATAAAGCAGGTCTCCGTATCCTGTGTTTGCTGGTTCTATATAAAAACTCAAAATTAATTACTGCTTTTAAGTGTTTGAATGTTCATTATAATGAATTCACACGAAATAATTGATTTGAGCATGAAATAATTTCTGGTAGTGAATCTCAACACTCCGTTTTTCTTATTGGGAAATATTCCGAATACATAAATTGTCAATTTTTATTTCGAACGAGGTATATTTTAGCGATAGACAAATTGTCACCCCTTTCACCCTTTTCCTTAACAGCTACCCTCTCAATTTTTTCAAATAGCAAGGGGGTCATGCGATACATGGTTGGAAAGGATCTCAAAAATACAAGAAAAAAACATAAATATGAAAAATATCAAATTGAATCTTTAAACATTGGAATAATTTGTGCAGTTGATTCAATTTTGAGGATTTAATTCAAAATTATTCGTATTCATCAGTTTGTTCCTGATTTTTCATTCAAAAAATTGAAAATCACGATTTTCGAATTCTTCTTTCGAAATACTTTTCAACGATGTATCACACGAGCCCCTTTGCTATTCAAAAAAATAGAGGGGGTAGCCATGAATGGGAGGGGGTTGAAAATGTGACAATTATTTTTTCTGTTCAAAAACACCCCTCAATTTTCAGATATTTATTCAACTGACGTGTGGTAGTTTATTAGAAAATGATAATAATAGTCTACGCCAATAAATTTCAGATTGAATGGCTAATTATTCCATGAGATCAATTTCAGCCAAAGAGGTTAGTGGTTTTCCCCTTTTCACTAATTTCATGAAATCACTTATGTGATTCATTTACCTCATGTCCTCGGCACAAATCCATAGGTGATCGACATTTTGATTCATTGTGCGAAATAAAATCAAGACATAATAATCGTTCTTGCTTTCATCTAAAGCCAAGCTATTCACTTGATATTACTCAGCACTTTCCTAGAAATCAACCATTTCGCGCGTGTATTATTAAATAAAAAAACCCTGTTGAAGTGGGAGACTCAAAACACAACATTAAAATTTGCACAACGCATGGTATTGACCCATATTTTCCTAACCTTATCCTTATGGTAAATAACTGGTCCACCTGAGTTTGTATACGATTCCTCGGTTGAAAAAAGCAATTTATAGTTCACCTTCAATAAAAGATACATACGGGGTGTAACAGTTGAGTGAATCAAATTCAATAATACCAACATAATTTATTCATCCGAAACTATTCATGCAAGATGTGCCAAGTGGTCAATCTATAGTATATTTATTCGAGAGTGATTGTTGTGACAGCTCGCCAGAAAGTGCAGGGTTGCCAATTGTCAATTTTTTCTACGATTCTAAATATACTGGTTTGGGTTGCAAAATTCATTGTAAAAATACTTCCAAATTAGGTCTGGACGATAGGAAAATACTGTCCAATGTTTATCTTCACTTATTCCATGAAAAATTCACTGTATATATCAAAAGCTCTAATTAGTGAGTAAAAAATTCATTTAATTTAAAAATTACTTCGATGTCAAGGTCAAGTACTGATTTTGAATTAATTATTTTCATTTTCATCTTCATGGTTAGAGGATTATCGAACTTATGTATAGAAGTCTCCGAATATTGAAAAAATAGACCAATATACGGGGTGTAGCATTCGAAATGGCAAAGTTGGTTTTGATGACAGTTGAAAACTTTTTAAGCAGAAAACGCTGCTCTGGAAATAGCATTTGCCTCATTTGAATATTTTTATTACCAGAATTATTTAATTTGTTTGATACACACTGTATATCACTATCGATTTGGTAAAGTTGGTATCGGACTATCCCAACCACAATGGTCAACAAGTAAATTGAATAATTATTGCAGAGAATATCTGCCAACTCATTGAATATAGTAAAATTATTATCGAGATACTTTTAATAGAGAATTCAATATCGATTACATTAGTCTTAATGTCAATGTTATAAAGACATTAATGGTTTTTTGTGTCATTCGTAACATTTACATGAATGTAACAAGAAGAAAACTTGATTTTTGAATCCATTCATTTTCGGTTAAATTTAATTTATACATCAAAACGTTGTGAGAAAAAATTCGTATTAATTTTTACTACCGAGATTTCAGAATTTCAATTGCTGTCAAACGTCAAATGCTCCATTATTTTCTCTCAAATAGTAGTTGATACCACGAATTTATTAGAAACAATCTAAATACTGATTAGATATTCGTCAAATATGCACCAAATCATACTAAGGACATTTGATATATGATCAGATAAGTGCTAAAATGATTTTAGAGCTATAACAACGTAGTGAAGTAATTAATTGTTGCAAATTCAAGTTCTAGGACTCATCTCAATTCAATAATAATCATAATGGCACATTAAAACGACCTCTTCCTTCAAAGTTAGTCGGCAAAGAGATGATTTATCTCGGTAGATATTTGAATAACATTTTTCAGAACGGAAGTGAGTGCAATTACCAAAGAAATCTTCTGTTTACTCTACTAGAATCCAGTCACATGCTTGTGGCTCATTCAACGTTCCCGATGAAAGCATTTTCTCAATTGACGGAATTAAGGACTCAATTCAAATAGCAAAACTTCCGCTGGACTCATCTGCAACACGTGATCACTTTCACGTAGGGAGAACCAAGATGCATAGAATAAAATAGAAGGCATTTGCAGATACTCGTGAGTTCGATTTTCGGTCACTTCAAGAAGTAAATTTTGAGAATTCTTGTTGGTACTCATGGATTTCAATACTAAAAATACGAATTCAATAATATTATCATGAGAATACCAATACTTTTAGTTGAGATTGTACAGTGTGCTAAAAATCCTGCGAATTCTTGAAACTGCAGTATTTCATCGAATATATTTGTTGGGAGTTTTGGAATGGAAAGTCTTCGCTTTTCTTTATTAAATATAATTCAATTTTCTTTCACTCTGTTATAATATGGAGAGTTTGAATAGCTCGAGAAGTCACAATAACATCACAAATCGTGCATAGAAGTTTGTAACATAGCAAATAGTGGTGCAATAAGAATTGTCCTAAAAAGTTTGGTTCAACAACAGTATACGAATTTTTATTTCTATTTCTCACCATATAACCTTGTAAATTTTTGCAAAATATAATGAAGGTATAAAAAATATATCAAAAGAGCTACCTAGATGAAGATTTACCCTTAAATTCAAGCAACAATAATCAAGCTGTGTTCAACAGCAATCGAATATACAGTGTGGCACACATAATATGCAACATTAGAAAAAAAACTGTAGAAATACTCACCAAATAATCTCAAAACCGTTTTCTCAATGTCACGACTAAGAAAAGTGAATTTGAAAATTCGATTCGAAATTCGCAGAATTCAAAATTTAAATAAAATGTATCTGTTTTGTTGCAAATTTTTGAGCTACACTGTATATTGATAGAACAAAACAATGCAAATATACAGGGCACACGTGATTCCATTGGTACAGGGGTTCTCATTTTGTGTAAATAAATATGGCTGGCTATTTATTTACCATTGTTTGTTTTTCAATAAATATAATCAGCAATTCTTATTTTAATATATTTATTAAATAATAATCGATGATCTGCCCAGTTCTTGATGAATGTATCTCTATAAGTCCCTACGTTAGATAAATTAATAATAAAATAAATTTTGAATGTGGGATAAGAAATACATTTATGAAAATGAGAGCAAATCATATCGATACATTTAGTTTCCCAAAATAATGTCAAGATCAAACTTTGAGTCTTGAAATTTCGACAACAACTGTTCACCATATCTTCAATTCAAAATAACTATTTCGTATATGTATAATAACATTATTTTGGGAAAATCTTCTCAGAAGATTTGTTTAAAAAAATGTCCTTATATCTTAAGATCACAAAATACAGTTTGGCATCATGAATAAATCTATCATAGAATACTATTCACTCTAGAGTTGAAAATAGGAGCAAACTCACAGCGTAAATTGAATATACAGGGTGCCTGAGAACATGTGGGCAATCTCCCTGAATCATCAGGATCAATCATTTTCAAGTCTTCGTCATTTCCTCGAGCATAGACAAAATGCCACTTCCAGAAAAAACTTTTCATATTATCAGTCACAAATAAGAGAATTTAAGATTGTAATTCATTTTACCTGATAAAGCTCATGAATGCTCAAATGTTCAAGCTGGAAGTTCATTTCAACCATATCGAGAAATAAAAGCATCTGAATAATGACATTTCATCTATCTCTTTCTTTAATGTAACACCCAGTTGAAGAGAATTAGTTTTTGTATAATTAACCTACTCATCAAGAATGACTCGCAAAAAATATATTCATTCCTGTTCAAAGGTTATTCATGTTTTTTTGTAGCGAATATAGTCTTATATGGATAACTAGACATAGATTATGAATAGATACTTTGAAAATCCCTGAAAATATATTTTTCCATAATACTTTCTTAATAATATATCAATACCTAACTTGCATATATTTCGAATAAATATTTTAAGCTCTCTCTCTATTTGATTGAATCATTTTTGATTTCATTAGGTCGAGTGGAGTATCTACAGGGCGATTATTTTAAATCACACCTTCATAATCAATTTCATTTCCTTCTCGTGTAAAGTCTCATTAAAATAAACTCTACTGAATTTTTTCAAACTATAACTTAAAAAAATGTGAATATTTATTACATTCAAACAATTGAGTTATGTTTTTTTTTATTCAAACTAGAATTTCAATAGATCAATGATCAGCAATATAGTGAAATCAACCCTAAAAATTAGGCAGGAAAAAATATACTGTGTGTCAAAAATATAAAGAACAAAATATTGTAGATCAATCTCTATATCCTTCAATTTCTGCAATTACAATACGTGATTTATACAGTGAGAACCAATAATTCATTCCTTCATTTCCTCAACTCCTTTTTTTTATTTATTATCAAAGAAAGTTGATGAAATAATTCACCAATGACCTGCCTATGGTCCCGATTTCAGTCCACTTGACTATATGAAAAGATCACTCGAGATTTATGCTGAATGTGGCATATAAACTAATCGTCCTCACTGTATAACTCGAGAGTAATGTACACAAAATAAATATTCTGGAATATCGGTTTTTATAAATTATTAAAATTCGAAAAATTATTGTCTATATAATACATCAACAACAAACCATGCATGATTGATTGTGGTTCAATTTTCACATGTTTAATAACAATAAATTATTAAAATCAACGTATAACTCTTCTTCTTGTTTATAACATACAGGGTCACCCATAATTTCCATCAAATATACAGGGTGTTCTTTAAAGAGTTGCTAATATTTGAAGGGGTTATTCTTCGACACATAAAAAAACTTTCAGTAAACGTATTTCCTAAAAGTCTTGACTTTGGAGATACAGGGTGATATAGATTATTGGCCGGTTTTTACTGCAATTTTAATTTAATTATTTCAATCAAGAACAGAGCAGAACAAGGAAAATGTATTTTTTGGATTCTCATTCATTTTGGAACAAATCTGATCTCTTAATTTGCTTTCAGTCGATGCACAAACATTTTCACGTCGCATCAGATTTTTGAGGAATAGGCCCTGAAGTAAAACGATTTTTATTTTTTTAAGCGAAAACCATGCGTCGGACAAAGAAAATCCATGAGAATAATTCTGCTCGATAATGAATGAGGATCTCGAAAGTAATTTTTATTTTGAAAATAAGTAGTGGCGTAGTATTTTTTTCTTCAAAGCAAAACCCGTAAGGACGCCACTGGGAGAGAAAATGAAAAATTTCGAACATCACAAAATGCACGTTGATGCATAGAATACATGTACCAAATTTTCTAAAAATGTCTAAAATATTATCTCAGTTATTATCAAAAAACTGACTTTTTAAATTCCATCACCCTGTATCTCAAAAGTTAAGACTTTCAGGACATACGTTTATAGGTTTCTTTCTCAAAATGTGTCAAAGAATCACCCCTTCGAATATTAGCATCTCTTTAAGGAACACCCTGTATATTAGATCCGAAGCGATCAAAGCTGAATAATTGCGAAAAATATAATAATAAATAAATGATAATAATAATAAATCTCGATTATAACAGTAGGTCTATCAAGATGGCAACATCAACAAATGAACGACTATTAAAAATAGCATATCTGTCAATTCACGTGGTTGTGAAACGAGTTATAACTTGTTCATATCGGACTCTACGAAAGACCCTGTATAATATCATAATGGTAGCTGCATTCCCATGTCATTTTCTGAGCTCACCCTCAGAAATCCATCAGTTCGAATCACGTTTAGGCCCTTGTGGTATCATTAACAAAAAGACTAGTCGTGTTACAATATTCCATCACCCTTCCTTCCACGCATGTATCGATTTGATCGAAATCCATGATGAGGAAAACTGCTCCTAATATTGCTACTGTGAGTCCAAACAGAACAACGCCTAGAGCTGGCAGTTTCTTCCTGGAAAAGATGAATCCTTCTTCCAATTGGAGATAACAGAGGGCTGGTAAGACGTAAGCGAGAGGAACAGCTGCCAACACTCCCTGGAAAATGTTCAGCATCTCAAACACCTTGTGTACGAGTTCTCAGGCGAGTCGATTTTTTCGAATTTTGATCGAAATTGCTCAGAGGTGTACCCCCCTTTGGATTTGGAAGTCATTAAAAATCATTGAATTCGTGAAGGTTTTCCAAAGTTTTATTTTTCGAGATTTTTCTGGCCTTTTTTCATGTATTTATTTTTCACGATCATTTTCAACTTTTCTTTATTTATTTCTTCATTTATTTTTCACGATTTTTTTGGACTTTTGGGTCATTTTTGACATCGAATATCTCGAAAACCGTCATAGATAGAGCAAAACGGATTCCAGTATCGTTTTCAGCGCCTCTACTTTATACAGGGTGATGCACCTAACTGATTCATCAGAGGTTTATGGAGAACTAACGGAGATATCAACTTGAAATTTTGGTGGCAGCTACAGCTCAATGTGATCTATTTTCCCAAAATTTTTTCATAACGCTGTTACTTCCGGTTAAACCGGAAGTGATGTCAACTTTGTTTTTTCAAATAGAACACCCTGTTTATTTCAACATTTTCGAATCCTACGTGAAATTCTGGATCGGTTGCATTTCGAATGGCTCCTCTATCGTGATTTGTTTTCGAGATATTCCACTTTTTCGAAAAATTTTGACAGATGGACTGACTACCTAAAATGCCTGTATTATCTACAATTTTAATGATTGAGAGTCAAATCTCTGTACACACATCGATGAAAGACTATTCTATCAGATACTTTCAACAGTGTTCCAAAATATTCAACAGGGTGTTCGATATTTCAGTTTACTTTTTGGAAATTTCAAATCGCAATAACTTCCTCATTTCAAATAAAATGACCATAAAATGTTTGCACTATCCGACGCAAAATTTAATTTCCTATCGATTTGTATGAGTATACTATTTTGCTAAAATTGCTATTTACAGAGATATCAATAAAAATGTGAAAATATGCTCATTCGTCTCATGTATATTTTCACGAGTGTGGTTTGGATGGTTTCAAATTCCATATTTGTCGAATAATATAATATACAAGTTTTGAGGCAAATCGTTTTCTTGAAATTTTGCCAGAAAACACAACAAAAAATTTTGTTTTCAAATTCAAAATCGTCGTAGAGTCTTTAATATTGGTAGATATCTTTCCAAAGCATTTCTAAGACGTTCTATAGTAACTTTTCTGTACAAAAATGTGAACAAAAATTAACATTTCTCAACATCTCCATACTCACATTCAATTCCAAAACGACTCCAAGACAATAAGTGGTGATAGAAATGCCGTACGTAACAGCGACGATTCCCAGCGTGAGAATATAGTGTACTTTCTCGGAAGTTGGTACGTTGGGATCTCTGCCGAAAAGGGAAGACTCTATCACTTCCCTAGTGACGAAGCACTCGATCGGATAGGTGAGAAGAATTTGGACGCTGAAGAGAAGTCTGCTGACGTTCATCAAATCGTCGTCCCAACAGTAATTTTCCAAAAGGTCCCCTTAATCAATTAATTAAATTAAATTAAATTAAGTAGAGTAAAGGTTCAGGGTGTACCATAGATGTATAAGAGATAGATTCGCACTCGGTTACCATGGCAACTATTGACAAGTAGATATTTGGAAAAATTCGAAATGTGTAATGTCTATTAGGTTTCCTATTTCCAAATGAGTGAAAATAGAAAATACGTACAAAGAAATATTTCGGATGATTTTCGCAAATTCATTTATTTATACAGTCAGTTTCATCGAAAAAAGTACCAAATTTATTTGTCTAGGAATATTTTTTTCTGCTCTTTTCATATCTGCAAACAGATTTTCGAAATTTCGTCATACAGGGTGTTGTATTGAACTGATGAAGTTCCTTTAATTTTTTCAAGTCCGTGCCTGGATTATTAGTTTCATTCATTCGGTATTCGATAGCAAACAGGATAATGAGTCTATGTTGTGAAAATGAATGAAATATACAATGCGGATCGTAAGTTATGAGCCATTGAAGAAATAGGAGAAATACATAAAACACTCTGTATCTCGCGTATACAGGGCGCTACACCCATCATATGGGGGTTTTGCAGAACCAGCTAGGCGACCTCTACCTACCTTACAGTACGCCCATTTCCCAACGAATCACCCTGTATAGCTAAAAGTTATCGAAAATTAAATAAAAAGAAAAAACAATAGAAGAAATTGGCGATGGAAAACGATTATTAATAGGCAGGTCACGAGACGACTATAAAAATAATTTTATAATGGCCTCATTACTGGATTTATGGTGAGTTAGATAATTTTCACATAATTATTGAAACAAAATGTCGTTTTGCCAAAAAATCGTCTTATGGGACCCTGCTTCACATTCTAAAACACTCAATATCTATTTCTCACGATTTCATAAATCTACGAGATATTCCTAGTAATGAAAAGTTCAAAGATTTCCACCTTGTGAGTAGGCCTTGAACGTAGCGTATCCAGCGGTACCGAACAAAACAGCAACGATCAAACTGGTTGCTATCGAAGCGTGCGTCACAATTTCCCATTTCTTCTGATTGGGTTCGGCGATGGATCCGTAGATCAAGAACGTGTTGTGGTGACACATGAATGCTGGAAATTGATAAAACAATGGTGGTAATGCTTGCGAGCACATCCTGTTTGATATCCTCACCGAAAGCCATTATTCCAATTGCTGGTATTATATCTTTGTTTATGAATCTCCAGGAATCGTGATGTTGCGGTCTGGAAGTGATAAATGTTGGTAGCAGTGAGACGGAGGTATGCACATGTCTTTTTTATTAATTCGTTGCTTTCTTCCATTGTCAAGATGGAGTCTAGGTTATGTTTCGTGATGAATGGTTTGATTGAAATCAGGCTTACTCACACAATATTGCTTATGGAGCCAATCCTCACAAAAATGGAGAAGAGAATGAAGACAACGCAGATCAAGCTCAGAAAAGATATCTTAGCTAATTTGGCTACGTCACGGTATAAACACAGTGGGATCGCCACAAAAACTGTGGCTATCAAAACTATCACTTCTCTTTTGGCAAATATGGAATCTGGACCAATTCCAGCCAGCCTTATTATCACTTTCGTCACTGTATCTCCCACCACGATATTGTACGAAACCATGGCTGAAAATTTTGGAAAATTCAAAAAAAACTCGTCAAAGGTGTTACACAGTTTCGAGGCTTCAAAACTTCGTGAATCTTGTCGAGAAATTGGATTATTGGCTCAGCCCCATCGATCTGAAACGTTTCCAGCGTTGCCCCATACAGGGTGTCCCAAAATAACACGTCAAGGGGTCAAGTTAGAAAACCTTCAAACCTGTAGCTCTGTTTTGTTTTGGGACACCCTGTATGAGCACTGGAAGTACCTGAGAAATCGTACCTATGAAGGGGTAGACAAACTGAAGAATTCCCAGCAAAATATAGCCGGGTCTGCCGAAAGCTGCTTCCATTATGCCTTGGTAGGTGAACTTGCCGCTGATGTGACCACTTTTCACCATGAGAATCAACGAATAATCGGTTACTATGGCTACGAAAACCAACAGCAAGAGTCCGAAACCGAAGCCTGCTTCGTGAAGGGCATACGGGATGCCTGGAACACAAGATGGCGTTTGAAGTTTGGCCGTTCATTCGTTTGTTTATTTATTCATTTGTTTTCACACTGTTCTCGTCCAAAAAGGTAATGAAATGGTTGATAAATAGAATCGTTGATGCGATAGGAATTTTGTTGGAGTTGTTATTAGAAAAATGTTTGAGTTAAGTCAAATTATACAAGGGCTTCAACTCGAAAAGAAAAAGTTATGGTGCTTCGAGATAAAAAAAAAATTACATTAAATTCTGCACACCCTGTGTTGACTTGTGTCAAATAAATTCAGTTGACACTTCTTAGATTTTTTTCGGTATGCAACCTTCACAAGATGGAACCTTTTTGCAGCACTATTCATAATTTTAGTTGCGATATTTTAGGATGAAACTCGTTTTGAAAATACGGGAAAATTAAGGAATTTTCGGGAGTTTTCAGTGATTTTTAAGTTTTTTTTGACTCTTGGGACATTTTTGGCATCGAATATCTCGAAACCCATTATAGATAAATCAAAATGGGCTTCAGTATCGTTTTCAGCGCCCGCTAGACGACTTCTAAACGAGTTACGATTTTTTCAGAAATTTCAAAACCGTCGTAGAGTCTTCAATATCCGTAGATATGCCTCAGAAACATGTCTAAGATGTTTTATAGTGATTTATCGATCGAAATTGGTGTTTTTTTTTTTAATATTTTTGCTGTTTCTTTGACTTTTTTGATATATTCAATTGTAGAAAATGATGAATATCTCGAAATCTATACTAGATATCGAAAAACTGAAGTCTGCTTTGATATTAAAGAAAATGAATTGAATTCTACACACCCTGTGTTGACTTGTGTCAATTAAATTCAGTTGACACTTCTTAGACTTCATTCAGTATGTAACCTTCACAAGATATTACCTTTTTGCAGCAGTATTTATAATTTTAGTTGCGATATTTTAGGATAAAACTCGTTTTGAAAATACATACCAATAACTCCACTTCCGAGAATTGAATTGATGAAATTGAAACTGGCCCATGGAAGAGTATTAGTCTTGTCAGATTCTTCGTCCTGATATCAGAAAAATATTAGTATACAGAAGTCATTGAAATTCACCTTAAAAGAATTATTTTTGTGAATGAAGTCATTATTATTATTATTATTAATCCAAAACGAGTTATAAAGCTCTGTTCGCAAGAAAGGGAAATTCACAATATTTTGTTTCCAAAATTGTTGAATTCGAGAGCAAATTTCAAAAGGAAGACCTCATTCCAATATGGTGCAAAATCTGCGATATCAAATGTCCTTAGTAAGATTTGCATGTCATGTAAAATGGCAATTATGTAATTGCAAAGATCTTTGTTAGCGAAAAAAATCAAAACTTTTGGAAATAGCTCCGTTATTTTGAGACTTTGAAGTATTCCAAACAATATTTAACTGAAAACTGAGCATGCACAGTCCATTATTTATGATATTTACTCACGGTAATCAGCTGTTTCATGTCATCGAAGGCATTTTCGTTAGATTCGAAACTACTGCCCTAAAATAAATGCAACTATTTTGAATTCGAGAAGAAGAATCCAAAGAAATTAAAAAAAAAATATGTTTGAGCTCTCTGAGCACCAAAAATTCGAATTTGGAGGATACTCAGCAGCATGCATTTATAAACGAAAAAAAATTACAGATGGGAGACAAAAAAAATCACGATTTTGTTGAAGCTACGAGGTCGTTATCTTTTGCCACCCGGTATACAGGAAACTCTAAACCAACAAAACTCACCCTGTCTTCTGAGAAATTCCTTCTACCTTCCTCCAGGATATAACTCCTCTCGTTTATATTACTGATAGGCATCATTTTTTCGAAACCACTTTCAACACACCATAACCAAAAAAATTGGGAATCTCACAGGAGGAAAGGGATCTCGTAAAAAGAGGGAGAGGTATGAAGGGCAGGCACCGGAATTCTGCATGAATGAAACTGGATCTTTCAGAATTGCTATCGATCCCTGTTACAGACCATGCGCCTGATAAGGTCCAGTGATTGCGTGTATACGAGGGTAGTACCAAAAGTTCTAAGAAATGTTGAAGAAAAACTGTATTTGCTACTATTTGAGATAATGTCAGGAATAATCGAAAAAATATCGATAATTAACAAACAAACTATTTTATTGAACACACAAAATACATTGAATAACGAAATTGTGCCTGTTTATACAAGAAATAAGCTAAAATAAGAATCCAGAATGAAAGTAGTCATTTTTAATTCTTTCCTTTTTCAATTAATTTCAACATGAAGTCATGATTTGTTATCGAAATTCTCTGGCAAAACTTCAGTTTGAGGATAGATTATATGAATAGAATAAAATCAGTGAATTCCTGCTATTTTAGACCTCTTCTTGAACCAGTAATCATAAAGTCAATGTCATTGTCAAAAATCATGATTTGATGGATGCATGATGGACCAAACACATTTGCTTAGGAACATTTTTCTCTGCTCTTTTCATATCTGCAAACGAATTTTCGAAATTTCATCATACAGGGTGTTGTATTGAACTGATGAAGTTCCTTTAATTTTTTCAAGTCCGTACCTGGATTATTAGTTTCATCCATTCGGTATTCGGTAGCATACAGGATAATGAGTCTATGTTGTGAAAATGAATAAAATATACAATGCGGATCGTAAGTTATGAGCCATTGAAGAAATAGGAGAAATACATAAAACACTCTGTATCTCGCTTATATAGGGCGCTAGACCCATCATATGGGGGTTTTTCAGAACCAGCTAGACGACCTCTACCTACCATTAGAGTATGCCCATTTCCCAATGAAACACCCTGTATAGTCTGTTGCTTGTGTACCTCAACTTCAACATACCCTCGTATATTTCCTTGGACCGTTAAGTAAATTAATAATTAATTGCCAATTTCCGCACTGAGATAAAGTTCGTTATTGTGATAGTTGTAAAAATATTATTACTGTTCTGGACACCATCGTTATCAACGAAAATAAACAATTGATAAAATGTGACATTTGGAAAATTACCCTTGTCAAATATCTTTTCTTGGTCATTCGTGTCTTAGAATTGGCGAAGGAGCAACCCTTTCCTTCAGAGGCGTATACAATCGTATACAGGGGGTGCAAATAAAAGAGATTTTGTTCAGCAAAAAACGGAAAGGGTTCAAATAAACCATGAATCGGCAAAAAAATAAAAATCAAATTAGTGGGGCATATATTTTATTCTCCACAGTGTTGTCATTGTATTCATGAACCAAGAAGATCTCCTGACAAATCTGACACTCTTGAAAAAAACATATTGAGAATTGTTTCGCCGTACTATTTCATCATAATCATTCATAATCTGGAAAGTTTGAGTTCAATCCAGATAATTTAAGAGCAGTAAACATCGTGAATACAGTGCTATTAAATAATCAAGTCAATTCAGACATTCAGATGTCATAGTGAGTACGTGAAATAAATTTATTACATGAACTAACATTTGAATCAAGAGTTTATATTTTGTTCTAAACCCACGAAAAGTGAGGTTATATAATTCAAGTCAATGTAATTACTCAAACTTCTTCATTAGATGCTGATGATTTCTTCAAATCATAGCTAAACCTAACCTAAAATTTGTTCACTTGACAATTGCAAAACTAAAATTCTAAATGTGGACTTTGAATTCAGCTACAATTGCTAGCAAATAAAGCGCAGTTATCGGCTTCTATAAGTTTGATAAATTCAGGCATCAACGAGTTGTTTAAATCCTCCGTCATTGTTTTCCTAAGATTTCGCATACAAATCCTGAAATCATCCAAATCCGTACTGTAACACAAACAACCATCAAGACTTTGTTTGAGAACGTCTTGATCTTCACTTTCCATTTTGTTCATCATGTACTTCTCATAAAATGTCATTCTGAAAACAAAAACATTGAGAACTGTCGATAAAAAATGCCTAAATGGGGGCACTTTGTTTGTCAAATCAGAAATGAATCATTTTTGATCAGAAAACTAACTATTTGCTTGTCTGACAGCAACCTCTGAATCTCTGAAATATTGCCTCAACTTTATTGAAATGTCACGCGATCCTTCTTGAAAATGAATCTAGAACCTGTTGAAAAATATTCGAGAACATCTGCTTCTCAAAAAGAGAATTGGGAACTGAAAAAAAATACTTCAAATTGCAATGACAAACCTTGCATTCCAAATGGCGTCTCCGTTTGAGTTTATAGTACACTTTTTTGTATCGCCTCCACATTTGACGTCTGTCTCATGTTTATCCGTGGAACTAAGACCGGTGTATAGCTTGAACAAATTGGGATTTATTTGTGTCACTGTGTATGTAGCTATTGAAATTTGATGTATCGGAAACTACGTCATGTGTGTTTTCAATCATTTTTTTTTAAATGTGGGAATAATAATAACCAAGCTGTATCATGAAATATATTATATCATATGTTGTTTCATTTAAGTAAACATTGCTTAGTAAAAACCGATTCTAATACATCATATTACATTAAATATGATATTTCAAGAATATTCTGATATACTAGAGATTATTTTGAAATTTTTGAACTTAACCTAACCTAACCCCTTTAGATTTTTGAAAAATTACTAGTCGTAGAATCTTTAATGTTCGTATGGAGGTACCCAGAGCATCAAAATGGACTCTTCATGGATTTTTTCGTTGAAAATCGAGGGAATTTTGGGAGTTTTTAGTGGTTTTTGTGACTTTTTGGGATTTTTGGGGATTTTCAACATGAAATATCTCGAAAACTATGCTAGATATCGAAAAACGGATTTCACCATCGTTTTCAGCGCCTCTAAGACGCCTTATCAAGGGAATTTTTGGATTCTTGAAAAATTAAGAGTCTTTGTAGAGTCTTCAATGTTCGTAGATACGCTTCCGGTCAAAACAGATGATTTTCCGAATGTTTTCAGGGGTTTTCGAAGTATTTCAGGGTACCAGATATCAATATTAATGAAATATTTATACACACCTCTAATTTTTTCAGATATGTTTCCAAGATACTGTCATCAGATTCAGTTGTTTCATTGTCAGGCATAACATTATTGTTGATACATGTTGGTCTAGTTTGTGTTGATAGTAAAAACTACAACAACAAATTAATCAATTGAACTGTTTCACTAATAAGAGCTGATATATTTTTTAATCATTATTGGTATATTTAAAAAACATTAATTCAAAGCAAAGGGGTACGCCACTGTTCCTAACGTAACGGAGCAAAATCTCATTTTCATTTTGTGACTAAAGTTGAATAATCAGCAATAAAAAAAGCGCTACAAGCAGTAATATTATAAAATTGATAACTCTCTATCTCTAAAAACAATCGAGATATCTGTTTCAGTGCAGTTGTTTTACATACTCACTAGAAAACAAACAATGAGAAGAATGAAACATCTATACCTCATCCAGAAAATGTTCATGTTTCCAAAGATACAACTTACAACTAATTGGCTACTAGGTATCTTATCACAAAACCTAATGTTATCTAGATAAGATATTTAGTGCAGTTATAAAACATAATTATATGCCACATTTCCATGTAATTAAAATTATTTCAAAGTTGCTATGACTCACTAAACAATTTAATACTGGATTCGATACTAATAGAGACATCTATGTGACAGCCTACGAACTTTTCAGCACACGTTGAAATCCGTTCAAGAGTGTTTTAATCGTATTTTTTAGTTTGTATGAATTCTATGGGAAGTTATTTCGAACAGTCTTCGTTCGGTTTGTTAATTACATGATAGATAACAGTAAATCATTGAGGAATATCCTGAAAATTCCTCGAGAAAGTCAAGATTCCTGTTTTGAATTCAACCTGTTACTACAAATGAACTTGAAACAATCGAAAATTCTTCTTGACATCGATAACACTCACTCGGTTTCAATCCTCAGCTTGTCCACCCTGTACGACGATTCAAACCTTTGCCATATTGCCCTTCAAAAGGCAGCTAGCAGCTGAACACACGCTAGTTACCCCATGACGAGCCCTACAGCAACAAGTAGGCTGTGCCGAAGCAAAACAATTGAACCACCAACGATTGCTTCTCGAAATAAGTACTAAATAATCAAACTGTTTTTTCTATTTATAATTGTCGCATGGGGCGTGGAAGAGGAAATGTGGTCGAAGTGATAAGGGCATTGTATCTGGAATGGGGAACCGCAAATCCCATTGGCATTACTTCACATCAGCTTTATCTTTATCTTGCTTATGCAGTAGTTGATCAGGAAAAATTCGTTGGAAATTATTGTGGGATTTTATCATCTCATGTCCACCTACGTTGTATTTATTTGAGATTTGAGAGTAACCAAGACGTAGATAGATCTTCCAAGGGTGTCTAGATAAAATCGCAAAACAAAACATCACAAGTATTGATTCAGATTACATTTCGAAATGGTGTAGAAGAGATGACAGACAACTGTGAAGTTAACTTTAGGAACCTCTTTTGTGGAGTATAATCTGATCTTCGCCACACATCAATCACCTAAGCATATTGTAAGCTATTTCCTATTACATTGAAACACAATATCATGTATAAGTTGTTGATGTTGCCATGGTAACTATAATACAGTGACAGCTCTCTCGATGTAGAGAAGATAGCGAATTATTTCACTATCGCCATCTCTCGGAATCTATTAAAAATGTTTGATTGTTATCAAAGAATCAAGTAGTGTTCCAGAAAGAATTATTTAAGAAAGAAAGCATTGCCTGAGAACAAAAATATCTGAGTTGTAAATGTAAAATATTGATTAAATAATTGTTTCAGTGATAAAGAAATGGTTGAAGCGGTTTCTTGATAACTTCTAACGGAAATACGACTTGGTGATTATTTTATATTATTTCAGCGTCAATACCACTACATCCAGTTAATTATGTGCACTTTATTCAAAGCTCCGAATGTATACAGGATCTGACACCACAAAACTGAATCTTATGATATAAATGTCATGTAATTTTTTCAATTTGGATAACGTAAAATGTTTCAGGAAACTAATAAAAAGTATATGGAAATTTACAGCTACAGCGCAATGCATATTTTTCTAAAAATATTTTCAATTCAGTGTCATTTATCAAATAATATTTTCATTACCAATCCAAAACTTCCAGCAATACAAAAACACAAATTTTCATCACTTCACTCTTTTAGCACACAAAACAAAACAAAATGCACTCCAACCGAAACCTCGAACTGTATATGAGAAAAATCTAAATGACACACTAATTCTTAACAACGTTATGGTGTATATTAACAAACCCGAAATTATAATCAAGTAATACGAGATGCGGCGTTGGAAATTTATTTAAATTTCATACACAAAATTTCTTGCTCCATTACGGATAAGAGAGACGAAGATCAACGTATAAGACTATCACTTTTTGGGATTGAATGTTGGCATATGTGTAGTAACAGATCTAACATGTGTTTTATAAAAAAATAAACCATTAGAATTCCGAGTATGGAAGGCATCTTCTTCTGTTCTCACGTTATATACAGGGTATACTATGAAATGAATTCAACATCTCAAATACTATGAAAAGCGCCACAGTTTCATTCGTTCGTATTTTCAATTTAAAAGTGGTATTTTTTCTAATGCCACTTATTCCATATTCTCATTCGCATAGAACATTTCTCAGTCTACTACTACTCAATCTACTCAAAACGAAATCAAGTTCTCCAGTGTGTCGAAATTCTCATTATATTCAAGAAGCTGTCCCATTGAGTAGGCAAGCTATCAAACAGTTGAGTGTATAATTGGTTATCTAACCATAGGAATCTCTAGAACAGTTTTATATTTACTACTATAAATCATAATTCTGAGTGATATCGACAGATATCTCTAGTTCTACAAAAATACAAAAGTTTCTGATAATATTTCAAGATAATTTTTCTCTAGATTTGTTTCACTACCGCCTGACTTAGAAAATGCGCTAATAGATTTGCGCAGTTGTTGACCTCCTAATGACATTGAACTATTCAAAATATCAGGAAAATCTCTAACAGTATCGAATAAAAAGTCCTAAACAGATAAATAAATAAAGGTTACAAATAATTGGCAGTCAGTTATTGAACTCTCGATTTGTCTCTGACAAAAACAGGTAAGTTCTGTAAGATCGAATCATATTAAATTCTAACCTTCATCAAGCAGTGTTGCCTGGATGATAAATTTTTGTTTCATCGTAATTATTTTACAAATCCACTTTTTATCGAGTATTTCCTTATCTCTGGTAAATGAAGTGATTGAGTAACGAGTGCTTAGTGTAGCCTGGTTTAACTTATACCCATTTATATCTACGTATTTTGAGGATCAACAACTAAATCATGTCTCTGAATTCGGTGATTGTTGAGACAACCCCTTTCGATGGACAAAAACCTGGTACCAGTGGGTTGAGAAAGAAAGTCAAGGTTTTCATGGAAAAACACTATACGGAAAATTTTATCCAGTGTATTTTGAATGTGCTTGGTGACAAAGTTAAAGGGTCCACACTTATTGTTGGTGGTGATGGTAGATATTTCTCAAAACAGGCTATCAATATAATAATAAGGATAGCTTCTGCAAACGGGGTAAGTTGTAAAGTGTTTTCTTTTCTATTTGAAAGTGTCTGATAATCAATACAACACATTCAATGCCTGTGAAAATATAGCTGTCAAAAAGTGTATTATAGTCATAACATTTTTCCATGAATGTAGATTTCTTGCATCTATTTACTATTATATAAAACTGATGAGTGAATCAGAAGTTTATTCATCAGCAGCAAAAAACTTGATCTGTCTTCAGTGCAATAAAACAATGTATCTAGTATATGGAAGTCATCATGATAAGTATCATAAATAATCTCTTGAAAACATCAATTATTGTAATTGAACTGGAGACGTGTGTCCCTTTTTATCTTTCTCCTATTCTGAATCTGCATGTAATGCTCTTTTTTATAAGTAAAATCAAATATATCAACAACAATTTCTGATTATCATTCATAACAGGTTTCGAAATTGATAATAGGACAACTTGGACTTTTATCAACTCCAGCTGTATCAAGTTTAATTAGGAGACATAACGTATTGGGTGAGTATTCATAATTTTGACTTTCATCAAAAGTTTATCAACTCATGTAAAGAGGCAAATACTTGATATCCTATCAAAATTTTGAAAGAATACTTCTAAATATAGAAAAAATGCCAAAACCTGCAGATATTTCATATGTTTATGTGTTTCTTCTTCAATGATATTCCAATATTTCATTCTAGAAATTCAAGTTTTCAGTACATCTTAGAACTTTTTTTAATATTTCATGAATTACAATGTATAGAAGTAACTTTTTCACACCTTTGAAGGTGGTATCGTTTTGACTGCTTCACACAATCCTGGAGGTATAAGACACGATTTTGGAATCAAATACAACATTGAAAATGGCGGCCCAGCCCCAGATCATGTCAGCGATGCTATTTATGAGGAATCAAAAAAAATCACTAGCTATAAATCAACACCAAAATTGGAAACTGATAGACTCATTGATATTTTGGGAACAACTAATTTCAATGTGAGTAACCACATGAATATTATTTTTCATTTGAAATAACTGAAGTTGATTTCAGTTTTGTCATGCCATGGGTGAATAAATTCGTATTTTTTACTACTCTTATCTCATTATGCCTGATATATTAGAAGTTATGTATGATTTGTAGGTTAATGGACGCGAATTTGTAGTAGAAGTCATTGATTCTACTTCAGATTATGTTGACTTGATGAAACAAATATTTGATTTTCCAAAACTAAGAACTCTCATTCGTGGGACTGAAAAACGTCCCCCTTTCAATGTCCTCATCGATTCCATGAATGGAGGTAAGTTAAAATTTATCGTTCCAAATCATGGAATAATAATAATAATCGTGTTTCCTGCACAAATACACACTATTACAATTATTCATCAATAAAATACTGGAAAATGTTGTTTTTCAAACCATAATGCTTGAGTGGTTTGGACAGTTTTCATGAAATCTCCTGTCAATTGTCATGTCATTTTGGAATACCCCTATAAAATCGAATGGTCCTCATAATTATCTTGATGATTCGTCACCAAATTTTCCCTTGAAGTGACTGGAGTTTACGTCCGGAAAATATTCGTCGAAGAACTGGGTGCCAGCCCAGACAACAACGTTTGCAGAATAGTCCCACTAGACAATTTCGGGGAAATCCATCCCGATCCTAACCTCACTTACGCCAAAGACCTCGTTGACAAAGTCAAAGCGAATCCCAGCTACGACTTCGGCGTAGCCTTCGATGGAGATGGTGTACGTTTGAATAAGCTCGCTTCTCTATTTTTTCTCGTGTACGAATCATTTCTTCCAGGATCGTAACATGATCATCGGAAAACATGCATTTTTCGTCACTCCCAGTGACAGTTTGGCTGTGTTGGCTAATAATCTCGAATGCATTCCGTACTTCCGAAAGAACGGCGTGCATGGGTTCGCAAGGTCTATGCCTACAGCTGCTGCTGTGGATCGGTAAATTACTGTACAGCGGGGTAGAAAATATCTGAGGTTTATTTCTCCAACGGATTTTCAGGGTAGCCGAAAAAATGGGGAAAGAAATGTTCGAAGTTCCGACTGGATGGAAGTATTTCAGCAATTTAATGGACGCCGGAAGGCTTTCTCTTTGCGGTGAAGAGAGTTTTGGGTTGGTTCAGGATATTTGAAGAAATATACAGCGAATCCTAATAAAATTCCTGTTTTTTTTTTAGAACTGGTTCTGATCATATCAGGGAAAAAGATGGCGTCTGGGCCGTGCTGGCATGGCTTTCAGTTATTGAACACAAAAATATGAGTGTTGAAGAAATACTGAAAGAACATTGGAGTATCTATGGAAGAAATTATTTCACTAGGTGAGATCGTGAAAAAATTTGCTACCTCCTCACAAATGCGTGTTTTTTTCACTGGCTGTGTAAAATAATAGCAAAAGGGGGCTGGTGTTGCATCTCTCTTATGATTTATTGCGTTCTTTGTTACTCTTACTGTTCTTTCTACAGGGTGGCCCATTAGTGTGTGGAAGTGGAATTACTCACTTAGTAATGGGAATAAAAATAAATGTTGCTATATTTGCGCAGAATCCTGAAATATTTTGAGATATACAGGATGATTAACCTGAGCAGGGCAACATAATGTTTGCTTTTTTAAATGGAACACCCTATATATTTTCTCACCGTTAAACTCAGCGTCAAATTCTGCATCCCATACCATCTCTGTTTTTTCAATAATTTGCGACGTTGTCAATCTGAAGCGGAAATTATGAATATTCGACGGTATTTTGTGCGCACCATAAATGGTGTCAAAAAAACATTCACAGTGATGAATGGGTGCCCATAATTGGTGAACACGAAGATAAAGGATGGTTGCAATGTCTGAATACAGTAGAAGTCCAGTTTTTGATACAGGGTGTTTTCAGGAGAAACTTTAATCAAGGAGACTTCAATTAACGATAACTTCATTTTTTCAAATGGAACGCCCAGTATATTATTCCACCATTTTGTAGGGCTACTTTATGCATTTAACTTTTATTTGAAACATTTCCCTGTATACCAAAGATATTTTTTTTTTTTATTCAACTGGAATTGTATCATCCGAAGAATTTTTTTATTAGGTACGATTATGAAGAATGTGAAAGTGATGCTGCTAATAAGATGATGGAGCATCTGGGAAATTTGATAAACAACCCAGATCAAATTGGGAAAACATACACTGCGTGTGGTAAAACCTACAAAGTAGGCAAATTGGACAATTTCTCTTATGTCGATCCCATTGATAAGAGTGTTGCTAAAAATCAGGTAAAATGTTAACTATTTTCATCGTTGAATTCACTAGAACTAGTTGAAATTCTCTACAAAAATCTGGAAAAATCTGAGACAACGAAAGAAATAACCAAGAAAAAAATGTATTTTAGCAATCCTGATTGAAGCTTCAAAAAACTCGCCCTGAACTGTGAAATATTTGTCAGAAACTAATTCAATTCAATTTATGGTCAAATTTCCAACGATCCATCATCCCTATCAAAATCAACTTCCACATTTTCATCAATTTCGTTCTTCTCTAGGGTATTCGCGTACTTTTCGACGACGGCTCCCGACTCATCTACAGGTTATCGGGTACGGGCAGCAGCGGCGCCACCATCAGGATATACGTTGACAGTTACGAGAAGAAGAACGTCTTGGCAGACGCCCAAGACATGTTGAAACCCCTGGTGCAGATTGCTTTGGAGATATCGCAACTGCAACAGTTCACAGGTCGCGAAAACCCCACAGTGATCACGTAACGAGGTGGGTTAGAGAATGTTTGTTAGGTACTCGAAAATATAGTGACTTATTTTTTCTGGATTTTTTTTTCCTCCTCGGTAGATTATTTTTGAAATTTATACAAGTTTGTTGTAAGTTTGTTACATCTTGAAAATATATATATGTATATCAGTTTACTGTTCTTTTTTGTTGGGTTTGAAATGGTTCATAAATGAATACATGGTTTTGATGTATTGATATTATACAATGAATTCTTTATTATATATTCATTACTCAATGAATTTTTCCATGAAAAAACTGCCAAGAATTTTATAGCATGAAATGTCAGCATCGAACGATTCGCAAATAAAATTTCCTTGTTTTACTACCTCTTTTTATTTCTGGAAGATATTTTTTGTTTTACACAAGACCAATTTCAATATCAACCCCGGTGGTTTGTATCGACAAAATCCTTTACAAAATTTACAATTTCCACTCCAGCTCTCCAAAGTTTTCGGAATGAATAAATTGTGTCTAGACTCGGAGATTCGCAAAATAAAAAATGTATTTGTCAGCTTAACAGTTGAATAATAGTTGAATGCATACATACAAGTACAGGAAAATTTAAGAAAATATGCAAGATGAGTAAAATTCAGTTGAGAGATGGTGTATTGTTATTATACCAGTTGACTTCTATAGTTGGCCACTTTGTTTGAAGTACAGTAAGCATGGGATTAGATTCGCAGACTGACTTTATATCAGACTCCAACAGTATGGCAGATCCTATATGATACTGTACCTGCAAAAAAACGATCAATTTCGCATAAAAAATCACAAACTACTCTCAAATTAGTTCACAATTTTTAATAGTTTTCAGGATTTATCATTTATAATTGCACAAGTGGTTTGTATTTTATCGGGTAAATTTGGGTTGTTTAATGAGAAACTGTTTCCTTTAGCAATTTGACGAGATTAACTGTCAACTATTGACAACTGACAGTTATTCCAGTCAAATTGCTAAAAGGTGTGTCGAAATTCGAAACTAATTTTCACCATATTTGATCAGGATTGACATTACAAGCTAAGATTTACTTATCTAACTAGTACACTCTTTTTTCCTATTTTTATTATTGCTCTATTTTTGATGTTTTCGTTCCTGTAATCACTCTTTGGTAATAATTTCACTCAAATAACTAAACTATACTGTATTTATATATATTAAATGTCATGTAAATGGTTTTATTATTAATATTATTACATTAAACCCTGACAAAGTCATGTCAAATTCAGCTAAAAGGAAGTGACTTTTGACAGATGAGTCAGACATATTTTGAAGAATATATCATCACAATCATTCATCTTCTATAAAGATGTATGGAGAATGATTGAAACTACAAACATTTTGTGTTTTTTTTTCATGTGCAGAACAATTTAGAATAGCCCATCGAACATTTGATGGTTATATAATATATGATGAAGTAATTCAACTCGTAATTATTTTTCGACTCACCTGTCCACTAACATTGCTCTGAGGTAATCCATTGTAATGAATGAGAGTAAACATATCCGGCGTTGAAGACTCTTCTTTGGGAAAATACTCATCCATGAATCCATTCAACAAAATGATACCCAAACTCTCATTATCCAACTTTTTCTTCATTAAATTCACACTAAAAAAAGGTACAAACATTATAGAAACTTGAATGTTATCTGTGTGCGAATGATACATACTACTCAGTATCACTCACGAGATCTAACGCACTCAGCACATCTTGTAGCTTGTCTGTACTAATAAAATTGTTGCCATCTGGATCGAAACTCTTGAAAACCCTTCGAGCTTTCTCACTTTTCGTTTCTGGACTGACAAGTTGACGTTCGTCACTGTACAGAACTTGGGAAAAAGAACGACTTATGACTGCAATTTGAGCAATGCACATTTCAGTTACCTGTCAAGTGGGTATCTGACGCTAAAACCCACACTGGATGAATTGGGTTTTTATAAAACGATCCTACTGTGCAGTATCGATGGTACTCCATTATGGTTATAAACCCAATTTGGCTCTGTTTTTCTATACCCTTCAATTCTAAAAATGAAGGACTTTGAGTGAGAGACAGTGAAAACTCGATAGTACGTACTTAAGCCTCCCACATCTTGGTCGTGGTCCCAAACATAAGTTGTTGCTCGACCAGTTATCATGAGATTAATCAGATTTTGACTGCCATAGCCGTATGTTTCATCTATCAACGGATCTTGAGTGTCAGACTCTGACTTTACTTGAGCTAAACCCTATAAGATATTATTATTCACCACTATTCTCAACTCCAACAACTTTCAATAATTGAAAAACTGGATTTACCTTTGAGGCTATCACAGAATATAAAAACAACAAAACCCCATACTTTGCTCTCAATTTAGATATATTATCTGAATAATATTTATTCACTTCATCAATATTCTGAAAGCTTTGTATTTTGAGTTCTTTGTGAAATCTAACAGGGTCTATCTCTGAAGGTGTGGTCCGTAATTCAACAATACTGTCACTCTTTTCTCCTTGCAACTCTGCACTAGCTGGTCCACCCCTATCACTATCTAAATATGCTATGTAATACTTCTGGCTGTTACATAGACTGAGAATTTCACTCAGAGCATTGACTAGAAATCGATTTTGTAAATCAGAATCCACCTAGAAAAAATATTAAGGTTATGTAATACTAAGCAGGGCAGGCTCACTTTATCTCTAAATGATAAATCTCTGTATTCTAAAAGAAGATTTTTCAATATGTAAGCTTCCACTGGGGCTATTATCGCACACGGGCCCCCTTCAGATTGCTCTAGGGCACTTTGTTCATTGCTGCTGAAGTAGAAGCCTGAAATATTGTCACAATATATTTTGTTAACAGGTGAATCCCATAGGTGAAATATCGCATTTTCGTTTTGAGAGGCGCATTTACCTTGAGACCATCTTTTGAAAATGTCATGTTTGATATCATTGCCCCAAAGAAGGTTTCTAATGCCTAATAGTTCCTGTTCAGTAGCAGAAGGTAGTGTTTCAGCCATTTCTCAACCAGATCTCTTCACATCTAATCTCGTTTATTCGGAATAAATTCAAAACAGCGTAACAACATAGGTTATAAAAAATACATTTTGAGTCATTTTAACCAATTTGACATGAGTCAGTCAAGATTGCATAAACCGCTCCCTGGTGGTAGAAAGAAAAATCGTGTAAAATCGGCAGCACGCGAGTACGCGTTCGGATCGAATTAGTCAAAATAGTATGTTTGTGTGACTTGTGTTGTGTTTTGTTTTCCAATATTTTTAATGTTATGGCAGCTTTCCTGTATGGTTCATCAAACATGAAAACTTGAAAATTTCACTAGTGTCCATTCTACGCCAACTTCTCGGGAAATTCTAGAAATATATATCAATATTTCCATGAAATTGTTTACAGTTTTTATCTTATTTGGTAAGGTTATGTCCAGAACTACGCGATATTTAAACTATTTGGAGATTTTGGAAACATATAATTCGCTTGTTCTTAAGGTCGAGTTATACAGTTTCGGCAGGCATGGTATAAGTTGTTTTGAACTAGTTTTTATTGATCAATGAATAATGATTGACTGATTGTTTTGGAACCACAGATCAGTTTATAAAGGCCTGGAGATGTAGATTGTAGACCATCTACGTTTAGCACCACAGTTCAATTCCGTCAATTGAGCTTAGTCGCCTATTTTAATTTTGAAATTACAAAAAGTTTGTAATAGTTCTCGTTATCGAACAGCTACTCGAGCTCGGTTTCTATTTTTATTTATCCAGTGTAATACATTTGATCGCGGTGCTAAGTTCTCGACCAAAATGGCCGAGGTGCTAAGGAAACAGAGGAAAAGCAACTTTTCCCCTGAAGAAGTGGACGTTCTAGTGAAGACAGTGGGCAAAAATTACGAAACTTTGTACGGTGAATTTTCTAAACGAGTCATGTTCAGGGATAACAGGCACCAAGCTTGGTTAGATGTTACAAGGGAAGTCAACTTAGTTGGTTCGGAGGAAAGAACACTTCAAGAAGTTAAAAACAAATGGAAAAAATGTCAACACTTGTTGTATAAATCGGATGAATCCGAAATCTTCACAGGGCCAGATGAAATCGGTTTGTAAATCAACATTGAGAGGATTTGCGCCCTGGTTGATAATCGATCTTTCTGTTTAGCTAAATCGGACGACGCGAATGTTTGGGAACTGCTGACTTCTATTGATGAGGACGAAGGTTTGTTCACATAAATATCGAAGTTTTAAACAGGCGGCGGGAACTTTGAATTTGACCTTGTAAACAAGCGAATTTATGTAATTTGATTGATTATGATAATCTGTTGTTGTTGAACTACTTGAACTGAAATGGAAACGATGAAACAAGCAACATTGATAAACTATACTGGGTGGAACTATTCTATTCACTAAACTTTTCATTGACTTTAATTTTAACTTCATAGCAATAAAATCCGATAAACTAAAGTTTGTATCGTACTGGGCATAACTTTACCATGAAATGAACGCAGAGGTTTCTTTAAATTAGCAAAATGAGGAACAAATCCAAAGTCAGACCAACTCCAAATATCCTGCAACGCAGGCAATGCACTTTCTATGAACCGGAATTCAAGAAGATTGTTGCTTTATACGCCGAACAAAACGGCACTGTCAAAGCCAAATGTAAATACAGTGTAAGCGAGTCTAACATTAGGAGATGGAGAAGGACCATAAGAAATTCTGATATAGGGAATGTTTTGGAGTCAGAGAAGGCGGAATCGGTGGTACCGATAAATTCGACGAAAAGTAAAGGGAGAAAGGATCTTAAAAATGCCGCATGGAATACAAAGAGTATTCCCTTCAGTGCCCTAGGTATAACCTTGTCAGTTTATGTGAGCAATGTCTGTTTTACCTTGGCTTGATGATTACGTCACATATGCAACAGGTTCAATGTCAGGTCATAAATAAATCATTTGGACTGAAAGTAAAACTTCTGAGTTTATATGCATATTTATTTCGTATAATTTTCGCAAATTTACAGCTACAGAGAAACAATGATTTTCATTTTATGTGGTAAAAGCACCTGAATACCAGATATGACGTAACTGTCAACCTAAAATTGACTTTCTTGGCAACATTCTTCTTTTTTTTGCTCCATCATGACAACGTCGCAAATTATAGAAGAAAACAAGGACAGAGTGAAGGATTTCACACCCTGTGTTTCACAAAATATTTAAGAAATGTGTATCTGTATGAATATACTAACTTTTTGAACTAATTTCCTGTATTTTCGCTCCATTTTCACTCAATAATCGGCTACCTTGTATCATTAATCTGTACTTTGTTAAACTTTCAATGAAACCTCCTTTATTTCAGTTTCTTACAGCCCACAAATCAAAGTTTCAGTATAAAATCAAGTATTCACAAATATATCTCTCAATGTTTTCAGATTCTATGCCCCTACAGCAACGTCTCCAAGGCCAAACGCCCTCCACCTCCGAACAGGAGCCTGTCCTGCAAAGCCAACCTTTGTCGCCGACCAAACTCAAGGTCACGCGTCACTCGAAGCCTGCCCAAGCCGCCCCACCCACTCAACCGCCCATCGAAGAGGTAATCACACAATGAATTCGTTTTCAGTGGATCTACCCTATAAAATCATCGAAATTCGCCCACCCTGTACATTTTAGGAAATATTTCCATTCCAGGTGTGTCTCAAATGGAACAGTCATCACTCCAACATGCAGAACTTCTTTCCCAGCTTGTTGCTGAAGGAGCAATACGTTGACGCTACCCTAGTGGCTGAGGGGCAGTCAATGAAATGTCACCGAGTGAGTGAATTGTTTCACGACCACCCACTTTTGTGATGTGTGATTTTTTTGTAGGTTATTTTATCATCGTGCAGCTCATATTTCGAGGAAGTTATGTCCAGCATCAGCCCCTACCAACACCCTGTGCTATTCATGAAGGACACGCCGTTCTGGATATTGAAATCGCTGTGCGATTATATGTATGCAGGGGAGGTGCATATTCCCCAAGGGAAATTACAGGAACTGCTGGCAGCTGCAAAAAGCTTGAAAGTATGTTAGCCTGATTAAAGATTCAACTTTTTTCAAACACGAACTAATTAATTTTTATGATTTATAATAATAATAATATTTATTTATTTATTTATTCTATCAGGAACACCCCCAATATTAGTTATATTTTCACAGTAAAAGTACTAAATTTAGAATAAAAAAAAAAACAAAAAAAATGTAACTACTTCAATAATTACAATATTCACTCCAAATTCAAAGTTTGACATAACTATTCGAAATATATAATATATGTAACAAATAAAAATGGAATTTGAAATGGGAACATCCTAATTCACATACATTTCTAATATTTGTAGTTAGTATTAAAAAAAATACTTGATGCTAAACAAACAAAAAATACCAAAATACAAAAATACACCTATAGCGTCACAATCATCAATTGTTATTTTATAAATGAGCACAATTTTCATGAAAAACGTTAGTTCACTTTGTGCCACTTCAAAGTTCTTAACATCAGATCAACTTGGACATATTTACTGCATTGCAGAATGATTTCCATACCCCTATTTTGTAGGTTTCGTAAAGTCGTTAAACAGTTTTTGCTATACAGGGTGATTCACGACGAATTGTACATAGTCCATCCATAAGTGCTATGGACTGAGACCATTCCATATCTGGTATTAAAAAAAGCCTTGTTGCGTTTTTGACGGATATACAGGATGATATTTAAAAATATATGAATTACTCTACGTTGGATATCTCTAAAAGTGAAAAACTCAGACATACGAAATTTGGTACTCTGAGTATGTTTCCTGAGCTCAATAAAATCGTTTTTTACAAGATCAATAAAAATTAAAAAAAATGAATAAATCAATAAACCATTACAGATAAAAGGTCTTAGCGAGCAACCAGGAAGTGATAACCGAGCAATGAAGTCGGAACCGCAAGAATCAATGAAAGAGGAAAGGAGCGACGATGAAGAAGTGAGAAGGAGAGATGAAACAAAAAGACGAGATGACAGGAAAAAGGAAGACACCAAGAAGAAAGACGAGAGAGAAATGAGAAGGAGGGACGAAGTAAAGAAAAGAGACGAAGTGAGAGACTGGAGAGAGAAAAAGAGAAACCTAGTGACGCCTCCTCCTGAAATGCCGGTGTTGAAAAGCGCCAAACTTTCGAAGGTTACGCAACACAACGAAATGCCTAATTTATCGAAGAACGCCAGGGGTTCCAGGCTCGGGAATTCGAGGAGATCCGCCAAAAGGTCAGAGAAAGTCGAAACTATAACCAAAGAGGCTAGTGGCATGTTCCTGGATCCTTTGGACCTGCTCGAACCTGTCTACGAGGAGATTACCAAGGAACCTGCGAGTACCCCCAAAGAAACCAAGACGTTTCCTGCCAAGAGGAGTTTTCCTAAGAAAGTCAAGAAAAGGAAGATGGCAGAAGATCGTGATGAGGTGAGTATAGTAACGAGACGAATATCACTTACTCATCATTATTGAAAGTAGAACAACGAAGTTGAGTATACTGAGAAATCTATAGGAATAACAAGGAAAGTCTGCCCGAAAAAATAGTTTTTTTGTTTCTATCTTACCGAAGAATTGTTGTTGTATGCTTATTAATCACCTTTTATTTTCTTCGCAGTGACACTCAGAACAGGTATGAACTACCCCAAATTGAATCCATTTCACAATTAAGCAGTGTTTAATTTCAGGAACAAAAGATATTTTCTGCTTATATAGTCATATGTTTGGTTATTCTCTATATGATATCAATCTCGAAATGGGATGAATAAGATTTGCCAATTTTTTTTCCTGAATTTATCAATCTCAAAACGCAAACTATTGCTGAAGCCGACCCTGTTACTTTTCAAAGTAAGTTTGGTCATGCGCACTCTTTGACAGTTGACAATCATATCAATGGTTGACTGAATGATTGTTTACATGCTGTGGAATCTATATTTATAAAAACTGCTTTTTTGCGATGTTTTTTCACAATACATTATAAATCCTTTCTTTATATCTAATGTGTCGCGTTATAAAAGAAAGTTGCCAAGAAGCTGCACTATCTTGACGGAAAATGTTCAAGAAAAAGAAAGTGAAATTTTGGACTTCAAACTGAAATATCTCGAAAAGTATAAATTTTCACACGATAAAACTATCGAATTCGTGTTTCTGGTTCAAAATACGTAAGTACCTACAACATTATTCACCGGAAACTAGATTGCATGAGAGTTATTATTCCTTTTAGTACACTCGTCACCGTTGTATTTTTTATCGAAATGGCTGTGGTAGTTAAGAAGTGTTTTGTTCCATCGTGTTCTAATAACAGTGAACAAAGAATAAACAAACTATTCATAATGGTGCCTATCAAAGAAGACGTCAGAAACAAATGGTGTATTGCAGTCAATAGACCATATTCAAAAACCACACGTTTGTATTGCTGTGAAGATCACTTTGATGTAGGTACCAACTTATTCAGATTGCTCAGATTCAAAGTTATTAATGTGATATTTATTTTAGCTCGAATTAGATATGGCAAACTGGATGGAATTTAAAATTTCTGGGTCAAGAATGCGAATGAGAGAAGACGTGATACCTCATAAATACATTGATAGTTCTGCACCCATAGAAATTTCTTCAACTTCTCAGCTCTCAGAGTCAGAGAGAAAGAGGAGATGCCAGTCTTTCGAGGAGAAGTTGGGATGTATAGTTAAGCAGGAATTCGCTTGTGACTAGCAGATGGTAAAAGTCTATATATTTAGTGATCTGGGTTTTGATGATTTTTTTTTTGTATTTCAGTCCCAAGAAACACAAATTTGAGTGAGTACAATTATTTTAATCACCAAAATCCAAATCGCTCAATTTGTAGACTTTTACCTAGCAGACTAGTTCCAGATTCTGCTACAATTGAGCCATTCATGAAGAATTGTAGATATATTCAATAAATTTGAGTTACATCACTTGCATTTCATCAAGTTACCTTGTGTCTCAATACAACTTCGTTTTTCTATTTCCGAAAAAAAAAATCATTCGCAATCCTGAACAATAGGCGAGAACACAAACGCGTGAATTTGGTTCGAATGTGCATTTAGTGATAAAATATTATGTACGCACAGTATTTTCTAGAAGATGTTTTGCAATATTCCAATAAACGGCTCTCTAAAATCCTTTAATTTACTGAGACATTCAAACAACAGCGTTATGACCGCTTCTTGTGACGTAATGAGTTCTCTAATCGTCACATTCCGCAGTTGCCAATTTTACTGTTTTCCGAAATTTCCGAGGAAATGAGTTATTTAGCTTCATCGGAGATGGATTGCATGAATTAGCAATAATGAGAAAACTGCTAGGAACGGAATGGTTCTAATTATATTATGAATATCCTTGGATTATAGGACAGAAAGATCTAGGAATGTCCCTTCAGAAAGTGATTGGAATATTATCATGAAAACTTCTATGTATATTCACTTGAATCATTCTATAAATATTCGTAATGTTCTGAGAACATCTCCTGAATATTCCTTGGAATATTCTACAACATAACTTTTTTGCACTTTATAGGAATAGCACGTTTGTGCTATCTGGGTCGTATGAATAAACACAACATGTGTCAGCATGTATTGCATTGGAATCATGACTTCGAATTTGACATATTTCCTTGATTTAGTTATCGTTGAATAATATCCATGTGAATGTGAAGAAAAATCAAGAATAACGCTTGGCAACGCTGCAAAACATTATTCTGGTGATAACCAATCAATTTTTTATCACTCTTGGAGGGAGATCAGAACTTGTTACGTTACGGTTTCTACAGTATTCAAACAAGCACATTTTTTGGGAATTTATTATGGAAAAAAAATGAAAAAAATACAAATAACTTTCCTAATCGTTCTGAAACACGTGGCATTTTTTTTAGAAATTAGTGACCTCGCCTATTCTCGCTGTTACTTACGTCTCATTCAATTCCAGTCTCCCCAACCGGTGCTGTCAAAAAGAGGCACCAGATCCCGCCCCAACAGAAAAGTCCCCAAATTTTACCACTCCAGCTACGACAACTCGACGATCGTCCGCGAACCCCACACCGACCAAGCGGACCCTCTCATGCAACTCCAAGAAATCAAATCGGAGCCGCTCTTCTACCTCGACGACAACACCATCGAAACCGAAGACAACACCATCGAAATCGAGGACAACATCGTGGGGTTCAGCGAGCAAGAAATCACCATCGACGAGGAGATCATGGGGGACTACGACAGCCCCATAGTGAACTTCACTAGGAGTAAAAGCGATGCAGCCGTGGATGAGAGCGCGAGTGCTAAGAACGAAAACACCCTGAAAATCGTCAATGTCGAGGATATCTGCGGGGGCACCAGCGAGGAGGATCCCCTGCACGTGCAGAATGTCATTGAGAACAACGAGAATTGCTTGGGGTTCCGCATTAGCGAGGTGGTTACCGAAAAGGAAGAAGGCAAGTCGACGGAGATGCTCAAACAGTTGGGGTTCCAGATCACCAATGTAGTCAGCGAGAAAGAAGAAGAGTGTAGTGATCAGGGTTTTAGAATCTCGGATGTGCAAAGCGGGGTCAAAAATGACGACAATAATTCGACGTGTGTGGGCTTTCAAATTTCCGATGTGCAAAGTGCGTTGAGTGATGAAACAATTTGTGCTGTGGTAGAAAAAATGCAAGTGGATGAGGCTCCTGCAGGAAACGGAAGCTCGGCCAATCCTACAGAAATACAGACTGAAACAATGACACAGTTGACTGTTGACAATAGCACAAATGTCAAAAGTCCTGCAGAATTAGGAGTCATAGTGTCTACTTCCCCTGAAATTCCTGCAAATAAAAGTGAAGTCGAACCAAAAAATCCTGCGGAAATGGGACCAACAGTGACAAATAGTGATGGTACTCAAGAAGATCTCTCAAATGTCAGCTGTCCTAGCTATCTGCCCGTAACTGAGTGTACTCAACTGAACAACTCTGAAGGAATTGAAAATTCAGTAGAACACAAGCCTACAGAAACCCAAGAAACTCCTGATTCAACTAAGCTTGCTGGTATTGACAACCCTGAAGTTCTCACAAAAATAAAACCTGCATTGCTTGAATCAACGGAAACTCTTGAGGTGCCCTCAGATAACAAAGCAGCTGGGCTTGAAATCGACTTGAAATGTATCGAAAATACAACGAAACTCAATGCAGAGTGTGGAGAAAGTCAAACTGTCACCTGTCCAAACGAAACTGTCGAACACACATCGGATTTACCAGATTTGCACGTCACTAACGACACCCCGATCGGCAACGATTTGGAGACGATAGTGAACGATCTAACGAACATCGTAGGGGAGTCGAGATGTAGTGGGGAAGGGGAGGGGGAAGATTCTAGCGCTATAGCTGAGTCGCTAGAGAATCTTTTGAACGAATGATAGTTGGAATAAAGAAATCACACAACGTAACTTGAAGTCGAGTTGGCATTTTTTTTTCAAATCATATTTTTGATTAGGTTGCTTTATTTCTTGAACTCTGTTGACTTGATGAAAAAAATAGATGTGGTAATCTTGGTTGTGAATTTTTTGAAAACTTATTAGCAATATTTTGGCGTGTTGAAAAAGTCAGTAGTATGATTGATCTGGTATTTCTATTACATAAATAATTGATGATGTCACCTGAAATACTGTAATTTTTGACTCAAAAATCAAAACATTTCGTAGGGTTGGTTGAATTACCGTGAAAAAATTCGTGTAAATCTTTGGAAAAATTGCCTACGTTTATGGAACTGCATATCATGCATGTTTTTTAGCATGAAAATAGAATTAACATTTTTATTTAATTCGGTGTCAAGTCATCAGTGTACTACTAGTAAAAAAAAAATAAGAATAATCGTTAATATCATTACATGATAAAGTTAGATAATCGAAATTTATATAAAGTTCTGTATTCATTTATTACTAGTACCTAGGACATAGGTATTATCTACGTCTTGTATATATTTGTGTATAAAAATCGATATTATACCTAGTGATCTGTCAAAGGAGCAATGTTGTGTCATTAGTTGTAATTATTTGACAGCGTTGAAGGTATATTAAAGAGTTTTGAAATTAGTAATTCAATTATTCATTCCCAATTACCGAAATATAGGGTGTCTGTATGTTCATGGTTTTTTATCAATATGAAAATATCTGGTAGCGGGTTTTTAAAAAAAATTTAAAACACTAAATCTGCAACTATATTGTCATCAGGCTATTACATTTTTATTTTTGTATAGTATATGGCTGTCGACTATACACAAATTACTGTAAATGTTGATCAACATTTCGATAAATATTCTTGCTCAAAGTCGAAGCTTAACTCTTCACATTCATTACGTATTTGATTTTTTCCATTTTAGGTTCCATTAACAAACAACATTTACAAAAATATATTCCATTTGTCAACATCAGTACAACCACTTTACAAAAAAAACGTACATGAAAAAGCATGCATCAAAAAAACTAATTGAAACCTACGGGGCTATAGCTACATCCCAAGTAACATTCAAGTTGCCTATTTCTAGTGGTGATTCTGATATTTTCTCAGAAATCGCCAGGTAACTGAAATCTATATGGTAACTTCGAGATATCACAAGTCAAATGTGCAAAACAAAGAGCGAAAAAGTAAAATTTATGGTATAAAAAACTTCTTTTGTTGGAACTAAAATGTGAAATAACAAGTCCTGAAATTTAGTTGAGGAAATGTGTCGAAATATTTAATTTCGCTCTTGAACGTCACCTGTCAAATACGTTGATACGTTCTGTTTTTGACACAATCAAACTATTCTGACAAACAAAAGAGATATCTTTGATTGGTTTTATGAAAATATACAAAAAATTGGAGTATGCTTCGAACTAAAATAATACTAAACCCGGTAATTTGAACTAATGAGGAACTTCCATAATATTCAACCTAAATGATTTAACATAGTGCGAATATAAATATATAAATTGTTGACGAAAAGTAAAAATACCCATGATATTTTATATTGTTTAACATTACCTACTTTATTTCTCGCTGTATCCACCCTGATATGAATTGAAAAAGTCTGGGATTTTATTTTCTATTTTTTCGTAATTTATCAACCCCTTATATAATAGCTATTTATATTCGATTGATGCAATATTATTCGGATTTACATTTGAATGAATGTAATACAGCTCAAAGATTCACTACTACCCAACAAAACAATAACAATGAATAAACAATAATTAGATGAATCACAAAATGATATATATTTCTGGTGAATCACGTTCGCCAAGTCAACAAAGATAAAAATCAACAACAAACAAGTCAATAACGAATTCCCTTCGTTTCAGTTCTCCCCATAAAAACAACAAATCCCCATTAAACGAAGGTATACAATAAATTCCTGTCGTAAAAGTGATAGACACTGTTGACGTGCCTCAAAACTTTACCTTCGATGAGGTGCCTAGCATAGTTGACAGCTTCCACTCTGTCTCTTGCCAAACCTACCTCGATGAGCCAGTCCACGAATTTCTCGCCAGAAAAAACAGATTTGTACGTTTGCAATCGCCACCTTAAATCATTATTTATGAGTTATTCGCATACATACATACAAGTCAAGCTATTATAAGCGCGTTACAAATTGAATATTTTGTTTGTTTGACGCTACCCTCATATAAGGTGTCTACATAATGGGGAAATCACTCTTCAATTGTTTGTGGGTCCAAAGTGTCGATGGGGATTTCATGGAACACATTCTAGACGGATACTTATCGAATCGTCGTGAGATGGCGACACAATCGTGTTCGGTAACATTGTTTTCTTCAACGTCAGTCAGAACTGGCGGGAAATCCAAACATCTCTAGTTCATTGACCTACTTTTGGATTCGTAGTCGTTTGTTTTTTGCTGTGTGGTGTTTTTTAGTTGAAATGAAGTTTCGTATAGTTTGTGGACAAGCAGAAACCGTCTATCGTCATCTTTATGGAATTCCGAAGGTAATTTGTTGGTTTTTGGAGTTGAAATCAATAATTTACTTTTTCGTTACTCACACAGGACGAAACCGTTCGGAAACAATGGATTCTCGCATTGGGAAAACAATTACAAGCATTTTGAAAACATCTTCTATTCAATTTTCCGACTGTGTGTATATTCAGGAATCGATAAAAGAGAATATTTTCACGAGAATTTGTCATTTCTTGAACTGATTGACAACTGAACTGACGAGCATAAGAAGTCAGGGTTGCCGCTTCTGAAATAAATAATTCACGTTTTCTGCGCAAAACAAATAGTCGCTTCCAACAAAGCCAAAGTTACATTTCTTCTTCAAAATACAATTCTACGTCCTCTTATCCCCACAGATTCGTGAAATACTGTCGAATCAAAACTTTGTAGACAAACTACTGGGGTGTATTTCATTAACAATTAGCAACGTTGCATTTTGCATTATCATAGCGCCGACGGTGTCGCCATCCGTGGCGATTCAAAAAAGCATACTTCTCGGTTCGAAAATATGCGTTTTGGTCACGGGTCAAGATAGGAACTGCTTTCACCATAGTTGTAGGCATCTCACCCTCACCTTCTGTCAGTAGCGATGGCGCTTTTACAGCTCTGCAAATGGTGCGTCACGAACTGGTCGCAAATGTGCTTCGTCTCGGCGCTCAGTTCATGCCAAGCCGGCAAATTCAAAGTGTTGGCGCCGTACCACATCACCCTCCAGTATTTTAAAAGCAGCAACGCCACTTCTTTGGTGTCCAAACCGAATATGGCGAACACGGCGATGCTCTGGCCGAAATTCAAAGTAGCGTCCAGAAAGGAGAGCTCGATGTATATGCCGGACATCTGCTCCATAACCAGCGTCCAGATGGACAAAGCCAATCCCTGAATGTGAGAGAGAGTTGACGTCATAATTTCATGATTTAAATTCTTTAAAAAGCTTTAGTGCTGTGTGCAATAAAAATTGTCGGTTCTTCTCACCACAAACATGGAACAGGATAACAGAATAAGCAGCACGGTGTGTCTCAAAATTTGGGGAGCGTGAGATTCCGGCTCTTCCTCGATCAATTCCAGATCGTCGTCGATTTGCTCTTGATATTGTTGTACGATTCCTTGGCAGACTTCAAGGTTGGAATTCACACAACCAAATCTTGAAGAGCAGAGTCTGGAAATGAAAAAAAAATGCAACTGTCAATTCGTATGTTTGGTTTTGGTGGATTTATTTTTGGTCTTACCAACTCAAGTTTCATTTGTCACAATTTTGCAGTATTTTGAAAGATTTTGATTTATGATTTTTGGGCTTTCTTTTCTTTGTTGACTTTATGTGAGTCTACATTTCTTTCTGTAGTTTCTGAACATGCACAAATTTTTGAATACCTGACAAAGTTTCAGGTTGCATAAATGTTATCAAATCCACAGCCATAAATAGTTGTTCTATGACCCGTTCTGACAGATTTGGTTATTTTTCAATACCAACAGCGCAAAATAAAAAATATCTAGCTATTACCAACATCAAAATAAACGTTGAAATTCCCTTCACCATAACTCACACCCAGTAAATTTCATCCAAGTTTAAGAACATTAGCTGTAAGTAAACTTATTTTTCGTCTCACCAACTCTAGTTTCATTCGTCACACTTTTGCAGTATTTTAAAAGTTTGCAATTTATAATGTTTTGGCTTTCTAAAAGAAAATTTCTTTGATGATTTGCGACTTTCTTTGTGTCTGCATGTATTTCTGTAATTTCTGAACATGCACAAATTTTTAAATACCTGACAAAGTTTCAGGTTGCATAAATGTTATTAAATCCACAGCCATAAATTGTTGTTCTATGACCCGTTCTGACAGATTCGGTTATTTTTCAATACCAACAGCGCAAAATAAAAAATATCTAGCTATTACCAACATCAAAATAAACGTTGAAATTCCCTTCACCATAACTCACACTCGCCAAATTCCAACCAAATTAGCTGTAACTAAACTTACCCCACATCGTTATCCACGCTTAGCCGCCCCCTAACCTCCTCCCCGGCTGGCTCTCCGAAATCCCCCAGTATATCCTCGATGTCGACCACGGGACTCTCCTTGTCTTCGCCGATAGTGGGCAGCCCGGGGCAGGCCTTGGTGGGCGGCTTACCGCCCGCCTGCCCGCTGCAACTCGCGCCGTGCTCGTCGGGAGGGGGAACAGGAGAGGAGGGGCGGCTTTCGGCCATGTCAGCAGCGACATCGTGCGACAAGTCCAGGTACCGGGTGAAACGCCTGCGGTATCTCTGGTGGATGACGAGGCAGCCTACGGTGACTGAAAAAAGAAGAAGAAAATGTATGATTCGTTGTGCGTTTGATGTTAGATGGCGCTGTCTAGTGCTTCAATGAGAATTAACGGTGAATTACTCACCAATGAAGCAGAGAACTAGAAGTGAAACTGCGATTATAGCTTGTGAAGCACCGTAGACGAAATTTGGGTCTTTCTTCTTGAAATGTGAATCATCTCTACTGTCAAAAATTAAAAGTAGAGCACAAATAAGCACCGGTACCCTGAAAAAAAATATAATAGCACCTGAACAGGGTATTTATATTTATTTAAGCAAGATGGTTTTGACAGCTTGCTAGAAAATGCGGTGCAGCTACTTGTATTTTTTTTTCAACACGAAGTATTGTTGAGTTTATCATTCAAAATGAACAAAAAAAATTGATTTATAAAATATATACACCAAAATTGGATAACTATTGAGAATGTAACAGTTGAACAGTGTTTTCGATATTTGTAAAAAGGTAGACTTAAATATCAAACACCCTGTTGAATCTTTTGGAACACTTTGAAGGTTACCTGATAGAACACTCTTTCATTGATGTGTATACGAAGATTGAACCTAAAATCTTGAAAGTTGAAGATAATATGGACATTTTAGTTAGTCAGTTCATCTGTCAAAATTTTTCGTAAAAATGGAATATCTTGAAAACAAATCACGATAGGAAGAAAATTCAAAATGCAACAGGTCCAGAATTTGTCGTAGAATTCGAAAATCTAGAAATAAAGAGGGTATTCCATTAAAAAAAAGTTGATGTCTCTTCCGGTTTGACCGGAAGTAACAGCGTATTAAAATATTTTAGGGAAATAGAACACATTGAATAGTAGCTGCCACCAAAATTTCGAGTTGATATCTTTATCAGTTCTTCATAAACCTCTAATGAACGAGTTGAATCACTCTGTATATACCAAAATTGGATAACTATTGTGAATGTAACAGTTGAACAGTTTTTTCAATGTGTATAAAAATGTAGACTAGAATTGACAAATTTCATTATTCGATCAAAGATTTCTCTTCAAATAAATTTAGCATCGTTGTGAAGTCCCTGTCAAGTGTCAAGTTGATGCGTAAGTGTTTTTAACTATGTCTCAGCCAATTAAAAGTTCAGTGATTGCCTAGATACTTTTTATTTTGCAATAATTTTATAACCAAATCTGTCATAACTATCTTCCTTAAATAAATAAACAATACTAAATAATTTCGCATGTCGCCACTGCCTGTCATAAAATGTCAAACGTCTCTGATGAAACGCATGCTTACCCCCAACCTAGTCCAATAAAAACTGGTAGCAGTTTGATGACAAAACATAGACTTCGACATTGTAAAAAAAGCAGTGTAATAGCCAATATCATTGTCCATAATCTGCAACTGTATACGCCCACGCTGAAAAGAGTGAATTGGACATATCCTGCCCATCCTTCGTTCTGTTTCAGCGTGTTCCATAAAATAGCGCCCAGACAAGCAAAAAGCTGAAAGAAAACGAGAATAATTCGAGACTACTAGGTGTGGATTCATGCTATTTTATGGATACTGAAAAGTTACAAGGAATATTATTTAATGTCAATCAATCAATTCTGTCAAATGTCGTTGGGTAAGAAATTACATATGGAGGAAAATTCGAGCTATATCGAGTCAATTCAATTACCTGAGAAATTACTAGAGCTGTAGTGATCTTGTGGGGTATTCTGAGAACTTTTTTCGTTAAAGCAAAAACCACGATAACCCAAACGGATGCGATGAATCCTATTATGCTGACGTCGAATGTGAAGGCGTTTAGTTGCTTGATATATTCAGAAGGGTTGCAGTTTGTCAGGGTTATCATTTTTGCCGAGACAAACATAAGAGGGGCACTTACAAAAGTACAGACAACCATAGCACTAGCAATCTAAAAAATATATACATGAATTTCGATTGAATTAGGGGATTTTCCACCAGGGATATTTCTATTCAAACATTCTTTGTTGTGACACAATATTTTTTTTTTAATTCGAGGATAAAAGTTTACATAATAGGCGATATGGAATTTGATGATTTTTTTGTATTAAAAAAAATCTCACCAAATCTACATCGATTGTATACTGTGTTGCAAAGACAAAAACAGTTGGGGCAGAAGGGAAAGTCCCATACAAAAATCCATATGTGCTCAGATCTAAATTTTCAGATTCATTGTAGCCAGCATGTATGATACTTATAACTTCCCTTGTCACAAGGGGTAAAACAATCCTGAGAAAAAAATTACAGTCATTCATAATACACTAAATTGAATCACCAGCTAATACAATTTAACCATTATCAAAATTCCAGGAACCACTAAAGTTACACCTCGTAGTTTGTGTATTTTCCCCACCATTCTCAGACCCAACAAAAACAGTGCACTTGCTGAGAAAGCTGAGCCTAGTACCTGAAACATTATCAATATTCAATTTTCCCCAAGTGTATCTGGTGGAAAGATTACCTGCAGGGTCCCACTCAAATATGTTGGAACTTTGTGCTTGAAAATGAAATTCCCTAAAATACCCAAAACTGTCATCAAAATTATAGGGTTCATAAAAATATTTTTGGCAACAGTCACCACCATTTTGAATCTTTCTTTGTGCAAATTTTCAGAGTTTGCCAAGTGGCTATCTCTGAGAGATAACTGAGAATCATCCTGTCTACTCCTCCCTATTTCCATCAAAATGAATGAAATTGGGTTTAAAATAGCCAGACTTATAGGAGCCATCAGATATAAGTAAGTGGCATATTCTGGGTGTGTTGTTTTATATAAAGCAGCAACTAGAAACATGAAAATATCATGAATCAGTTCACACAATTACACAATGTTCTTACCAATGGGATAACCAATAGCAAAATCGTTACTTTGTGTACAAAATATAGCAAAAATTCCTGCCCGACCATAATTCAATTGTCTACCAACTAAAAGGCTAACAATTATCACAGAAAAAAATACAGTACTTTTGGCTATCAATATTGACAGCAGAAAAATCCAGTTCACTTGATCAAGTTCCAATTCAGCTAATGACATGAATATTAAAGAAGGGAGAGCAAAGGTTCCAACAAAAGTGTTTATGCCCTTTGCTTCTGTTTCCGAAATAAGGTTCATGCGGCCCGCGGAATACCTTGAAGAGAAAGATATTGAATTTTTTCACTGACTAAGAAATGAATAAGGCAAATATTACCCGCATATTATTACGATAAAACATTGTGCTAAAGCCGGATATAAATTGTCTATAGCTGTTGTCCCAGTTGGATCTGATTCCATTTTGTCAATTCAGATATGAATTATTATCACAGCTGCCTACTCATTATATCAAAAAATCAATAAATTCCTGCAAACAAAAGTGAGCATTGGAAATCTATTCCAACTACTGAATGAAAATTGAGGAGAATTACAAGTATTGCAGTACATTGATCAAGACTTTCAGAAAACTCACCTTCTAGGATGAAAGAAAGGACAATCACACTATTATTTCAGCGTATATATTTACATTCTCGCATTTCTTCAATAATTTCGAAAGTTCGGCTTACAAATCATCATCACCCTTTACTTGGAACAACTACAAAAAACATCTGATTCTGACAGTTGGTCACATTCAAGGTCATACCAATGACAACTATGTCAAAAGATCAGCGGTTTGTTTCATAACCTCTAATCTTACGTAAATTGTTTAGAGAAATGTTTCACTCGAAATTCAAAAATGCAGTGTTGTTATCAAAGTATTGGTACCAAATACACGCTAATATCAAATCAAATGCACGACACGCATCAAACACAGAAACATTGGAGCCCCTGAAACTCTCTTATGCGAGTTATCAGAGCACCGTATCAAACGGCAGTGACCAAGCAAGTCCACTCATGATAATGCACGGTCTTTTCGGTTCAAAATCGAACTGGAACAGCCTATGCAAAGTATACAACCAGAAAACTAACCCTCCTAGAAAAATAATAGCTGTTGATGCACGAAATCATGGAGACAGTCCCCACAGTGATTACCACTCATATGCACACTTAGCAGCTGATGTGAAGGCCCTTTTGGACCAATTGTCAATCCCCAAAGTCACCCTTATGGGACATTCAATGGGGGGAAGGGCTGTCATGCTGTTTGCTCTAAAATATGTGAGTACATCCCTGGATCTATTAATATGAGTAGAGGTGTTACTTTTTTAGCCTGAACTTGTTGATAGGTTGATAATTGCTGATATATCACCTGTAACAACTAGTCCAAACTTGAATAGTATGCCAGATTTATTCAGGACTTTAGATACAGTGAGTCTACCAACAGAGGTCTCTATGTCACAGGCTAGGGCTTTGGTGGATTCACAGTTGGAAAAAAACATTGAGAGCAAAGATTTGAGGTCATTTTTATTGACCAACTTGGTTCAAAGAGACGATGGAAGGTGGGATCATTTATATATTCACATCTAATTCGAGAAATTGAATTTAGAAAGAGACAGCTAGAAACGTCAAATGAGCGCCGCCATCTTGTTCGTTTTATTATTCAAAAATATCGAAGTTGAAATACTTTTCTTTGCTGTTGCATAGTTCTTGATTGATGATTATCATTTTTCAGTTATGACTGGAGGATAAATATTCCAGCTTTAATTAATAATTTTACCAATATAGCCAAATTTCCATTAGTTAATGAATTGCAATATAGTGGGCCAACACTTTTTGTAGCTGGAAGTAACTCTGATTTCGTACAGTAAGTAGTTTACTCAATGTTACATCATCAACTGAAAATTTCCACAAAAACACATAAAAAGCGACGACGAAATTGACATTACCCTATACAAACGTGACTTGTGTCACTAAACTCCTGTCATCACACTTTCATCCCAAATTCCCGTCTCAAATCATCTCATCATCACCAAGAAATGTTCCCCTATCAACATGCGAAGAATTTCCCGAGAATCATTACTCAACCGTTCATCCAATCACTAAAACAGAAATCGTCAAATCGCCCGCATTTCCAATCCAACGATAACCCACTGGAACTGTCTTATGCGTCCTATGAATGCACCAAGAGCTACACTGAAAAAAACCCCGAACCAACCCCTCTGATCGTCTTGCATGGTTTCATGGCATCAAAAAATCACTGGAACAGTTTCTGCAAGAAATGCCACGAGAATATTAAGTCGAAAGTTGTCGCGATTGACGCTAGGAATCATGGGGACTCCCCGCATCATAGGGACAATTCTTACGATAGTTTGGTCGTGGATGTTAGGCAGTTTATGCAGAAGATGGGTTTGAAGAAAATTAGATTGTTGGGGCATTCCATGGGTGGAAGGACTGCCATGATTTTCGCGCTGAAATATGTAATAACCCATTGAATCCATTTTGTCTCACTTTCATTGCAAATTCTCTAACGGGGATTTTCCTTTGATTACAACGTATTTTCATGAATTTGAAGGATAATTCGTGGGTTATTAAGATATAAACATGTTGGAAAATGTTGAAAGTCAAGAACAATTCAACGTATCTGATTGTAACATAAATTTCAGCCAGAACTGGTAGAAAAACTGATTGTAGCTGATGTATCCCCTGTTTCCACTAGCCCAGAACTCAAACAACTCCCCAAACTCCTCCAATTCATGAGAAAAATTGAAATTCCCGAAAAAACTAGTCTTCCTGAAGCTAGAAAATTGATAAGCCAACAACTGTTTACTGTCATGCCTAACAAACATTTGGTTCAGTTCATGCTAAGCAATTTGGTGCAGAAAACAGAAGGAAGGTACGCTGCTTTCTCGAAGCTAAGAGGAGTGAAAACTAAATTTTATTGATTTTTTTGGTAGTTATGGTTGGAGATTCAATACAAAATCTTTGATACAAAACTTTGAATACATTGCCACGTTTCCTGATATCCACAACCTTTCCTACAATGGTCCTGTTTTATTTGTCGGGGGCTCCAAGTCAGATTACATACAGTAAGTCACATACATAATTACATATTCTGTATAAAACGTAAAAACTTTATTGTGAACCGCGTGCAATCGTACAATTTTTTATGGAAATTTTCAGTTTTTGCTTTCTTGAAGTTGTGGGTTTTTAATAATTGTTCATTTTCTAGGAAAAGTGATTATCCTAAGATACTGAAATTATTTCCAAATGCAGAGTTGAAGTATATAGAGGGAGCTGGTCACTGGTTGCATAGCGAAAAACCTGCAGAGTTTCTGAAAATAACTCTAGATTTTTTGAATCAAACAAATAAATAAGGCAAGCTGTGATTTTTTTAGGCTTAATATCTAATATCATCAAAGGGGTTTTTAAAAAATCAAACAAGAATCCATTAATTTCGATTTAAAATCAATTGAAATTTATTTAGAATAAATAAAATAAATTTGAAAAATAATATTTATTATAATATCGATGCCACCTTTTCAAGGAAAACTGTACATTAAAATATACAAAAAATTATAGTACGTCTTTTTACAATAAATTAAATTCATGAGTTTGTACAATCCACAATTGAGAAAACAAAAGATACACAACCGAATCTCAGCAACGATCCGTGATTCAAAATGGCTGTTCCTTCCCAACCCTTCTTCAATTCTTCTGGATGTATGACACAGCAACATTCCAATCTGAAACAATTTTTTGACAGATGTTACACAACCCCAACGCATAGCGTGACTCGTACTCACTTCTCGACAGCGTCGACAGATGACATTTTCGCTTCCACCGAGTTTTTCCTGATTCGACTAATTTTCCTCTTCTTGTCGATGATTTCTCTGACTCGCATTTCCACACTCACGCACTTTTCATCAATGGAAACATTCGGATCCACACGTTGAACGGAAATATTGTTTGAGTAAAGGATGTTGTTGACGTACGTTCCACAAGGTGAATAGTTCATCAGCTCGTAATGTTTGGTGTACTAAAAAAAATTGGGAATGAGGGAACGGTTCAATGGATGTTACCCCTGCTTCATTTTATTTTACTGTAATCCGTACTGTTAGACGATTTTGGCAGATGAATCATCAATGTTCTCGATGTTGCATGAATCTTACCTGTTTCTTAGTTTTATTCAATTTAATTCACCTCGAAATCTATCCAATTAATTCAGTTTATAACTAAATTTTCCCATTATTTTTCAACAATATAAACACTCACCTCGTCAAAGAAAATTACAGCATGCTTCGGTACGATATTATTACAATAACCAAACTTCTCCAAGTCGACATGGTTGGCCGATCCCTTGCCGATGTTGAGCACCCTGTAGCGCATCGCTACCGCTTCGGGAAATCTCAGCGAGACGGTAGGTCGAAAACCCATGAAGCTAGCATCGTGTCGCACGTCAGTTGGGTCCACTTCGGCCGTCCTCACGTTGTAAAAGTGTTTCGATACGACGGGGCACATCATGGCTCGCGCTCGAATGACGGATTTCGGCTTGATTTTCTTTTTGGGGCTTTGAGGGGGAAGATTTCGGTTAGTTTGACCAATGTATTGTGAGAAAACGTCTCACTAAGGACGGATTTTTGACCGAGCTATTATACTAACCTTGCAAAAACTCTGGATATCCTATCAATATCTGCAGGAGTGAGTAACTCACTGGGGAGAGGCATGTGGCGCAGCTTTTCCCTATAAGCTGTAGCGAATAGTGAGTTCGAGGTTGACGGATTATTCAACAGCTGTTGGATGCGCTGATAGGCTAGAAGTCTGAGCAACCTATCGTCCAACTGTTTCAAATCCGAGTCAACTGCAATGAAATTCTCACAATAGTTGATAGTTCATTGTTATTGTGACTTATAGATTGGTAATCACCAAAGGATTGGCCAGCAACAAAGAAGCTACAACTATAAATTACCTGTGACTGATGCTTTCAAAGTCAAATGTTAATGAAATGGGGTTTACTGTCAAATTGCTTCTGCTGTTTGCACAGCCAGCTCCGAAAATAAAGTATAATTTTGAATTCCAACCAGGACGAATTCACATGCATATTTTTGAATGATTTCAATTTTCTTATAGGCCAAGAACACCAATTTCTGGAAAAAAACTGAATTTGTTCTCCAAAGTCTTTTCTGATTGTTTTCCCGGGACAACAACAAAGTGGCTCATGAGGAGGTTCATTTAATAAACATTGACTGCTACCTGATTTTTAATTATATTTTCTGTTCAATCAACAAGGAATCATATTTTCCTATTTTTTGTTCTCTTCACGGAAGCCATATAAGGATTAGGAATTTAATTGTAACTGAACAATTATGAAAAGTAAACAGAGTATGAGATAACTTGATAGCTAAGTATGGAATTTTGGAGTTACCTTGTAGTTAGCAGTCAACAAGTTAGAATATAAACTCACTAGCAACATAACATGATACCATCTACCTACATGAAGCTCAGAATATGAAGTGATTTGTATATCAATAATACCCACCTGTACCAAAATATTTTGTTTATCATTTCAAAACAGATAAAATTGTTTACAAGCATTGTATACACCACAAACTCACCTTCAGTAGTCATTCCTGCTATTATATCAGCAATAAAACTGTGTTCTTTCTTGATGAGCTCTTTCTCATAGTAACCACCATTGAGATTTTCACTTTTTATGAAACCATTCATAGTACTTTGATCAACATTCACATTACTATTCTCCTCCTCTATATTTACACTTGCACTTTGTTTTCGTTTACTTTTAATATCACAGTTTGAATCACTATACTCCTCACTTTCCATTACAATATCCTCTACACTAGTTTCATCCTCGATTTTCACAGAATCACTTGAAACGTCAGTACTTTTCCATTTGTTCTCAACATATTCTAATCTCAACACATCTCGTAGTCTCGGAAGAAGCCTCACTGGTTTCTGATAGTGGTACTTAACCATGTCTGGTACTACTACTGTCCTTCTAGGGGGCAAACGAGTTTTGATCCGGAACGGTGGATTTTTCCTATGTATTTTTCGAAAAAATTCCAGCTTGATACAGTCTTCGTCAACTGGACCCGTGAATTTGTCCCATAATTTTACTCTTTCCGTGACCGAAACTGAAGTGAGCAGTTTGGTATCCTGCAAAATAGTATTAGAAGAAATACTTCAAGTACACGAAATTGAACAAAAAACCTACCAAAGCATGTTCAACATGTTGAGGACACATCCATCTACCTGAAGGTGGATTTGTTAGAGGTGGGTCCAAGCAATCAAGGTGGTAGAATAAATCGCAAAAATCACAAGAAATCAGTGGTGCTACTCGACAGGATTTGCAGCATTCGTTACACTTTTTTGCTGGCAGTGAAATGATGCCACTGGAGCTCTTTTTGTGGTCTTTAGAGATTTTATTATTCTTTCTGCCGACTTTGGAATACGGAATTTCCACTGAAAGAACATTCAAATTCAGAAATTAATTCCAGGTGAATTGAATTTATTGGGAATTTCATGAACGAAATAATTAGCGCAATTGACAATTTCCCAGAGTTTCAAGCGTATGCGCATGCGCGAACACCGGTTCAAGCCAGTCCCTAGAAGTGAAAATTATAATTTTAAAGCGAATGATATACCAGAACCAAAGCGGCAACATATTTTTAAAATATTATGGTGTATTTTCATCATTCATTTTTTCTTGAATTCGATTATTTTAGCTAATCCAAATACATTCAAACATGAATGAGTACACGGAAAGCGTCGGCCATTTTGACGATTGATTTAAAACGGTTATCAATTTCAAACTAAAAATCAACGTGAATTGATATTTATTTTCGCAAAGATATTGTGACAGGATTTATTGTGAATGTTGAAACATGATATTTGGATTGTGTACAGTGATAATTATTTTCGTGTAGTGAATAACCCATGGATTACACCAAAGAATCCCATATCAGAAACCTCAACAAATACAGGAATTCTGTGTGAGATAATCTTACCTCTATATTTTTATACCAATTAATTATAATGAAACATGAAATACCAATGGAACAATCAGTGAAAGGCAGAGTTTATTCTCTTTTTGGTATGAAATGTAACACAATCAGTAATAGTGTTAATTCTTGATATTTCAGTTTGGTAAAGTGGATTTCAAGTAATGCATTTCAACTCCAAGAGTTCTTCAGAAAATAACTTTGAAATTCATCAACTTCATAGAATTTCAAGATTTGAGGTTATGTCATTCTTTGTGATTCCAAACTTTATGGAATTTTCAATCAATTAATTTTCTGCTGAAGAATCATGCCAACCTTTTACCTGTAGAATCAATAAAATAGAAAGAAGTATGTGCTTCATGTAGTCATCTTGATCTTTTCAGATAAACCTTTCACTTGATATTTGCACACTAATCAGCTTACCTTTATCAGTACCAGGAAAAAGACATGGTACACTCATACTTCTTGGCAGTTCAAACTGTTTAGGATTCATTGAATTGGCAACTTCTAGCAAAACATCCATTGGACTCATTTTATTTTTCTTTTGCACTTTCACAGAAAGAGGAGCATTCACTGGATTACTATTTGACCTCTTATTTCTCAATTGCAATGATGGATTTGTTTTTCTGGCATGAATGCATGAATGACAAAGCCATTCACCTTTAGGTATATCTCCTTCCTCTAGTGGAGGATCACTAAAAAAGGAAATGATTAAATAATGGCAATTATTGGTTTTATCAGGCATACATCTAACAGCAACTGGTTTTGTAATTATAAGCACTCAAGGCATCATACTCACTGACAACTCAAATGAAAACTAGATGGGCATTTATCACAACAAATCAAGTCTCCTCCTTCCCCACATGCATCACAGCAGTCATGGTTGTGGCCTTTTCCTGGTCTACGGTAATAAGGATGCTCCTTTTTCTTCTTTTCTTTTGGGTCATCACTTGCAGGAGGTGCAATAAGTGCCTGTATTTGCTGGAATTATTAGAAATTGTGGCATAAACAGAACGTTTATCAAGTTGATGACTGCATCAGATTCCTCAGCTAAGCCCAAAAATCAGCATTCTTAGTGAAGTTGTAATCATACAGTACACTACATGCATATAGTTATGACAAGCTGAGATGAATTGGATTTGAGCAAGGCTTCGATAATTTCTGCGATTCAATTCGATATAGCAGTTGAATCTCTTGAAATAGGGACGATTTAGGGCTTCCGCCATTTTATAGCCTAGTTTTTTGGACAATAATGCAAGCCTTTCTACTTACGTCCATAAGACCTCCAGATGTATCAAGATCATACGTTATTGAAGACATTTCGTAGATTAACTGCCTCCAATAATTTATCTGTTTAAAACTATTTAAACAATCCACTTCACAAGCATTAAGTTTTCGATTTGGTATCACCTAATTGTCTACATATTTTAATTGAGACTTCTGATAGATTCAATCACTGGTAACTTCGACATGCAAGTATCACCTAGTATTTTTTATTCACTTCGTAAATATGTATACTTTTATTTTCTCAAACACTGGATAAAAATACTGACTATCAAACAGTTGGCGCCTCTGTCGAAGCTGCCATTTTAATCTGAGACGTCAATTTACAGTGTTGTCTGAATGAAAATGTACTAGATCTTGATACTCCATGCATTTGTTGTTCCGACCCACGATCGTATACATAGGTCTTGCAACTCGTGTGGTGGGGGGTGACCCAAACATTGAGGAAATTTTCGTGGTTCTCATGTTTCGCCACCTGCAGCGCTGTCACTTTGTCAGCCAATCACAAATCAGATCCGATCAGCTTTTTGAAAGTAAGAATGATTTTTATTTATTCGAGAGAATTTCGGAAGATATAATATTTCTGTCATTGATTTTATTTACCATTCAAGTCCTAATCGTTTGTTTTGTTGTCAAAGATTAATCACGTGATTATACCCCTATGTCCTCCTAGCGGATAATTATGGAAACATTTTCTTCAAAACTGGTGCCACCCCCCACCACTCAAAAATGCCGTAGATTCCAGACCTTATGTATTAGACCGTGTTCCGACCAGACATAAGTTACCAACAAGTGTACGTCAATGTTGACATTCGAAAATATTCTTCATTATGGTTTAGAAACCAACCACTAGATGAAGCTAGTGTCATTGCATCTCTTTCTGCTGCCAATTTGGCTGCCACACATTCATTCAAATTATAAGAAAGAAGAAGAAAGTTTTTTTTCTACCAGCGTGTACCAGTGGCGTAGCGTGTCCTCAGGGAGGCCTTGCATAAAAAAATTAGTTGGGACCCAAATTAAGGGTGAATATTTTTTGATTCAAGTCAATATTACAATTTATTCATTATAATTTATCACTCCTAGAAACTGATGTAGCCAAACAAATCGAATATAAACTCTCTTCAATTTAACCAATTTCTTTAAAATTTTTTCAATTGGTAGTACGTGTTCACATATATAACGTAACGAATTAATGACGCGGCAGGGTGAATCGCAGTGTGTCATACATCAACCAGTGACGATGAATGATATCAGTTCGTGTTTAGCAGTCCACTTGAGAACATCTCTCTAGAGACGTATCGACTTAAAATATTATTAGTGAGTGTTTTTTAAATATTTCAAGTGTTACAACGCCACATTGACCTCGTCGCACATTTTAACCATTACAATTTTTCGAATTCAGGCCTTGTTTAAAAAAAATGTAAATATTTTTCATAACAGAAACAAAAATTGTACATTGAATCAGAATTATTATTTATTGATTAAAATTTATCACTCCTAGAAACTGAGCTAGCCAAATAAATCAAATAAACAGTCACTACAATTTAAACGATTTCTTTTTGAATTTTTCCATTGGTGGTACGTGTAGTAAATAAATATGTGGTAATAAACAGATGATTCAAAACGGGTGAATAATAACATAGTGTGTCCAGTGGCGATCAGGAAATATATCAGTTCGTCATTAGCAGTCCAAGTGAGAGCATGTTACAAGGGTCGTCTCAAATACAAATACAATAAGTGAGTGTTTTTTTTTATTTTTGTATCTTTTACAACGCCACATTGACCTTGTCGCACATTTGAACAATTTTGAAATTATCCATTATGATTTTTCGAATTCACATATTTATTTTTGAGGTTTAATGAATTTTTTCGGTTGTTACAGATGGTACGTATAGTTTCTTCTAGAAAACGGTGAGTGATTTTTTGATTATGCATGACTTTTTGCACGAATTACAGCGGGTGCACCCACAATATTCCGACGAACGATGGAATTTGTAGGATTCCAGAGAATTCTTATAGCCGGATATACGTTCAGTATGTCCAAATTGCAATTTCTCGATTTTAACCTCACTTTTCCAAATTACACAGGCCTTATCTTCTTTCGTGAAAAAGTGTTTCAAGTGACAGGTCGTTTAACATACAGTACATCAGGATACTGAACAGAATGTTTATTTTCGAATTGAAATCTTTGACATCGCAGTAGCAAAAGTAACAGTCATCTACAGTGCGTTGGTACAAATCAAATCTACAATCAAAGATGCGCTTGAAGAAATCATTTACGCCGTCAAGTGACTTACAGACGGAAGGTCTATTCAAATTCAGGGGCGTTTTAATTTTTTTCCAGTCAAGAACGACAGTTGACAAACCTCGCCTTAAAACACGCCCGGTACCCTTACGAGGGGAGAGTATTGACTTTGGTGTCTGTAATTTTCCTCCCTGAAAAGGAGGTCGTCACCTTAAAGAGTCGGTATGAACAGTGTTTTTTGTGCTTGAGGGAGTTTCGATAGTTGTTCTTGATGTAGTAATTTGCTCTCTAACCTCGAACTCCTGCCTATTAATTTCGATGGATTTTTTTGTCTGTTAATCACTTGACTGCATACTTGATTCCTTCAAGCGCATTTTCGATTGTATATTCGATTTGTACCAACGCACTGTATACGACTGTTACTTTTGCTTCTACGATTTCAAGGATTTCGATTCGAAAATGAGCATTCTATTAGGTATCCTGATGTACCGTCTGTTGAACGACCTGTCATTTTTGAAACATTTTTTTATGGAAAAAACGGTAGGCCTCTCTACTTATTCATTATGGTGATTTTTCAAAAACTGATAATCCCAACCTATTAATAAAAAAATGCTATCATTTTGATTCACTTATTTTGTTGTGATTTTTGATACTTATGTTAGTGTAAAAAACGAATTCGTTCGAAACGGATTTATGCTGTTCGAGTATCATCTAGTGATTTTTTTCATATGAACAATTCTTAGATAAGTTTTGTGAAAATTCTGATGAGCGAATTTGAGAAATCAATTTATTTCAGGAATTAATTCATTCGGGAATTTATTCATTTCAGGAATTATTATTTTTCAGGAATTTATTTATTTCAGGAATTATTTATTTCAGGAATTTATTCATTTCAGGAATTATTATTTTTCAGGAATTTTTTCACTTCAGGATTTATTTATTTCAGGAATTATTCATTTCAGGAAAGGGTTCAAGGTGTTCGAATACGTATATTGAATACGTGGTGAATTCATTCAGATGAACAGTTTTTCGTGAAATGATAGTGCCATTTAGACTTTTCAGGCACATCATCTGAAACAATATAAAGTGCATTTTGCAGTTTTGTATAAATGCCAATGAACGAATTTCAGAAATTATTTTATTTCTGGAAGGGGTAAATGTAGTGAAATATCTGAAAAACGTGAAATAAGTGCCGCGTAGACTTTTCAGAGACGAAATCTGAAACAATATAATAAAGTGCATTTTGCAATTTTGTATAAATGCCAATAAACGATGAATTTCAGGAATTAATTTTAATTTCTGGAAGGGGTAAATATGTGAATATTTTGAAAACATGGTTTGTAGGCCTACTGGGGATGCTTTTATTTCGAGTTTGAATATTTTTTCATGAATGGTTCTTCGTAGATTTTTAGACAAAAACATAATCTGGAACAATATGAAGTGCATTTTGCGATTTCGTACAAATGCCAATAAACGAATTTCAGGAATTAATTTTAATTTCTGGAAGGGGTAAATGCATTGAAATAATAGAAGAAAATGAAATAAGTGCCGCGTAGACTTTTCAGAGACGTAATCTGAAACAATATATGAAGTGCATTTTGCAGTTTTGTACAAATGCCAATAAACGAATTTCAGGAATTAATTTTAATTTCTGGAAGTGGTAAATGCTATGAAATAATTTTGATTATTCTCGTCGAAGCTTCGATGAATTATGACTGAAATGATTGAACACAAATCACCAAAATTCCGAAAGAATTTGTCATTACGGTTTAATTAATAATCCATTCACTTGGCAGCGCCACTTTAAATGCTAATAGACGAATTTCAGGAATTATTTGTAAAAATGTGTAGAACGCATTATGCGATATCTATGATATCACCTTGGAACAAAAATTAATCACGTGACCATATTTCCAAGTCCCCCATTAGACGTACACATCTTATAGGGAAATATCACATACCGCGAGATGGCGCTGCGAATGACATATTGTCGGATTGGGGTGTGAGCAACAATAACACATGTTCGTTTTGGAAATTTCGAATTTGTGTTTTATACGTGAGTACCAACAAACATTTTCATTGAAGTTGATCGCATGATGAATGTATTTTCATTGATTCAGCGAAGCCCTAGAGGCTTCAATCAGTCAGAGGAGTCCGAGTTCTGACAATCTCCTAATATAGGCAGCAGAATTTAATTTGAAAATATTTCAATCATCCTGTACACACATTTCGGTACGGCAGAGATGACTAAGTTTCAATTATGCAACCCTATTAATCATGCGTAAAGGAATTGGCAGACTGATAAGACGACACATATTACTCAGTCGATTTTAAACCTTCGTTGGGTTCGGACGTGCGTTACAAAAAGACTTTCTCGTGCGGTGGAAAGTTTTCGGGAGTGTTTTCAGTGATCTCGAGTGTATGTGTGTATGTGACTGTGTACAATTCCAGTGGGTGTGCTTCAAGGACAGTTTTGAGAGTGGGCATGTTGAGGAAAATTAATGGGTGAGTTTTTTTGCACGTCCCTTCACACAACTGAACTATTTTGAAATTTCCATCATGCGATACATCGTTTTTTTTTTTTCATTGAAATTTACAGATTTTTTGGTGAAATTGTACTTTTAGAGCGGCGTTTTCAATGTTTTCTCATGATGAATACGTGATAAGAACCATTTCTTAACATTTATGATTAGATGCAATAAAACAAAATATGCAATTTTATAGATTATCATTTTTAATTTTGTTATAGATGGCATGTGACGTCTGGAAAACAATAAAGAACTAGGATAGAAGGTGTAACTACTACTACCAATCGGTGAGTGATTTTTTCATTCCTGTAACTTATTTTACAACCCCACATTGAGCTTATTTTGTCCCCTCACTCAAAAATTGTTCAAAAAACCAGTCAACAGATAATTCTGGAAAACATCTATGACTTAATCACTTTTATACTCACATATTTCACATTCCACTTCTTAGCTCCACGTAAAACCTATTTCTAACTTACTGATGTATTTTTTTGTATCGATTTGTTATTTTTTATTCCTTTTTCTTTCAATTCGTGTACATATTTGAGTATCCCAATGGGCAGAAGGACTTAGAACGATAGCCTATTGGATCACTGTATAAATTGGTCCAATAAAGGATTATTATTGAAATTTGTCCATTATGATTTTTCGAATTCACATATTTATTCTTGAGATTTAATGAATTTTTTCTGTCGTTACAGGTAATAAGTAGTTCTTCTAGAAAAAGGTAAGTGATTTTTGGGTTATGCATGACTTTTTGCACGAATTACAGCGGGTGCACCCACAATATTCCGACGAACTATATGGAACTCGTAGGATTCCAGAGAATCCTTATAGCCGGGATATACGTACAGTATGTCCAAATTGTAATTTCTCGATTTCAACTTCACTTTTCCAAATTATACAGGCATACCATTTTTTTTCGTGAAAAAGTGTTTTCAAGTGACAGGTCGTTCAACATACAGTACATCAGGATACTGAATAGAACGTTTATTTTCGAATTGAAATCCTTTACATCGCAGTAGCAGAAGTAACAGTCGTCTACAGGGCGTTGGTACAAATCGAATCTACAATATCGAAGATGCGCTTGAAGAAATCAAGCATGCCGTCAAGTGATTCACAGCTAGAAGTTCCATCGGAATTCAAATGCGGTGGGTCGAAAAGCGAATTTTCTACCCGATCATTAACGACAGTTGACAACCTCACCCGATAACACGCGCGGTACCCTTACGAGGGGAGAGTATCGACTTTTGGTGGTTGTAAGTTTTCCTCTCTGCAAAAGAGGCCGTCACCTTAAGAAGTCGGTATGACAGTGTTTTTCGTGGTCGTGGGAGTCTTCCTAGTTCTTGATGTAGGTAGAAATTCGCTTTTCGACCCACCGCATTTGAATTTCGATGGAACTTCTAGCTGTGAATCACTATAGATGGCGTACTTGATTTCTTCAAGCGCGTTTTCGATTGTAGATTCGATTTGTACCATCGCACTGTAGACGACTGTTGCTTTTGTTACTGCGATACTAAGGATTTCAACTCGAAAATGAACATTCTATTCAGTATTTTGACGTACTGTCTGTTGAACGACTTGTTACTCGAAACACTTTTTCATGAAAAAGATGGTATGCCTGACGATTCCAATTCCAATTCGGTTCATTTCCAAAAAAATATATACAATTATTTATTAAAACAGATCGATTAGAATTAAATTACAAGTTTCCAGATGAAGTGCATTTTGTAAAAATGCCAATGAACGAATTTCAGGAATTAATTTATTTCAGATATTAATTCATTTCAGCAATAAATTTATTTCAGGAATTATTGTTTCTTTCAGGATTTTTTTTTTCAGGAATTATTCTCTTTCAGGAACTATTTTATTTCAGGAATTAATCTTTTTCAGGAATTATTTTATTTTAGGAATTATTTTATTTCAGGAATTATTCTTTTTCAGGAATTATTCTTAAATAACAATAAACGAATTTCAGGAATTAATTTTAATTTCTGGAAGGGGTAAATATTTTCCACATTCATGGTTTGTAGGCCTACTGGGGATGCTTCCATTAAAAAAAGAAACGCATTGAGAACTCTACCTCTTGGGTAATGACGGAAACGAGTTCGAATGTATTTTAATTTCCAGGCGCTTTATTATCAATTTCAGGTAGCATCAGCAGCATCAGTAGAATTTGTTAAAAATGTGTTCGAGGAGAATTGGTACCTGCAAGATGATTTGTCTTCGCAACAATTCAGTGAAATATCTTCACTATTCAGAACTATTTTGCCAATCGTTGAAATATAACAATAAGTCGGTCATATACATGTTCATACGTTCTTAAAATTAGCTGCTAACTGCCAACTTCACGTTGGCAAAAATTGAAATTCATGCATTATGCGACATCTATGATATCACGTTGGAACGAATATTCATCAGGTGACCACATCTCCTAGTCTTCCATAATCTTCCACAACTTATAAGTTACTCATTTATGGTTCTAACATAGGCTTCAAACGCTTAGAAATCGTATATTGTTAAATCTAGCAGTGTTCGTTCAAGATTTATCCCGAATCCAAATTAGTAATCAAAAGCGGTAGCGTCATCAAAACCTATTTCGCATACTTTGGCATCACTGTTATATCCTATTAAGATGTCCTATGTCACCCTACCACAGAATTATACAATATATTGTTATTGCATTATTCTGTGCACCCTACCAGCATTTTTGTTCCATGTCAGCGTTACTTGATATGTTTGACAGCTGTCTATTTCAAGGAGAGACAAGCAGGACAAGCTGATCATTTTGTGAAACGACACAGGTGATTTTCAATGTTAAAATATGATTGAAAATAAATTATTTCACAACAAATATACATTTTTATTTGATAATAAACAAAATACAAACATTTTCAACATTTACAGTTAAAATAAAAATTTATAAATGCATGGACATTCAATAAATAATAATCTGAAATATTGTCATTGAACTGGGTTATAAAAATGGTAATGCTTCCATAAAAAATTATCATTAAAATCATACTGTATGACACATATTTGGAACTTTGGAATAACAATGGAAATGTTCCAAAAAATAAGGATACATAAAACAATTTCAAAACATGAGTGAATAAATTGATTCATAAAATATAGTCACACTTCAATTGTATACATTTGCCAGAATTTCTAATGCAACATATCCAAGATAGGAATGCACAGAAATTTACGAATTTTAATTTTTGATATAAAATAACTTTTTGTTCATTGAACAATGAGGAATGTCAACAGGATAATGTTGATTCTTTAATTTTCCAAACGAAAGATAACAAACTTGACAATACATAATATCCATTCAAAGGTAATTGAATGGGTAATCCCATACCGTATACCTTGAAATTGGACACACTGTATATATTCGATTCAGCAGGGACAGGCCAAAATACTTTTCTCGTTTAAAAAACGAAAATTTTAGGAATTTCTGTGGAATTTAGAGGAAGTTTACTGATATCTTAAATGTTCATGTGAATTCTTTGTAAATTTGAGTATTATTCAGAAGAATCTTGAGGATTCCAGTATTGCCATGTAATTGTTACATCTAAAATTCCCCAATAGCCTAATTTTTCATTTGTACAAACATACATTCACTATACTTGAAAACATTGATATGATTTATTGAATATTTTACAATAATGAAATAATAGAAGTAATGTTGATTTTTTATGGATGTTCTAAATTTGCCAGGGAAGTAATAGGCAGTACAGGTCCTATTTTTGAGAAATCATTCTGTATATTGACATGTTATTTCAAATATTTTTCCAACATAACTATAACATTACACAAAAAATGTTAGCACTGTTATTTTTTGTTGAGGATTCTAGATAACATCAGACAGTAAACTAATTCAAATCCATACAAAATATTCAACAAAACAATTCCTCACTTTTGGCAAATTAATTTCTTTTATACCTATTTACACAATCAGGTTATATACAAGGGCTCTCAAAAAAGATTCTCAATTACTAAACCTTTGTTAAGCCTGCAAAGTATTCTTCACTGACTCAAATTCCTAAACATGAGAAAATTCATTGGCTAACAACATTTATTCTTCTTGCCTTGTTTATTGGTTTTTCTTAAATTGACTGTGTCATTTTGGGTAACATTCTGTCTTTCCATCATGTCCAATTTTGAGCGTAATACTAACCTTGTGATTGCTAGGAACATTTCTTCAACATTTATATTATCTTTTGCTGAAGTTTCAAACAGCTGGATGTTCATAGTATCAGCAAAACGTTGAGCATCTTCTGTGAGCACCACTTTTCTTTCTGGGGTGTCATTCTTGTTCCCAACTGAAGAGTAAGTTTTCAATTTGAACAGTGAACATTTGTTTGACATGTTGAATAATGCTTACCTAATACTTTATTCACTAAATCACAATTTTGTTCAATTTCGTGAAGCCATCTCTTAACATTAGCAAAGCTTTCCCCATTTGTAACATCATACACTACAATAACACCATGAGTCCCCCTGTAGTATGTGCTTGTTATGGTTCTGAATCTCTCTTGCCCAGCAGTATCCCATATTTGCAATTTGACCTTTTGTCCATTAACATTCACTGTTTTGATTTTGAAGTCCACTCCAATAGTAGTTATATAGCTTCCTGTGAATGTGTTATCAGAGAATCTAAGTAGCAGAGAACTCTTGCCTACACCTGAGAAAAGGAATTGATTGTATTGAGGGGATCATTCAGGAGCACTAATTGGAATAAAGTTTGTTTGTTCAATACACCCTTCTCAACCCCGCCCACGCTTATTCTTACCACTATCGCCTATTATGAGTAATTTGAATAAATGATCATAATCCCTCGCCATTTTGTCTTTGTTAACTTCCTAATGTTAGTTCTACTCTCTTTATTGGCATTAATGCAGCTACTTGTACAAAGAAATGCCACTTTGTTCGAAAACAATATTTTCAGAAGATTTATAATGAACCGTCTTTAATAAATGACATGTGACAGTGACAGATTGAATATTCAACCACATTGCCAAGCTGTCACAGCATCACCTCTTTGGTATCACAATTGATATTTAACTCATTCAAAAGGGAATAGATGAATGAACATTCTATTCATAATAAATCCAATATAATCATCCATATAATCATCCATCTCCTCCGTGAATGATGAATATATGTGAACAATAATAATAGATGAATGATTTTGTTCCAACTGGACTGGCAACAATGTAAATTTTATGAATTGTCACTCAGTTGACAGTTCTCAGTTCAAAACACTGTGGTTAGAGGGTACGTGGCGGTGTTGTTTTTTAGGATTTTGATAATTTGAAATAAAGTTTTGCTAGTCGAAAATGAATAAATTTTATCTTGGTCTACTTCTAATCCTTTATATAAAGCATAGTTCTGCCTATTTCATCACAGTAGACGCACATGCCGAAGAATGTTTCTTTGATAAGGTAGAAGTTGGCACAAAAATGGGTAAGTTCCTTTGCCTCCCTTTTTCCAAGTTCGATTCGTAAAAATACAACATATGTTCAAGGCTTGACATTCGAAATCGCTGAAGGCGGCTTTCTCGACATAGACGTTCGTATTATTGGGCCAGATGGAAAGAACATCTATCAAGGTGAAAGAGAAACTTCTGGAAAATACACTTTTGCTGCCCATACTCAAGGTGTATACACATACTGTTTCTCCAATAAGATGTCCACTATGACTCCAAAAGTAGTCATGTTCAATATGGCTATTGGGGAGTCACCTAAAGCTGGACCACAAGAAGGAGAAACTGCCAACAAATTGGATGATATGATCAGAGAACTCAGCAGTATGTAACATCATCATTTTCAGGGGCACTTTTTTACTACAATGCTTGTTTCAGGTTCTCTTTCTGGAGTCAAACAGGAGCAAGAGTATATGCAGGTCAGAGATAGGATTCATCGTAGCATAAATGAAAGTACAAATTCAAGAGTAGTGATGTGGTCTTTCTTTGAAGCCTTCATTTTGGTAGTAATGACAGTGGGGCAGGTTTACTATCTCAAACGCTTCTTTGAAGTAAGGAGAGTAGTTTGATTTCTGATTACTGTCTGTTATGAGTTTATCATAATTTCACAAAGTGTATTTGTGGTTTCTGAGTGTTTGGTGAGTTTTTTATTGTACAAAATCAGAGAATAATAAAAGTGAATGTTTTTCTAACACAAATGGTTTCAATAAATTGCTTTTTCAAAATGCAAACTACTGCAAAATATATAAAGATAAAAAAATTAAAATCACATTGTTTATTTAAATTCAACTATACATTTCAAGCAATTCAGCGGTACAAGTGATCTGCATGAATATTGGCAGCAATTTCAGCCTCCCACTTGTCTCCATTATTCAACAATTTCTCCTTATTGTACAACAACTCCTCATGGGTTTCAGTTGAGAATTCGAAATTCGGCCCCTCAACAATAGCATCTACTGGGCAAGCCTCTTGGCAGAAACCACAGTAAATGCATTTGGTCATATCAATATCATACCTTGTAGTACGTCTTGAGCCATCAGCACGCTCTTCTGCCTCAATTGTAATAGCCTAAAAGCGAAACCCAGTCAGTAATGATTCAATCAAAAGGGACAATGAATGGAATCTCACTTGGGCAGGGCAGATAGCCTCACAGAGCTTACATGCGATGCATCTCTCTTCCCCAGAAGGATACCTTCTAAGGGCATGTTCCCCTCTGAACCTAGGGCTCAAAGGTCCCTTTTCAAACGGGTAATTGATTGTAGCTGGTTCTTTGAAGATATGAGCTAGAGTCACCCCAAAACCTCTTATGAGTTCTGTGAAGAACAAAGTTTGTGCAGCTCTATCTAGAATGTTCAAGTGTTTATTGATTATGAAACTGAATATGGTAGCATTGCTAACCAGTGATATCATTGAATTCCATACTGGGTGGTTTGTTGTTAACGTATAGGTAACCATCTTTCGGAGGACTGCCTAAAAATCTTTGCTGGGAATTTACAAATGTGTTCGGCCGCACGAATTTTGAGCCTGCAAAATACGTTATTATGGAATGTTTGATTATAATGGTTTGAGAATTTCTTATGAATATGGATAATTCATGAAAAATTCTCACCCGTTTTAGCAGCCGAGAAAATTTTCGAAATGTTGGAAGTCATTTTTCATTTGTTATGTCACAAATTGCATTCGATTTTTTGACATGATGCATATGCTATTGACATTTGACTGACAATGTCATTTTTTTGACACGGAACTAATCTTTCAGATGAACTGAAATATGACAACGCGGTTAATTTGTATTTTTTTGAAAGTATAGCTGTTTGAAATCGAATAATAATCATTTATAAACCGATTATTGAAACAATTTATAATAAGAAATGTTTAATTCACTATGGTCAATCAAACCAGAGTACAAAAATATATACACAATTCAATAAATAAAATTAATTACACTGAAATATTTACATGGAGCAATTTTCAAAATCAATCATAACTATTTTGTACTTGATCAACTGAAATTGGAAATTATGAAATATCAGCTAAGTAGTGCTGTTAGAGCATCGAAGAACCTGGTCCTGTCTTTTGAATGAATTTCAAAATCTGAAATAAAAAATTGATTAAAATCACACATCAAACTTTCAATAAAATACCCACATGAAGTGTCAAAGAAATCACACGTAGCATCACAATTTATCCTTTCCGCAGCTTGTTCAAAAGCTTTTCCAAAGAAACTGAAACAACAAGTTGGAAATATCAATCAGTCTCTGGAATGGAATTTTCGCTTACTTCTTTGGTGAGTTCTCAGCTAAGGGTGGTATCCCCAGAAGAATGCATGTACCAGTTTCAATATTTTTAGGTGCAGAAACTATTAAAGGTAGAGTTGAGGCTTTGCGATTCCTCGACATGGCAACGTAGGCACGCAATAAATAATGTGCCAGCAATGATAAAATATGTTGGTGAGAAAACATGTACCAATCTAAACAACCCTGAAAATATAAATAAACAATCACGCACAAAGCAGTGTGAATAACAATATTTCGAACCTCTTGGATGATGAAATACACAAAAGGACCTGCAGTGATTATCTGTTTCATATCCAAAGCACTTTGTACAGTTTTGAACAGTGTTTTGGCTATCACTTTTGCTCTTTCGATAGCACTATTTAAAACCTCTGCATTTGTTCTGGATAGACAATCCAAAGCAAGATTGAACAATTCTTCAGGCTTCTTATCCCTAGGCTAAAAAAACCTCAATTTCAAATCTGAGCAGCAAAAGAACCTTGAATTGAATTCGAAATAACTCACTGATGATTCTAGTATTGCCATTAATGCAAAGACAATATCAGCTGCACAGTATTTACTTCTATAACCATATTGTAAAATGAATGATGCATAAACTATATCTTGCAGACCGTATTTCTCAGAAAGCTTTTCAAGAGAAGGGTGAAATTCTTTCCTCAATTGCAAGTCCATACTTTTGAAGGCTTGTCTGCTCTGAATCAGTGGAAAACTACCAAAAGTACCAGGATCAAATATTAATAATGCAATTTTGGGTAAACGCTGACTCACCCCATATCTGCCAGCAGTTCGTTCAGCTTTTTATCCCCCTTCAAAGACCACAATTTCATTTTCACAGCTGAGAACATGGAGTATTTCAAACTAGACTCGACCGACCAATGTCTGTACAAGGTGAGTCTCAAATCCTTCTCAAATGTGATTTTCAGTGATGTTAATACATCAGTATCGTTAGTCCTATTGTGCAGTCTAGTGACGTGGGACTGGAGAGGGCCTACCTCCAAGGTATATTGAGAGTCTTCAATCTTGCCCAGAAGCATTTGTTCTGTCAAAGCTATCACGGCTAGCCATAGCAAGTCTTTGTCGTCTTTGTTCAGCTTCCAGGCAAGCTCAAATATTCTAATAGCACTCTGAAATAACAGACAATATGCACCAAAAAACGAGAGCCTCAAGGCAGCTACTTACAGCCCTTGCATAATAAGTGAATTGGGAGTACTCGAATAACAGCTTATTACGGTTATCTTCCCACAGTCTTCTCTCTCTCCTCTTAACTATTTCCCCCTCTCCTAAGCGTCTTCGTTTAGCAGCCCTATTTTCACTATCACTTTCATCTTCTTCCTCATCTTCATTGTCTTCTTCCTCGGACTATAAACCAAACAAGTTGGACATTTCACATTTTCCACCAAATTATGTTACTTGCTTACTTCTTCCCTGAAGATATCATGGAAGTCAGGGACTCCTATATCTTCTTCAGCGCTAGATAACAATCTGACTTGTCCATTACTGTAAATATTGCACAAATCTATGGGTCTGTGACTATCCAAAATGAAAAAAGTGATGTCCTCTTCTGCCTCTAGTTCTTCCACTATATCTATAGTTCCCCCACAATTGATGAGAACGAAATATTTCACGTCCTCGCAGTTCTCTCGGTATGCCGTTTTCAAATCTTCAATGCCTCTTACCACAGAGAGCGTGTATAGTATATGCTTGTGCCTCAGCAAAGATTGAAGTATTTTGCAAGTGCATATACTGTCGATGTCGTAGTGAATTATTAGAAAAATTCTCTGGAATAGTGTTAAGTCTTTACATAGGATAAACTGTCTGGCAATGATAACAGAGTAAGGGAGGTTAGCTGATTTGGAAAATGTACTTTGAGAAACCATGATAGAAAACTTACTTTTCCTGATAAAAATTCATAAAAATCCTTCTTGATATCGTCCACATACATCGTAAACAAAAAAAGCACTCACAGCAACATCATAACCTTTCGTTTGGATAACCGCCAAAATCCAAAAACATTTGAACGTCTACATCAAAAAACAGTGATACCAATTTATTTAAAACTCAAGAAGAAAAGTAACTAGATTCAATTCTGAAATTGAATTCATCTAATGCATTTTCAAAAATGAATTTCAAAATCATTATCCTCAATCATTTTTGAGTTTTTCGATTATTATGATTTTATTCTTCGATTTACGTTCCATGGTTTCTTGATGGAAGTCAGGTTATTTTGAGTTGAGAAATGGAAATCCATAAAACCAAAGATGTATTATGCTCTGTGATAATCTCAAAACAACTATATATTTATATATATAAACCGAAAATATTCAGATTTAGACCAATGAAAGAACTTGATCTTCACACGTGTATGTTTTGAGGTTAATGATACATGTCATATGTGTAGTGTTTATTTACAAATTCGAATTGTTATAACATTATATTGCGAAAATGTCACGACCTGAATACTTAGCACCACCAGAAATCGTAAGTATTGATCAATAATTCGTCATCAAGCAGTTTCCTAAACTTTCATTACTCTCACAGTTCTATAATGAAACCGAAGCAAGGAAATACACTCAAAAGTAAGTACAACTAATATCCTAGTCTCCGTTCGGTAACTAATTAATTTGCAGCTCGCGAATCATCGATATTCAAGTTCAGATGTGTGAGCGAGCTATTGAATTGTTGCTTCTACCTGAAGACACACCATGTTACCTCTTAGATATTGGTTGTGGATCAGGATTGAGTGGAAGTGTTTTGGAAGACCAGGGACACTATTGGGTCGGTCTTGATATATCATCAGCAATGTTGGGTAATATATGGATGAAATAATTAATTGCACCATTTATTTCTATGGTAATTTCCAGACATTGCTGTTGAAAGAGAAGTTGAAGGAGACCTACTTTTGTCAGACATGGGGCAAGGTTTATCCTTCAGGGCAGGTACTTTCGATGGTGCTGTGAGCATATCTGCCCTCCAATGGCTGTGCAATGCAGATAAATCCTCTCACAAACCTGTCCAAAGGTTGTACAAATTCTTCAGTTCCCTCTATGCCTGCCTGGTAAGTAACAGAAATAAAGGCAACAACTGTTTTGTACTAACAAATTTTCCAGAGTCGTTCTGCTAGGGCTGTTTTTCAATTTTACCCAGAAAATAATGAGCAAATGGAACTTGTTACTGCTCAAGCCATGAAAGCAGGGTTTTATGGAGGTGTGGTGGTTGATTACCCCAATAGTGCCAAAGCAAAAAAGTTTTTCTTAGTGTTAATGACTGGGGGAAGTGTTCCTCTACCTAAAGGTCTTGAATCTGGTGAAAGTTCACAAGGTAGGTGTTACTGGTTAAAAAAAATATTTTCTGTGTTGAAACTTACAGCCACCCGAAAATAATCAAATTGTATTTTTGACTTGTGCAATAATGTGAAATACCTCCACATTATAAGCGTAAAACAACTCCCATTCCGTATAAGTCAGGTTGGCCGAGCGGTCTAAGGCGCCAGATTTAAGCTCTGGTTCTCGAAAGGGAGCGTGGGTTCGAACCCCACACCTGACAGCTTTTTTTTTTTATTTTCTCATCCTCGATTTTAGCTGATATCAAATGTTTTCAGGTGTGACGTATTCATCCAAAAGAGAAAGGTTGAAGCAACGGGGAAAGTCTCTCAAAGGGGGTAAAGAATGGATTTTAGAGAAGAAAGAACGCAGGAGGCGGCAAGGAAAAAATGTGAGGGACGATTCGAAATATACTGGGCGAAAACGTAGTGGAAGATTTTGAAGTCATTTGTATATAAACGTATTACATATTGAAATAAATTATTTGAGAAGACGTGTTGTTTTTACTTTACCCATTTTATATATTCACTCTTTGGGTTTGGTACTTTGGTATCGTTGAAACTATTTTTGATACGATTCGAATAAAAAAAAGTATTCTGGGCCTGTCCGGGATTTGAACCCGGGACCTCTCGCACCCGAAGCGAGAATCATACCCCTAGACCAACAGGCCAGATATAAGGAGCAGCGAAACATCATGTGAAAGCTACTTTACAATTAAAAGCCATAATTGACATTTCTCCAGTTATAAAAAACATCATATGTCATAATTATATCAATACCAATGAAAATTCATTGTGATATCTGATTTCTCACCTCGAAAGAATCATTTAGAATTAATTGAGCAATTAAAGTAAACAGTTTTAGGTTATGGAGTTGCATCGTTCTTCATTTATATCGAAAGAATGGAGGAAAAGAGTTTGGATTTATACAGGCAGACGCCGATAAGGTATCTAGGTAAGACATTCAACTTTTAGATCATTTGAATAGTCATCAGAATGTAGTGAAAAACTGTTACTCTGTTGAAGGATACGCAAACGAAGTAGGCGAGGCTTTTAGATCCATTATAGGAAGTAAATGGGTCAGAGTTTCATATGGAGTTGCTACCTTGTATGTGCTAGCCGATACAATAGATAAAAGCATCAAGTCCTACAAGGTGAAAACACAATTTTTTGTCACCAATTGGAAAAAAACAATGCTCAACATAAACATGAAACAATTGTTGATTATTGAGTTATGCAACCAATTATACAGCTATAATAAACGATTAATTGTTCCATGGTCACAATTAGGCCGAAAAGAAGTGCACTTGTATATCACTTCTGATAATAACAATACTTCTTTATTTTCAGGAAACTTCACAAGATAAAAATCACATGTACAGGGTTGCATTCACCACTACCGATACTCTGACTTGGCAACTTTTAGCATCGGTAGCAATTCCTGGTTATACAATAAACAGGGTGTGTGCCTTGTCAAACTTTTTTCTCAAAAAAAGCGAAAAACTGCCGAAGAACTCCAGAAAATGGATTGTAACGGGTATAGGCTTGTTTGCTATCCCTTTCATCATTAAACCCATTGATGAATTCGTTGATTATGCCCTGGATAACAGTCTGAGGAAATTTCAACCTTGAAAACTGTATTCGTGTAATTTCTACAGAAAATTTTATGGTATTTTGTTTACAGCAGTATTTATAGGAGATTGATATTTTATTCTCAACGCACATTGGTAATATGGCAGTTTTAATAAAGAAAAATGTGTCATCAAGTATTTTCCGTCAATAATAATTTCTCTATCATTCACTTGACCTTGACTTGACTTCATAAAAAAGATGAAAAATATAAATGAATTGAACCATGTAGAGGAAGAGAGAGAGAGAGAGAGAGCGAATGATGAAGCACGATATATGCCAAATTAAAAAGTGTTGAAGCCTATTAACATTCACTTTATCTGGTTTCGTATTAAAAAAAGTTATTTGACTATCATATAGAAAATCATAATGAACATTTTTCACATGAACATTATGCATATACAACACAAAAACGAATGGCTCCATTTTGAATAACATTACAGCATTGTTGAGTATTTAAACTTTGGCATAATCACTAAAAAATATTGTGCTAGATAACGACTATCAAGTGTGTAACATAAGATTGAAAAGCAGTCCTTTATTTATAGAATAGTAGTGACTTTAAATTTACCGATTGAGCACTGAGCAACATGATATAAGTGCATGGCAAACACAATTAACATTATCTAATTATATCGCGATCGGAATCAAAAAGTGTAGGCGATCTACAAAATTCAGTGAACCTTATTCCGTACGTGCATTATGTCTGATTTTAAGGAATTTGAGAGTGTCGAACAAATTCTGAGAAAGCTGCCGTCTGAGGAGTATGAGAACGTCCGGAGAATTTTGTATGGAAAGGCAACACGGTAAGCATGATGTCATCGTAAATATTATTAGATATTTCTCTATTAATGTGTATTCTGATTATGAAAAGCACAGTGCCAAGTTCCAAAATGAACTTGGTGTAAAATGTAATGACTTACTTTTTAATTAGCAATGCTGTATTGTTAACGTCATTTACTAGTCTTTATTGTTATTTCAAATTTCATTGGAGACGTGATGAAAAAGAATAGATTTTTTCTTCCGTCAACGTCAACCATTGGCGTGCAGATTATTTCTTATCTTGGATGAAATTTAATAAAAAAATGCACATCACTGTGTCACAAACATCGCATTATTTTTCAACAGTGACATAGATGTTTCCGAAAAGGCCAAACAGCTGTCTGAAAAATGCTCCATCGAACTAATATCCTGCGGCTTCGAGAGCAAAGAAGAAGAGCTCCGCAGCCCCCGGATAGTACGGGTGGGATTGTTCCAACACAAAATTCCCATCCCAACGTGGAGTCCTTTGAAAGAAATGAGGGAGGCCATGTACCAAATGGCCCAGGACGTTTTGGAAGTCGCTTTTAAAGGAGGTGTCAATGTTTTCTGTTTTCAGGAAGCGTGGAGTGAGTAAAACATGAAAAATGATATTGGTTTGCTCTTGATTTCAGGCTGATTATTACTAGACTTGGAAAAAAACCATATTTCATCATTGAATTTTGCATATTATAGCAGTTGGCAACACTTTACGACAATTTTGGCAACATCGCACCTGTTGCTTAAAATGAGAGGATAGACTGAGAACTTATCTACAGACCCCTTTATATACCTTTTTATTTCGTTAAAATATAGAAGAAATAAATCCCTTGACAGATTTTTGTAACAGTTATCTAAATTAATGTTCGCAAACGCTTCCTTTTCAATATACAGAACAACTTGCCTTTGAATTTGAAACACCTATTACAGAATCCAGACACTTTTTATTCATTAACACTCTGTATAAAATCATTATAACTATTTTCAGATATGCCCTTCGCTTTCTGCACTAGGGAAAAGCATCCTTGGTGTGAATATGCTGAAGATGCCCAAAACGGACCAACAACAAGATTTTTGTCTGAGGTAATATTCTTGTAAAATGAACACATCATGACATCGTTCACCATCGTTGTTATCAATTTCTTATTCTCGGTCTTGGTAATGATACTCTGCTGTTTGCCCACCCAAACACATTTTTAGCACTTAGGCGTAAACTAAGCCAACTTCACAGATGTTTGGATATTGTATATATACGTCAAACTTCAACCGATTAAATTGTTCTGTGGAGATACCAACTTGATTTAATTCTGCAAGTATGAATTCGTTTGAATGAAAAAATGAATGTTTTCAGTTAGCCAGATGTTATAATATGGTTATAATTTCTCCAATATTGGAGAGAGACCAGATACATGGCAACACGATCTGGAACACTGCGGTCGTCATAGACAATCAAGGGGAATACTTGGGAAAGCACAGGAAGAATCATATTCCCAGAGTGGGCGATTTCAATGAATCAACTTATTACATGGAGGGAAATACAGGCCACCCTGTATTCGAAGTGAGATCGAGCGAATTAGTGTTTTATTATATTCAGTTTTGTTAACAATGACATAGAAATCAATCGATGCAAAAATGTTGCGTCAAGAAATTACAGTTTTATTATCAAATAGTCGGATAGATTTTTCATGATACTTCTGCTGTTTTACAGACGCAATTTGGGAAAATCGGTGTGAACATTTGTTATGGCAGACATCATCCACTAAACTGGTTAGGCTTTGGCATTAACGGTGCTGAAATTGTTTTCAACCCTTCAGCTACGGTGAGTTTTTCGAAAATAAATAGCTATATTCGTACCTAACCACAACGTGCTGCACAAAAATGACCTCGCCGCTTTCACAGCATAGGGAAATGAAATTTTCAGGTGGGGGATCTCAGCGAACCCTTATGGGGGATTGAAGCGAGGAACGCGGCCATAGCCAACTCGTATTTCACGTGCGCCATCAACAGAGTGGGCACCGAGGAGTTCAAGAACGAATTCACCAGCGGCAACGGTCAGCCGGCTCACAGGGACTTCGGTCATTTTTACGGATCGAGTTACGTCGCGGCTCCGGACGGATCCAGAAGCCCAGTGAGTAAAAAACAGTTGCAAATTGTATTTTTTTTTTCTATTATGAGGTTCTAGTTTTCATCTGTCAAGATTTGCAAAAATTACTCATCATTTTTTATCATTTAAAATTATTTAATGATCTCTTGACTCTGATGTGGTTATCATGATTTTTTTCAGGGACTCTCAAGAACTAGAAACGGATTACTAATTGCCGAATTAGATTTGAATCTCTGTCGTCAAGTGTCAGACAAGTGGGGTTTCCAGGTAAAAAAAAAAAACAAACACAAGTACAATTATTCATTGTGAAATTTGTCAAAAAAAACTCCGGCAACAAATATTTTTGCCAAAATGTCTCGTGAATGAAATATTCACCACAAAAATGTTTCCTAATTTCTTTCAGATGACTCAAAGATTGGATTTGTATGCTGACACCCTGACCAAAGCAATCAAACCAGACTACAAGCCCCAAATAATCACGAGACCTGCCGAGCTGTGATCGATTTCTCGAATAGAATATAGAAATCTCATATTTAATGATGTAAAGTTACAATTACCTTGTCCAAATTTGGAAAATGCAGGAAAATTTGGGGTAAGAATTCACTCGTTAGGTTGACACTCAATTTATTTTATGATATTGATTTGTAAAACATGGCACAAATGATAAGTTGAGAGAGAGAGACTTTTCTTTATACTCCTTTTGAAGTTTAGCAGGTGTGGAGCTTCAGTACATCATTAATTCTCGAATATGGCAAGCAAAAGAAACAACTTTAATACATAAAAGTTTCAAGGACTAACACCAAAACATTATTTTAAAATCAAAAAATAATATCTAAATTGTAATTTCAAGATATAACAGTTGGTAATTATATATAAATTTTTCAAAAATTAAGATCAACAATCGATATAGCATTTATACTTAGTTTCTATTATTGCGTAGAGTATTCTTTCCATCATCAGGTGCATGGTTTTATTTGATTCCAAGTTCTTCCAACTAGAATAATAAAAAAACAAAAATAAATGACAATAAACGTTTTTTGGTTGGTGAAAAAAATTATGAATGCTCTTCAAGTTCGATAATTATGAAACGTTTTCGTCATAATGGGGAAGACCGATAAGTGATGAAATCCTTCCAAACCTCTCTTAATCGATGAATAATGATTTTGGTTCAGTGTGCATCCAATATCGAGGATTAAAATCAAAGCAAATCGATTCTACAGCGTTTTGAAATCAGCATTTTCATTCAAAATTGAAAAAGGGCAGAAATAAGTGGGCGGTGCTATGAGCGATGACGTGCTAAACCCTAAGTTTATCTTTGTCTGTTTCCCTATATATTTTGCTCACACCATGTGCAATGTTGTCAAGTTTACTTGTGAATGACTCTTTCTTTCTTTGCTATATTACCTCAAAAACGTATCGATAAGTGATAACTATATCATGTCTTGATAATTTGTGAAAAAAATATCATTTATATAGTATTCTTTCACATCTTTTATTCCGAGAATGAGTTGTGATATTTTGGTGCGGCAACACCGCGAGATTTACCATGGAACAATTATCTATGATTTGACAGCTCAAGGTCGATGGTTGTGTAGGTCTAAGCACGTCACACTGCGTTACACCAATGAGAGCAACCTTCGAAAATGGCGCATGAAATTGTATGTTCGAAATCAATTCCGTTCATTTTATAATTTTTTTCATGATACAGACCGTATAAAAGACAAAAAAAAAATAAAGAAATGATAGTTTTTGAAAAATCAGTGGTGAAATAATGTGGTCGATGATCGTTTCTCACCTCTCCTTCCTCATCCACCGAATCATTTTCATCATCAGACCCATGAAGAGACGCCGCCGGGGTAGTAACTTTACTCGAACTAGGCGATGGCGGTTCCGATAACGGCCTGGGATACCTCAAGGTACCTATACCGAACTCCATTTCTTCCTTGAAATCAGGGTACACCTTGTGCAGGGCTTTCATCCTAGCTTGTCTGTAGTACTGCAAACAAAACAATTAGCTATTGACAGCTGTTAGTGACAGTTTTCTTCTTCTTCTTCTCCTTTTCCTTACCACTCCCAAGTTCCTCCAGTCCAACATGTCACTGAGTCGTTCCGTTCTGTTTCTCTGTATGATTCTCTGTCGCCTGTTGAGTCTAGCGAAATCGTACATGTACTGGGCTAATTGTTGTACAGAGTCTTCGAGGGATATGTTTCGGCGGTCTACTATGTAGATGCCGTAAGACATCGGGTCTGAGATGTGCTCTTGCATGAAACATCCGAAACCTGGAAGAAACATTTTTTTTTTGTTATTTTATTGTCATTCTCCGTTCGTTCTAACTACAATTGTCAAATTAATGATCGGAATTTTCAAGATCGCTTATTGGAAATAGGGTTGTTCCTTTTCTGATTCATTCAAAGCAAGACTGTTTTGCAAAAACAATTTAGTCAATGCGAAAAGCAGGAGTCTAAAATGAATACAGTACAAAAAAAACAGAAAACGTGCTTTAATGATGAATTAAAAAGGCAAAAAAGATCAATAATGAGGAAATTAATTGAGAGAAATATTGTTAATGTAAAAAAACTGTGGGGCGCTTTATTAATAGTGCCTTATTTCAGGTGTTTACGTTTTATTTTTTTTTTAAGGAAACGAGTGAAGCTTTTTGAGTGCGGTTTTTTTCTTGCTTTTATTCACGATATACAGAACGTCAAAAAAATTTTTTTGGAAAGAAACAAACAAAATGGCGGCCGTTGCAGCTCCGCGAAAACAAGCCCTCAAATCGTGGGGGGTAAACGGCTGACGTCACTGCCCTCTATTTGTCGATCCAAAACACAAATTCAAAGAATATTATCAATGGATGGGGTTTTCGTTTAGTACAAACTTCGAAAAATGGCACCAATTTAAACAAAAAAATCGAATTTTCGCGTTTTTTTCGCATAAAAAGATAAATAACAAATGCGAAAATGTATCTATCGAAAAAACGATCCGTCATTCCGTGAAGACATATTTTCTGAGTATGTTCCCCAAATTTCAGGTTGATATGTTAATTACATTGGTCAGGAGAACGTCAGCCATTTTTAAAAACGTGTTTTCGAGAAGAACGCAGATTTATTTCTACTTACATATAGATTAAAAATCTGTAATAAAATTGAAAATTTCAAGGACGCAGTCTCCCTTAAAACTGATATCTGCCACGCTTTCTTACATCATTCACAATAAAGAAAGATGAAAAATTCCTACACAAGAACCGATTAAATGGGTAAAATTACTGTAAAAATAATAATAATAAATAGCTAAGCAATAACTAGGAAGAAGTAACAATTGAAAACAAGATTTTCCAACACTGTTTCAAAAATATTTAACAAAAAATCTTCATGAAATCATTGAAATATTTAAATCTCCTTACCTGATAAGTTTGTTGTTATACTGGGAATGCCCATAACGGTACACTCAGCTGGGGTATACCCCCATGGTTCGTAGTAGCTCGGAAACACCCCCAAATGACACCCTCTGACGAACTCGTCATAATCCAACCCAAAAAGAGGATTCGTTGAACTGAGGAACTCGGGATGAAAGACGATCTGAAACAAATTTCATTTAAGACACAATTCAAATAATTCTGGGGGAATGTTTCCACTCACTTTGACTCTGTCATTTGTCGTATTGAAAAGGTTACACCTCCTGACTGCATTTAAAACCGGATCGTTCCAGTCATCCACTACATTATGGGTGGTGACAGGTGGCAGTCCGTCTCTTTGCAAGGAGTACATGCATCGCTTCAGGCGTACCATTTCTTCTTTTTCTAGTAAATCGTTTGCACCAGGTAGCCGACCGCTGAAAAAGTGTTTTTAGACAACAAATATTGATTGTGTTTGCGCCGAAACTCACTTCAAACAAATCTCGTACATTCTCCTCCCGATTTTATCTTGGATATCGCGTATGGTGTCTCGCAGAGATTTTGTCACTGCATGGCCTCTCAGGGATTCTACATTGAAATTGTTTGTTTTAGCAGGAAATATCATGAAAGCTACCACTGTTATATCAGGATGAGTTGCCTGGAATTGAAATAGAGAGGGGTGGACTGATTAGGAATTGTTTGGGAGATGGAAAGTACCTTTAAATAATGGTTCAGTCTTGCTAGAGCTTCAATAAAGATATCAGCCCCCTTATTACCAAATTCGTAACGTCCAGCAATGAAAAAGTATAAAGTTTTGTCCAAATCAAAGTCATAATGCCTGTGAAAATGTAATACAACTTGAAATACAGCCTAAGAGACGAAATAAATCAGTTAGTTTACCCATAAAAATGTCCACGAACAAACTCATGAAGTTTCTCTTTGGAAAGAGCATGCAAATTTTGAAATTCGTGAAGAGCTGAGAATTTTTTTACATTCAAGCCATTTGGAGTGATAACATCCGGTTTTTTCTTCAACAGATGTTCTGCCTCATACCCTGAAACAAATATTCTTCTTTAATCTCAAACTAAGCCAAAGAAGGATAGGAAATGAATTAATCCAGGTTCAAAAGTGGTTTCACTTACCTGTGATTTCAGAAACAGTGGTGAAACAATGAGTTAAGTGGGAGGCAGCTCTTTCCATGCAATATCTGTGATAAATTTGCCTTTTGCCAGCTTCTTCATCCACACTAAACTGAAAAAACGAAAAAATAAACACATGTATTCTTCCCTTTCGTAATTTGCACCCACTGAACTGAGGTTATTGTAAAAATCCGTGTTTCCAGCACACAAATATCTTCCTAAGAGAGTAGCATGAGTAGTGAAAACTGTAGCTACATTAACGTGTCGGGTACGAAGTACAATTAGACCGACTCCAGCTTGCCACTCATGGAAATGTGCCACAATTCTTGGTGGTGTACCTTCACCAAACTTCTCAGACGTGTCCCTGAACTACAATATATAAACAGACAATTCGAGGCACGAATAAATAGTCGTAAAACTCACCTCTGCAATGAAGTCAGCTACCATATACCCTAAAATAATGGCATCGTTGGCTTCCACATCCAAATGGGGCACTCCTATATTCGTAGTGTTCCATAGCTCCGACTTATACTCATCTAGTTTCCATGCTGCAGATCCAATGTCCATGAGAATTATTTGGGGATTACCATCGACCAACCATCTGCCTGTATGCACTTTGAATCCCTTGTTTCTCAATGCTTCAACAGCCTTATTCAACGATTCTGAGCAGAGGGGGCCCTCTTCCACTTCAGTTCTAGCACAGTGTTCTTTGTATGGGCCAATAAGGCAGTACTGATCGCCCATTTCTTCGGTGGATATGTAAGCTTTGGAACGGATGACGGTGTAGATTCCTCCGACTTTATTTGCAACTTCCCATGCTATTTCGAAATTCCATCTATTTTCTTCTTCGGCTGACATGCCTCTATCTAAGCGTGAGAGGTTGTTGGTGGAATCTACACGGTAGAATCTTCTTGATGCCCTTTCTCTTGACATTTTGCTACGACATAAAATACGAATCGATACTTGTTGGTTTGTGATCTACAATTAAATAATAAATGCGCTTATCTTTGAGGACAGAATAATAAAAACAAAAATGAGATAACATATAGTTTATCTTTGAAATACGCAATCGAAAGTGTTACATCACGATGAATAAATTTGAAAAAAATTGAAATTGGATAAGGCATTCAACAGGTATCAATAAGCAAAAGTAAAACCGACCAAATCCATAAAATCTCAAACATTGTGTACCATTGTACTCACCTGGTGAATACAATAACTAAAACCTAATATTTTCACTCAACTTTTTCAAAAATAAACACACTTCACCTCACCGTATCATAAAAAAAACCGAAATCGGTTTCCTCACAGAGAAAAAAAGAAAAGGAAAGATAACGTAACGTTCAATGAACTGTGTGAGATACCTATATGTGCGTGGTGAAAAAAAAAATATATTCATGCAACATTAATCGAAGGTCACCTCTAGCTGGTATTTCATATGTAAAATAGTAAATAAAAAATACTCTGAATATGGTATTAATGTATTGTTGGTTGCTAGACTCCTAGTGAGAATTCAAATATGACGTTTGTGACAAGTACAATTTGTATTCTGTGGCAGTGTCTCTGTCAATTATTGTTTATTATTATTCGTCTAGGCGCAGTAGCATAAGCTCAAACATGTTATAAAATACCTAAACTTTATTTTATTTTTATCTTCAGACAATTTTATTGATTATTGCCACAGGATGTCGTCTCCAGGTCCAGTGGCTTCTCCTCCAATGGTGGTGAAGAAACATAAGAAGCATAAAAGCGAAAAACGTGAAAGGGAAGAGAAACCCGGCTTAAAGCTTATTTTGAAAGTTGGATCTCAAAATACACCGGAACACGATAAAGAATTCGATTCCTCATCAGTACCCGTAGTATTTGCCGAGGGAATGGAGGAACCCATGCAAGTAGATTCCAATGATCCCTTTTATGGTTCATCAAAGTCACATCATAAGAAATCAAAGAAAAAAAAGAAAAAGAAGGACAAGAATAAGGATCGCGAAAAAAGACACAAGCACCACCACAAAGATAAGAAACGCAAAAGGGAAGAAAATGAAGAGAATGGTAAGAATGTTGTAACTAATCAAGAATTTGGGTAGGTGAACAACTTGTTTCAGATGATGCTGAAGTATATCCTGAAATTGGTAGCCCTAGCAGGGAACTGAGAACTTGTGTCATCAAAAAACTACAAGAGAGAACACCACTTTCTAAAGGGTTAGATCATTTGTTGGGCCAACTAGAGAAAAAGGACCCCCAAAACTTTTTTGCTTGGCCAGTCACTGATAATATTGCTCCAGGGTATTTTTCAATCATCACACATCCAATGGATTTCAGTACAATGAGACAAAAAATAGAAGAGAACCAGTATTCCCATCTCGATGTAATATTTCCAAGTTCTTAACCTATACCAGTGCTACACACTTTTGTTTGTAGGATTTTGTGAGTGACTTCAAGCTGATGTGTGAAAACGCCATGAAATACAATCATGTTGAGACAGTTTACTACAAAACGAGTAAAAAACTTCTTCAGGCTGGTCTGAAAATGATGATGCCCGATAAAATGGGTTGGATGCTGAATTTAGTTCCAGAAATAACCAGTGAGGATGTTGGTTTCGAGATCACAGCTGAAATGAGAGCTGTGAAACAGGACGAGCCAGAGGACGGTGAAAACGGTCACGAAAACAAAAGAAAATTGCCTGTCACCAAATTCGAGGCAGTTCCTGATGTTCTCACCACTGAGGAGATTTTAGCAAAATCACAAATCGCTGCAAGGCAAGCCAAGGCAAAATTAGGTGAGTAATAAAAAAATCCCCCTCAATCGTCTTCCGATTCCAAACATTGTTATTCTCAGTGATGAAACGCGGTCCCAGTATGGGCTTCCTGAAACAGAAGAAGGACGGCAGCACGCATCTGAACATTTTAGTGGGTGGCGAAGGGGTTATTCCCGGTACCAAAAAACGCCCCATTCTGCTCGGCCAGCTGTGTGGCAAACTGTCCGAGGGCTCCAACCAAATCCAGGGGTTCCGCGAGGATCGCAGGAATATCGGCAAACCGGTCAAACCGCTTTACTATGGAGCTTTCGGTTCTTATGCTCCCAGCTATGATTCTGCCTTTTCCAATCTAAGGTGAGAAAATAACGTATTTCCTTTTTTTTTCAGTTTTTTCTTCTAGTTTCGCTATTGAAAGTTTAGGATTAATGTTTTAGTGTACAATAATCCGGAAAATTCTTATTACTATAGTCTATTCTGGGTTGATACCTGTGACGCGTCGCCAGATTTAGCCGTGATGCCACATGTTTTTCACTTTTTCAGCGATGCTCCTAATTAACTGCGAATTAAAACTTGGGTACATAATCATATTTCATAAAAACTATTGAAGCATTGTGAGATTGTGGTGAATAAATATTCATGAAGATTCTTTACTTAATTTTCGTATAAAATCCAATAAAAGTAAGGGGCTCCTGTTATCCATTTCGTGTTTAAAATGTTCTAATGAAGATGCAACCATTTTCTGGGCATCTCCACTCAATCCTCTCAACATTTTGATGAGAATACGATGATATTAAGCTCTCAAAAGAACAATCCAAAAAAATCGCAATAAAAGAACAATTCGTATGTAAACAAACGATTGTAGGGATTCGCTCCAAACAATTTGGCATCGTCGTGAAGTGTTGCCATAGTTGTTGATGCTTTGATGTTCCCAGCTGATTTATAAACCTATGGAGATGTCTGTCATTGCTAGATACTTTTTGTTTTGTACTAATGGCATTGAAAAGTTACCAAATCTGACACAGATATCAACCCAGAATAAATAGACTATAGTTTCTTACTACTTTCAAATGCCCTGGAACACCCTATTGTTTGTCAGAAATACTCGAAAACTACGATAATTATCTCTCATTTTCGCGGAGATAACAGACTCTATTTTTTTATCCTTTCTTCGAACTATTCAAGTAATGCCATCTCAATTTTACACACGTTATTCTTTTCCTTCTCATCGAATTCCTATATGGAAGATCGATTATTTCCGAAGCTGTATATTATTCAAGAATCAAGAACATTTTTCAAGTATGCATAAATAACGATGAAGCTAATCAACGTTTCCCCAGAACTCCAACGAATTGTTCAACTAGCAACACCGAAATTAGCCCTTAGTTAGTACTTGTGACGTCATGAGAAGCCTCGTTTGCAGTCCCATCAAAATTGGGAGTTTTTAAGTACATTGGAATCAAATTCATCTCTCAGTAACTCCACCAAGTGAATAACGGGATGATTTTCAAAACACCCAATGAAACGTAACCCATCGTTCTTTCCCAGCAAAGAGGAAAGCGACCTGGTGTACCAAACCTACGGCTCGGACACGGCCGTGCAGTACGCCGAGAGCGTGCAGGACTTCGTCAAGGAGTCGGACTACGCCACGCACTTGGTCGACTCGCTGCTGGACCTGCTGACGGGCGGCGATCACTCCAAGACGAAGAGGACTTTGGAGGAGAACAAGAACTTCAGGGAGGAGGAAGCGGCTGTGAAGACGGCGTTGGAGGTGAAACCGGTGGATGACGTTCGAGTCGACGTCGATGAGTTGAAGAGTTTGAAAGGTTGGTTTACGTTTGTGATTGCTCGTTTTTCCTCAATTTTATTTCGTTACAGGCCTGGGTATCGACGTGGACTTCCTCGACACCATGAACGAGGACATCATCGCCACCGAGCGCCACCACGACCTGCAGCAGCGGCTGGACGGCGTCCGCCAGCTGCTCGAGACCCTCCAACGGACCCAACACCGCCGTTTGTCGGCGGCCCCGCCGGCCAACTTGAGCAACTGCGTGCCGCCCGACGATGAGGAACGCCGATTGGCCGACGACGTGGTGGACGGTCTGGCCGAGATGGCGAAACGGACCGCTCCCGGCGACGTCGCGGCGGTGGCGGCGGTGAGGAAGGCGCTCGGGGTGCCGCAGGAGGTGGCAGAGGTGAGCAACATCGATTTGGAGTCGGAGTTGAGGCAGTTTTTGGAGAGCGATCCGACGTTGACGCAGAGTCCGCTCAGGGACGATCACTCGATCGAGGAGATTCTTATGGATTAGGTCGAGGTATGAGGAACGATTAAAAGTGTTTTTGACTGTGTTCGACTTTTACTTTCTCTATTGGTGATCGATTTGACAGTCTATTTTAGATTGACATCATCCAAATAAATAACTTTCAATACAAAAATGGCCTAAAATAACACAAAAACATCACACTTCACCCATACAAATGCACACAGGTTAGTTTGTTGGTCACATCTCGAGTATTAAAAAAAAAGACTCGTGTCTCCCAATTTTTCCCAAAGTCATGCACTTTTTTTTATGGGCCGCCAAAGATTTGGGGCCTCGGTATCATTTTCGCAAAAAAGTGATCATTTTCTCAGGCTCATATATTGCAAACCGTTCAGAATTTCGATTTACTCTCTGAGGCAAAGTTGTAGCTCTTCCAGAGCTTCACCTTCCAGACCAAAATCGCAAAAAACTTTCGACTTTTTTCAAGTTTTCGAGCTTGGTTGTCGTTTTATATCATTATTATTCAACTCAAATCACATCCTCAATCGTTTATGATTCAATAATAGTGTTTAAAATGCAATAAAAGAGCCATTGAGGTGAACATATCTTTAATAATTAATTAAACTCAATATTTCAGACATGAATTGTGATTTGTATCTTACAATATTATTTTACAAAGGATGAATATAATTTATTGTATTTACATACGGAAATCAAATAAATACTATCATTATATCACACACAAAAGAATTCTAAAAAAGTGTACTCAAGTATTAGAACAGTGTTCTTATTCTCACTTTTACATAATTACAACTCTCGGGAATTAAAACTTCTAATAAAAATTCGAAATAAAGAGTAAAACTAATTTAGAGTTAACATCACAACAGTCTACACTCTACGTCCTTTCACCATTTGATGTGGATTTTGAAAAGGACGTAGTAACTAGTTTCGAATTTCAGTCTTCAAACAAAATATATAAAAATTACGCCTATTACATTATGTTTCGCTAATGTTTTCGTTTCACTTGACGCTTGTCAGGCAGTTGCCTTTCCAAATCGTAGAGGTGTTCACGGTTTTGCATATCACTAGCATAAGACTGAAAAATATTAAATGTTTAGAATCATTGTAACAAAAACAGTGTGTCGAAGAATAATGCAGCTTCATAAGTAAACGAAAAATAAATAAATAATGAATACAAACAGTATTTTTCAATAATTACTGGAACATAAATCAAGAGCAGCAATATTCATTTCAATTAAAGCATCCCAACTATCTAAGCATAGCACAAAACATTCAATCATTTTCAAGAATTCACTACAAATATTGACATTAATCAATAAAATCATAGATCTACAAGACACTTACATACAGATCTTGAAAACATTGACAAATTCGGCGGTAAACTTATATAGTCATTCTCAGAAAGCAACATTTGCAGGGTCTTTCAATATTCACACCCAAGTTATGATTATAAAAATCATCGAAAAATGGATATTGATATTGTGATTTTTTGATTTGTAGTTGAAATACCCTGCAGTTCGCAGAATTACTTGAAAAATGCATGAAATAATTTGGATCCAATTACTTTATGTTTATGGGGCTCCTCTGGAATCACTCTTTATATTACTCACCAATTTCGAGAGTATTCGTTTGGGTATGGTTTCATTTAAACCAAAAACGAAATTTCTGCTCAGTTGATTTTTTGATTCGTCTTCAAATAATACCTGAAACAAATAAGAACCACAATTATTCATTAGCTCACTTTCATCCACCAGAAAGAAAACAATCCAAGAATAAAATCCAACAACTTACTGTGTAAGTATAATTATCCACTTTTCCAATGTAATCGGCATCGTAGACCTCACCATCGACCCACCGTACTTGCACCCTCTGCCCAATTTTCGGACTATGCTCCGTGTCATAATTCACAACATCATCCATTCGAATGTCTTTGGAAAAACTCTGATCTTCGGGAAAGAAAACACACATCTGGGAATCGACTTTGATATCGGCCACCGTGGCCTTGTAATACCGACCATTTTTATGGCGCGCCCAAACTTCCTGTTCCAATTTTATGGCAAGACACTGAAAAACAATGGGATTATGTAAGAGCTCATAAATCATTGAAAATGATAGAAGAATGGATCGAGTGTTGTGTTGCGCCAAATTTGAGCGACGACGAAAAATCTCACCTTTTCTTCAGGGCTGCTGCTTTCTGTCTTCTTGTCCCCTTTTTGACTAAAACTAATCACAGACTGATCCACAGTGTTATCCTTAGCTATGGGTATGGAACTGACGTTGAATAAAGTCAGACCAGACTGCAGATACTCCTGAACATCCTTGCTGAAATTGTTCAAGACGTCCCGCGTCTCCACAAAACACTCCACGGGAGTCAGGGCGGCCTTTTTCTCTGCCAACGACGTGCAACGCGCAGCGGGCCGTTTCTTGAACTTGCCCAGCAATTCCTTGATGACAGTGAACTCCCTCTGGTTGCCGCTAGACGGACGACCCTTTTTCCTACCTCCCAAGACTATTTCGGAAAGGCAAGGCCTAGGCGACGGCTTCCCCTGTTTGCTGCCCCTTTTCCCGAACATTTTGAAGACCTTCAGAAGCTTCCGCGACTTCGAGGAGGGCACTTCGGTGATTTTTCTACCCGTTTCGGGCGAGCGCGCTTTCCCACTCCGCACGTTTTCTTTCATTTCCTCATCTGCAACGTTTTCGTCTGCCAAACACCCCCGAGGCGGTTGGAAATCGTCGTCGTCGGATGAGGAACGGCTCGAGGAACTAGAAAACCCCGCGCAGGAAGAGCAAGAGCACGATTCCGACTCCAATTCTTCTTCTTTGACGACAGGAGGCACCGACAATTCGTCGGCTGTTAACGTCGGAGCGTTGCCCATCACCTCGGCATCGATTGTCTCCACGATAACCTTCTCCTCGGGCTCTTTATCCAGCTGAATGGGCATGCTGCTCAGCGGGAAGAACCTCTCCGAGTTGGTGTAGACGGTATCGGCGCACCTGTTGACCGTGAAAAAGTTGTGGTTGCTCCAGATCATGTTCGGTTTGTACTTTTTGGGCGGCGAGGGCTCTTCGGCGGCCTTCCCCGTCGCCTCGCTGGCTTTCATCGCGGGTTTCCGGGACATGGTGAGCTGGCTCTCCAGAATGCTGCTGGAGGTGATCGAGAAATCTAGTCGAGGCATTTGTTCGTGCCGAGTGAAGGGCTCGGGGGAGCTCAGCTCGGGCATTTTGTGGACGACGACAGGCTCGTGCGTCGTGCTAGAGCAAGTCGCAGGCAACTCCGGTGAGGTGGTCAGCGTCGAGGGTTTATTAGAAAACACTTTAATCTCCTTCGGTAGGGACGAGATGGTTTCCGAAATTGCAGCTTTCGTTTTCGACGACTGCCTGTACGATTTCGTAGTTTTTTTCTCGGGAACCTTCCTGGACTCGGTGAGGAAGCTCAAGAATTGGTTCTCGAATTGATTCGCCGGTTTGGCGACTTCTGTCTTCGGTTTGCCCAGCAGAGAATTCGCACCCAAAACAGTGATGATACCTTTGGAGGTTTTTATCGTTTCCACGTTGTTCAACTTGGGTTTTTCCTTTTGGAATCTGAACGCCTTGAGGTTCGTTTTCAGAGCCGGAGGAATAGGGCTGGGAATAATGGGAAACGCTCGGTTGGGGGTTTCGGATTCGTGCAGAAGAGCCCGTTCGTGTTCCTCGGCAGCAGCACGAATTATATTGTCGATTTCTTGTTTGACCTTCGGACTAGATTCTTCCTCCGGTTTGGGGGCCGTCTGGTAGGGGGGTTGCGAGGCTGTCTTTTCTTCCTGATGTTTGCCTGATAGCAAGTATTTTGATTATAAAAAGGTTATAGGGTATCAATTGTCTGAAGTTTTTGAAGGTTTAGATTGTGTGGTTGCATTTTGAGACTTGAAGAATGAGTATTTAGCAATCAAAATTGATGAGAAATTCGAAAGTTAATTGTTTTCATTGAAGATTGTTGAAGTATATGAAGACAAAAAATATGCATGTAATGAACAGAAAATGAAGAAGAAACGTTTCAAAACAAAAATATGCATTCTATAAGAGAAAAGGGAAAAACTAAGGGATGTATTTATGATAATATAAATAAAAATATTGCATATGAACTACTGATCACAGAAAAAATATAAATCATGTCAAAACTTTTGAAGTAATACTTTTAAAGGGAAGTAAATGACAGTTACAATACTTTATGTGTGATTCTTAGAATGAATGGTGTGGATTTGATTGATTGAATTCTATTATTAGAAGAGGGAACATTTGAAAAATCTATTGGTAAAGAATTATTGGTGAATCTAGCTGAATAAATAAATTATTTAATTCAAAACGCATTAAGAAATTATCGCAAGTTCAATTTCAAACTCTTATGCAAAATAAATATTCAATAACTCAACAGCTACCTAATAGATTACATAAATTCAATGTCAAAACGTTTGAAGTAATACTTTTAAGGGAAGTAAATGACAGTTACAATACTTTATGTGTGATTCTTAGAATGAATGGTGTGGATTTGATTGATTGAATTATTTTATTAAAAGAGGGAACACTTGAAGAATCCATAAAATCAACGATTGGTCAAGAATTATTGGTGAATCTAGCTGAATAAATACATTATTTAATTCAAAACTCATTAAGAAATTACGCAAGTTCAATTTCCTGATGGATTTCCCCGAAAGCAAAGCGAATTAGAAAAAAAATCTCAAAGTACACTTACATTTCTTAACTTTTTTATGTTCGTGACTCCTCTCCTTATGCTTGTGCTTCTTCTTGTGCTTCAAAATCTTATCGGTTTCCTGCTCCAAAAGCGACTTTACCAATTCCGCCTTGTACACCTGCTCTTCAATGGGCTTCACTATTTTCCCGCACACCTTCTTGTCTTTCCTGTCGCACGGCGCGTACAAACCAGTCAGTTCGTTGCTCATGTACTCGTCGTTCTTCTTGGGCGTCCATCCGGGGTCCTCCTCGACCTTTTTCCTGCCTTTCGGCTTCTGGCGTTTCTTTTTCTGGAAGTACTTTCTGCTTTTTTTCACGTTGTATCCGGCGTCACAGACGCTGGCGTCTTCCGCTTCTAAAATATGCAAAACATGAATACAGGGTGGCTGGGAAAATGGGGAAAACTCGATGGAATTAATGATGAACGAATTGATTTATGTTTGATGCCAACGAATGAAGTAAATTTCGATTCATTATCATAAATACGAATAAAATCTTTATCTGTCAACTCAGGCTTGTTTTAAAACCAACTTAGACACTATCAAATTAACTAAACGATTTTATATATTATATTCAAGATGTTTTCAATTGCATGAATGTCACTATGAATTTCTTCAATTTATACATATTTTCACATTATTCAACAATTTGCTCACCTATTTCTCCAGCTTTGAGCCAAATATCTTCAAGAACTTCTAGCTGTTGTTCATCAGGAGGTAAATCATCAGAACCAAAAGGCAAATTATCTTCCTCCATTAATTCAAGTTGCAGAGAAGTTGGAAAGTCACTTATATTCAAACTAAAAAATAAAACAATTCAATTTCTTCTCAGACTCCTAATCACAAAATTGAAATTAGGAGATTTTTAAAACAAATATTACTTACTGGCTATACCCCATTTTCCCTCCTCCCTTTTTTGACCCCTTTTTCGGCACATCCAAATAACTTTGAGGCAAAGAAGGGTTGTTTTTGTTGCACAATATATCTTGTGGCATTGGTAGGGGAGCAGCAACTTTTCTGTCAGGCTCTTCTGGGTGTGGTCCAATATCTTCACCTCTCAACCACATGTCATACCTTGAAAAACCACAAAAAAACGTTAGATACACCACTTTTGGAGCGACATAATGGGTTTAAGTGAACTACAAACAACTTTAGATCAAACTAGGGGGTGTCTTTTTGCTTACCTATCGGATTGAAATCTCTTGACGAATGTGTCCATGGAGATTTTGACCATATCCTTGCTACAAGTACACTGCGAAGCCCTTTTGCCATATTCTATCCACCTTTCCTGTGCAAAATTCGTGGATTCTGCACAGTTGAAACCGTGATTGAAACCTAGTGGAAAATTGTGAGTTATTCATCAATTTTTAACAGCCAAAAAAATAATATGAGTTATTTCATCACTTACCAGCATGATATCCATATGGAAAAGTGATCATTATTTCCCCAGCTTCTTGAGTGATCTAAAACAAAACATAAATTCAATCTAATTTTAGTCCAGAATTAATCATCTTACCTTGTTGTAAGGGATGGAATACTGTTTCAATATTTGTGGAGAGATAAGGGTCATTTTATGTCTCAAGAATGCTTGACAAGTCTTGTAAGAACTTGGGAAGAAACCGTTAGCGAGTCTCTCCAATCTTCTACCATGTTCTGGTGGGATAGCATACCTGAAACAAGAAATATTTGAATGAGTCTACGTGAAATCAGAGTGAAGCTATGCAACACACTTACCATGTTTTAGGAGCTCCGAAATGAAGATAATTTATGGAATACAGATCCATATCCTCGGTATGCCATGCAAAAGTAGTTTTCCACATGCCAAAGTACAAATAAGCTGTATTAACGCCTTCAATGGATATACCATAGTCTTCGTTTACCAAGTCAAGTATTGTGCCCAGTCTATTAATATTCCACTCCTGAAACAAAAACATTATTAACCCTCAACCTTGGTAATAAGATTTTGTGCTTACATCAACATCGTCATCTGTTATGCTTCCTGATACATCAGCCCCATAAATGGGAGCCACATAGGTGATGTTTTTCCAGTATTTCCTCTCCAAATCTTCATAATCAAAATGCCTGGGGGTAGCGTAACGTTCTGAATTGGCTAGATCTCTGTATTGCTTAACTGTCATGGCTTTTTTCTGGATATTTATTTGCTGGTACAATCCTTGCTTCCCAGTCACGACTTGACAAATAGGAGATGGGATGGTGATGTTGAGGTCGTCAACGTCATAACCTGCTTTGCGAGGCACCCATTCAGGTGGTGGAATTACCTGTAATGGAAGTTTGTTTTAGAGGACTTGTTTGAAACAAATATCGCGATTGTTTACCTTGGCCAATCCTGCTTTATGTGCTCCTTTGGATTCCATGTGCTTGATGTAACTTGAAAAGTCTTTGAATTCCTCCCATGTAGGACGGAAAACCATAATCCTAAAGGAATAATAATGTATAAACAAAAACGGGAGTTGATATTGTCCACTTACTTTGGGGTCCTCTGGTTGTTATTTTCAGCCATTTTCGCAATAGAAATTTTGAATATTCAAATATTAATTCGGTGAAATGAAATGATGCTACATCTCCTCAATTGGTTTCAGGTAAATAATAATTCTTCCATTCAGTGTTGACTAACACATATTTCGGGCGGCCATTATTGACACACTATAATTCACGTACGAGATTACTACCACGGAGCAATTGTTATTGACAAGAAAAAAAACCGGGGAGCTTACTATGGATTACAGATCCATGCTCAAGTCTGTGTAAAACGTAATGGTAAAATGTATAAATTATTTTACAATAAAATATAAACAACCTGCCACCTCCCGTAATAACACAAACGACATGAGGTGATAGGAAAAGGAACAAATGAAGTATGAAGTATAGTATCCTGTGCTATCACAACATGATTTTTTGTTTCATGTCAATATTACGTCAATAACAATGTCAACACTAGATTTTTGCACAGGAATTTTGCCACTGAACCATAGAATTATACAATAATTGTATTGTATAATTCTGTGCACTGAACTCTACATATCGAATGTCAATCAGTTTGGTTTTGGAATCAACCACTAGATGAAGCTAGTGTCCTTGTATCCACAAAGAAGATAGCTGCCAAATATGCTACCTCGCTATAAGTTGTTCCCATGATGAATGCAATTTTACCAATTTCTTTTCAAAATTGTTCATAGGTGGTACGCGCACTAAACAGATATGGAGTAATAAACGGATGACGCAGCAGGGGTGAATCACGGTGTGTCACGCATCGTCCAGTAGCGATTAACTAATATCAGTTCAGTTCGTCATTAGCAGTCCAAGTGAGAGCATGTTACAAGGGACGTCTCGAATATAAATACAATTAGTGAGTGATTTTTTTGATTTTGCATGAATTTTTGCACGAGTTACAGTGCGCAGACTCGCAATTTTCCGACGAACTATAGAATGTTTATTTTCGAATTGAAATCGCAGTAGCAAATCGACTTTTAAGGATACTTTCAACGAATCGTAGGTTTTTTGCGTATTTTAAAGGTGTGGGTAAAAACAAACGAATAGAACATATACATGTTAAATATACTTTCTAAATATCAATAAGACAAAATATTTGTAGCCAGCAATTCAAAGGAGAAACATGCGATGATAATTCTAAATATATTACATGAACATTACAAGTCAAATTCTCAGTATTCCCGAAGAAGCAGCAAATTCAATTATTTAAAATCTGATATCATTCATATAGCCTATATACAGCAAATACAATACAACCTCAAACTCAAAATTCTGAAATTCATATTACAACGAAAATAATCTAAATGTTAATTAAATAACGCCGTCCTCCTTCCACGATTCTCCGAAAAAACTGGAAACCGGTATGTCTGGGTGTGGTTGGGAAGCTTCAAATCAAACAAACTTTTGTAAAATTGCCAAGCAATGTTATTATTCGTCGAAATTTTGCGAGAGCAGAAAGTTGGCTGCCAGGTTTTCGTTTTTCTCGCACGCAAAGTACGCCTGCACCACAAGATGTTCGGGAAAACCCAAGGCTTTCAGCCTTTCGATGGCGTCCTTGTCTTGGGGGGTCACTTGGATCATGCCCGCTGCAGTGGGTCCCCCTACAGCTAATGAAGATCCTATGAATATACACGAATCAAATGAAAAAATATATAATATTTCGAAGGAAATTCATCTTCGATGGCGATTTTGGGGCACGAAATTTCCCCCAAGAAAATTCAAAACTTCGTTTAGGTTAAGATTAAAATTGCGTCTGCCAGAACGTCCGTTTTTTATTCAAAAATTTCATTTAGTCATTCAAGAAATAGGGCATAACAATTTGGAGCAAAGATGCTCTAAATTCATTAATTTTTTATTCATGGTCATTATTTTCAGTTTATGGATTTAAAATTACAGAAATTCTTATTATTTCAGGCCATTTTCGAGAAAGAGTGATGAAATTGGAGTCATTTAGAAAAATCCTTGGTTTGGTAGGGTAATTTTCACTTTATTTAATCTGCATTAAATCGTGTCTCTGCTTAATTTTTTTATTAAAAAAACCTCTTTATATGCATTAAATATTCTCAAAAAAAGCTATTGTAACGTTGTATCCCTCTTGAAATATTTAGACTATAAATTGATTATTCCATATAAAATTAAAGAACAGCAAACAAAATTATTTTCTGGTGAAATTTATGGATTTAATGAAGGATTATAGAAATTCTTATCATTTGACCCTATTTTCGAAAAAAAAGTGATCAAATTAGTCATCATTAAAAATCCCTGATCTGATAGGGGAATTTTCATTTTATTTCATTTGCATTAAACCGTGTCTCTTCTTTATATTTTGTTTGAATTTTTTCATTAAAAAATCTCGTTTTAGCTCAAATATGCATAAAATATTCTCAAAAAACGAAACTGTAACCCTGTACCCTCTTCAAATACTCGGATAATAAATGATTATTGCATGAAGAAAAAAATAAAGAACTATTTTCTGGCGAAATATATGGATTTAATGAAGGATTGTAGAAATTCTTATTATTTCAAGCCATTTTAGAAAAAAAAAGTGATCAAATTCGAGTCATAATCAAAAATCCTTGATCTGATAAGGGAATTTTCATTTTATTTCATTTGCATTAAACCGCGTCTCTACTTATTTTATTTTGATTTTTTTCATTTAATTACCTCAATATATGTATAAAATATTCTCAAAAAATCGCTCACACTATGAATTGATTATTCCATATGAAATAAAAAAATTCAGGCGAAATTTACAGATTTAAGGATTATAGAAATTCTCATCATTTCAGTACATTTTCGAAAAATCTGTAATTTCATGGATGCATTCATATTACATTCTGTTGGCACTGAAAAAGTCACTTTATAAATTCGACTCACCGGTGGGCAAGAGTCCAGGGGCTGGACTAGGCGCACCAGGCATCGGTTCGTTGAGCATCCGCACGAAAGATTGCTGGTTCTGCGAGATGAGCTGCAGTAGCGCCGGATTGGTCTGTCCGATCTGCTGCAGCACAGCGTTCAACAGTTGCGGATTCTGCTGAATGACTTGTCGCATTTGCTGGAACTGCGGCTGGGTGCGCAAAAAAGCCAACTGGTCCTCGGGATCGGACTGCCGTTCGTCCACACCCGACATGTCTGCGGATTCGTTCACCTGAGACGAACGAGAGACGATTTTTACTCGTTCAGGAAGGATATGTTGGGAAATTTGTCAACCAGTTAGTGTCCTTTATTATTGAAATAGCGATTTTTATGACTAAAAAGTGAATTGAAATAATAAGTTACATCCTTATGCAAGCCATGATTTATAATAATCTTGGTGGTAAACTTTTATCATCTCCTCAAAGCAATTCAATTTGTAATTGTGATTTTTGGGATATATATTCTGGCAAAATCAACAAACTTGAAGAAAAAAAGTATCAAATTCAAGTCATTGTTGAATAATTCGATATAATTTTGAATTCAGAGCCTCTTATGTCATTAATTTCTAGCATCACACATCCCTGTATATTATTCTGAATTGTTTGTTCGTAGTTTTTGCGGGAAGAAAAAAGTAGTGTTTTTTGGATCGAACTTTCTGTAGGTTATTTGATCATTGTATAGACTCGTCAATTGCCTGTTGAAATAACTGAATCAAGATGAATTGCATTCTTTCCACAGAGAGTAGTTGTGCAAATTAAATCAGAAGTTACCCGGATAAAATAAAATAACATTGAAGTAAACAGTGGACATCTTTTCATTTGGGTTAAGTGAATAGTGATTTCAATGCTCAAACGATTCATGTTGGTTGAATGACAAATTGATAATTCATTGTCAGCGTTAAAATCAGTTTTTTAGAGTCAGAGGGCAATGATAACTGGGCTGATATTGACAATAATTTGATTATATAACTTAGTTTGATAATGTTGGATTAATAAATTTTGAGGTATTTGAAATAATACCATAATTAGAATAGGAAACACAAACATATTTCAGCTCTTCAATAGCATACTTCACAAAAACATTATTGGAACTTTACTAGGTCTTGTTATACCATCATTGAATAACACCAATACAGGAAAAAAGCAATATAAATATGAATATAAAAAGCAAAAAATTTGCAATTAAACTCACCCGATATTATATTCGAAAAATATTTGTCTCCTGAATATTAGCAATACAGAAAAATTGATTCTGTACATAGTCTTCATTGTAAACAACATCTTAGTTAGAATTACTTTATTAATTCAATGGTTTGAATAATTTCAATGAATTACTCATATGGTTATTGGATTTATAAAAAATTCCATTGGCTTTTATAGACCAATTATATGGAATGGAGTACTCATTGCATAATTACTTATATGTAATGCATAATGTTCAATGGTTTATTGAAATTTAGTTCTGTTTTGTAACACTATCTTAATCTTTGATTGTTATCAAAATGTATTTTTGTAAGTTCAGTGATTATAGTTCAAATTTGAACCGAAACCAATAACTTAGTCAATTACCAACAAGAAGCAAAATAGTGTTTCCTGAAATAGCAAAAATGAAAGCAAAAGCAACCTAGGACCAAATGATCATGCATTATAAAACAAGCTGTAATGGACTAAAATGGGATTTATGAAAAAATTTAAATAAAACACTCATTAACAATAGGGTAATGAAACTCTTTTCATTTCTATTAGAAACTTAAGTCTACAACACCAAGCATAAGCAAGAAGTTCAAGAGAAACTATCATATACAGAGGAATATAAAACATTATTGGGAATCTTTGCAGTTGCTGAATCAATTCAAAAGACAATTGGGAAGGTGAACTTAATGAATATGATACATTAATTTTAAAATTTGGCCACAATTCCCCTTCCTAATGAACCACCAAAAACCAATAAAAGCAGAAGCATGCACATTTTCATTCACAATAACATAACAAAGCATATTTGACACAAAAATATCAAATCCATAGCAAGAAGTTAAAAAAGACAACAAGAGTAGTATTTACCGCTTCCTGCTCATCAATAACAGGTATCCCATTTATAAGGTACTCAACAGCTCTATCTGGGTTGTTGAAACTCGCCCTTAGGGCCTGTTCAACTTGATCTCTAGCATACCCCATGTCCATGATGTTTCTCACCATGGTCTCATACTCTTCACCCATGAGCAATGTTGATTCGGCTGCACTATTAACTGATGCTGATAAGGTTTCAGTTGATTGAATGGGGGCTGTGAGAGCTGTTGGAACTTCCACAACAGGCACAGCAGTAGCAGCAGCTTGTGGTGGAGTAACGACAGGGACACTACAAGAAAATATCAGATATATGTTTGTATTATGTTTGGGCTATCTTACCTTTCAGTGGGGGCAGCTGTAGAGACTCCATCTCCATTGTCTGTTTTCTCTGGCTGCTTTGGTTTTGTGACCATAATAACAATAAACTTCTTTTCATCGAGATTGTATTCGGATATGACCGTTTCATCGGAAAGAATTTTGCCTACAATCAAAACATGTGAGTCATCATTGACAACAGATTAGAAGCTCAAAATAACCTGCATAAATCAGTCTCTGGCAATCTGCGGGATAATCTTTTCCTTTCTCAGCCTCAATTTTCTGTTTTAGGAGCTTAACCTACAAGGAAAATCACTTAATTTCGGACGTAAGATTCGAAAAAACGCTACTTACCGTTTTTGTCGGTTCAATGTCTATGGTAAAGGTTTGTTGCTGAAGATTCTTCAGTGTAACCTTCATTTTGTCGTTTTGAAATTAATAAAACAATATCCAACGAAATTGAACAATTCAGTCGATCTAACTTATGAGCACTATACTCTATTTTTGGTGAAAATTCCAGGTATGAAAGATGATAAAGCACAACTGAAACTAATGAATTTGGCGGCCATATTACAATACTTTTGGGTTGACAGAAATCACAGACACCAGAAATCGAAGATGTCAACCATACAATATTTTTTCAGAACTCTATTGTTCTATGCGGTTATCATTTCCTTTTTTTTTCAAATACGAAGGAAAAATTCCTAGACGGAATAAATGTTCCAAATATATGAGGAACAGAGACATTTCATATGTTAACTTTACTTACGCATTGGATTTAGTTCATAACATCCGCATCATCATTTTAAGGATAACATAACCACAGAGTACTCTGTGACATAACAGCAGAGATAACAGTATTTGAGTTCAATGGTTTTCATTTTCTCTGTTTACGGGAGATGGGTTACTGAACACTGCTTATTTCCAACTTTTAATGCTTTTAACCATTATGTAATTTAGAACCATACCAGGCACAAGTGACTTGTACATTTCACTGAGCTTTTGTTTAATAATAGTTAAATAACCATGTCATTGAAATTTTCAAGAAAATCTACGTTAATTGGCATGTTAGTTGGTGCAGCAATTCTAATGCATTTCGGTAATCATTTGATTAAACCGATTGTTGTGAGAGAAAAACCACACGTAGATGTAAACAAACAAATGAGAAAGGAAACAGAAGAAGGAATTCGATGACACTTTTTTGAATTATCCTGTATACAATATGGAATTGCTTGTGAGTTGTGATGTATCCATAGACTAATTTCAGATCTATGAATAAAAGTTACCAATTGATATGTTTGAAAATTGTTAAACCTTCGAAGCTACTATATGATTAATCAATAATTTTTCCATGCAGGATTATATAATTAATATAAGGGTATGGTCACACTCCAAACTGTCATTTACACACAGTTAACCACGTGGTATAAACCATGATATAAGAATACAGGTATGCTACTTACTTTTCTCATTTTCGTTCGTCTTCGCGCATGACGTCACGCGGGGAGCAAAACAATGGTTTAGCAGATATAAAATACGTTATTTCGAAAAGTTTACGGCCTTTTAGTGGCGTTTCTGGAACCTTTCAGTTCTATCGTGAATATTTATTGGTGTGTTGGACATCTCTAAAGTTTCTAAAACGAAATATGCCGGGTTGCGCGGTGGCTACTTGTAAAAATTATAGTCGAAAGACGAAGGGAACAGACATTAGATACTTTCGATTCCCAAATAATGAAGATGTGGCGAAACAATGGATTACTGCATGCCGGAGAAAGGACAATTTCAATTTGGAAAGTTGTAAGTACCTATCACAAATTTCCCAAATTATCCCAGAGTATGATTGCAGGACTTAAAATTGAATGATATTGCCAATTTTGAGGTTATGTTTATCTGTGAAGTTTTACTAGCTGAAAATTCAACGAAAAATATGTTTTTAGCACGTGTGTGTTCAATCCATTTCGAAAAGGAATGTTTCGAGATTCCACTCAAGCATAAGCTGTTGAAGTATTCCCAAGTAATCATCGTATTTTGAAAGCTGATGCTGTGCCACTATTTTTATACCAGGAGGACTGCAGAAAAAAAGTCATGAAGAACGATCAGTCCGAGCTGCTAAACGAAGTACTCGAATGGAAGTAGAGAGCATTTCATCTGCTGCATCCACTAGTCAGATATCTCAGTCTCAGGAAGACTTGGAATATTCCGATCAAGTGGAAGAGCCAGAGGATATGGGGTTGGATGTCGAGTATGAAGTATTGCCACAATTGCACACAGAGTAAGTAGTCCTCATATTCATTCATTATGTGCAATATCACTAATACTCATTACCATTTTTTAAGGAGTGAAACTGAAGTCAGTCTGCTGAAGACAAGAATAGAGGAATTGGAGAAAAAGAACTCTGAGCTGTCAGAAATGTTGAAAAATCAAGAAGCAACAATTGAACAATATAAGGATGCAATGGCGAAAATTTTCACCCCAGGCCAACTGCAGAAACTGTTCCATTCAGGAATGAAACGAATAAGTTTTAATAACTGCCAGAAGAAATTGAATAGAAAACTGTATAAAATAATCAATAAAAATAAATAAGAATTATTCATCAAATTGTTTTCATATAGTAAACTCTGAATAAGAGAACAATTATATAAAAACTCCCTTTGGGAGCGAAATTATCAACATTCAAAAAATACCCAAATATAGACGAAATGCGATAGGATCCAAGTTAGATTATCACAATAAGATATTACTTGACAATTCTTTATCATTGAGTTCAATATAATTGTTTGGAGCATATTTGAGATCGGTTTTTACCAGAAATTCGAAAAATAGGCATAAAGGACTGAAATGATACTGTCCTGAAAAAAGAGCTCAAACAGGTCTTGTTAATCAAATATTTCTGTTTTCAAATCATTTATATCATTCATTTCAGTAGATTACCCCGCAATTATACTATTCCCATGCTTCTATTCTTTTTCCCATCCAAAATTGAGTAAATTTCAATGAATTTCCTAACTAAATGCCCTGTTTTGCTCCCCACATGACGTCACATTGTGCGAGAGAGACGAACTTCCATCTCTCTCCCGATGCGCAATAGCATACCATGTTTCTTATATCATGGTATAAACTGAAGTTGACAATTCCTCATGAAATGTGGAATCGAAAAATAACGGAATTGTCAATGTTATCATCATCGTGGTTTCTTTTTGAGTCACAATAAGCTTCAAGAACCGTTTTTGCGATAGTTGAGTGATGTGGAAGCTGAGAGTAAAACATATATTCGCTGTTTGAGGTTTGTATTAACATTTATAAACTAAAATTCTCTTCTTATATACAACATATATGAGTGTTTAATAGAATGTTGGCATTTTATAAACATGTAATATGGATTCTCTATTATGGAAAACAAGAACTATATCTTTATTTGATGTTTTGATGATTATAATAACTTGAATAGGTATAACAGTCAACAATCTACAATTATTCGAAAAGTCCAAAGATTCTTTAACAATTTTGTGCTATATTTTCTGATAGTCAAAAAGGTGAACATTTTTACCAATAGGTACATATGTAATATCGAATTACAAAATAAGCGTTTTGGGTAAATTGACTTTTCCACAATGTTTCAAAGGATCGTGGCAATTCAGATGTCCACTCAATCGGTAATTTCCTACCTAATCACAGTTCTATGAGTAGCAGAACGATTCCAGAGTTTAATATAACTTATAAAATATACAGGGCGTCCTAAGGTATGGGAAGTTGTATATACCCATTCGAATCGACAATAGGCGGAAATTTCACAAATACTCGACGATATCGCACTTGATGGAAATATTAGGGCACGACCTCCCGAATGAGTACGCGATATTGTGCTGGCTTTTGTTCCTTTCGGTGAGCAGCTTCTGGAAAATAGGCAATATCTCCCTGTCCAAGAGCTCCCCCTCGGAGGTGGCGTTCTGCATGGCCTTCTCGCCCCGTCTGGGCGGCTGCTGGGCGGCGGCCACGTTGGGCGTGCTCTGAAAGTGGGCGAGCTTGGCGCGTTGCTGCTCGCAGGCGTTGGCGGGGGCGTGTTGTTGGGTTTTTTTGGCGGGAGGGGATTTTTCGCGTTTTTCTCGATGGGCGGTGTGGCGGTTACGTTCGGATACCGATCGTTGCATGTGGTTTTCGTCTAGAATAACACAGTAATGCGTTGTAATGCGTCGATAGATGGCGCTTTTGATTATTCGATTGTCCTAATTTTTGGAATTCGTTACTAGACAGAAAAATGAGAGTCGAATGAGCTGAACAAGAAGTAATTGATTCTACTAGAATATCAAACACCCTGTTGAATTTTTGGGGACACTGTTAGGACTATACTTATACGGAGACATTTATTGTGTTAGTCGGTCTATCTAAAAACTTCTTTGAAAAAAAAAATACGATTATTTTCCAATAAGACACAGTACAATTTGTAAAGAAATAGAAATTACTATCAGATTTTCATTTGACTGTTGACATTGAAAATTAATATAAAATGTGTAATGTTATAAACCCTGTGACATTTTTATATCAAATATTTTTATTCGGCTCAGCTTGAAGCTTGCATTCATTTATTATCATTCCTAACGAAAATTTAATCTATAGATATTAATACAAGTGAAAAAGGCTCACAATTCAACAAAAACTAAATAAAATTCATCATCATGGAATCACAATTGGAAAGTTTTAGGATTGTTAGATTTGATAATTCTACTTAATATTTTTACTCAAAAGTTGATTGTGGTTTTCCCAAATTTTGATTCTAATATTGAAAATTTCATTCTGAAGGAAAAAACCGAATAATAAAAAGAACAGTTAGGTTTAGAAAATTGACAATGTGAAACTAACTGAAAATTAGAAGAGAAACTCAAAAATTATATTGAAAAAAACAATAATATTCGTTCATTTTCCAATAAGACACAATACAATATGTCAAGAAATAGACAGAAAAAAATAAGACACTATCACAAGGCATATGTCTGGCAACTATAGTCATCAAGAGAATAGAAACATTTATCAATGAAAAAATATCTCAATGCCTTGCAAAAAACTTCTGCTATCAGTGAGTGTTTTGATATTCTTTGGTGAATTATTAAAAATGTTCAGACCAAATTAATCAGAGAAGCTATTTGACAGTTTAAACTTATTGAAAGGAATATAAAAATAATTTTTTTGGAAGCTATTCAAAATGCAACAACTCCAGATTTTTATATAGAATTCTATACTGCAACAATAAATAGGGTGTTCTATTAAAAAAAAAACAAAATTCCAGTTGGTTGAGACATGTAGGCATCTTTAATTATGACAATACTTCACAGTGACTGCCAAATTTATTTGGAGAAAAATCTTTGATCAACTCATAAAGTCTGTTAATTCTAATTATTATCTAGTCCAATTTTGGTGTATATTTTTCATGAATCGAACCAATTTGAATAGTAAACTCAACCCAACTTTCAGCTTCAAAGCATCACTGACAAAAAAGACAACCCCCTCGCTCAAATAAACAAAAATTACCTTCGTCCTGTGATATGCTGACTCGACTGCTCTTCTGATGACTCTTCGTGCACCTGTGCTGACTCCCCGTGTCCCAAAGCTCGCTCTTGGTCACTATGTGAGTCCCTCCATGGTCCATTTTCTTCTTCTTTGGGGTGTTTTTGTTGCTCGAGGGGTTGCTCTTGAAGCAACCACTTTCGTCGCGATCTGGCAATGTATCCTTCCTCAGGCTTTGTCTCCTGTTCGTCTGGATCTCGGGGTCCACTCTGGAGTACCTGGAATCGGGTGATTTTTTTTCAACACCGAGGAAAATCATGGATTTGTACTTGTGAGTTTTGGTTTTACCTCCGTTCGTGTGTTGGTGTTTTATTTTTGTTGTTTTCTTCATGTTTTCTGTCTTCTTCGACTTGGGGTGGCTTTTGATATTCCCTTTTGAATTCCTCCTTCATGTTGCAATTGCTGTCTAATTTGGCGATTTCGATTGGCTGTTTTGGAACATCTGGATCAGACGGTTCAGGAATGCTTGGTGATGTTTTCTGATTTGGTGATTCAGTTGCGAGTTTCTTTCTTCTGCAAGAATCAGGCTTGAAATTTACTCTTTTGTTTCAGGATGTATGTTGTTTTATTTATATTCATTCTATACTAGTCTAGAATCTAGGTATCTAATGTTTGTTTCCAATATTAATTAATTCAAACATGCTCCGAAAGATTTTTCAATTCTTGTAGCAACCCAAAATTTTTTATTTTCCATCTAGTATAAGTTCCAGATCTCCACTTGAATCTATGGAATTTTTGGTTTATGATTAGAGAAGGTCAGGCAATTTACATAAACTTACCAGCCAATACTTATAACTAAGCGTTAAAAAGTATCATGCTTTTATTTTACCATTCAAAAAGAGAAAATTCATCAGTACGTTGAACTAACAGGATAACGAGACACATTTCAATTGAAAATACATCAATTTGGTATCAGATAACAATATACAGCTTTGGAAAAAAAATATATATAAGAGTAAGTAGGAAGATGTTGTTCTTTTCGCTCTCATTGATTCACATTAATGTATCAAAATCAATTCCGCAACTGTATTTTGAGTGTTTTTCTAGTGAATTCAGAACCGGTTTTCGAAGATCCTATTACATTCATTATATACAGAGTGTAACAGATAACTCGTTCGATAGAAATTGCCGAGTTAACATGATGTGAAACCTACATATAGAATTCTGAAGAGAACTTTAATTATACATTGTGTTCGATTTAGAAAAATACTTGATGAAAATAATAATCGAGAGGATATTAACTAGTTCAACCTCCAAATTTTCTATGGTGATCATAATTACTCAAAAGATATTGAAAATTACTATCAGATTTTCATTTGACTGTTGAAATGTGTAACGTTATGAACTCTGTATAATTTTTATATCAAATATTTTGATTTGGCTCAGCTTGAAACTTGCATTCATTCATTATCATTCATAACGTACTTGATCTTGTGGTGATGATTACCAATTAGACTGTAAATAGAAAATTTGATCTATAGATATTAATACAAGTGGAAAAGGCTCACAATTCAACAAAAACTAAATGAAATTCATCATCATGGAACCACAATTGGAAAGTTCTAGGATTGTTAGACTTGATGATTCTACTTGATATTTTTACTCAAAAGTTGATTGTGGCTTTTCCAAATTTTTATTCTAATATTAAAAGTTTCTGGCAGAGGAAAATGACATTGTGAAAGTGATTGAAAGTCAGAAGAGAAACTAAAGAGAATATATAGAAAAAGACAGAGAAAAATGACATTGTGAAACAGACTGAAAATTAGTAGAGAAACTGAAAAAAATAAAAAAATTACAAGATGAAAATAAAATAAAATGGAAAATATATGTATACAGTAGGGTAGAAGGACCTCGGTCAATAACCCTTTTAATCTGTTTAATTTTGTTTGGATTCAATAAAGAACATGTATTATTATATACAGTAAGATCTAGTCTAATATCAGAATTATATATTAATAGTAATATTTTTTATGTATGTTGGTATATGAGAAAAGTCATAATAACTTACTTTTGACTATCTGTGTGTAACAAGGAAGTGTAATCTTGTGAACTAAGGCTGCACAATGAAGTCAAATCACTTGTTTCTGTGGCACTAGGAGCTTCTTTCCTGAGTAAGGGTACTGATAATCTGTTGACTTCACTGTTTGAATCAGCTTTGGACTCTAACAGATCTCTCGCCTCGTTACCTAATCTTTTTATCAGCATCTGAAACAGTTTTGAGAAAACTTGAGAAAAAATTCACTTTCTGGGAATATACAGGGTGATGCATCCTGTGTAAGCTGAAATGACTTAAGAACGTGACCTTGACTTAAGTGCTCAATTCACCTGTAGCTCAGATTCTTTGTCCAGAAGCGTTTTCCGGTACTTCGAATTGAGGCTTTTGACGTCTTTCATCTTAGTCTCCAGCTCCGAAATACTGGAATTCCTTCTAGTTTTCGACATGGGCCTCAAAGTGGGTCTGAACCTCTTGTCGATGGGTCCACTGGGATTTCTTCGTAATTCCAACATTTTCGGAACGAAAACCAACCACAAAGTGGCCGTGGTGCAAAACAAAACAAACACGCCTGAAACAAGCGAAGATATTTCAGTAAGATGAATGAAAACAATCTGAAACTGTTCAAATCACCCACCTATTATCAAAAACATGGCATCTTGGTGGTCAACGAGCACCAAAGCGACTGCAGCGCCACAAATACACATTATGGCAACGTTGTAAACGGACAGACCAACATGGCGGCTATCGTTAAGTGCAGGAATGGAGACGTGTCTAGTTTCCCAAGCCAGAAAAGCACCAAAAATCTGTTGGGATAAATCGATAACGTCGTTTTTCTAGCCACTTAATTTTTTTCGTTACCATTAAAAGACCTTTGTAGGCGTAAATCGAGCCCACGAAAATGGTTTGGTGTCCTGAAGCACAGTACTCGTTTTCTGGGATTATTATGATGTCTTCGTTTGAAGGGTGAGGCTTAAAAAAATGAGGAAAATACACTATAATCCATGAATGAATAAAACTTTCTCTAGAGGTCTATTCCGGAAGTTCGGCAACATCACACTTGTTGACAAGATGACGTAAGCATCAATACAAACTATCTAAATTCTGCTCTATATTTTTTATATATAAAAAAATGTTTCGGAGAATCGCTGAAAAAAAAAGACAAACAGCAACACCGCACTTTCTGGCAAGCTGTCACAACTGTCTGTCTGTCAACGTATAATCTTTGACAAATAAGAAACTGTTGAAAATCCACCTTCCTAAACATCAAAAACTCACATATCTCTCCATCTTTTTGGTGTCTCTGTAAAAAGGATCGGCCACTTGCCAAGTGGTCATTATGGCGAGGTCAATGAAGAGCAAAATTCCCACTACCATGAACAATTGGTAGTCCTTGATGACTTTTTTGTTGAGTTTGACGTCGGTGAAGATGGAGTGCACCCTCCAGGTCTTGCTGAACATGGCTCCGAAGGCCAAGGAGAAGCCAGCCATCAGAGTCCAAGCTCTTGCTGTGCAGATGTAGGGGAAGGCTTCTATGAATTTGAAAATAACGTTTGCTTAATATGTTGGTTTGGGAACTTTCATGGGGGCATTGCTGAATTATGTTTGAGTTGGCAATGTTGAAACAATATGTTCTGTCTTTTGTCGTCTAGAGATGTTCATGTGAAAAATATATCGATATTTCTTTCGATATAATATATCGTGATGTTCTATCGATACTTTACGATATGTCGAGAATTTACAAACCACAATATTTTTTGTAGGTCATTGTTTCGTGATTTCCATTCAAGTTGCCAACCATGAATAAAGGAATCGGAATAAGAAAGGAATATTGTGTTTGTAACTCACGATAATCGATATATCGGATTGTATCGATATTTTATGAAATATCGATTCATATCGCCCACCACTAGTCATAGAGTCGAGTCAAGTGTCAAAAAGGCTAATCAGCCATTATTGTTGTGAAGTTCGTTGAGAAGCTTGTGTAAGTTGAAAATATGTGCTATAAGCCCAAGTTTGAAAGCATTTATTACCAAAAATGCCTTGACCATTAACAGGTAAGTGAAAATGATGTTTTCAGAATGAAGTTAGTTGTCAAACAGATCGTATATAGTTGTAAAATATAAGTAATGCTTTTTCATTTTTCGCGCAAATTTTTAACGATTTTTCTGGATATCAACACATTCTCTGAAATTATACTCACGTATACTGGACAGTCCTGAATCCAACCCCAAGAAAATGATACTGGTGTAAGTCAGCATGCATCCAATTATAATGAGATTATTCAATTGCGGGCTAGACATTTTAATGTATCGTTGATTTCTGTACTTAATGTTGAAACCCAAAAACACGATAGCCATGAGTATGCCACAGACTGCCAGCGTTGCCAGAATGGCGTAGACTGTTTTATTAACTCTGGTGTGTTCTATTATCACCAGAGTTCTATCTTTGGGAGGATGTCTGAAAATCAAGTAGCGTTGTTGGGTTTGGTATCATTTGTTATAAAGCCACTCACTTTCCGATCCATTTTAATGGTGCTCCTAAAGTCAAGTCCAAATGCTGTGTTGCCGCACTGTATTCCCCAACTTTTATTTCTTTGCCTTCTTGAAATTGCTTCAAAAGTATGCTGGCTTTGCGTTCGTTATCATAGAATCTGACAGGACCTGTCACACCTGTAAATAAAATTTCAGTAACTATATTTGAAATCATCGAATACATAATTGAATTTGATTTTTTGTAATTTTTTTTTCCAAAAATACCTTCAAAACTAGTGTTATGCAATGCATCCAGGAACAGACGTTCCCAGATGGGATCCCGGTACCGGAAATCCGCCACTGTTTCGTTTCTCCGGAAATATTTCACTTTGTGCGCCACGTTTTGAATGGCCAAAGCGACAGCCCAAATGCCATCGTAAGTGTAACCGTGGAATCTGGAGTATTCATTACCTCTTCTCGAATCGTATTCCATTCTGTATTCATCCGCCGTCTACAAGAATAAAAATATTCGAAAATAGATTCTCGGGTTGTTTGAGTCACCCTGTATTATATGCTTCATCTGACATGCTATTCTTTGTTTAGCATAGAATACTGGTGCTAGTGCTCGAATTGTTCATAGCTACATGCCTTTGTTTTGGATTGTACAGGGTGATCCAGTCTTCTGTGACATACCAACAACCTTTTTTTTAAATCAACAATATTTTCCAGAGCTAGACCTTTTAAACGCGACTCAAATGATACATGACAACATGGATTTTGAATTTATCATCGATCTACCCAAAAATCCTATATACAGGGTGTTTCTTCATGAGTGACGCGATCTTTGTTATTTGAAATAGAACACCCTATATTTTTATGATTTTTGAATTCCTCCTGCGATTTCAGTTCAATTTCATGTATCATACCCTATACCTAAAGTTGACTGTTTCTGAGTTATTCAAGTTTTTCTGGAAAAAGTGACAGTTGCAGCTCTTCAAAGATATGTAATTTTTCAGTTGATGGCATTTTTTTGAGATGCGCATCAATTGATCAATGGATATTGGAAGTTGAACGAACATTTTGCACCAATCACATTTCCTAAAGTATTCACAGGGTGTACAAAAAGTCCGGTTCAAAGTGTGGATGCGAAACATTTTTTTCCAATGGGAACCCATTTTTTCCATACCATAATTCGATTCAACCTCAAAAATAAACTCTAATTCTACTTCATAGATATTTATAAATTTTTTCACAGTACACTCACAATGCCTGATATGGTGATTTCCCCACTGGTAGAAAGTGGCAACAGATCCGTCAGTATGGTTTGCTCCAAAGCATCTTCCAATTCCTCCAAAGTGCAGTTCAGCTCCGGCTCCATATTTTTCCACCACTCGAAGCTATACGTTCCCATTATGATCCACTGGTACTTCTTTCCAAACATCTTTAGCTTGTGAGCCTCACAGAAAATCTCTCTTGCCCACGCTTCATTGAAGTTTCCTAAGAAACAGGTCTGGATTGTTTGGGTTTGTGGGTTTGGTGAGGTTTGGAATAATCACCTAGAATGATCCTGGTGTCTTTCTCTTTGAGCTTGGTTAGGGCTCCTGTGACCTCGTTGGTGAAGCTTTGAGTCTCCAATACCTGGTAGCTCATGGTGTCCAATTCAGCCACTAACCTAGAAATTCATTCCCCAATTCAAGGTGGAGGAATAGAACAGAGGAAGTGCCTTTAAAAATCAAAGAATAATGATATAAATTATTGGAAAAGGAGTTCAATAGTAGCTGTCCGTTTTTCTTTATTGAAAAATAAAATATAGCTTTGGAAATAATTCAGAAAATAATAAGAGTAACAGAGAGAGCAAGCTGAATCGCTTTCCTTCCACTGTCCCCACCCGACACACTCTTCACTGTGCCAAATGAAATATGATATGAAATATTTAACAGGTGGTTTTTGATGGACAATTTTGGTGACAACATTAGGTATTTCAAAACTATTTATACAACTGCAGAAAAAGTACAAATCGTTGAATAATTTGAATGAACTGAGACAAAATATCTTTCAGTTGTTTTTCTAGTTTCGTTTGCGGATACCAGACCTAAATCGTTGAATAAATTTGGTTAGTGTTTGGTCCAAATTGATAGTATGTTCGACCTAGTGAAATAATTTCTTCAAATAAAAAAATATATACAGGGTGTTCCTTAAAGACATGCTAATATTTGAAGGGGTAGAATATTATTTCAGTTATTATCAAAAAACTGATTTTTTTTTTTCAATATTTCATCATCCTGTATCTCAAAAGTCTTTTAGGATATACGTTTATAGGAAGTTTTTTCCTAAAATGTGTTAAAGAAGAAAAAATTAGCATGACTTGTATATATACTTTTTGAAAAAATGGTTTAGTTTGATTAGTTGGGATACCTATCCAATGTATATTTTTCTCATAATTTTTCCCTCTCACTTTTACGCAGGCTATTCTTTTTGCTTTCATTAAATCCCAAAATGAAAGACGAATTTTTTCCGAAGCTGTATAAAATTCTCCTACTCACCTGTTGTGAGCCAGCGAGTATCTAGGCTCGTTCTGATAAATCGTCCCGACCTTAGTCCAATTGAACTGTTTGAGTAAAGACAACCTAGGAGAGTTGAAAGCGTTCTCCGATGGGACGATGCGAAAGAAATTCGGGAAGTTTTCCTTGGTGAACATTGGATGGGTATCAGCATAGGATAGCTGGAATTCATAATAATCACCTAATTCACCCAAACCTGACCTGACCTAACCTAAATTAAATCGCTGTGAAATGATCTAGTGGTTACAAATCAGTAGATCCTGCTGGCGTTTCGATGATTTATCTGCGTTGAAACCAGTGACGTAGAGGAAATTTCCAAAAAAACTGTTCAATTTCGATATTCGATTCAATTTTGGTTACCTGTGTGAGATGCCAGTGTTTCGAAGCTTTGGCAATTGGATCTGTCACGTGGGTACACGCAGCTCCAAACAGCATTAGTTTGTTTGGGCCGCTGTGCATCATATCGAAGAATGCTTTCACACCTACAGCGGCGTTACACTGAAAAATAGTGCCCACTTGACCGAAAATTGTTTAGGAATTTTTTTGTTTTGTTTTAATTAATTTCTTGCTACCTTTCATTGTATTACTCACCCTGTATACGAGTGTCGATGATGGGTTGTGCATGGAATGAAGATGGGATGAGAGAGGACGGAATTTTTAAATTCAAAATCCGCCGCAACTGTCTTCCCGACCTCATTGCATGCCTTTTTCAATTTTCGATTGGTGTATAAATTGTATAAATCGAAAACATTTTTCAAAACAAGTGAATGCTAAACCTAACCCCACTTCCTGTTCCAAAGTATCGTTAAAAAAAGAAGAGCAGCAACTCCAACATTTTTAGCTGTCACATATTAACCTAACAACGGATTTTTCGTCATAAGGCATTCCAAATCACGTGACCCAATATGGCGTCTGTAGGCAAATAGCTTTTTGAAGTGTCATAAGAAAGCATTTGGTTCGTTGTGAATAAATCATTTAAACGGCATTATCTCCAAAGTTGTGTGTTTGTTGTTGATGATAGACTTTTTAAGATGCAGAGTGTGTATTTAAAGACATTATTGTTGGAAAATCCAGATACTGGTAAAAGGGAAGCTGAAAAATCCACTTTGTTTTTTGGTAAAACACAGTGAAGTTTGTAGTCATGTGGGTGCACTTTTATTTGCAGCTGAATAAAAAGTACAATGTGAATACAATAAAGTTATAAAATGTTTACTGCAGACTATCTAATTCTTTAGTTTCGATTCAGTAAGATCGTCCCTCTTAATTGCTGCTATGCATAGCCTTTCAAACAATTCGTTTTTATCCGTAAGAAACCTGTGGCTTAAAACCGCAGGCACTGAAAAAAATTTTACATCATCCTTGGAACGACTTCCACAGTCAACTAAAAGGCATGTAACAGGCATTTTTAGTGAGAATACCACTAATAAGCTCTAAACAATATAAAAAACCATTTGATGCAGTCACGAAAACAAAAGTCTCACAACTTTTAGATCAATTTATAACAGAATAATATGAAAACAAAGCATTGTTTGCCTACTGCCACCATATTGAATTTGTTTCGACAGGTCATTGGAATGCCTTATTAGTGGGTTGTGATTTAAACAGCTGTTTTGTAGGTCACTGATGCATGTTTCTCGAGGGCTTGAACATTAAATCGATAAAGGACGACCTTGGAAAAATTTTAAATTATACGGCGAGCATTATTCGTAATTTCAACGACCGTTGAGGGTGTTAAAGGATGTAAGTAGTCATCGTGTCATGAAACTATACAAGGTTATACGAAGCAAATGTTCCTGATTGGTAGTTCATTACAATTGTTTTGGATTGGTGTTCAAAACAATTTGAAAAAGCTGTTTATTAAAGGACTACTTACCATGGTGTCGTTCCACCACATATGCAGTCTATAGTTTCTCAATATGGCAGAATGTTCGTTTACATGATCTAAAGCTAATTTAACACTAGGCATAACTCCTCGACCTAAAAAAAAATTGTTGTAAAATATGAGAAAAAAGTAGATGCATGCAAACAACTTTCTTTTAGAATTCCTCTCTACAACAATATATAGATTTAAATAGTAACAATCCAATTTGGATCACACTGTACAGGTTGTCCATTTTTCTATTATCACTATGACAAAATAACAAATCAGCAACAATCTTGAAAAAAAAAATAAATTTTCAACTATCGTAAATTCTTCTTGCCAGACATGTAGAAAATATTTTTTTTTCATATCTGTCTAAATCTGTACTAGAAAAATAGACATCCTATATAATTCTTGTATCTTTGGGATGGAAAATTGATCGTTTTCAGTAATGCAAAATCCAGTACATTTTATCTAAAAGTGTTCAATTTTAATGTAATCCAATTACATTAATGGAAAACATATTTCTGTTTGAATATGTTTATCATCCCTATTAATAGAAATTAATTCATATTAGCTTCATTATTTAGTTGAGTGCTATCATTACATGAATCTACATTTATAAAACTCTAATTTTTTCATGATTTCATAGAAACTCTACATCATAACGAACCCTGAACATGAAAATTATTTTTATTCAACCTATTTGAGTTCTTGGGGGGCACATTATGGTTTTTATAAAGCATTTGTGAGAAATGTTTATGGAAAACGATCTCTTTTCTGTAGAATGGAATGAAATAACAGGAATTTTCATCCATTTATAACCTATTTATTTGGGCAAGACAGTTGTTAGGTTAAGTTTACCATTAAAATTGCCTTCAAAAATTTTTTCTTCTCATAAAATATATGAATACACCAGAATTGGGTAGCTTTTGACAAGTATTCAATAATTTTGGCATCGTTGTGAAGTCACTGTGAAGTGTTGCCATAATTTTTGATGCTTAAATGTTACCAGCACTGTCTCAACCAATTAGAAGTTCAATGGTGGCTAGTAACTTTTTATTTTGCACTATTGGTACTGAAAGATAACCAAATCTGTCAGAACTGTCTTCCTTGGAAAAATAGGCTATATAAAATTCATCCTTATATCCATTAACTTCATGGTTTTAGGTCAAGATTGTATTTGAAAACGAAGAAAATAAAAATTTACGACTTTTCAATTCTGTTTTTTCTTATTCCTTCCTTTATTTTTTTGCTGTATATTTAGCTTATTTTAGAAAAGCTATGAAACATTAAGATACACCCTGCATAGTTTGAAATCGACCTCTTTGTTCGCGAATATCCCAGACATGACTTTCCAAGAAAGTAGGTCAATAGTAGACGAACTACTAATCGAACCTTGACCCGATTCACCTCCCAAGAGAGAGCTCGCATCGAAATCATCCTCACCTGTCTTGGAATTCTCGACCCCCCTACCATACGGAAAAAACCCAGCTATATAAACATCGTGTCTCTTGTTATCGATGTTCGGCTTCTGAAGCTCGCAGCTTCGCAGCATCACCAACAAAACCACCAGCGAGGACTTGCACACAATTCGCCATGAAGCGATCATTTCGACTTTGCACTTTTTCTCAACTGTCCACTCGTTTAGTCGGAGGGATTTTTCGTTTCCGGTGCATCGTTTTTGCGGGAAATCGCGTAGCGCTTTCCTTGGTTTTCCCGAGGCACGTTTTCAAGCTTTATTGATTCCCGGAGAGGGGTGGGAGGGGGTAGGATGGTGGCGGTAGAGGGCGCAGGTCGCTTCTAATTTATTTAAAGGGGTAACGGCCCGTGCAAGGAGGGCATAGGGGGTCGAATTAGTCTCCAGAATCACAAACTCATGATTTACAAATCAATTTATTATATATTCTAGTTTTTACCAACAATTGCACAATAAAATAATATAATTACGTTTGAAATGTGCCCTCTCTCAAGGGGCCTTCATTAATTGAGGCATTTTTGAGGGTATTTTGACCCCCTCACGTGAGATATCTGAAAATTTCTATTGGTAAAAATGCCAAATTAACGACAAAAATTTTGAATATTTTTTTTCATTAGACATTGATAATTTATTATTTTCCTTGAAATTAAATTCAAAATTGTTTACTTATTTTGAAAGACATTACCATAAAAAGATCCTTTCTAAAGAAAAAATCTATTAAATAGTGATAATAAAATTTCAAATCGGAATTTATTTATTTCCCCATACTGTTGAAATTAAAACATTATTATACTCGTACTAGAATTTGTTGTTGCTGTTTTAAAATATTCGTATTTATTTTGAGAGTCTCTTTCATCAACTTTTTTGGCTACTTTTGGAAAGGAAAGTACCTAAAAATAGGCAATAAAAATGTGCCACGATTTTTTTAACATTTTTAATAACACGTGCGAATATACACTTACCAGTAAATTGGTACAAAAATAACAGTCATCAGTGCTAAGGCACTCACATTAAATCTAACGAAATTTCAACTAACGCATTACTATAGTGAAACACAGAATGTATCACGCGTGGCATTTCCAACTAAATAATTCCACAAGAAATTTATGTATTCCGAAAGCTCTTCAATGAATCACGCATGGTACATTCTATGCAATTACATATTTTCATGAATATAATTGTGGTAACCTCAATTTTCACTTATATCATAGAAAAACCTTAACAAAAGTAGACGCATTCAATTAAGAACATCTCAACTAAGACTACCAACTTAAATCAACAGAATATTTATGTACATAATAATTATGCTATGATAATGCATCTCTATACACAAAGAGACTAGAAAAACACCCCTCAATGATTTATACAAGTTTTTCTATGATATACCGTTCAACAAAATCAAATCATACACACCGAACAGAAATTAAATTCAACAATTCCAAGAAAAAAGCCTGATAATTCGAAGAGGTGAATAAGGAACACCCAGTGTAGCCACGACAACTGCTAATTGTAAACAAACACAAATATCGTGTACTAATACACCCAGAAAAAAATCACACTATTCATGATACTGATAAAAACAGCATTAATGGAAAGAAACAACTAAATTTGTAATGGAATGTCTTCGTTTCTGGTCACTTTAAAGGTACAGGTGTATTTTTTTTATCTTCGATCATTTGTTTTTTGGGAATCAATATATTTGTAAACTTTGTATAATAAACTCTGAATAAAATACATTGTTTTGGATAACAGCTGTGGTTGCCTTAAAAATACATAAGGCATTTTTTAGAAGATAAAACTCTTCCCAATCCTTGTAATCAGTGTGTACAAAAAAAATCGATACTCACTATAATATCATAGGAACATTATCATTAAATAAAGAAAATCAACGTAACATTTTCTTATCACTTTTATGTAACTCAATATACTTTGAAAGTGAAACAGAAGAGGAATCCTGCATTAAATAATTAATTCTAAATGCAAGATGGATCAACTGTTTTTTATTTATGATACACTGAATCTTCTGCTTCACCTCCAAGCTATACGGAGCCGGAAAAAATAAATTATATGCATGGTCATAACCTGACATAAAACTCTGATATTTTCTAACAACTAAAAAAAATCAACTGAAACAATAAACATACTTTGGTTACTTGGTCCCTTCATCACTCAAAACAAAAATAAAATTAATTTTCAAACAACATATCCCGTCTTGTCACTGATGGTGTCAAGATCCAACCTCTCCAGTCTAACCACCGGCAAAGGCATCTCAGTTTTCCTTTTGATGATCAGCTTTGGCACAACCCCAGCCAAACAATTCGCCTGTACCACCGAATAATCACCGTTCCTCAAGCCCCTAAAATCGCCCTCCTCCTCAGAATCACTAGTCGCCAGACGGAACCGGTACTTCCGCTTCTTCTCGTTCACTTTCCTCAGGTGAAGCTTCGTCTCGTTCTCGCCGTGCTCCTTCTGGACCTCGTAGCTGGTCTTGGGCCCCGCTTCGGGGGATTTGAGGTGGTTCATCTGCTGCACCAGCCGCTTGTACGAGATGATCTTCCGGATCTTGTCGATCTCCTCGGCAGTGAGCTTCTTGTTCTTCAGGAACTTCTGCATGAGCGTTTTCGACTCGGGTTCTGGGGCGGTTTTGGGCGCCATCGGGATCTGGATGTTCAACGAGCTCAGCTTGAACTGAACTTGCTCCTTGTAGTTTTGTAGAGCGTCGTCCACGGTGTCCTCTCTGAGCTCAGGCTGGACGCTTTTGATAAGGCCTCTGAATTCGCTGAAGTCGTGGTTGTTTTGGGTGGAATGCGTTTTAGGTGACTGGGTTTCTTCCCAATCGTACACTGGCGATGAGCCCAAGCTCAACTTCCTCGATAAGTTCTTGGTGGGTTTCGGTCGTATGTCGTCCATGGACTTGGGTCTAGGAAACCTGATCTTCTTTGGAATCGCCTGCTTTTTGTTGACAGCTACAGGGCAGCTCACAGGTGCATTCCCTACTGGATTGTCCAGTGCAATTTTTTTACACACGACTTCCTCATCCTTCATGGTTACCTTCCTTTTCCTTCTGTTATATTCCTCTAAACTCAGCTTTTTCTTTGGTTCCGGGTATTTTAGTTTAACAACGTCCGCTTTATCTTTCAGTCTAGGATCTTCTAATCGATAATCCCTAATTTCCTTCTTAGTTACAACTTCTGGTTCTTCGACAGCAACTTCTTTTGGTTTAGCTGGTTTTTCCTGGTTTGGTTTGTCTTTCTGATTAGAAGCAAGGGTTTTTGCTTCAGGTTGGGTGTTACCTGGTTCATTATGAGCTATACTATAATCTATCCTCTCTAATTCCACTGTGGGTAGTTCACACTTTGGGTGGTCCATTGAAACATTTTTGAACAACCGAACTTTGGATTCAGCATCAGTGTCGTTAGTCTCGAGCTTTTTAATCTCATCAATTCTCATGGTGGAGTCAATTTTCCCATCCTGACTCTTCTTCAGTTCCAGCATCTTTAGTTTCTTCAGTTTTCTTGCTTTAACCAGTTCTTTGAATGGAACAAACTCCTCGTCTGCGTCTTTCTGTTCTGGCTTCACTTTTTCCTGTTTGCGAGCATCATTGAGGTTTTTGAAAGCTGATTTTTCATTGCTTCTAGTAGCTAAGCGTTTGGAGTGCCCGGATTTCTCGGTTGAACCCTCTTTGGTGGTTTTCCGCCTCTCCATCCAGTCTTTGGTAACTTTCTCTTTGGTGGAGCTCACTTTATCATTGACACAACGCGCTGGGGATCGAGTGCTGTCATTAACATCCTCACTAGTTGTGATTGAAGGAATCTGCAGGTCAGTATCATAGGCTTTTCTGGCAGCTTTGGTGCAAATAATAGGAGGCTCGTCTACGTCGAGCTTGATCTCTTCCTCTAGGCTCAAATCCATCCCGATGATGATTTCACTAGTAGTCTCGACTATCTCCGCTTCAGGAGCGACTACTTGAAAGTTCGCCACTTCGGAGATGGTGTCACTCTCCGCCAAGAACTCATTGGTCCTCGAGGTATCCAAACGCTCCAGAGATTCAACGGTCTCGTAGTTATCGTTGAGGTCGACAACTGAGGTGTCTGACATGGGCACTACAGTTATAACCCTCTTTCCGTTCACCGTGTTGACAGTTATCTCGACTAGCTCACCGGCTATGTGGAGTAGAACGCTGGATTCCTCGACTCTAATGACGTGCTGGTATTGGAACTCGCTCTGGTCTTGAGAATCCTCAGAAGTTTCTTTCAGGGAGGGCGTTTTTGGTTTTTCTATAGGCTCTACTGGTTCTTTTGGTTGGTCTTCTTTTTCTTTCAGCAGCTTCTCGTGGTCTTCTGATGCTTTGGGGTGCTCAGTAGATTCACTTAAATGACTCAAGAGCTCTAGAACTGTTTGCTTTGAAGGTTGGGAGCTCACAATATCACTTGTTGCATTGTCATTGCACAGTTTTTGTAGTGTCGAATTTATATTGGCTTCTTCTTGTACTGACACCTCCAAACTGTTGTCTTTCGCCTCTTCAGGTGGTGAACATGAGTCGTTTTCAGTGGATTCTTTCTTATCTGATTGCTGCTCTACGTTTTCTTCAGTTTCCTTTAGTTCTTCTTTAGAAATCGATGTGTTGGACATGTCATTCTCCAAAATCGGAGTTGTTGCTTCCATTTTTTCTTCCAACGACTCACATAGCAAGAAATTTTCCCCAACTTCAGTTGTTTTAACAGCTTCTTTGTCCACTGTAGTGGTTTCTTCATCAGGCTTCCTTTCTACTGTATCTTGTTCTTTCGATTCAGCCACTGTAGTACTACTTTTGAGCTTTTGTATAAAGCTCTCTGCATCTGGTATCTCTTCAGCTGGTTGTAAACTGTGCCGCCTTTCTGTGATTTCATCGTGCTTGTTGATATTATTGCCGATGGTGTTCATGATATCATCCACTGAAAAAATTCTCTTCGACCTCTTGGCTGTGTTTCTATCCACTGGACTAATCTGGTCCTCAACCGTTGTCAGAGTGTCTGATTTTTCAGTTTCACAACCGCTTTGTTGTGTTTCAAAATTCTTGAGCTCTTCATTAGAACGAACGTCGTTTTCATCAACCCTTTGCTGTTCAACTGTTTCTCTAGCTTCGTCTGAGGTGTTATCATCGTTTTTTGGTGCATCCAGCTCAGGTTCTTCACAACCAGAAGCTTGGTCTTTGGTATCGGTATTGTTGACTATGTCAGCTGTCAAGGTATGGATGTTGTCAGTTGGCTCTTCATTTCTGGTGAGATTATCTGCCCCTTCAGGCACTTCTGTGGTCTCTTCTAGTTTTGCATCAGTCGCAGTCGATTCTTGGGTGTTTTCTGGGTTGGTAACGGTTTCGTTGTTCTCAGAAAACGAGTCAATGAAGGGCATGCTCCGCATGGAATCCTCGCTGCTACTGCTTTCCTGTATCTTGGCTAGTTCCTCTTCCAGAGTTTTGTTGGGGCAAATAACCGAGGCATGGTTGTAGCTCTCCATCTGCTCTATATTGATAGGCGAGCAGTTTTTGTCGACTGTTTCTTTCTTGGACTCCTTGCTCAGTTTCCTGCTGAGTTCGTCCAAAGTTTCCGCGATCATGGGCAGACTGTTGCCCACTTTCACTTCGTTCTCGGTCGTCTCCTCGTAGCTCATTTCACCAGGCGCGTTCTGGGCGTGAAAGCTCGATTGGATGACGGTGTTTTGGTGAACTACGACGCGTGGTTTTTCGGGTACGCCGTACGGGTCGCCGCTGTGTTGTCTCTGGTCGAGGTCGTTCGGTTTTGGGGCCAGCATGCAGTCCGGTTTGATGTGATCCACGATTTCCCCGATCTCCATTTGCCCGTTCTTCCCGATTATTCTCACGACGCCAGAGGAGGAGTCCAGCCCTTTGATGATGTACTGGGCGTTCTCGGATACCTACAAAAAATTGCGCATTATTAGAAAAAAACCCTGATCAGTTCGGCGATTTTTGACACCTGTCGAAATGGGTACTCACCATGGGTATCCCGGTTTCTGAGTTCACCACCGGTATTCCGTTCTCCAGGTACTGAATGTCCGAAGCGTTGATCATGTAGACGGTTTCGTTGGATTGGTCATCACGCAGCCTGCCACTACCGTCTTTGCACAGCCTGTTGTTGTCTAGTTGGTTGATTTCTGAGGCTGTGTCTTCGTCCGCCCAGTTTTCTATGTACTGCTTGATGTTGTCTGATACGGTCACTCTGGCTTCGGGTAGTTCTTGAACTGACATTTGGTGCGGGAGGTATTGGGTGGGTCTGGAAATTATCGAAATGGTGAGTTTGTGGGCGGCCAGTCTCGCCTAGTTTTGGGCGGTTTTTTCTAGGGAAATTGAAACAGATACTGCAAGCAAGGGGTATTTAATGTCAATTATAATGAATATTGAACAATATCGTTGATAATTTCTTTGATTCGAGAAGATTTTTATTATAAAAAATAGGAAAGATGAAATATACAAAAACAAAATATTTCAAGATTTTTTTCATTAAAAAAGCTATTTGAATAATGGATAGTGACAGTGAATTTTGAAGTACACCTGAGATATAGCAAATTTTGACAAAAATATTGCTTTTAATCTTCTGTCAGCTAAATCTAGAGGTAAATTCGAAAAATAAAACAATATATTCATGAATTGGTGCCGCTGAAAGAAAAAAATATTCGGAGAACGTAATGCTGACTTATTTTGGCGAAAAATCCAAAACTCAAAATTTTCTAGGGAAGTTTATTATTTATTATAATTAAAATTAATAATAAACAATATCGTTGATAATTTATTTTATTCGAGAAATTTTTATTATAAAAAGTATCAAAGATAAAATATACAAAAACAACATAATTCGAGATTTTTTTCATTAAAAAAAGCTATTTGAAAAATGGATAGTGACAATGAATTTTGAACTACACCTCCAGATATAGCAAATATTGCTGAAAATATTGCTTTTAATCTATCATCAACTAAGTCCAGAGGTAAATACGAAGAATAATATAACATTTTCATGGATTTGATGGTAAAAAATTAAAATATTCCTGGGAATATATTGCTCACTTATTTCACATGCTTGAGTTTACTCCAGTCTTATTTTTTCACTTCATTTTCAATTTTCAGTTTTAGTTTTTTACTGTATATTAATAATTTTTATATTTTGTTGTTGCTTGTACTATAATAAAATGGGTAATCAATTAATAAATAAAATAAATGAATAAAAAAATCCAAAACTCTGAAATTTTCAAACTTGTGGTCACATTATTCGACTCTATGAAGCAATTTGCAAGTAGACAAAAAAAATCAAAGCATGGTCATTAACCGGAAGTTAAAACAAGACAAAACCGCGATCAACAATCCCCACCTGCAATGCTGGTAGTACTCCTGCGCCGCCAATGGCGCCCCCCTCCTGTGCTGATAATGCTGGGCGTACTCGGGCGCGCCGTACTGGTGATACGCGGGCGACATTTTCTGCGCCGGCATCGCTCCGTAGTTGAGCGGCATCGACCCGACGCCATCTTGGTACGGCCTGCGCGGCGAGGCGTCCCTCTCGGGCGGGTAGCGCGCCGGCGCCATCTGCGGCGATCTGGCGTAGTTGCAGCTCGGCGGGTAGTTGGAGTACGTCGCGTTGGGGTGTGTCGGTGAAACGTACATGTGGTGGGGGTACGGGGTGTTTTGCATGCCCGAGTAATTGACGTACCTTTGGAAACAATTTTTTCTTGGTTATACAGGTGCAGAAAAAAATCCGGGAATTAGCTATAAGAGTAACAACGAAAGCAAGTGTATTATAATTTAGCATTATCGTAAGAGACTCTCTTGAATTGCTTCCCTTCCACTGTCCCCACCCGATTGACTCGTCATAGTTTTGAAATACGTCATTATATATAGAAAAAAAAACAGTTCATTCAAATTGGTGAGATAAATCGTCATCACTCACTAACTATTCTCATTCACAGTGCAAAATATATTGATAAAATCTGAGAATTAATTATAAAAGGGGGCTATACTAGTGAGATTATAGAAATATATATTTCTTTGACAGTCTCGCCAAGTTTTGGGCGTTTTTTCTAGGGAAATTAAAACTGATACTGCAATTAAGGGGTTTTTTATTGTCAATTATAATAAATATTGAACAATATCGTTGATAATTTCTTTTATTCGAGAAATTTTTATTATAAAAAATAGCAAAGATGAAATATACAAAAAAAACATAATTCAAGTTTTTTTTTTATTAAAAAAAGGTTTTTGAGAAATGGATAGTGACAGTGAATTTTGAAGTACACCTCCAGATATAGCAAATTTTGCTCAAAATATTGCTTTTAATCTTCTGTCAACTAAATCTAGAGGTAAATTCGAAAAATAAAACAATATATTCATGAATTGGTGCTGCTGAAAGAAAACAATATTTGGAGAACGTAATGCTGAATTATTTTGGCGAAAAATTCAAAACTCAAAATTTTCTTGGGAAGATTATTAATTATTATAATTGAAATTAATAATAAACAATATCGTTGATGATTTCTTTTATTCAAACAATTTTTATTATGAAAAATGGCAAAGATAAAATGTAAAAAAACGTAATTCAAGATTTTTTTAATAAAAAATAGCTATTTGAAAAATGGATAGTAACAGTAAATTTTAAAACATACCTTGAAAAAAGCAGATTTTTGATAAAAATATTACTTAAAATCTTTTATCAACTGAATCCAGAGGTAAATACGAAAAATAAAACAACATATTCATGAAGTGGTGCCGCTGAAAGAAAAAAATATTCGGAGAACGTAATGCTGACTTATTTTGGCGAAAAATCCAAAACTCTAAATTTTCTAGGGAAGTTGATAATGATACTGCTATCAGGGGGCTATACTAGTGTTATATTAAAAAATATATATTTCTTTGGCTTCTTATTACATATACAATGACACATGAAAATTATTAATTTGGCATGAGAACAACTACAATTTTTACCCCAAAAACGACTTTTTTGTTCAAAACTATGTCATTTCGTTATTTTTGATATTTTTCGAAGGACTGTTACTGTTTCAGTAACTCATTCGGCCGAAATCTTGTTAGCAATTAGGGTAATTTTTTGGCACCTCTGAAGACAGCACATAACTCCGTTATTTTTTTAGTATTTTTAAAAGAAAAACCTTGAATTAAATCCAAAATATACCTCATCAAAAACATTCAAACGAGCACTTTCTTTGAAAAAAATCCCCAAAACCGCCCAATTTTCCATAAGATACACCGATTACAAAGAGGTACCTTTGGTTCTGATGACCGTACATCCCTCGGTGCTCCATCGACTGGTACGCCATCTGAGTCTCCTGCAGATGATGATCGCTCATTATCGACCTCGCCATATTGGGATTGATTCTTCGCAACTTCGACAGGAAATCGTTGCCCTGCTGCTGGTACTTGGGCAGCTGATGGCCGGCCGGCATTCCGTACTTCTGGTGAGGCGACTGCTGTTGAGGTTGCTGCTGATTGAGGTGCATATGGTGAGGGGGTGTCACGTGATGCGGCGGGTACTGCTGCGCCGGCGTTTCTTTCGGGAAATACTGAGATTCGGGTTTATAAGGAGAGTTTACCTGATGGAAAATTTAATAGTAATAATATATTTATTTATTCAATGAGGTATTTCACTACTGGAAGGAAAAATGTACATATACAAGGTGTTGCTTAAAGACATTAGACATTGATATTTGAAGGGGTTGATTTTTGACACATTTTGAGATACAGGATGAGAGAATTTTGAAAAAAAAAACTGTTTCTCATGGAATTCGTAATCTCACCTGTGGTTCTTTGGGAATGTATTGAGCATGAGGATGTACGTTAGTCTCGTGGTAGCCTTGTTGGGCGTGCAAGACCTCGTAGGGCTGCTTGGGGTGCGGCTGCGCCATGTTGCACATCTCCATGTACTCTTTCCCTTTCACCTTCTGGATGACTGAAGGTGACTCGTGATCTGGCATCAACTGCCCCTCAGCGATCTCGGAATACTTCACTTGGGCGTGAGCGCTGCATCGACAAAAAATACCATACAGGGTGTTTTCTTGGTGAAATGCTGGGGGGAAAAAGTGACGTGACATACGATTGAACTCACCTGAAGTCCTGGTACTGTTGAGTCGAGGGAAATCGGTAGCATTCGGTGTTGGTCGAAGGACGGCTGGCTGGGGGGTAGTGATTGTGGGGGGCTACCCTGGCTACGTGGCTTTCCGCCACTGGGGCGGGGCCGTCGGTGAGGTGGTGCTTGCTGTCATCGTTCTTTTTGCGGAATTGTCTCAGGGAGCTCGTTATGCTTCCGCCTGTCGTCTGGAAATCAACGAAAACAAAGAGTAATAAGAGTTTTCAGAACTGTAACTGTGTATTTTTTTATTTGGGGTTGATATTTACGTCACTAAGCAACAGGTGTGATGTTGCCAGATCATAAATTCATCATTGGACTTGAGGAAATATTATAATTATTTTTCCTGTATAAAAATACAGGAAAAATATGAAAAATCATAATCTAAAATCATGAAACTTGTTCATGAAGAAATTTGTGGACATTTTCATGAACATAAGCAACAGGTGTGATGTTGTCAGATCATAAATTAATCATTGGACTTGAGGAAATTTTATAATTTCTTTTTCCTATATTTTTTTCTATAAAATCATGAAAGTTGTTCATGAAGGACACTTTCATGAATTTTTCTTCAAATTGTTATTTTTGGTTTGTTATCAATTGTCTAGTTAACAACCAACAATTAACATGATTCCAAGTAAACAATGATAACATTTTCATTGCAAGGTGAGTTTTTCCATAATTATAAATACAACTTACTTTGATGTGATATAAATAAATTGTGTGAATGCAGATTAATATCATTTAATCAAATTTTTGTTATTTTTCTAGCAAAAAAGTAACATCTACATAAGTACCAGATATTCAGATATTTCTAAAACAATTTAAAATAATAATTTGTCAGCAATATGAAATTCGAAATGAAAATACTATGACTAATTATCACTCAATACTGTATGTATGAATAATGGCAATGTAAAACATTTACCATAAATATATTTCTGTCGGAGGTTTATGGCATATAATTGAATTTATTGAAAATCGTAGTTGCCAGTTATTTTCCTATGAATATTCAGTGATTTTAAAAGGGAAATCCTTCTGTTTCTTATTGCCGTTGCCAATTCAAGCACATGTCTTTGTTTGACACTTTACGTCACTCCGTTTATTCTTTCAAAAATGTCAAATAGCGAATATATCAATTGAATACCAGCGCCCTCTACCGTGATAATAAATCGCGACTTGGCGAATCACAAAACGCAGATATACTTACCATCAGCAACGGTACTACCTTACGTTACGTTTAAAATACTATCACCTAACCTAACTTATTCAAAGCACAACCAAACTGTAGGAATATCCATACTCTAAAAGCACTATAGCTGAAATGGTAGGTACGCGTATGGTACTTCGGTACTCACCGTGTTTTCGGAATGGCCGAACGGGACACTCTGATGGGAGGGAGTGCCTCCTTGGCCGAACTGCTGTCCAGCATTCTGCATCAGGCACTGAAACGAAAAAAAAATCGAATCGGGGTTGCTGAGTATTTTCTAGTAGAGACGGCAACACTGCGGACCTATTTGTGGTGACAGTTGAGATGTCGTAGTTCTCATTATTTTTTGGTAGAAGCGGCAACACCGCAATGTAACGTATTCTTGCTACTTGAAGGTAGAAGTGGCAACATCAGCAGATGTACGGCTTTTTCATCTTTTTCAGTATTTTTTAGATAGATTGGTAATGTTTAGGGAATATTTGACAGAAATGTGATATTTTTGACAGATACTTTTACTAGTTTCTTTGTTTCAAGTTTCAAACGGTTCCGATGCGATGTATGTTTGAAAAGTATCAATTAAATTCGCTAGTATCCATTCTTTTTGATCGATATCGATAATAATGACAGGTGTCTTTGTCAATGTCATGAATTGTCACCTGCCTGTAAAAAACGACAATAAAAATTGGTTTTTATAACAAAGCTTATATTGCTGTGATTTTAAATAAGAATGGCCTGACTGTTTTGAATCCGTCTATGTTTTGTGTCTGATTATTTACCAAAACAAGGTGTCATCATAATTGAAACTATACCAGGTCGAATTTGAAACAACTTCGTAAACAATCAGCACACTTTTATCAGTGATCAGGTTATCGTGAAATAATGTTGAATAAGTGGTTCTTTATGATAGGTTCGTAATAATGAGAATTTTCAATACAGGGTGACAACAGAGAACGGGCAGTTTTTGTAGGAATTAGTAGAAAGACAAATATTTCAATCGCTTATCAGATTTTTGGCCGATTTCATGATAAATGTATCCATTCAAATATTGTTTATGAATGTCACCCAAATCTAGGAGTTCTAGTTTGAATTATTCATGATACATAAAAATGATTCATGTCATTTTATTCACTCACGTAAAGGAAGTATGTTGTTAAAAATATTATTTCTATAGGTACCTACACATTCAACTAGCAATTACACTTTTCAGTTCCGGTTTTGAAGATTAGTTGGTAGATATTCAGGTCTAATATTCCATGAATATTGCATCACTGGGTGTCAATAAAATAGTGAAAATTTGGTTGGTAGAAAATTACTGCTAACGATGATTACTATTATTATTTGATGTGTAGTTGAGGTTACCTCGACATTGACATCATTAGTATTAATATTCCAGAAGTATTCGACGATTCACCATAAATTAGTTTCAGATAGTACGAGGTTCATTTGTTTTGCAGAAAACATTGTATTCCTTCATAATTTTTTCTTATTGACTGTATTCTGTTGCTTAGTTCTCGTGCTGAAGGTATTGTATAATAGCTACACATCACATTTTTTTATCTTTTATCAGATTAGATCGATGTTCATCAGTGCCAGTGATTTTTGTTTAAATAATGGAAGGTCTAGATAAAAAATTGGTCCTTCATGACAGATCCAATTATATTGTAATTAAATAAAGTATACTTCAAAAAGATACCACAAATCTTGTTTCAATTCAACTTGTATTTTTTTTATTGTGTGTTCACATATTCTTGAAGCTTGTCTATGGTTTGAACGTGTTTCGGCTAAATTTCAGACATCATCAGTATTGTCTCGAAATTGTCACTTATTTCAATCCTCTGTTTATTCTATTATTTTTTGAAGGGTCAAAACAGACATTATCGTGAGTGCATTATTTATTCATAATCTCGAAATGGGTTGTTTCACTAAAATCGATATCGTCGTAGCCCTAAATGGAAATAATCGGGGAAGTGTGTCACATCCTAGATAATTCAAAGTCCACCTAGATGGGAAATATTGATGTTATTTTTTGTTTTTTTTTTGTCTACCATACTTCGTAAACATTAATATAAAGTTGAATTTGAGTACCTATATTTCCTTCTAGTATTCCTTTGTTAGCTCACATATTTTCCGCTAGAAATTGTCTTTTTGGTACTCATTTAATGAAAGTTTCAGGAATAAGTGTGTGTGGATTCCTGAAGATATATTAAATTCGAAGAAATATACCATGGAATATTTTGACCTTTCTGATGCTGCTATGTTTCGAACTCGAAATATACGAGAATCTCAAACATAAACACTTGAGTTGATTGTCAACTGTATGCAAATTGACAAAATCAACAGTCATTCCATCCATAACGATCTGTACTGCTATTTGGAACAGTTATTCCAATGTCACAGCTAGTTTGTATTATTTTTGATTAGTTGAACTAACGACAGCCATGTGTAAAAAACGGTAAGATATTCGAATTTCAAATACAAGATAGATACAACGAGAGTAAAGAATACGTATTGTTTGATAAAATATAACCACTTCTTTTTTTTTTGGAACTATACAGGGTGACTGAGTTACCAATGTCTGAATATGAGTTTTAACACATAGCAATCATGTGGGTTACTTTATGTGAAAAGCTCAATTTCATATTGTTATTTTTGAGAATTCGCTGTGTTAATCAGTCCCAGCATTGGAAAGACAGTTAATTATTTCTCATGTTGGTAGGACTGTCTCTAAGATTAAAAATACTTTGAAGGGGATCAAATTCATTTGGAAAAATAAGGAATTAACAACTCGGAAACAAATTCACCTGACTTTTTACACGTTACTATCCGTTTTTCGATGAAAATCCATTATTTATAAATACATTGAGGTTGGCAACCATTTTGCTTTGGCTTGTAGATAAGCAAAATGATGATACATGCAAAATCCTTCCATGAATTTTGATGATGTTAATTCGTATCTTGCAGTGTCAGCCGGACTCACTCATGAACTCAACATTGACTTTAATAGGTAACGCGTAGTTTCATTATGAAATTGCGAAAGTCTAATTCGAAGACATTCAATCTGAAAAAACAACAAAAATGTTCCGTGGTTTCATCACCTCATCCAGCTGATCCGAGTTAAACTCAAGGTAGCACACGTATGACGTCATTTGTGTCCTTGGGAACGTCACGAAAATGTAATAGATTACACTAAATGCATCATGAAATCATTTGAAGGGATAACAGATCCTCTTATTCGAAGAACATTATTGACCATTTGACGTATTTCACAGACGTCGCTGGTGTCTTAGACAAATAACCTAACCTTGAAATGGAGTAATTGCAGTCCGAAACGAAATTACTGGATTGAATGAATGAAATATTGAAGCATGCATGTGTTTTCATGTCACATGTTAATTCAGGTCAGAAAATCAATGAACTACCTCGGATACTTCAATGTCATTATGGAAATACAGGTATCGACATTAAATTATATAAGTTTGCATAATATTGAATATTATATCGGTGAGAAATATTCGAATGCAGTGTCATTGAAACCATACGAATATGTTGATTTTTTTATGTGTTGCACCAATAACTATGAAGATATACAAAATATTGATTGCAAATTATGTGAATCATGAGATTTTACAATGAAATTCAAAAGGGAAGAGTTGAATATTTGTGACATGTGTCAAAAATAAGTTACGTACCTTGTAACGCTGAAATGTTCAATTCGCAAACTAAAATATACACTTTCAACTTCGACCTACTAAAACAAAAACAATAAACTAAAGCTTAGAAAATACCGACACTGTTGCAACCATGTAACTAACTCAGAAATGTAGTTTAACTTGACTCGTAGAAATTATAAACTGTGTAGGAGGAGCCAGAGGGTAAAGCCATGTTGCTATTGGCCCAAATTTTGACTATGAAGAAACCCATGAATAGAATATTCGAAAAATGTAGAGGGAGATGGTAGAAGGTTTAGAAGGCCATGACCATTTGACGTTTCTGTCAACCACATTGTTAGAGTTAATTTCTTCGAGTGGATTTTCTGCTACATATTACACATTTTGACCCACCCCGTATATTTTTTATGAGAGACGAGTGATCACTTGAGATATCCAAGAATTGATACTGGTGCAAGGAGCTGTGAAGCATTTATCCACTTTATACACACTCAATCAAATTCAGTCGGCGGTCAGTCACCAATCAGAAGACAAAAATAAAGATGGCTTTGAACTTACGGTTTGTTATTCATTTATTTTTCCCCTGAATCCTTGATAGTACGTCTTACGAATTGAGTAATTGAGTTTTTTCGATTTATGTGATACATTCTTGAAATTATATACAGGATGTACGAGGAAATGCTAGAAATGCAACTCAGAAAAATGAGATAATTTTTTATAATATTTATATTTATATAAAAACCTGCTGTGATAAAAAAAACAACAAAACATTGACCTAATAAAACATTTTGGCAAATTTACTTTTGTAGTTGTGTGCCATGGACAACCCTGTATATTCGTAAATAAATGTTGGCACCATTGTTCTCAAACGATAAATTTTCAGTTCCAAAAAATCCGAAACAAATGCACATCGTTAAGATAAGAGATAAGCTCAAAGCGATAAAACCAATCATACACCGATATTTCTGCATGTGTGCTCTATCTTCAAGTAGTTTCAAAATTTCATGTTCTCTCTCTCGCGCGATTTTTCGAAAATTTGTGCTACAGTGAAACAGCAGTGATTATTCGGTTTCGTTACTTTGGAATACGAAGCAGAAATAATCAGAAGATTAATATTCAACCTTGAAAAACTATAGGAATGTGTCCTGCAACTGTACGTTATTTATTGTCGACCATTGGTTTGCTTTGAATAATTTTTTTCGTTGAAAGAACCGTTGTATTAGAGATTTTGATCTCCAGATTATATCTGTGGCATAAACGTGATTGTAGTAAGCTCGAAAATTCGAATATATTCATTTGTTTATGTGGTATATTGATTATGTGTTTTCTAGTGACAGTTTGAAATGTCAGAATCACTCAACTTATCGTTCTGTGTACACAGTGGCGTAGCCAGCGTTCGGCAAAGGGGTCTGTTTTATCCTGAATAAGAAATTATTATTTTTGACTATTAGACACCCTGTATATAAGATATATGGGTCATTTTGAAACTGGCAAACGTATACAAACTCACTGCATTTTCTACAAGACACAGAAAGTACGTAAAATATCTTGAAACCCTGAAAAAAAATTTTTCGTCGTTTTTGAATATTGTTAATCAGTGATTTCGAGAACTTATGTCGCTACTTGACTTCACAGTTTATCTTATACAGACGAAATGTCAAATTTGTGCATTTTGGAAAACAATTTTTAACCTCGAAACGACGTACGAAAGAGTATACAAAGTTTTTATGACACACCCTGTATAGATCGCGTCAACTCAAGAAAAAAACTCCCTGTATACATTGATGTTGAGAAATAAGCCCAAAAAAATACTGACAGTGAATAATATAGGCAATATAAGAATTTGTACATGCATTATTGAAAAATTCAAGCAGTAGCAGCACACCCTGTATAGTTTTGAATAAATACACATCTACAGGAGGCGGTGCACTGGACACGCTGTATACGGAAGACATTCAGATATTCAAAGAGAGTCAAAGTCTTCTGAGATACTGAAAAATGAACGAGGAATCGATTGAGTTGGAAGACCTATATTGACCTTTCTCGTTTTGTATTTTGGTGAGATAAGGATTATCGACAAGTCAAAGGTCTGCGAGATACGTTGGGCTCAAAACATCGTTAAGAATATTGTTAACTAAACAGACGAACTCTTGGACATAATATCAGGCAATAACAAGATTAGCATCCTTCGAAAAAAAAAATCCTTTTATGGCATTTGTTGATGCACGAATATTGTGGAGTATATAATGGTAAGCAATTCTAGTGTTCTAGGAACATTTTCACTGATTAAAATTACAGTCGAGGTGCTTTTAATAATAGTACAATCAAACAATAGTATACCGAGTGATTCTCCTAAGTGGCTCACCCCTATAACTTTTTTAATATTAAAGTTAGAAAAACGAAATTTGGTGGTTGTATATGATAGTTTAATTGACATTTTTTGACATATTTGCTTGCTTTGGTTAGACCGGAAGTGATGGATAGACAACTGAAAGACATTGGAGAAAATTTCTGGAGTTACCAAAAAAAAAACATCGAGAAAACCAAGACAATTCCCCAAGAAGCTTATAGATTTCGAGGTTACATTCACAAAATAAAACGTTTTTCATTAACCCCCGTGTATTATCGAAAACGCCACTTAATCTTGTCATTGTCATTTGTCATTGTAAACATTGACTTTACTTCAAATGTTCGTAATCCTTCTGAAACTGCGACTCGATCTTGTTCGCCTCTTCCATTGTTTCAACTCAATCAAATCTGATAGAGTTATCAGACAAGCTCTTTCGCAATAGTCAAATATTTGCCTCATTATCTCCAGTCAATCAGGCATCAGGTGCTCCACTATTTATCGAGAAGTGGTTTGGATTCTCAAACGACAACATCCCAAACTTTCCTACACACGAAACTAGCCATAGAACGACAGAAACCTCGAACCGTTATCTGAGTGGGTCGTGATAAGACACGCTTAAGGGGAAGGTTAGGTTATGTCAAAAACTCTAGTCAACATGATAATGGCTAAATAAACACTGCAATTAAGATTCTAATTGTTTAGCGTTAGAGTGAATTTAGTAAGAAAAATTATTGTATTCGTAACGATGGCTCATCTGTTATTTAAATAGGCAAAGGCCGATTTTGAGGTCAACATCGTTTTCGTCGTTTTTGAATATTCAACTGAAATGCGACGACAAACTGTACAGTCTCAGCTATAATTTTACGTCCTCGTTTCGCTCGTCACAGGTAGGTGAACAGATTTCTACTACTATTTATTATGAACCGAAAAGAAAATCTAAATTACTTTTTCCAAGATCGCTCCACAAAAAAAACACTACTCTAGACTGTTCATTTGAGAAAGTTGTGACAGTTTGGTTATCTTTCTTATACCACAATTGCAAAAAAGTATCAACAGGGATGCCAACGCAAATGATTTATTATACAGCGAGTTAACGCGATCTATATAACGATAACCAGGGATAGCACGATTCTGAAAAATTCGTAATTACATTGAAGAAGGCGTGTAGAATCCAGCTAAAATATTTCAGTTATCGTAACAGTTCCAGTTGCTCCCGAAGTGGCGCCATCTTTGTTATCTCAAATGGAACACCCTATATTTTTTATGATTTTCGAATTCCTCTCGTGATTTCATTTCAATTTCATGTAGCATACCCTATATCTAAAATTGACTGTTTTCGAGTTATTCAAGTTTTTCTGGAAAAAGTGACAGGTGACAGATACAGCCTGTATATTATTTCGTGACTGGAATCAGTTGTACGTCACTGCACAATTCGATTGTAGTTTTTTGCTATCTAGCATTTGTTTACCACGATACTAAGGTTGTTTTTGTACAGTTTTTTCTACGAACCAATAAAAATACCTCAACACAATAAAACTGAACATATTATGTGCCATTTTGTATGTCTTGACAAGAAACAATGGTTATACGAAGTTGCTTGGAAGTTGCAGGTTTACTTGGACCTATTTTTGAGATGAGAATGTAAGTGAATTTGATGCTACACTTGATGAACTCTACAGGGTGGTCCACTTTTTATATATTGACTATAAATCAAATGTGAAATTCAGCACTTCAAGTGAAATATCTCGAAAAGTATTAATTACCCACGATGATATTGTGAAATTCGTGTTATTTGGTCCAAAATATGGAAGACCTCAAAAAAAAATCACATGAAAAGTGCAAAATTGACAAAAAATAATTGCCAATAATCGGAATTTCCACCGCCGAAAAATGCACTCTGTATATACCACATATCAAAATCAATCAAGCATAATTCTATAAAAAAAAATGAAGAAAATGTAAGCCCATTGTTTGTAACCATGCTCTGACTAAATTTTAATTGGATTTGGAACTTCTAGAAGGGTGAACGTTGGTAAACAACTGGATGCGATTTAGTTTGAATTTCATGAATTTTAATTGATTGGGAAAACAAGAGATAACGTGTTCATCGATAGAGAAAGAGTAATTAATATAATTTCATTAGAATAATATTCAAATTAAAATTTGAATAGATGTTAATTATATCACTGTATTCAAGGCAATGGATAAAAAATAAGAAAACAAAAAAATAACGTGCTATTTTTATACGGCATCAAATTTATTATTTATTATTTTTATTCATTTGTTATTTTAAGAAAACTATATTATTTGATCATTCATCCTCAATACGTATGTCTTTTAAGTTAAGTGACAATACGTCGTGAATCATTTCATGTTTTTGTTTTCATACAAATAGAGTTCCTTCAAAGAAAATTATCTCCTTGAAATAATAGCAGGTTGGTAGGTAATACCAGAGTGCATAGGAAGTCTTATCGATAAAACATGACATTAACAAAATTGAACCCAATTCGAGCAACGCTCTTCAAGGTCTAACGGAACACTTCAAAAAAAGTTCGCCCTATATATTACGAGCACATAGAGCGCACGACAATATTTAAACAATCCACAATCATCATAGCCTACCGTCTACGTAAAATTTCCTGTTCAGAGCCACCTAAGCACCAGTTTCAGGTGAAATAATCGATATATTCATAGTTTTCCACGATGAATCCACTAATTCTCAACTACGTTACATGAACTACGACGTGACACTTCCACGAACCAAACAGGGGCGTTTAAACCGATCAAGTTACCTTAAGAATAACGAAATAATTGAAAAATCTTACCGTCTAGTGTTTATCACTGATAACAGTACACGCCATGTTGGAAATTAATGTCAAACATCAAAACGGAATGGTGTTTACAAACCTTGTCATGTGACAAAAAGACGACATGCGCGAATGCCTTTGCACGACGACATCGTTATGGAACGTAAACCCTACGCTACACCGGCATAGAATCGAAAATCCCTCGTGACGAACGGTAATATTCTTAATCAGTTGCACGGACCGCAACAGAAATCAAAATTATCATTTCGCCGTTGCTGCTCTCGATTTCGGTACTGCAGCGACTTGTTTTGAGTGAACGTGGACTGATCGGCAGTGGGGTTGTTTGTGTTTTCCACCTTCTAGTAGGGCATCATCGATTGGTGTTCATGGGGAAACGTCGATATTTCGATCCAATCGAACCCGATAAACATACGCCGTGACCTCGGGGAGAGGTTACGGGCCGATTCCGAGAAGAAGCAAATGACACCTGTTACAGGGTGATAGTTGTACTCCAAAAATACTCGTTGAGATCTAGAGTTTATTAATTCCTTTTCTATCTTGATTATGATTCCGTAAACATTTTATATTGATGAGTGAGCTCATCATAGTGGGTAATGAATTGCACGTCAGTGCAAGGTTTTCTGCAAATTGATGATTATCTGTGAAATTGTCTCTGAAAATGACAAATTGTCACAAAAAAATGACAGAACTTGAAGTCTTATGCAGTTTTTCAGTAGAAAAACAATGGACTGTCAATATTTGGAGGAAATGGTAATAGTAAATTTAATTCGAAACTACCCTCATTTTTGACAGTTGCAAAGTTTCGTTCAATATATTCATCAATTCTTAATTCTATAGATAGCTTTTATGAAAAAAAATCTTGGGTCCACTATAAGTACTAAAATTATACGAATCATCATGTAGAAATGGAAAAGGCCCGTAAAGTTCGACGAAGGTCTAATAGATGACAACAAACAGTGATAAGGATAAGCGCTATTAACACGCAAACAGTTATTTTAGCTAGCCATCGTAGTCTGTCTCGTTGACCTAGTGAGGCTGCAACTAACAATACTACATATAGGCCGGTCAATAAAGGAAAATTAAGGGTTTTAACGCGAGCTGCAATTTCATTCAATTGAAGTGGAATACGGAGTGTTTTATTGTGAAACGAATATACGAGATATATAGAGGGTGTTTTATCAATTTTGCCAATTCCTTTTTTGGGTCAAAGGTAGCCAAATATCCTTTATTTTTCGCAGATATTTAGTGTATATATGAATTGTTGAGAAATCCAGGTCCGGACTATCAAAATTCGAAATATTCTTGGGTGTCTCAAAAACCCCCTGTATGTTCGGTTTTTTAGAATTTGATGAAATCGAGTGGAATCTTGAGGTTTACAGGGCCGTCTCGGGCCACGGGCCCGTGGGGGGAAAAAATAAAAAATAAACGATAAATATTTTTTATTACATTTCTCGAAATGTTCGTACAGGGTGTTTTCTGCTCAAAGTATCGCGTCATCTGGCATCAATGTCCCCGCAATGCAGGCCGTCATGAAGCAGACCAGGGCGCCTCCAAACCACGCCCTGAACACCAGTCTCGTCACGACTTCCCTTTTGGCGGGAACCAGGGCCCCCAGAGCGGATATCGTGATGCCTATCGATCCTGGATTCGAGAATCCACAAATGGCGTACGTGACGATGACCTTGGCCCTGGCCTTGAAAAATCAAGATCATTTTTGCGTCATCTGACAGCCCACGATTCGAAATCAGCGTTCGTTTTCTCGGTAGGCGAGAGATTTTGCTTTTTTTGCAGTATTTCGGCAGAATTGATTCTTGAAGTTGAAATGCGTTCAGTGCTGTGACGTCACAACTGCTGAACGACAGCGATAGACAAATTTCATTATCTTTCGATACCAATAGTGGAAAATAGAAATTATTCAGCCCCATTTTGGTATCAGATTTCTTCAGTTGGTAACATTTCACAACGTTGCCAAACGTATTTGCCTTTTTGTAAACGATTTTTTTCATTGATTCAGTATAGTAACAGTGGATTATGAAACAATTTCATTAGACAAACTTTAACTGAACTATTTTTCATCTTTTTTATTATCTTATTTCACCCAATATCAGTGAATGCATCACTATTTTTAGTATTTTGCTCATTGCTAGTTATAAATTATTTCAGGACAATTCTCATGCATCATTTTATTATTAATCGCCTACAACTTCTTTGATAAATGTGAAATTATAGACAGAACAGTCAGTCCATTATTTCATTTTGTCATAATCTCTTCGAGTATAATGAATTTTTACATCATCTGGCAACATCGCACCAAAAACAATCTATTCTTCCATTGAAAAAATCTTTGAATTCAACGAATAAATTGGGAGTTGGCAACACCGCAACTGTAACAATCTATTTTTCAATTAAAAAAATTGTGAGTTCAAAAAATAAGTTATGATCTGGCAACATCCCACCTGGAACAGTTTATTCTTCCACTTGAAGAAAAATCTTTAAATACAATGATTAATTTCTATTTTGCAATGAAAAAAATTCAAATACGAATAAATTATGATTTGGCAACACTGCAACTGAACAATCTATTTTTCAATAAAAAAAATATATTTGAATTCAAAGAATAAATTATGATCTGGCAACATCGAAGGAACAGTCTGTTTTTCAATAAAAATAATCCTTCAAATACAACGAATGATTTATAATTTGACAACACGGCAACTGGAACAGTCTGTTTTTCAATAAAAAAATTCTTCAAATACAAAGAATAATTTATGATTTGTCAACACCGCAACTGGAACAATCTATTTTTCAATAAAAAAAAATATTTGAATTCAAAGAATAAATTATGATCTGGCAACATTGCACCTGGAATAGTCTATTTTGCAATGAGAAAAAAAATCTTCAAATAAAACGAATGATTTATAATTTGGCAACACCGCAACTGGAACAAACTATTTTGCAATAAAAAAAAAATCGTTGAATTCAAGAAATAAGTTATTATCTGGCAACATCTTTGAGTACAACAAATAATGTATGATCTGGCAACATCACACCTGTTGCTTACGTGACGTAACTAACCTAAAATTAATACACTACGTATGGCATTTCCTCACCGATAGTTGGCCAGCTTCTATCATATCGTGCATTCTCGCGAAAGCTACGAACTCATTGACCATGGTTTTTATCCCGATGAGAGTACCAACGCTTTCGCACTCTTCCCATGGGATGCCCATCACGAAGCTGACCGGAATGAATATTTTGCCGGTGATCAGCTCCAGAGTCCAAAGGGGATCAGTGTAACCTCAAAAATTCATGTGGCATTGAGATGTTGTGGAAATTGTCATTCTCCAGCGATGTGAAGAATCTTTGCATGATTTTTTTTTAGGGAGAAATAAAAATTTACGAGTGGATTTGACTTGTTGGAAATTCGACTTAGCCCCTTTACGTTAACTCTCCCATTATACAGGGTTATGATAAAGTAATGCACAAAATTCATAAAACGTACAACGATCACTTTTGAAAAAAATGCAAAAACACGTCAAACTGTTCTTTTTATTCCGCATCTTTTGACCTAAGTTACAAAAATAACACGTCAAAGTTGTCAAAGTTATGACGTCATCAACAATTTGTTTTAATGGGAAGCTAAGATTTTTATCACATTATGTGATAGAGCTTGTGTTTTTACACACGGGAAAAATAGTTGCAGTAGGGCTCACATAAGAAAAAAAACGAGAAAAGGGATAAAATAAATAATAAATAATCCCTTCTCTTTCGGTTAAACGATCCATAATAATAAAACTGTGGTGACACGAATTGTACGACTGACACTGACAAACCGTTGTTTTAGTAAAACAATTGAAAAAATTTATAACGAATGTTCTTACTAGATGAGTGTAATTGGTTATATGTAATTGGTTATGATATTTCGTTTTTTATTCTTTTTCTCGTTTTTTTCCTATGTGAGCCCTACTGCAACTATTTTTCCCGTGTGTAAAAACACAAGCTCTATCACATAATGTGATAAAAATCTTAGCTTCCCATTAAAACAAATTGTTGATGACGTCATAACTTTGACAACTTTGACGTGTTATTTTTGTAACTTATGTCAAAAGATGCGGAATAAAAAGAACAGTTTGACGTGTTTTTGCATTTTTCTCGAAAGTGATCGTTGTACGTTTTATGAATTTTGTGCATTACTTTATCATAACCCTGTATTATCTCATTATATGTATATTTTCCTGTTTTCCTTTCCTTTACTGAAGTTGATTGATAAGTTAGTTATTAGTTGGTTTCAAGTTAGCTCCAAAACACACACAGAGACAAATTCCGTCACAAACTCACCTACTAACGTACCACACCAACCAAGAACGCCGTTGATGAGGTAGATAGTAGCTAAAAAGGCTATAACACTAGCAACAATCCCTTGGACCATTCCAATAGCAGTCGATGCTCCTTTGCTAGCTGCGTCCAGCACAGATTCGTACTCGCTGCAAAGAAATCGAGCAATTTTTTCGAGATTAAATCAAGCGTGGCCTTGAAAAATCAACATCATCTGACAACTCACTTGAAGAAAAATCTTTGAATACAACGAATAATTTATGATCTGGCAACACCGCAACTGGAACAGTCTATTTTTCAATTTGACAAAAAAAATCTTTGAATTCAACGAATAATTTGTGATCTGGCAACACCGCAACTGGAACAATCTATTTTTCAATTCGAAAAAAAATATATTTGAATTCAAAGAATAAATTATGATATGGCAACATCGCACTTGGAACAGTTTATTCTTCCACTTGAAGAAAAAACTTTAAATGCAACGAATAATTTATGATTTGGCAACACCGCATCTGGAACAATATATTTTCCGTACTCACTGCAAAGAAATTGAGCAATTTTTTCAAGATTAAATCATCCATGTCCACGATTTGCTGCACCAAAATCGAAATGGGCGAAGTTACAAGCGTGAAAATATACCCGCATGTGTCAAAACATTGCCCAATTATTGGGGTACCCTTAGGGATTAAATGAAAAAGGACAATCGTTTTCGGTTCATTTTTTCCAACATGAAAAAATGCACCACTTTTTTCCCATTCTGTATAATTGTAAAAGTTTGAAAAATTGTACGAAAAAATGTCAATTCAAAGAGAGAGTAAATTTTTCCATTCAATAATAATTTCTTCAATTCCAAAGATTATTATTTGATGCGGCAACATCGCACCTGTTGCTCATATTCGAAACTAAAGTCCATTTATTCACAAAGTATCCAATATATATTTAATAAATCGAAAACATTTCCCGAAACAATTTGCATAATAAATTCGACTTTCTTTTTCGGAGTATCGCTGAAAAAAAAAACAAGCTGCAACACCGCACTTTCCAGCCAGCTGTCAAAACTGTCTTACTCTATGGTAATAATTTGTCTTACACATCGACAACTTTGATGTTCTCTTTCCGGACTTTGACAGTTTCCGTTTCCGGATACATCATCTTGCTGAAACAAAGCGCGGCCGGAGCTGACATTATACTGGATGTTATGAGATCCTGGGGCCTGGCCCCATAGCTGATATAGGCTGCCATTACGGATCCTGTGAATAACGATTGATTTTTTTTTCCTATACCAATATTTTTGGATTGACTACTCACCGGAAACTGTTGCGAAACCGGAAGTCATGATGGAATGGATTTCGGAATCAGTGAGGTTTTTTAAGTATGGGGCGAGTATAAGTGGAGCCTCACTCTTAAACATAAATAAATAATAATATAATAAATAAGAAAATTACAACCTTATTCCTCTATATCAAAATTAAATTTGACGAATAAGATTATAGATTCCGCCTCATAAAGTTGTGACATCAGTTACTTTTTCGAGGAAGTATCACAGCGTTTTAATTTCCAAAAATATAATAAATTGTGTACAATATACTCGAAATAAAAAAAAAACAATTTTCGACAACTTGTTGACTCACCAGTCCCAGAAATATATTGGCAGCACTGTTGACACTTTCACAAATTGACGTTCCCATTATGTATTGCAGGAAATTTCCAATAACTCCAATAACTTTTTGCATTATGCCGTAATAATAAAGGATATTCACTAGGAATCCTATGAAATATATTGTAGAGAGTGCCTAAAAATCGTCTAATTATTCCATGTGTCATTGATGCTTCATCTTAATGACAGCTTGCATAACAACAGTCAGAAAAATATATATTTTATTTTATATTAAACTTCTCACGAAAGGAGACATCCTGTAATGTTGAATACGAATAACAGATAATCTTATTATCTAGGCAGACTATGATCATGATGCATCAATATTAGTCTTCAATCATAGGTACATAAATCTGCTACCTCCATCAAGACTATGATTTCAGAAGTTTTATCAACGCTTCTATTGAAAATAATGATTAAAATATCATGAAATTGTTTGAAGAGCTTTCCAATATTTATTAGAAGAGCAATTTCATAAATAACTTTCTACAACTGAGTTTTTCTGGGTGCATTAACGTTAAGTATTTTGTTATTTTTTTTGACTGAAAAAATATGTTGTGGTTATAGGTTATATCGTAATTACCTTCACGGTCTAATACATAAGGTCTGGAATCTACGGCATTTTTGAGTGGTGGGGGGTGGCACCAGTTTTGAAGAAAATGTTTCCATAATTATCCGCTAGGAGGACATAGGGGTATAATCACGTGATTAATCTTTGACAACAAAACAAACGATTAGGACTTGAATAGTAAATAAAATCAATGACAGAAATATTATATCTTCCGAAATTCTCTCGAATAAATATAAATCATTCTTACTTTCAAAAAGCTGATCGGATCTGATTTGTGATTGGCTTACAAAGTGACAATAGAGGACAGCGCTGCAGGTGGCGAAACATGAGAACCACGAAAATTTCCTCAATGTTTGGGTCACCCCCCACCACACGAGTTGCAAGACCTATGTATACGATCGTGATTACCTTGAATGCGAAGACATTTTCATTAATTATGGTAGATCCAAAAGCAAATTCTGCTCCTTGAAAAGCATAGTTCAAGAGAGTATTCACTTTGTCACCAAAACACTGCAAAATATTCCTACCCACGGCCCAACGGATTGTTAACAAACCGAATGCAAATTGGAGTATTAAGCCCCATATTATTATTCTCCATTGAATCTATGAAAGAGAAACACATTTTATAACATTCTATCACCAACTTCCCTTCACTTATTTGAAATTTAACTATCGATTTCTTCTTCTTCTTATTCTGAAACGTTATGACTGACGACGATATTGATATCTTGCTATTTGAGTAGTGTGATATTTGTAAAAATCTTTATTATTTCGTTTGCTTCAAACATTACGATAACATTTTTTGCGAAATGGATGTTGAAATTGAAACACTAATTCATAGCAATATAATTATTTGTAATTTACACATGAAAGAATATCACAATATCAAAAAATAAGAAGAAGAAATCGTTATTATATAACGAAGTGCATGTTATCTGAAATTACATAACCGTGACATAGTTCGTTAGGAGATACTTTGTATAATAAAAAGGCATATATTATTCTCACCGCAGATCTGTTAGAGGAGGAAACATAACCGACTAAAATAAATAAAATCAATCCTGAAAGTGGTATCAATCTCTTCCGGTTCTCATTCGTATCAAATCCCAGATAAATCAAGAAAGCTGCAAGAATTGCTACGTAGAAAATCACGGAACCATATCTGAAAAACGATTCCGTGACATCACAAATTCCAGTGTCGTTCGTAGAAATGGGAATAACTCAAATTTAATGTTATGAATGCGTTTGAAGGAATATACTCCAATTTTTATTATTTATTAGGATAATTTCAATCATTTATTCTTTCTTCTGTAAGTTGTTCGTCGGCTTAATTTTATTTTGGAAAAATAAATAACTATGTTTTAATAAATAACATTACATATTTTTCATGTACCGCACTGTATACAGAATTGTTTTTTTTTATTATCAGCATACTCACCTGATTCCATTGAGAAAATCAACCAATGGCTTATAAATGAAGTTATGTATGAGTGAAATTTTTGGTTTGACAACAACGTAATAAAATAATCCCAGTACATATAAAACGAACAAAATCACTAGGAGTCCATAACCTGTACACAGTGTGGCATTAAATTCATCCCATCCAACTCCTAAAAGAAGTGTTTATGAAAAAATAAATTTTCAATTGTCCACCCTGTATGCAATAACCTGTTTCTGAGAAATAATGGACCGTGGCCCAAGCGAAAAATGCTGTGAATATTGACAGTACCGTCAATCTTGTTATTTGAGTTGAATATTGCTTCAACCACTTCGAATGTTTTTTTGGGGAGGATAACTCGATACTCTTCGTTTTTTCTGTCTGCTTTTCCAAATCTACACTGGTAGATTCATCTGTGTTATCATCAGACAAAACCTTGGATAATAAAAATCATAATCATCTTAGCAAAGTCTGTGTGAATTTAATTCAATCGAGATTTTCTACAACTCGTTGAGTACGCCCTGTATATGACAGTAGGGACGTTCCCAGTGAACAGTGATTGTTTCTGATTATTGAAAAGTGCAAGCGCTAATTTCGACAGTGAAACTCATAAAGGGTTTATTGAATTTTTCCCTGATTTATAAATCGAAAAAAGAAGCAAAGAATAATATGCTTACTGTTCCTAAAGTTTCTGTGGAAGAATGAGCCATCATCAAAGCTCCTGAAACAATGTATAAGCCATTATTGCAGAAGTCAGAATGTGTATTTGTAATTCATTTTTCAAGTCATCAGCGCACGGAGTATAGATATATCTATACTCCGTGCATCAGCGATTGGCTATTTTCAGGAACCATTACTGGGATCAATATTAACGATATTACCGGTAATCCCAACTCTATTACGATTAAAAAATAATTTGTTTTCGTGAAACGTACCAACGTCCACCTTTAGCCACGTTTTGATATCATCAAACTTACATCAGAATAAACTTACCAAACGAAACAGATTCTAAACACAATCACACAAAATAAACATAACGCTGAACTGATTAGAACAACATTCCCCGCGTTTAGATATCACCTCAATTTCGAAATCACGAAACGCATTGCTCGATAATTGTCAAACGTAAACTCGATGTTTTCCGTATTTTCTACCTGCTGTTTATAATAACAACTATGACGAAACCGTAAAGGAATTATGGTTCTGAATTTTGCACGGCACTCACGATAGGGACAGTAAATTTGTACAAATCACGTGTTGAGGTATGTACAATGGATTTGTCATAAAGATGTAGATAAGGCTTAGTCGAAATAAAACTATCAGATGTTTGCCAACATACAAGAGAAAGAGGTTTGTTTTACGATGCAGGTACTCGGAATTTCCCAAACATTGACGACATGGTAAAGTTTTAATAAAATACCGGTTTGATTGATGCACAGCTTGGTATGAAAATGATTATAGGAACCAGAATATTACGAAAATTGGAAACTAGGTGATGGAATTCGTTATGGAAATGTGTGTTTCTTGAATAGATGAACCGATAAATAAACTGATGAACTATATCACTGAATAAGATGGGAATTTTTCTCCCCAAACGTTCAATCAAACCATGATCGACAAAGAAATGATTGTTAATCAGAATTTTATGAAATAAACAACTGTTATAACAAAACAATCCTTGAATTATCATCAAAAAGTTTGACTATGTCATTTTTAAGGTAACTAGTAGTATAGAAACACTATTTGGAATCATAAATTTTGATTGTCACATAAAATTTGCCACACTGCAGTGAAGTTTTGATCAATCAGAAACCTTCAAAATTCTAATTATTACTAAAACCATAGATTGAGAATGTTGAGGATTAGATAAAAACTGAAGAATGGAAGTATAATTTATTCCAGTCCAAACTGATGAAGGATTATTGTGAGTTTGTTCCTTTGAAATTAAACACATTGATATGAAAAAAATCATATTTAATGTTGGTAATATACAATATTTACAAACGATATACTAAAAAATATATATAGATAAAATTTATTTAAACAAAATATATTATCTGACTCTAGACTGTTAAGTACTTACATACCTACAAGAAAATTGAAAAAAGATCACAAATAATGTTCAGTGTTGAATACTGAAGTTTAATTTTTTCAATGAATAAAATAATATTCTGTATGAATCCTGAAAAATATATATCATGTATTATGTAATGATATTTCAATTCCACATTCTCATTTCATAACATTTTATCTCATTTCAACATTGTATATTTATTATATTTCATTGAGTTGATAATTTGGGTTTCATTTGTATCAAGTAATATTTTTTTTGTGGTTTTTGAGATTCAAACAGTGTTAATCTGAGCCTTCAATGTTGAAATTCATTATTCTGGATTTTATTCCAATATCTCATGTGGAAGTAAAGTCTATTCTTGAATAAATATATACTCCTAATTATTACATCTTAATTGAACAATATAAGATGGAAATTTTCCATCAAAACATTCTTTGATTCTTCAAAATTTTTTGCACGATATTGGCAATGCTTCTACACAGCTTGTACCTTTATCTTATTTACAAGTAATGATAGTTCATTGTTTTGTAACAGGAAATTACAATGACTTGATAAATTTAATCTGCTTATCTTCGATATGAACATTAAAATCTGATATACTGACTCTATATGATGAAATATTTACATAATGAAATTGATAATAATACAAAAACTTCATCTAGTTTTTTTTTTAGAAAGTTTGATAATAAAGCTTTTAATTTTTCTTATTGCAATTTGCTTGTTATCCCAGTACTCTACAAAGAATACTCTTCATTTTCTAGCAACAGGTTTTCAATCTACAGGGTATTAAAAATTTAATTAGAACCGTTTATATTTATAAGGTCCCGAATTTTATTTTGTTATTGCTTTCATTGATGTGACCATTTGTTTGTTTTTTCAACACTAAATATACCTGGGGGATGTCTTGGAGAAAATTATGATTCTTTCAACGAATTTTGAATATTTTTATTATACAGGGTCACTCACGGTCGATGGTAGGTTAGACGTAAATGGAGAACGTGACCTTGGATCATTCTGAGATTTTGGTTTCTTGGGTAATCAGTTTTGTTCTATCGATCTAAAATGTTTTCAGCATTGCTGCGTTGCCGCTTCTATCGAAAAGTAGCAACAACTTTGTTATTTCCAATGGAACACCTTGTATTTTATTCTATATTTCGTTTCTCTAATACTTTTTAATTATTTTCGTATGATACTTTCCTATACCTATCTCGAGGGGTTTTTGAGAAATTAATTGATTTCCTTTTTTTTATCGCTCAAAACATGGCTTCAATTAAATATTTATTACTGCAATATTTCGATTCGTAGAATGCTGAAATTTTGGGTGTAGTTTACCAACGCCCTGTATATCAATTGAGTATCAGGAAATTTGTTCTCTATTGTACAGGGTCGTTCTAATTTGATGACTTTGACGATGGATACAAAAATAGTGAAAAGTCCATTTTTTCAAATGGAATGCCCTGTATATTATTAAATACCCGGAAAGACAATTGAAGTTCCTTTCAAATGATATATCATGTTCTTATACCTAAATAGTCAGGTTTTCGAAAAAAAAAAAAACAATATTATACATGTGTATAAAAATTGGATTGTTTTCAAAATAAGATTATTGTAAATGAAAGCGCGAACTCTTTCAACCTCAAAAATTACTTATTTCCATGACATTTCTTAGCTATCTAATACAAAAAATGGTAAAATAATCCGATTTTTATACACATGTATAAACTTGATTTTTTTTTCGAAAAGCTGTCTATTTAGGTATAGGAACATAATATATCATTTTAAAGAAACTCCAATTCTCTTTCAGGATATTAAATAATATACAGGGCATTCCATTCGAAAAAATGCACTCTTCACTATTTTTGTATCCATCGTCGAAGTCATCAAATTAGAACGACCCTGTACAATGTAGAACGAATTTTCTCAAACACAATTGATACACAGGGCGTTAGCAAACTACACCCAAAATTTCAGCATTCTACGAATCCAAACACCGCAGTAATAAATATTTAATTGAAGCCATGTTTTGAGCGATAAAAAAAAGGAAATCAATTAATTTCTCGAAAACCCTTCGAGATAGGTATAGGAAAGTATCGTACGAAAATAATTGAAAAGTATCAGAGAAACGAAAAATAAAATAAAATACAGGGTGTACCATTGGAAATAACAAAGTTGTTGCTACTTTTCGATAGAAGCGGCAACGCTGCATTACTGAAAACATTTTAGATCGTTAGAACAAAAGTGATTACTCGGGAAAGCAAATTTTCAGAATGATCCAAGGCCACGTTCTCCATTCACGTCTTACTTACCATCGACCTTGAATGATCCTGTCTAACTCATGGTGTTTTTAGGAACAAAATACATAAATTTCAGTGCCTGATTTCAGCCCCATTTTCTCTGCCTACAATTCCACGACATCAGGAACTTTTCACACACGAAAAACAAAGTGAAACCTTTAATAAATTCCTTGTCCCAAGTGCCGCCCTCGTCCCCCCTCCCCAAAAAAATTGAAAAAAAAATCTAAAAACCTACAAACCTAAAACACAGTCTTGATCCAGCAAAAACCACCCCCCCCCCTACCCCCCTACCGCTTGACCATCGAAAAACTCCCACTGCCCGTCGAATTCCGCCCACCCTCCAACCTCGTCGTGCCCGCTTTGCCGCCCGAGTGCTGCCTCCGGTGCCTGACGCGCCTCGTCGACGGCTCCACCAGGTCGGAGAGCAGCGCCACCCTCTCCAACTGCTGCCCCCCGGCCAGCCGTTCGTGCTCGAAGCTCCTCTTCAGGTTGCACGCGTTCATTCGGAAGTTCCAGTCGGCCGGCGACGCGGACCCGTTCGCGGGCAGCTCCACCACGCAGATGTCGATGGTGGGCGGCAGGAAAAGGTCGTCCCGAAGGGCGGACGTCGAGTTGGCCGCCCCGCGCAGACGGTCCAGCTCGTGGGAGCGTCTGGCGGCGTCGAGGACGACGGTGGGGATCGGTTTCGGGGTGGCTGTAAGGGAGTGGCGTTTAGTCTTCGGTCCGACCGCGTGGGGTTGCTTGGAATCGGCCAGGTTTTTTTATCGCAGTGCCCACTAAACCATTTTTTTTTTCGTTTTGAGTATTGAAGAACCATTTTTTGTCATTCATCGTTGTATTTGTGATAAAATTGGCTATTCAATACAGGGTATTTTTTTTCCACTGGCCATTCAAAAAAATAAGGTTGATGGTGGTTTCTCCGAAACGAAACGTCGTGGGGAAAATCTCTCAATGCTGTTTTGTAGAGATTGAAAAATGGCAATGAGAAAGTGTGTTTTGTTTTTTTTTATCTCTTCAAATAACGTCAGAAAAAAATTAAAACAAAAACTGCAAGTTCTGGGTTTTTAGGCATATCTCCAGAACTGATTGGAATTTCAGAACTTTCTGAACGGCATATTGCTAAATTTGAAAATGCGCAACTTTTCTCTCATTTAAACATCTCCGTATCGATTTTATTAGCTGATTGTAAGAAAATCGCTTGACAAATGACAAATACGTTTGACGTTTGACAGCTGGCCAGAAAGTGCGGTGTTGCAGCTTGTTTTTTTTCAGTAACACCCCGAAACAGAAAGTTAGGTTAGGTGTATCATTTGAATTGTTTGGAGGAATGTTTTCGATTCATGAGATGAACCATTTTTTTTCGTTTTAAATATTTAAATATTGAAGAACCATATTTTGTCATGCATCGTTGGATTTGTAATAAAATATGCTATTCAATACAGGGTATTTTTTTCCACGGGCCATTTAAAAAAATAAGGTTGATGGTGGTTTCTGCGAAACGAAACGTCGTGAGAAAAATTTCTCAATGCAGTTTTGTAGAGATTGAAAAATGGCAATGAGAAAGTGTGTTTTGTTTTTTTATATCTCTTCAAATAAAGCTGCAAATTTCGTTTTTTAGGCATATCTCCAGAACTAATTGGAATTTCAAAACTTTCCAAAGGGCATATTGTTAGACTTGAAATTGCGCAACTTTTCTCTCATTTAACCATCTCCGTATCTCTCATGGTTTTCAAAATCCTCATGATTATAATTCAATAAAATAATTTGAATTATTCAAAATCAAGTCGACCAAATATTCAACAATTCTTCAAAAAACAGATTTTCAATGATTTTTGGTTGATTGAATCGATAAAAATTAACAATTTGCTTAGATCAGCTGATCGTTTGACAAATGACAAATACGTTTGACATCGTCGACAGTGTTGCCAATTGTAATTCAACAAAAAAATGGGGAATTTCTCACCAGATGTGAAGTAATAATTACAAAAATTAATCCAGGAAAATCTTGAATGAGTGATTTAAGAATGTTTACTAGAATAGTTCAGATATAACAGCTGGTTGAATTGAGACTCACAGTCGATTTGTAAATTTCCCCATAACCTCATTCAGTGACAAAAATAATAATAGACCACATTAGTGTGACGTCAAAATGTATGCAACCAACAGTGCATTGAGTCACAACGAAATATTTCTGAACGAAGATGCGCCAATATGAACCTTAAGTAACCATTATCTAAGGTTCAGAATCTGTGGTTGGAATTATGATGTTATTGATTGAATTATTTCGCTGATATAAGCAATATTTAAGAAATGTATCTGTTTGAATTCGATAGAAAAAGAATGAATACGTCGTATGGAATGGGTAACGTAAAGAAAGTTTTCTCAAATACTTTTGAATAAATTCCAGAAAATCGTTTTACGAAAATATCGTTACTTCCATCCTTCATATCCAAGGTCCCTCAGATGCAATTTCTTAAATATCAACTTATTTCATGTGAGAGCGTAAAACAAAAGGGCCTGTTCCGATACTTCTATTATCGTTCTTATGTCATCCGTACTCAAGAACGAGTATAAAACACATCATTTCGCGCCAAACGATTCAGGACTCGGTGTAATGTTGGTTGCATAGTTGTGATGTCATCACTAATGCGGTCTATTTGTTAAGGCACACTCACACGTTCCAACTGTACACGACACTCCCTTGAAGTATTTGTCAGCTCTCAACGAGTTGCCCTCTTGGTCCTCCACCAGAACGCCCAGACCTAAGTTCCTCGACTTGGTCCACGCTTTCACCGCATGCTTGATGTTCAGCTCCACCCATTCGGTGTTTTCGGAGATTACTTTGCTGTCTGACAGGACACGTTTAGCTAGAAAAAGAGGATTTGTTGGTATTTTTGAACTTTTACTAATTGAACAATCTTTTTCTTCCACAAATTTTAAAACCTTTACCTATAAGAATATGTGGCCAAAAAGTATTTCAATTTATTTTCAGAAAATTTTAAAAACTCCACACAAAAATGTAATCAAGATTTAATTAAAATTCTGGATTAAAATTATTATCTTAGGAGGAATTCATTAATTCAAATTGCTTGATATATGAGTCTATTCTAATTTATATAATTATACAGGGTTGGTCAACATAAAAATTAAATCAAGACTTGATTAAAAGTCTGAATTGAAATTGTTATCTTTGAAGGAATAAATTAATTTGAATTATTTGATATATGAGTCTATTCTAATTTATATAATTATACAGGGTTGGTCAACATAAAAATGAAATCAAGACTAAATTGAAAGTCTGGATTAAAATTATTATTTTTGAAGGAATAAATCAATTTGAATTGCTTGATATGAGTTTATTATAAATCATATAATTATACAGGGTTGCTGATTTGCATGGAATTTACCCAAAAATGTTTTAGTCCATTAGCAACAATTATAATTTTTTCATTTTCTGTAAAAAATATTTTAAATAAATTGTAATAATATCCTCGTACTTCACCGTGTGTTACTTCTATAATAAAAATCCATAATTTTGGGAGTAGTAATAACTAATTTTCAAAATTCAATATCTCGAAAACGAGTGGGTTTTGAAAATAATGTGCTGTAATAATTTCGAGCAGAATTCAATTATAGAATAATATACAGGGTGTTCTAGTAAAAAGAGGCCAATTTTATTTTTTCAAGACTTTGTATTCACAATTTCGATTCGATATTTTTTTTTATTTGTATTTTTTTGCAAACTTACTTCTCCTCCTCTTCAGCGGTTTGGTATACCGGTAAACTGACACCCTCAGCAGTCTGTCATCTTCAGTGTCATTCGAAATGTCACAGTCTGGGTTCGTGGGGCTGTTGAATTTAGTGCCGTTTTTGGGCAATCTGTAAAGCCTCATGGTGGCGCTGGCTACGTTCGCCGTCTTCGAGTCTAGCATGTAGTCGAAGTTGAAGAAGAGGTTCATGATTTCGTCGTCTTTCCAAAGTTCTTGGTCGGTATTTGCCGGTATGTCGCCTAGGAGGCGAAAAAATATTGAGTCGAGTGGGTCGGGTGGGGACAGTGGAAGGGTAGCAGTTTACTTACAGGATGGATAAAAACTCCTCATCTTTTCAGTGATTTCGTCATCTCCTGAAGCATTGTAATTGAAAAAGTTTGGGAACAGGACAGACATATTTAATTGTGAAGTTCCTCCGATTCCATTATTTCCGCCAAATGGTGAAGTTGAGCTATTTTTTCCCAAATATTGGAAGATTGTATCCTTCACCACTTTTATTCTGTTTTCTCTAGATCTGTGAAAGAATATCACAGAAAATAAGATACTGCAATTTAGTTTTTGAGGATTTATTATTATAAAGCAAAACAAAAACAAGCATTACTTGGAAAATATCTTCAGTGAATCAATATATCGACATTTTAGTATGACAATTCGATTAGTTCGATTTTATATGATCTCCAAATCATCCTATGAATAATAAAATTCATGGAACTTAAATATATGACAGCACGTCAAACTATAAATAACCCAATGCTATCCCAAAATTATGTTCATTCTCTTCCCCGATTTGAACAGCGTTCCGTAATCATCGATCACCCTGTGAGAGAACAGACAAGGCGAAATAGCCGGTCGTGATTTTCTAAAAACGCAAAACGAAGCAGTCTACGTGTGTGTGGTGTTTGAGTCAACATTTCCTGAAAATTTCCTCATGCGCACTATACAGTGAACCTGACTTTATAGTAAAAGGTCATTACACCTCTGCTAGTCTAGACGAATATAATAAAAACACTATATATGCAGTTGTTCAATCACTAATAACAGATTTTTTGTTATTCGAAATACGCTAGCTATGATATTGAATGCGGAAATAGCAGTCGAAAGCTGAACATACACTACGGGTACCTCTTAAAAGATATTGCAGAAAACCTATATTGTCCGAGGAATCCAAAAACTGCCAAACTCGTCAAGTTTCATCATTCTTCTGTATTTCCCAAATATAGTCACACTTATACACTTATTTCACTTTCGAGTGATTCCAATGTAATTACATTACATATTCAATAGACTAAAAACTCAATTAAGAAAATTGATTGTTTTGACATGTTGTCAATTTGACTTTCCAGTCAAAAAAGAAGACGCCAACTAAGTCACGTGGTGCAATTAGGCAATCCAGCGATCTGTCAAAGCGAAAAACCAATGTGGCGGCTTGGGGCACACATTTGGTGTTTACATATGTGACTTGAGTTGAAAACTGTTACATTCAGTTATCTCTAGTGCGTTTTTTATGTGTTTTTTTAATTGTGGCTAATTATTAACTCTTTTACTGAAGAAAAGGCCTATCACATGCATTGTGGTTGGCTGTAGATCTCGTACTAACCGAAATAAAGTCGGCATGTAATCGGTTTCTACGGTTACTAATCACATCAGGTTCTTATAGAGCAGTTATAGAGTAAGAACGATTTAACTAGGAAGCGAAGGGCCCTATGGTTAGCTGCGATCAAGAGATATGATCTCACTGATTCCAAACTGATGTATCAGAGAGTCTGCAGTAGACATTTTTTTTTCACCAGAATATTACAAGAAGAACAGCATCAATTGAATGATCTAAATCAACATCAGTATCCAATGTGAGAGGATCTAGATTATTAATTAATCCCAACTTCATTTAATATCGAAAACGAATGCTGTGACAAGAATCAGAGATAAGTTACAATAAGTTATAGCTTATCTCTGCAAGAATGAACTGAATGAATAGTTCCAAGCATACTTTTCACCAACGTCTCTGCTATCCATCTGAATACCGTTTCGAAAAACCAAAAAACTCCGAAAATAAATAAAATTCACTGTTTACTAGCCAAGGTATCGCATTGTGTGCCCCAAGCCGCCACATTGAATGTCACGTGGTTTGGATTGCCTAATATCTAACGACTCTCTGTGAAGTAAATAAAGAACCTAACCTCAATATGTTTGGTATCAGAATTGGTGAATGTTGAAAATTCAATACTTGTCCATAATCTCAGTGCTCGCAAGTGAGTTCGTGTACGGTTATCTTTAGCTAGCAAAGTGCACTAGACCTAGACATTAGAATGGGAAAGTGAGAGACAGACGTGTAAGGTAAGGTGTATAGAAACAAGCCTACAGCCTAATATGGCAACTATAAAACGAGTCTGGCTGCATGTTTGCCGGTCTACGGGGAATCGTAAAAATTGATTCAGAAAATTGCAAATTGTCTATGCACGGCTGATTTCTCGGAATGATTTCCTGTCTTCGCTAGCTCGACTATAACGAAATCGAGACATACACACGACAGCCTTAAACAGAAGAATGTCTGTGTGTGTTTAGGCTGCTGCGATTCTAATAGACGGAATTGATATCGGTTTCTTTTCATTGAAAATATTCACTTGAGTTAATTGTTATTGAGTTATTGGTATACAGGATTCTATTCGCGAATGAACATAAGCGATACGCCATCTGGTGACATTCGGAAGAACTATAAAACTTGACAGTTCTCCAACCCTTGGGTTCTGTATTGTGTTTGTATTTGAGGCTTTCAAAGTGGAGTCTCTCAGGATATTATAAATATTTTCCAGTAAAATTTCACATACGAAAGCAAATTCTCAATTTTGCGATCTCGCCTATTGAAACTCGCCTCGACTCACCCTGTACACACTGGTCCAGCCAGTCCGTGTACGTTCTGTGGTTACGCAATAGGACAAGCCTCATTAGGAGAACGCGCGACTTGTCTAGGAATGCGACGGGTGACGATAAAAATAATGATGTAAAAGCAAGCGTGGTTAGCGTGTGAGTGAATGATGTAGACACAGGCCAGACGTTTTGAGACGTTCACCATCCATAATAGGGACACTGCGTGGACGTGACGTGAGACCAGCAGCGATTAGAACGAGGTTGCGTTGCGGAGAGAGTTCCGATGCATGTGCATGTGCGGAGTAGGAAGAGGACATTTTGATTTTTTCACCACGGAATTGTCTTAAGCGATTGTCTATTCATTTCAGGTTAATGGTTGTCAAAATTGGTGAATTAGGCATTCCAAATCACGTGACATTCAATATGGCGAGAGTAGGCACACAGCTGTTTGAAGTGACGTCATTACGGCATTATTTCCGAAGTTGTGTGAGTTTGTTGTTGATGATAGAAGTTTTAAGATGCAGAGTGTATATTTAAGGACATTATTGTTGGAAAATCCAGATATTGGTGAAAGGTAAGCTGAAAACCAAATTTGTTTTTTGTTTACACAACATTTTGTTTCCCATATGTGAAGTGGAATGTTTATTTACAGATACCGAATGAAGCTGAAAATAATAAATGATGTAGACCCTCTTACATTGAACATCCAGGAATCGGATAGTTCAATTCATGGAATTCCACCTATTACAAATATAGATATTGTTTTGTATTTAGTGCTAACCCATAGCTATTACACCAAAGAACAAATGAAGGCCTACAAAAGCTTGCATTCATTCAAGTTTTGAGTCAGGCTTTGTTGTGAATGTGGGGACAAAAGTGGTGAATGGTTTCTACATTGTAGTGGAAAAGGTAAGGTTTGTTCATTTCTATTGACTTTTGTTTATTCAGCAATTTTTTTAGGTCAAACATTCTCAGAGAGGAAATGAGAAACCATTAGACGTTTGGTGCATTGTGGTCAAAGATGAAAGTGTTTTAACAGCACATTGCCCATGAATGGCTGGACACAGTGAAGTTTGCAGTCATGTGGGTGCACTTTTATTTGCAGCTGAATAAAATGTACAATGTAAATACAATAAAAGTTATAAAATGTTTACTGCAGACTCTCTGATTTTTTAGTATCGATTCAGTAAGATCGTCCCTCTTAATTGCTGCTATCCATAGCATTTCAGACAATTCGTTTCTATCCGTTAGAAACCTGTGGCTTAAAACCTCAGGCACTGAAAAGAATTTTACATCATCCTTGGAACGACTTCCACAGTTGACTAAAAGGCATGTAACAGGCATTTTTTAGTGAGAATACCACTAATAAGCTCTAAACAATATAAAAAATCATTTGATGCAGTCACGAAAACAAAAATCCCACAACTTTTAGATCCTTTTTTAACATAACAATATGTAAACAAAGCATTGTGTGCCTACTCCCACCATATTGAATTTGTTTTGACAGGTCGTTGGAATGCCCTATTAGTGTTTCCACCACTAGATTAAGAAGAAATGAGAGTTTAACCTCACTTTTCCCGGGCTGTCTTTATGTCAAAAATAAATGACCGTTTGATAAACGTATTGTGAATCAATTGTGTTTTCGAATGATTTTACGCGGAAAAGTTATTCAGTGGGTGTATCTTTGGTAAAAACATGGTCATTCAAGAATTTCCTTCAACTGTATAGCAGCTGTGTGCAGCTATTTGGAGTAGAAACTTCATTCAGCTTTACATAGGTGCCATTTGTTTTTGAGTGGAATTATAGAAGATAAATTAGTGGAAGGTATTGAAACAGCAACTTAATTCAAATCAATATCCACTAATAATCACTAAATATATCATTGAACACGTTTTATTTGAAACACATTGTTTACAATAGTGCATGGATGGATAGAAGTGTTGATGAATTCTATTATACTATGAGCTGAAAGAGATCTCCTGACGATCAAACGCAAGGTATTCATTATTTTGTACTGTTTCTTCTCACCTCGTATTATATTCTGTGTCACGAAACACAATCTCGGTGGTTTCGTAATCAAAAATCCGTGATAGTTACCGTTAGTAAAGCTGTGTAGACAGCATAATAGTTATCTCGACTGAATGGACGTTTATGAAGTGCATAAAATTTTGGAATGTCTTGCACCTGTATCTACTGTTTATCATACTACTAATCAAGTTGAAAATGAACGGGAACTGGACGTATAGTAAATGGCAGTTGGTATTTCCAATGTCAGATCTATTACAGTTCCAACACCTGACACCTGTGCGATCAGACATTTTGAGACTTTTTTTTCGAATAAAGTATACAGAGTGTCCAATTAGGGCAGGGTGATTCTCAATAACTTTGTCATGAAATGGAATATTGAAAATCTCTCACTGTACGATAGACGTCACATTTTGAAATCATTATACTTCATACAAGGCGTTCTTAAGCAGGGGCCACACCAATTTTTTTTTAAATGGACTGAAAAATTAATACATTGCCAGCCCATTATTATGACTTTTATATAAATTATAAATCCTATGAATTTATGGTTAGAAAGTCGCACTCATCATGCTTTATTCTATTCACAATGAAACATCGTAGGTGGACACTTCTTATCTTTTTTCATTTATTCAAATAATGAATATCATGAATGAATTTGTTTACTATTGCCGGAATAATCTACGCACTTAATACCGGTTAAAGACGTAGTAATATTTGGTCAACAAAGTGATCAGCCATGCGATTGAATTGTTTATTTGGGACAGAATATAAATAAAAAATGTGTTTGTTTATATTCGAGATCCACGGCAGAAGTGAATTCTCAAGGTGAGAGTAATTGGAAAAATTGAAATGTTCATACAGGGTGTCCCTAAATTGAATCAAAATGAGGTGGTTCTTCACCTTATTTTATGAATTAAAGTTTACGTAAATCAAGAACAGATTGAAATTACCAGATTTTCACTTCCTCAGTGTGTTTTTCTTTGTGTATTTTTGAAGAGATAAAAAAGAGGCAACGATATTATAGTAGTGTCACTCTGTATATTAGTATTTCGGAACATGCAGTATCCTGACTAAAAAGAGAAACTGTCAAAATTGGTACAAAAAACAACAGTGCTTTGTGTTATTAAGCAAAATGTCAAAAAAATGTCAAAACGTGTAAGCATTTCAAACAATACGTTTTTGTTCATTCATATGTATTTTGTTTTCTTCTTTTTTTTCGAGAATTATTACTAGCATTACTGAGTTTCGGAGAAAAGGCCATAAATAATTTTTTATGATGTAAATTGAAGAAGCAGTGATGTAAATATTTTATAATGGCTGTTGCCAATTGGAAACAATTCAAAAAATGTAATATTACGCATTTTCGAACAGAAATAGGTGCTACTATTTATAAAAAAAAATCATTTACGAAAGGCGAAAATTTGAGAAACAAAGTATTGCTTCAATGCTATGCATATACAGTGGAAAAAAAAAACAACACAAAACACATATATTTACCTTGCTTCCTCGTCACTTGAAACAAAAATCAACCGATTAATTTCTAATATTCGAAATATAAAAATCAATATATAATTCAGGACAGATTAAAAATGGAATAAACTTCAAGACATTTTGACAAGATTTTTGTCGATAATCTGTTGTGGAAATAACTGTAAAATATATATTCTAAAATATCTTTGCTGTGATAACTGATCTGTTTGACATTTTCCAAAAATTCTGACATATTACAAAACATAATACTGTAATAACAAAAATTTCTTCAGATAAATCATCCGAAAAATCACTTCTAGTTCTTTATATATCATTTATAAATACAGGGTGAATCAAAATGCACATTAAAAAAGTTGTTTGTTGCATAATCTTGTGATTCTTCCACAAAAAAAATCTACGGGATGATTATAATTTACCCCAAATAATTTATAGAATTATCTGAATTATTTGAATCGATTTTTCGAGATTAATTTGCACGCCCATTTATCTGCTCGATTTTTGACATTGACAGGTCCACTTAATTTTTTCAAACCACTCACCTGTTCCTCTGAGCCATCAAATACTCATACTGAGTAAAATTCCCCCCACCACCCCCCGACTGTCCGACAGCATTACCCCCTGCCGGCTGATCCCCTTGCATAGTTTCGTAAATATCATCCTCAGGCGCGCCAGGCTCTATCTCGCCCAGATACAAATCCAAGAACTTATCCAGGTACGCTTCGGCGTCTGTCCTCCTCGTCGGGTGTCCCCTCGCCGATGCAAGGAGGACCACAAGGACGAAGTTGACGCGCATCTGAAATTGGCGGTTTATTTTTTTTTTGGATTTTTGCGGTTCGAATGTTCTTCGTACTACGCGGCGCTTCGGAATGGACTCAAAACTGCTATCGCGTATTATTTTAGGAGGGAGTAGTGAACGGGAGGGAGTGTCTAGTCAAGTCTAAAATGGCTCGACTAGACTGGGTGGCGCTGGTGTACAGGGTGAGCAATTTACAGTGATGGATGCGTGAACACTTTGCTTACAGGGAAATGGGGGTACTTTAAGGGTAGGTAGAGGTGGCCTAGCTGGTTCTGAAAACCCTCCATATAATGGGTGTAGCGCCCTGTATAAGCGAGATACAGAGTGTTTTATGTATTTCGCCTATTTCTTCAATGGCTCATAACTTACGATCCGCACTGTATATTTTAGTGATTTTCACAACGTGAACTCATTATCCTGTATGCTACCGAATACCGAACGAATGAAACCAAAAATCCAGGTACGGACTCGAAAAATCGAAGGAACTTCATCAGTTCCATACAACACCCTGTATGACGAAATTTCGAAAATTCGTTTGCAGATATGAAAAGAGTAGGAAAAATATTCCTAAACAAATATGTTCGTGACTTCCGCATACCATTCTTGTACCTATTAATTTGAGTCAAACACAATTTTTTCAAACAAAAATCTTTTCAAGACTTTAAGCAGACTATAAACGCTATTTCACCAAGTATTTTTTTCAATTCAGACTCTAAGGGTATGTTAAAATCCGCAAAACTACTGAAACATGTAATAAAATATATCCCACTTATTTGCTTCACCCTGTACAATCAAAAATACCCAAAGCTTAGCTGCAGGACCCTGTATAATCGCACACCCTGTGATTCTTGTGAATTGGGTACTCACCCGAAGGTACTCGCTCATGTGGAAGCCGTCAAACCTTCAATTGTCGTCCAAAGCACGCTTCGCACAGATTCGAAAAATGATGTTTCTTGAAATGGATCCAGATCGGACGGGCATCTTTATATACGGAAGGAGGCCCTATTTGCATTTTCGATCGCGACTGTATGACCGACGTGTAGTCCGAAGGTACACCCGAAAAATCGGAATATTTATGAACAGGTGATGTTTTTACACGTAGAAAAAATAATGCTCGCTTGCGGAATACTGAAAATTGTACAAGTGGGTGTGTAGGAAGTGAGGAATGATTTGATTTCCTGAAAAATTGAGTGAAAATTCTCGGCCAAGTCCTTTTTCATTTCATGACGTGCTTTTTTGACGTCGAGAAGCATTTATGACGTCATTATAGTTTGGGGTATGATATCATGGACAGTTTTTCATATTGTTTATCGCTATTTTTGAAAATTTTTTACTAGCTAAAATCCTCCTATAGATGTTAATTGTATATACAGGGTGATTCACTTTACTGGTTCATTGGAGGTTCATGGAGAACTGATAGAGATATCAACTTGAAATTTTGGTGGGTGCTACTACTCAATGTGTTCTATTTTTCTAAAATATTTTCAATACGCTGTCACTTCCGGTCTAACCGGAAGTGATATCAACTTTGTTTTTTCAAATGGAACACCCTGTTTATTCTTACATTTTCGAATTCTACTTAAAATTCTGGACCTGTTGCATTTTGAATTTTCTTCCTATCGTGATTTGTTTTCAAGATATCAATTTTTTCGAAAAATTTTGACAGATGTGAAAATGTCCATATTATCTTCAATTTTCAAGATTTGAGGTTCAATCTCCGTATACACATCAATGAAAGAGTGTTTTATCAGGTATTCATCATAGTGTTCCAAAATATTCAACAGGGTGTGATATTTCAGTTTACTTTTTGGAACTTTGTATATTGACGTATTAATGAAAATATTCAGGTGCCAAGCCATCTTGAATATTAAAACATCAAAAAACGAGAATTATTCACATAATTAGTGGTCTTTTTGATTTAAAAATATAATTAATTAGGTGTGAACGTATTTTGTGTCTAGAATTTTCCGAGTCCGGTCCTGGCTTTTTCGGATTTTCGTTCGGAAGGACTTTAAGGCCAATAACTCTGCTTCCTACTCGCTATAAGTGTTATAAAACTGGTCAGCGTCAAGACAAATATTTAAATAAATTCGATAGCAGCTTAGGGTACCCATTAACGCATCACACGGTATCGTCTAGACACTTTTTTATAAATATGTAAACGGACAGGCAGCTTTCATACATTTTTCATATATTATGTGGTGCATGTGTCTTATGGCCAGACAAGAACATTTAAATTTACATTCTTCGCCGAAAATATTTCAGGAAATTTGCATTTTATCGAGAATCCTCCGTCTATTTTTAGAGAATTTATTAATGGGGCCTCGACACACTACGAGCTAAATTTCTCCACACCCGAGAACATTTTTTTCCAATTAATCAATCACATATCACAACCAGCTATCGCCTAGTACAATTTTCCTCACGAACCATCTTTGAAGAATAACCCTGTACATTCAATCACATTCAATGACACTTCAATAGTTGACAGTCAAAATAACAACAACGATTGTTTCACGAATGCACGCGTCAATTCATTCCAACGTTTTTATGATGCAATCATCCACATAACAGGAATATTTTCGATTGTTTTCATGGAGCTCTACGGCATTTTCTCATATTTCTATCGTAAATGCTCGACTGGATTGGTTGTTGACCAAGCGATATGATTTATGAGCCATCAGCAAGTGAATTGACACCGCTGAAAAGGGCATTAACTTTTTTATCGACTGATTTGGTCTGAATGGCTCTCGATATCGATAAAAGTAATCAATTTACGTGTGCTTGCCACGTAATCGAAATTCAAGGACGGTTTTCAGTAGTTTGCTTGGAAGTAATAAATACGGAATGCAGTGTAAGACGTTTTTAGGGCGGGCTTTTTATTTATTCGAACAATTCGAAATATCCAATTCTATAGTATATTTATTCAATGAAGATGGTTCTGACAGATTTGATATATATCTGACAACTGAACTATTACTTGGTATTGAGACGTAGCCGGGAACTTAGGCATCAATAATTATGGCAAACAGTGACTTGACAACGATGCCAAATCTATTCGATCTTCGATCTACTATTGAAGTTCGTTAATTCTACTCGTAATGTTTACGAGCATATTGAAAAAACTGTTGAATGGTTACCTATCCAATTTTAGTGTATCTATTTCATAAATCGCGAAAATTTTCAAAGCAATTCGAAGTACACAACACAAGTAAGAAATGTCAAAGAGGGCTAAGGCTTTTTAAGTTATAGAACACACTGTAGCGAACACACGAAGACTCGGTTTCCATGGAAACCACACGGGAAATAAACAAAGTCTTGCCTAACCTTGAACCACTATCATTTCGACGCAATGGAGTCTGTTAGAACAGAGAAATTAGATGAAGAATTCAATAATTTCATGTTGAAAGTGAATGAGGTTGAGAAGATAGTGAAAAAGCTTGCTTCAAGTGATAAAAAGCTGCAAGATATTGGAACCTTGGAAGCGAATAAGTACCTAGGAGAAACCACCGAGAAAATTGTTGAAACCATCGATTCAGAAGAAACGGTGTTGACGGTAAAAACAAACAGAACCGTTATCAACAGAAAATGCATTGAAAATGCGGATAAAACTCAAGCAACTCAATCACAAGGTACAAGTTGAAAGAGTCCTATGGCAATACGCTGGCTTTATTATTATTGATTCTGCAGAATCCTTCATGAATGAAGTTTCCAAAGACGCCGACAGGAGGTATAAAGAAAGATTGGTAAGGCAAGAAAAGATGGAAACATTCAAAAAGCAAGCGACCCTTGCATTCAGAAGAAGGGAATATGAAAAAGCTCTAACGCTTTATGATAAGGTATAGTCTATTTTAGGGGAGATTCTTCTGACTGATTAGGTTATCTTTCAATGCATATAATGCTAAATAAAAAGTATTTTCTAATTGGTTGTGACATCTGGGAACGTTTATGCATCAATAATTACGGCAACAGTGCACAGTGAGAAAGTTTTGATTCGTTAATAAAGTTTGTTAAGGCTAGTCTATACAGCAAAGAAGAATGCACCAATGAAATTAGACATGTCATGTCAAGTCATGAAAAATATGTGATTTCATTGGTGCATTCTTCTTTGCTGTATAGACTAGCCTTTAATTGTAATCGGAGCCAGTTAGCCTGCAGCAAAAAGGAAACTATTATGTACACCGGTTTCAATGAAGTTTCTGAAGATGATTCAGAAAAATCTTCAAATATGAAAGTTATTCAACCACTTTTTATTGCGAAATTCAGTATTTTTTTACTAGGTTGAATGGATTTTGTAGGTTAGGTATGCTGTCACTCCATTTCTTGAAAAGTTAGTTTCTGTGAAGAACGTTTAATTTATTCAGCAAACAAAAACAATGCAATGAATGCATTTCTAGGCAATAAACCAAATTAAAGACAGTTGCCTCCTATACAACAACAGAGCTCTTACTTGCATCAATCTTGGGCTGTACCAAAAAGCCAAGGAAGACTTGAAATGGGCCTTACAACTAAATGAAAACTGTTTAAAATCATGGCTGCTCTTAGCCAAAATCCATTTCCGCGAAGGTAATTCAGGAGAATTTTCGAAAGCGTTGAAAGAGGCGATCGACAGGAATCCAAAGGATGAACATTTCATTAAAGGTGAAAGAACATACAAATAACGATGCATTGTGCAAAAACTATAACTGCATGGTGAAGTGATTAATTTTCGAAAGTGTAACAATTCGAAAATTGTTTCAGAATACGCTGATAACTTGAAAGAAATCACATCGACAAGCGGAAATGACGAATCGCCTGTCGTTCATTAGGAAGGCATCTCAGACTAGCCTTATTATTTCCTTCTTCTGTTCGGTAATTCGTCGTGTACACGTGTGGATACCCCTTTTTCTAATTTGATACATTGTGATACAATGCTATGTGAAGTTGTAGACTGGCCTAGTTATTTATTATATGACGCCTGGTCATTTTCTACTTAGACTCAATGACGTGCGTCTAGGAACAGTCTGCTGACCTATTTCCTTCGACTCGAGTAGGATGGATGGAATTCAGCTTGAAATAAAAATGCTTAAAATCGTTTTATTCAGAATATTTACATTTGTTCCAATTTCAAAAAAGTACGTTTTGGCAAAGGGTCGACGACAATATCAAAGGATTTTTTAAACAGTTCATCAAACACAAGAATAAATATAAGGCAAGGCCATATGAGATCCATATTGAATACATAAAAATGAAAAAATGCAGTGTTTGCCAAAGTCTTTGGTTTCTAATAAAAAAAACAAATAGCAAGGCTAAAATGCGTAGACAAAATACAAAATAAGTGATTATATCTATTAAATGTTATAAAATTATCATTTCGGGAAGGACCTGGCACGGTTCTTATAGAAAATGGGTCCCAGTCGAATTGGCTGAAAATTTAGTAAAATGCAGTTTATGAAGTCCTGATCAAATGTACAGTTTTTGAGATACAGGGTGTCAAACATGCAGAGAGAGGGTTGTTACTTACCTTTACAAAATCAATAATGTGGCGATTTTTTTTTTCCAAAAAGTTGAAGATAATAATAACAATCTCAATATTGTCGTCACGAGTGGTAATAAGAAGTTATAAGACTAATATGATTCGTGCAAGACGCAACAAATAGTCAAGGGCCACAAAATATTGATTATATTATGTTTAGTTTTCTACTTTCATGTTGAATTTTTTTATTTGTTCCTAAAAAAATAAATCACTACAACTGAAAAAGTGTAAGATCCCGTATAATAGTAACCTGAGATCACCCAATATTAAGATCAAATGTTTTTTACTAATTCTGCAAGCTTTTGCGGTTGACAGTTCAAAGAATTACCTAAAAATTGTGTAATTATTAATAACCCTGTATACGTAGTCTCATAACTTCATATTACAACTTGTGTCAACTTTTTGTAACAAAAAAAAATCGCCACTTTATTGATTTTCTAAAGGTATCTCTGCATGTTTGACACCCTGTATCTCAAAAACTGTACATTTGATCAGGACTTCATAAACTGCATTTTACTAAATTTTCAGCCAATTCGACTGAGACCCATTTTCCATAGGAACCGTGCGGGGCCCTTTCTGACAAATTTGAAACACTCAAGAATAATAGAAAATAAATAGGAAATGAAATGATAAGCAGTATTACGAAATTCAATGATAAAAATTCCTTATTGAGACCAAAAATTATCATGAAACATCCAACAATTGATCAAGAGTTGATTCTGGAATACAATTAAGTATGGAAAAATATTTTCAGCTCCTAATGCAGAAACTGCAAATCATCAGAATCGTTAATCCAAATTGAACTAACCTCTAAATAAAAACAATAACACCAGAGCGTTTAATGAAATAAAGCCTAAGTAATAAAAATAGGACTTGTCGGCAATGAATTTCAAAAATCACGGTACGACGTATCTACAAATCAGTCTGCGCAAACTCAACTTTTCTCGGCTTATCCTCCGTGGTTTCTGTGTCGCTTAAATTCCCGTCCAAGCTCTGGACCATCGAACTTGTGAAACTAAACCTATCCGAACCATTTTCAATGGATTCGCTCGCTATCGAACTACCGTCCATATCCAACATCTTTTTGCCGCTTATAAATGTCACTTCGTTCTCCAAAACGACGTAGATACCTTTAAATAAGAAACGTCCGTTTAATTACAGAGGTATGCTCAAAAATCGGCCAAAGCTGTAACTTCTGAATCATTCGACATCGAAATTGAAATTTGGTAGGCAGCAACTAAGTGATATTGTTCATTTTTTAAAGGGAATAATTGTATGCCCCAACTTTTGATTTTCGAATGGAACCCCCTGTATATTTTTCCATTGTCAGATTCAGGGTATCATTTTATATACACCAGTAGTTTTTCCGGATCAAAATGTCAAAAAAATATCCTCAATATGTTTTAATGTTTAAACAGTGTGCCCATTAATTTATACTCCAAGCATTGTTACACAACGCAACTTTTAGTGTAGCTAGAAGGTGTCCGCAATGCATTGCACAAAATGGGAGTCAATTTGAGTATTTGTTGTTATTAATTAATTAATTTCTTATCGCCCCTCTTTCTATGCCACTGAAAATAATAAAGATTGATGTGGAGTTCATTTTGTTGTTCTTTCTGTTTCACACAAAATGGTCCGGAAAAACTACTGGTGTACGTAAAATGATACCCTGAATCTGAAAATGGAAAAATATACAGGGGGTTCCATTTGAAAATCAAAAGTTGTGATGGAATACAATTTTTCCCTTCAAAAAATTAACAATATCATATAGTTGCTGCCCACCAAATTTCAAATTTCGATCTGGAATGATTCAGAAGTTGCAGGTCTGGCCGATTTTTGTGCACACCTCTGTATAATTTTTCTGTTTATATTAGAAGTGGTTTTCGGCGAAGAGACTCTTGAATTATGACATTTAGACAGTAAGTAATAACATTAAATGCTTAAAGGAGTTTAAAAATGTGAAAAAACAACTGTGACAGTACCTGAAATATACAGAAAAAAAATTATTGATGTATTCTATCGAACAAAAAAATGCCAACACATTTGCCGTAATTTTTTTTAATGGCACCTCAAACTCCTGTAAATCCCCTGTAAATTCCCAAAATCACTTACCCTCCTTGTTGCGCCCGACGTATTGGAACTTGTCCATCTGCAACCTCATAATATCGAAATCACTAACGAGTTCGTTCACGCTCGTGTTGCAAGTATCCTCGCACAACCTGATGATTTCTATCGTGGAGAATTGAACGATGTACAGGTAAGGTTTCTGGAAGACCATTTTGAAAGGCCGGCGAGTCGACATCAAATCGTATCTCCTGGTTGACCTGCCGTACTCGTCGACGAATACCGCGAACTCGTTGAAGGCCAAAAGGTACTCTTTGGGGTTCTTGGAGGTCTGCATGATGCCCAAAGGGTAGGAGCCCATTTTGTAACACCTGAGGTTGGGTGAAATCGACACTTTTATAGGCTATTTTCGGGCAGTGTGGTAGAATAGGCCTCAGGCCTAACACTGTACCAATTGTTTACCACATTATTATAGGTGTGCATTTGATGTATTCAAGTTTATTTCATTGTAAATGGTAAATAATAAACGATTATTATTATTATTATTATTATTTATTTAAGCGAGTGTTACTGAGTGTGCTACTTTTTTTTTCAGCGACAATTCAATTCATGTATAAAAAATCGCATATGCCTCAGTGCAATTGTCACTTTGACAGCGGCAAAAGTTAGCTTCAACTTTTACAGCGACAAATACACTAGTGGTTTTTTACTTATTCATTTGTTCATCAATCGCGGAATTGAAGAACAAGCTCTAATTAAAATAACAGGACACAGCAATTCATTATCATCAATAAAACCATACTTACAAGTTGACAAAGAGTATCATTCGAGCATTATTCAATCGATTCGTTTGGAAAATGAAAAAACTTCAACAGAACTACTACAGAAACGATTAGCTGTGGCACCCGCAGCGATATCACTGTATCACCTAGTATGAATTTCAATAACTGCGTTTTTAATAATTGTGCATTAAAATAAAAATGTGTTAATTTTAATGTTTCATAAATGAAGTTTGCATTGTTATGTTTTCAAATTTCTTATTCATTAAATTGTCCTGCCGAATTACACTCGAGGTTTGTATTGATATTGATGGGTAAATTTGTGTTGTTCAAATTCTAATCTGTTTCCTTTAGCAATTTGACTGGAATAACTGTCAGTTGTCAATAGTTGACAGTTAATCTCGTCAAATTGCTAAAGGACACAGTTTCCCATTAAACAACCCAAATTTACCCAATGAAACACAAACCACTTAGGTATGCAATTATAAGTGATAATACGAAACAGAATTAATAATGAAATGTATGTATTAGTAGCAGTTCTGACGTCACAAAGAGCGTCATATTTTAAATTTCGCCAAAGTCAAGGTGGAGTTTTTTAGGATACTTAGTGTTACTTTCCACAAAAATTTCATGCCTCTTTCATCATTACATTTGATCCTAGTGTGAGCTTGAATCCATGGTTTTTATGCATTTTTCTTGTCGAACAGCTCAGATAACTGAATTTTGATTTATTTTTAATCTCAATTAATTTTTTTCCAGAAATTTGCTTGAAATATGAGCAGCAATATTTTGAAATATTATCTGAGTCACGTTTATTTTATCGTTATCAGTAATTGTGTAACAACCACTTTAGACACCTGCGGTACTGATATTGAATTCCCATGAATAATAATGATATTCCAGGTGTTTGCGTTTTATTTTTTTTTAAAGGAAACCAGTGAAGCTTTTTGAGTGCGATTTTTTCCTTGCTTTTATTCACGATATACAGAACGTCAAAAAATGTTTTTTGATAGAAAAAGAAAACAAAATGGCGGCCGTTGCAGCTCCGCGAAAACAAGTCCTCAAATCGTGGGGGGTAAACGGCTGACGTCACTGCCCCTTCTTTGTTGCTCCGAAACATGAATTCAAAGCATATTATCAATGTGTGACCCTTTGGCCATGGAATGACGGATGGGGTTTTCGTTTAGTACAAATTTCGAAAAATGGCAGCAATTTAAACAAAAAAATCGTATTTTCGCGTTTTTATTGCATAAAAAGATAAATAATAAATGTAACAATTCCGTGACGATATATTTTTTGAGTATGCTCCCCAAATTTCAGGTCGATATGTTAATTACAGCGGCCAGGAGAGTGTCAGCCATTTTCAAAAACGTGTTTTCGAGAAAAATGCGTTTTAAGTTTTGTTATGTGTGCAGAGGGCGCTGACTGTATCAACTTCAAACGCGTTTAAAATATCGCCAAAGTTCGAAATCCGGGAAACGCAACGACAGATTTATTGCCATTCACTTATAGATCAAAAATCCGTAATGAAAAAGTGATTTTTTGAAAATTTCAAGGACGAAGTCACCATTGAAGATCGAAATCACGTCAGCACTTATTCACCATCACTCACCTCTCAGTTTGTTTCAACTTTCCATCGGAAACGTCCAAGAATTCCTCCGCCCTGTAAGTGGTCAAATCGATTTCGAAAAATTTGTCGGCGCCCACGATAAGGCTGTTTTCGGTGAAGAGGGCGCAGCCTGTCGGTTCGGCTGTGTCTAAAACACGCGCCGGCGTGAAGTCCGCTTTCGACACGTCATAGTTCAGTATGATTAAATGTTTTTTTGTGGCTATGCAGATCTTCATCAGCGTCGGTGAACTTGGCACCTAAATTAATAGAATTTGAGCGTGAGTTCACTTGTAAAAACTACCATTCATTATTTTTCTTGTATTTTTTATTCGGTCTATATCATGATTGAAATAATAAAATAAGCGGAATTGATTTCGAACATACAATTTCATGCGCCATTTTCAAAGGTTGCTCTCATTGGTGTAACGCAGTGTGACGTGCTTAACCCTACACGCCCATCGACCTTGAGCTGTCAAATCATAGATAATTGTTCCATGGTAAATCTTGCTGTGTTGCCGCACCAAAAAACCACAACTCATTCTCGGAATTAAAGATGGTGAAGAATACAATATAGATGATATTTTTTCCACAAATTATCATGAAATGATATAGTTATCACTTATCGATACGTTTTTGAGATAATATATCAAAGGAATAAGGAGTCATCCACAAGTAAACTTGACAACATTGCACATGGTGTGAGCGAAAGATAAATGGAAACAAAGATAGAGTTAGGGTGTAGCACGTCATAAGCTCATAGCACCGCCCATTTATTTCTGGCGTTTTTGAATTTCGAATGAAAACGCTGATTTCAAAACGCTGTAGAATCTATTTTCTTTGATTTTAACCCTTGATATTGGATATAAACTGAACCAAAATCATTATTCATCGATTGAGAGAGGTTTGGAAGATCACTTAGTGGTCTTCCTCATTGTGAGTCAATAAACAAAAAAACTTGTTCAACATTTTTTTTTCAACTCCACGTACCTCTACTTGGAGGAACCCATTCAAACCTGAGACGTCAACGTCTTTGAATTTGAGTTTGGGTTTGTTTGAGAGTGTGCACTGAGCGAGATTTATTAGATGGTTGAGGTCGCACGAGATGAGAGTTCGTTTTTTGTTGACGATCATCAAGACCGTTTCGGTGCTTTGCATTATGTTGATTTGATGGACTTCCGTCAGTCCACTGATGTTTGACAAGATTTTTTCGTGGTAGCAATACAATCCTTGCTCGGTACCTACAAAAAAACAACAATAAGTTAACTTTTAGTACAGAAAATCGGTATTTTCGTGGATTCATTTGGCGCCCTTTATAATTATTTTGTTTTCAACTTTCAACAAATATATTTTGAAACTTACCTATCACTTTAATATTTTCTGTCAAGTCTACAATGCAGGTGATAACCATATCCTTGGGAGGTTCTAAAATCTTCTCCAACTTTGGCTTGTTGAGATCTTCGTGGTAAATTTTCTGTAAAGCTAAAAAAAAAAAATAACTCGTTAAGAGGAAGACATTGATATTTTCAGGATTCTGAGGACAAAATATCATTTGGTGGAAGTATAAAATCCTTTTTGCATGTGACGGGAAAAAAGTTTGACATTTTATCTCTGTTGACAGGCAAAAAAATATCACGTTTTGAAATTCTTTTTTTCTCCAAGTGACATTAAAAGCGGCCTTTTAATGACACTTGGCAGGCCGAAAAAGTCCACTTTTACTGCCTAGGCAGAAAAAGTTCGTTGCTAGGCAACCTTCCAAGTAATAATTATTAAAATTGACAATGACATTGAGAAAACTCAGAATGATGCTGATGATATTGCTGTCAATATTAAATCGTTGCATTTCCCGTCACTGAAAAAAATTGTGTATTAGATTAGATCAAAATCTGTAATGTATAATAAATAACTATTTGTATTTCGAACGCGTCACGATCGTTACCTAGAGCCCATTTTTCCTTGTCTTCGGCGGAGAAAGTGAGCAATTCGAGCACTCTGAGATGCCTACTTCTCGGATTTATAGGATCCACTTCAACTTTCAAAACCAACGGCAAATCGCTGCGGGATATAGAAATGCCGAGTTCGGTCTCCAAAGGTTCACAAATGACCTTCCCCGAAGCACCTTTGGGCTTCAACGGAAACTCTAGTATGGCCTTGGAGTTGTGGTCTTTGGGAGGGCTACCGTAGATGTTGATGTGCGTGTTCGTGAGCACCGCGTAGTACTCGTCCCAAGATTCCTGCATCCTGAAAACTCGTTCATTTCCTACTCGGAAACTCGCACAAAAAACTAACTAATCACTTACCCGGGTATTTTGACCCAGCTCTCCACGATGACGGTCTCCTTCCCTTCGATCGACCTCCTCGATTTTTCCGCTCTGCTCGCCTCCAAGCTGTCGACGTAATGCTGAGCGAACGCTTTCGGGAGGCCGCACGTGTTCGGAATGTCTTTCTTACAGCCGAAGTGGCAATGCAGGTTGCATTCGGTGCAAACGGCGATGGGACGACTGACACCCATGGGGCGAGAACAGGACGCGCACGACGTCGACTGCACGCTGTATTTTTGCACGAACCTGCAGGAAATCCACGATAAATGTATCAATAAATTAATTTGTCAATAAATCGATGTATAAATGGAATAATACCAATAAATCAATGTATAATTGGATCAACGTATCAATAAATTGATGAATAAATAAAAAAACATCAATAAATCAATGTGTAATTGGATCAATGTTTCAATAAATTGATGTATAAATAAATCAATTTATCCATTAATCAATTTGTCAATAAATTAAAATCGATGAATCAATGTATAATTGGATCAATGTATCAATAAATTGATGAATAAATAAAAAAACATCAATAAATCAATGTGTAATTGGATCAATGTTTCAATAAATTGATGTATAAATAAATGAATTTATCCATGAATCAATTTGTCAATAAATTAAAATCAATAATTCGATATATCAATAAATTAATATCAATAAATCGATGTATAAATGAAATAATACCAATAAATCAATGTATAATTGGATCAACGTATCAATAAATTGATGTATAAATAAATGAATTTATCCATGAATCAATTTGTCAATAAATTAAAATCAATAATTCGATATATCAATAAATTAATATCAATAAATCAATGTATAAATGAAATAATATCAATAAATCAATGTATAATTGGATCAACGTATCAATAAATTGATGTATAAATAAATGAATTTTTCCATGAATCAATTTGTCAATAAATTAAAATCAATAATTCGATATATCAATAAATTAATATCAATAAATCAATGTATAAATGAAATAATATCAATAAATCAATGTATAATTGGATCAACGTATTAATAAATTGATGTATAAATAAATGAATTTATCCATGAATCAATTTGTCAATAAATTAAAATCAATAATTCGATATATCAATAAATTAATATCAATAAATCGATGTATAAATGAAATGATATCAATAAGTCAATGTATGATTGAATCAATGTATAAATAAATCAATTTGTCAATAAATTAAAATCAATAAATCGATATATCAATAAATCGATGTATAAATGAAATAATATCAATGAATCAATGTATAATTGAATGGACGTATCAATGAATTAATGTATGAATAAATCAATGTACCAATAAATCAATGTATGAATAAATCAATGTATGAATAAATTAAGGTATGAATAAATCAATGTATCAATTTATAAATGTACCTCACATGCCTTAAATATTTCCATTACCTGTGAGGAATGTTGTGATGCATTCTCTGCACCGAATTCTGCCTGTACACGTCATTCTTCTGATTGCCAGGCGAATTGACTATTTGCTGCAGGGCCACTCTACTTTTGGGCGACAAAACCTTGTCTGTTTTCTCGTTGGATTCGACTGCAGTCGTTTCGGTAGCATCCGGAGGCGCCACGGCGGATTTAAGTTTCGAAATTTCTTCGTTCAACAATTTGTTGGTTTGTTTTTCTTGCGCGAGCTGCTTTTCCAAATCTCGGTAGTTCATCGCTAGCAATAAAGGAGGGTGGTTTTCTTTCCTAGAGCTGCCGAATAGGACCTCTGTGAAGGATTTCTTTTTGTTGTATTGATCGTCAACCTAGAAAAGTCATACTGAATTAGGTCCTGATGCCTTCAGGATATGTTTTTCTTGTGAAAATTAGATATTTGTATGTTTTTCGATGGTTTTTATAGTAATATCTGAAAATAATAATAATATTCATTCATTTCGTTCAGATATATATAAGTGTTGTATATTTTGAGAATAAATATCAGTATTTCAAAATAGCTGATATACAGGGTGATTCACAGGTTTATGGAGAACTGGAAGAGATATCAACTTGAAATTTTGGTGGAAGCTATTACTCAATGTGTTCTATTTTCCTAAAATATTTTCAATACATTGTTACTTCCGGTTAAACCGGAAGTGATATCAACTTTGTTTTTTCAAATGGAACACCCTGTTTATTTTTACATTTTCGAATTCTACGAAAAATTCTGGACCTGTTGCATTTTGAATATTCTTCCTATCGTAATTTGTTTTCAAGATATTCCATTGTTACGAAAAAATTTGACAGATGAACTGACTAACTAAAATGTCCATATCATTTTCAATTTTCAAGATTTGAGGTTCAATCTCCGTATATACATAAATGAAAGAGTGTTCTATCAGGTATCCTTATGAGTGTTCCAAAATATTCAACAGGGTGTTTGATATTTCAGTTTACTTTTTGTAAATTTCAAATCGCAATAACTTTATTTCAAATAGAATGACCATGAAAATAAATAAAGTAGTAGGGGAAATTATAGTATATCATTAACTTATATAAGAAAATCTAAAAGAAATTTCATTAAGATTGCGTAAAATGAGCAAAAACCACGATATGATAGGTCTATGACAGTATTTTATCAATTGATGTAAGAAGCCAATATGTTTATTTGTTTTTGAAACTTTGTATGTGAATTTCCATTTTTAGGTTTTTTGGTAAATGATTGTATAGATATGAAACATCTTTGTCCAATAGATTTTTGAGATTTAGGAAAAACTACGTTTGCATTTTCTCGAAATCTTGTTGAATAATCATGTGTTTAATTTTTGTTTATTGAATTATTTTTTGTTAAATAGAGTAATATTATTGACATTTTTGCTATCCAAATCGACGTAAAGTCAAAGAAAGTCACATCAAAATTAAGTAATTTCGACAAATATGTTATTTTTTTTTGATGTTTGATCCATGAAAAATGTCTCACCTTCACTTGCAGGTAATCAATCAACTTAATCTGCTGCAGAAGCGTCGAATTCAATCTCATCTCCCTCTCCTTGACGAAATTAATCCTCTCCTCCACCTCCCGAACCTTCTCCAACAAAGAATCCCTCTCGTTCCTAACCTCGCTCAACTGATGCTTCAACTTGCAATTCGACTCCTTGGCCTTATTCAGCAAAGTCAAATGATCCGAAAGCTCTTGCTTCATCAACTGATTCTCCGCTTTGATCTCGCCGATCTGCCTCCCGACAGCGTTCGCCGTCACCTCCAGCTCCGAAATCCTCTCCTCCGCAGCCGTCAGTTCTTCCGAGAGCTCCGTCGAATACTGCTTGTAACCCGTGCATTGTTGCTGGTACGAAGCGCACTCGTTCTGGAGGCTGTCGATTTCTTCGCTCAGTCTCTTCGCCTTGGCTTCCGCGAGCAGTTTCAGGGATTTCTCCTCGTTGCCGGTTTTCTTGGCTTCTTGGATTTGTTGTTTGGCGTCGCACAAGTCTTGGATTAGTTTCTCGGTGTTGGAGTTCAAAGCGGTTTGTTTGGACTCGAAGGAAGCGACGATGCTTTCGAATTCAATCAGTTGGTTTTCTAACATCGTGCAGGCTTCACGTAGAGCGTTCAAGTTCTGCAAAAAAACAAACAAAAGGAGTTTTTTTTTCCCACTTTTCGAACAAATCATTGATTATTCATTATAAACACTCACCAAATTGGTATTATCCAACTCTCTCCTAGTCTTCTCGAGTTCATCCTGAGCCTCCCTCTTCTCCTTCTGTAAATTCCGCACAGTGGCCTTGAAATCCTCAATGTCCACCTCACATTGCTTGACTTGGTCTCCCAACGCAGACTTTTCAGCCTCTACATCACTCAACTTCCGGTTCAACCCCGCTACTTCCTCACTCTTAGCCTGCACGGCCTCTTTCAGCTGGCACAACGCAATTTTCTCGCCGTTTTGCCTCCTCTTCTCGCTGTCCAAGCTGTTCTCCAAATTCTTGCACGTGTTCTTGAGCTTCACGACTTCCAAAGATAAGGATTCGTTCATTGCGTTGAGTTCGAGGAGGGCCGAGTTTTTGGATTGTTCGATGTCGGCAAGAGATTTTTCGCTGGTTTTTATCGTGGCTTGGAGGGATTGGAGCTCGGCCTGGGAGTCTTTGAGCTCTCGCTCTAGGATGCGCTTGTCTATTTTGGCGTTGTCGAGGTCTTTTTCCATGCGCCAGTACTTGATGCGGAGTTCTTTTAAAGCTTGGTTTTCGGTCATGATGTTCTCAGATTCCTGTGAAATATTGCGTTTAAATCAGAAATAATCCTAGCCGCCCCATTTATTGTGATAATTTACCTGTAGTTGTTTGATGAGGGAGCTACTTTTTTCTCTCTCTTCCAAAAGTTGTTGCTGCAGCTCTTCTACTTTCTTGTCTTCTTCCAACCTAGTAATAGTCCTCTTCATCCTCTCCATTTCCTTCTTACACTCTTCCATAGCGTCTGTTTCAGTCTGTAACATCGTATTACGATTCTCCAGTTCTTTAATTATCTTGTTGCTCGTCTCGACTTCATCTTTCAGAAGAGATATTTCGTCTTTATACTCGTCGATTCTGGCGACTTTATTTACGAGGATGGAAACTTGGTCGTTGAGGTGCCCGATGACTTGTTCAGCGTCATCGATTTTCGACCTCCAACTTTCGAAATCTTTCTCGGTCTGCGATAGTTTTTGTTTGAGGTGGATTTCGCTGGTTTTCACGCGAGACAGTTCGTTTTCTATTACAGTTTTTTGGTGAGTTTCTTCGGACAGTTTCTTCTGCAAATCAGCGATGACGCCTTGAAATGTGAGAGACAAAATGGAATTAGTTTTCCGAGAATTAATTAAGCTGCACAAAGTGAATCATTTGAAAATTTGTATATTTAGGCGGTATTTTTCATACGTTAATTGAATTTCATGATATTTTCGCAGCTTTTTCCGGCACAGGGACGACTGCCGGGTTTTTCGGGTGGGGACAGTGGCAGGGAAGCAATATCGGAAACGTCTCACTTGATTTTTAATATAACTCAGTATTATCATTTGTAACTTTGAATGTACACTTTTGAAACAGCCTGAAATGTTTTTTTTACCTTGTGTTTCCGATGTAACTTTATCCAAGCGTGATTCAAGTCCCATGACGCTACGCCTATTCAACACTTGGACATGTTCTAAGGAATCCTTATGTTTAACTTCCATATTTAAAGCATGCTGTAATTGCTCATTCAACATGCTGTTGGTGGTAGCGAGTTGAGCAATTTTTTCTTTCTGTTGGTCTATTTCCAACGTCAGGGCTTCCACTTTGTTTTTTTCGGAAACTTCCCATTTCAGCTTTGCGGATTTTATCAAATCCAATGCTTTCTTCTCCAGTTCGGATCTGTCCTTGCGTTCCAATTCCAAAGTTCTTTTAAGGGCCTGAAAATACAGGGTGTTCCTTAAAGACATGCTAATATTTGAAGGGGTTATTCTTCGACACATTTTGAGAAAAAAATTCCTTCAAACGTATGTCCTAAGAGACTCAACTTTTGAAATACAGAGTGTGAAAATATTACATTATTGTTCATTTATTTTTCAGAAGGTTATGGTTATGAGCAACAGCTAAAAAGATTCTAACTTCGACATTGTAATGAACCTGATCGCTTAATTTGCTTTCAGTCGATGCAAAAACATTTTCACGCCGCATCAGATTTTTGAGGAATTGACCCTGAAGTACAACGATTTTTATTTTTTTTAAGCGAACACCCTGTATAAATTATACTGATTCGAAACGAAATGGTTATTTATACTGTACGATAGATAATTGGAGAACATAAGGTGACAAAGTAAGCTTATTTAAAGTAACATACCGCACACTCAGCAATGTTACTAGCCAAATCCCTCTCCAAGCGATTCCTCAAATTCTCCATGCTATCCAACTTTCTGATCTTCACCTCCAACTTGTGCTCCAGACTCCTCCTCTCCTTATCGAAATCCTCGTTTTTCACCAACCGCACCTTGAGACTCTCAACTTCACTTTTCAAGTTCTCCACTTGCTCGTCTTTGACGTGGAGCTTCTTCTGGAAGTTGCCCACGAAGCCCGGCTGGCTGTTCGTGTAGGTGAACCCGATGAAAGGCAGATTCCTGTGGACAAAGCATTCGACACCGAGACTCGTGTTTGCCAGCCGAATCTCACCTGCCGGAGAACTGGGTTCGTTTCTTGAAAGCCTCCATGCTGGGGGTTTTTTGCACTGCCTGGATGTCGGTGAAGTTGCTAGTGTCATCGATGGAGGAGATTTTCGGCACATAAGGGGGCACCTGGTTCTTGATTTTGTCCAGCTGAGCTTTCTTGAACAGTTTGTGCTTCTTAATCTGGCTCATCGTTAGCCGAGACTTCTGATCAGTCACCAGGGATTTTATGAAGCTGACGTAGGCCTGGCTCAGGGTCACATCAGGTGGGAACTTCAGGGTATTGGCGTGGTTCATTATTTTCGAGTATATTGAGGTGGAGTTTTGACCAGCAAACGGGGTACTGCCTATGGTGAGTTCGTAGGCTAGGACCCCAACTGACCAGAAATCACACGATACCTGAAAAAGTGGCTATGAACTCACGAAAACTTGTGAACTTTGGGATCCTTTACCCCGTAGCCTGCATTTTCAGTGGTTTTATTATCCAAACATTGGAGAACTTCTGGAGCAACATAATCAGGTGTACCTACTGGGGGACCTGCATCAACTAAAAACTGTTCATTCAACTTGGCTGCGGAACCAAAATCAGCTAATTTTATATGGCCGAGACGATCAAGAAGAATGTTGTCAGGTTTGATATCTCTATGAACGTACCCCATCATGTGTAGATCATTCAATGCTAGTATCTACAAAGATATATCTCACCCTGATATTCCACATAGCTATTGTAATTTGTTCTTACCAGTTCAAAAATGTAAAATGTTGCAGCACTCTCAGGCAAAGTACCACCTTGTCTGTAAAGTAGCCCTAGTAAATCCCCACCTGAGTGGTATTCCATTACATAAAATAAATAGGTGTTGTCCTGGAAAGCATATTGTAAGGATGTTAACCAATTCGAGTTTGAGAATGCCATAACATCACGTTCAATGCTAAAAGACATCCTACTCTGGTCAGATTCCGATTTTCTGATAGTTTTCATGGCATAAACATCACCAGTTTGTTTCTCTTTGACTAGATGAACTTCTCCGAAGTGTCCCCTTCCGATCACATTTTTAACTTCAAAATCCGATAAACTGACTCTCAGTTGTTTGAGTTCTTTGATGGAGTCTTTGAATTTGTCGACGAATTGAGCGATATTCGAATCATATTTCTGTAAACTTTCTAGACAACATTCGTCGTATAAAGCTTGCAGAGCATCCAGAAGCGTTTCTCTAGAAAGTAGAGCATTTTGTTCCAACTTCGCAGTTTTATCGGTTATTTCGGCATTTATTCTGGCAATGCGCACACTAATAGGATCTTTAGATGCTGCCATATTTCTATTCAACACATTACTTCACAAAATACTTATTAAAACTTTGGATTTTTTCTACTGGCAATAAAAACGGTACAACTATTTAATACAAACAACTTCGATAACCGTTAACGTTTTTTTAAATTTTTTAAGGTGACAGCAACCACTGACAGCTTGTTGAAACAGCTGACGCTGACGGGAAATAGAAATCAGTGTGAGAAAGGCGGGAAAACAAGATCACGTACCGCGAGATATCGCTGCGAATGACAAAATGTCGGATTGAAGTGTGAACTACAATAACACAGGTTCGTTTTGAAAATTTGGAATTCGTGTTTCGTACCGAAATACGTAAGTATATATACCAACAAACATTTTCATTAAAGTTGGTCGCATGATGAATGTAATTTTATCGATTTAGCGAAGCCCTAGGCATCTTTCAATCAGTCAGAGGAGTCCGAGTTCTGACGATCTTTTAATAGCTAGCAGAATTTTATTTGAAAATAATTCAATCATCCTGTACACACATTTCGGTAGGGCAGAGATGACTAAGTTTCAATTATGCAACCCTATTAATCATGCGTAAAGGAATTGGCAGACTGATAAGACGACACATATTACTCAGTCGATTTTAAACCTTCGTTGGGTTCGGACGAGCGTTACAAAAAGACTTTCTCGTGCGGTGGAAAGTTTTCGGGAGTGTTTTCAGTGATCTCGAGTGTATGTGTGTATGTGACTGTGTACAATTCCAATGGGTGTGCTTCAAGGACAGTTTTGAGAGTGGGCATGTTGAGGAGAATTAATGGGTGAGTTTTTTTGCACGTCCCTTCACACAACTGAACTATTATGAAATTTCCATCATGCGATACATCGTTTTTTTTTTTTCATTGAAATTTACAGTTTTTTTGGTGAAATTGTACTTTTAGAGCGGCGTTTTCAATGTTTTCTCATGATGAATACGTGATAAGAACCCTTTCTTAACATTTATGATTAGATGCAATAAAACAAAATATGCAATTTTATAGATTATCATTTTTAATTTTGTTATAGATGGCATGTGACGTCTGGAAAACAATAAAGAACTAGGATAGAAGGTGTAACTACTACTACCAATCGGTGAGTGATTTTTTCATTCCTGTAACTTATTTTACAACCCCACATTGAGCTTATTTTGTCCCCTCACTCAAAAATTGTTCAAAAAACCAGTCAACAGATAATTCTGGAAAACATCTATGACTTAATCACTTTTATACTCACATATATTTCACATTCCACTTCTTAGCTCCACGTAAAACCTATTTCTAACTTACTGATGTATTTTTTTGTATCGATTTGTTATTTTTTATTCCTTTTCTTTCAATTCGTGTACATATTTGAGTATCCCAATGGGCAGAAGGACTTAGAACGATAGCCTATTGGATCACTGTATAAATTGGTTCAATAAAGGACATTTATTATTATTATTGAAATTGTCCATTATGATTTTTCAAATTCACATATTTATTCTTGAGATTTAATGAATTTTTTCTGTTGTTACAGGTAATAAGTAGTTCTTCTAGAAAAAGGTAAGTGATTTTTGGGTTATGCATGACTTTTTGCACGAATTACAGCGGGTGCACCCACAATATTCCGACGAACTATATGGAATTCGTAGGATTCCAGAGAATCCTTATAGCCGGGATATACGTACAGTATGTCCAAATTGTAATTTCTCGATTTCAACTTCACTTTTCCAAATTATACAGGCATACCATTTTTTTTCGTGAAAAAGTGTTTTCAAGTGACAGGTCGTTCAACATACAGTACATCAGGATACTGAATAGAACGTTTATTTTCGAATTGAAATCCTTTACATCGCAGTAGCAGAAGTAACAGTCGTCTACAGGGCGTTGGTACAAATCGAATCTACAATCGAAGATGCGCTTGAAGAAATCAAGCATGCCGTCAAGTGATTCACAGCTAGAAGTTCCATCGAAATTCGAATGCGGTGGGTCGAAAAGCGAATTTTCTACCTGATCATTAACGACAGTTGACAACCTCACCCGATAACACGCGCGGTACCCTTACGAGGGGAGAGTATCGACTTTTGGTGGTTGTAAGTTTTCCTCTTTGCAAAGGAGGCTGTCACCTTAAGAAGTCGGTATGACAGTGTTTTTCGTGGTCGTGGGAGTCTTCCTAGTTCTTGATGTAGGTAGAAAATCGCTTTTCGACCCACCGCATTTGAATTTCGATGGAACTTCCAGCTGTGATTCACTTGACGGCGTACTTGATTTCTTCAAGCGCATTTTCGATTGTAGTTTTGATTTGTACCATCGCACTGGAGACGACTGTTACTTTTGCTACTGCGATGTTGAGGATTTCAACTCGAAAATGAACATTCTTTTCAGTATTTTGATGTACTGTCTGTTAAACGACTTGTTACTTGAAACACTTTTTCATGAAAAAGAAGGTAGGCCTGACGATTAAGAAGACAAGTTTTCAAATGAAGTGCATTTTATTTCAGGAATTATTTTACTTCAGGAATTATTCTCTTTCAGGGATTATTTTATTTCAGGAATTATTCTCTTTCAGGAATTATTCTTTTTCAGGAATTATTCTTTTTCAGGAATTATTCTTTTCCAGGAATTATTCTTTTTCAGGAATCATTCTTTTTCAGGAATTATTCTTTTTCAGGAATTATTCTTTTTCAGGAATTTTTTTTTCAGGATTTATTTTATTTCAGGACTCATTTATTTACAGGACTTATTTTATTTCAGGAAGTGCCGCATATTCTTTTCAGAGACGTAATCTGAAACAATATACGAAGTGCATTTTGCAATTTTGTACAAATGCCATTGAACGAATTCCAGAAATTGTTTTATTTTTGGAAGGGGTAAATGCAGTGAAATAATTGAAAAACGTGAAAAAAGTGCCGCGTAGACTTCTCAGAGACGTAATCTGAAACAAATATATGAAGTGCATTTTGCAATTTTGTGAAAATGCCAATCAAAACGAATTTCAGGAATTAATTTTAATTTCTGGAAGGGGTAAATGCGTTTCGAGTAGGTATCATCTGGTGATTTCATTCAGATGAACTATTCTCAGTGAAATAAGTGAAAACAAATGATATAAGCGCGGTTTATACTTTTCAGGTACATAATTTAAGACAATGTGAAGTGCATTTTGCTATTTTGTACAAATGCCAATAAACGAATTTCAGAAATTATTTTATTTCTGGAAGGGGTATTATGCAGTGAAATAATTGAAAAACGTGAAATAAGTGCCGCGTAGACTTTTCAGAGACGTAATCTGAAACAATATATGAAGTGCATTTTGCAATTTTGTACAAATGCCATTGAACGAATTTCAGGAATTGATTTCAATTTCTGGAAGGGGTAAATATGTGAATATTGTGAAAAACATGGTTTGTAGGCCTACTGGGGATGCTTCCATTAAAAAAAGCAACGCATTGAGAACTCTACCTCTTGGGTAATGACGGAAACGAGTTCAAATATATTTTATTTTGCAGACGCCTAATTACCATTTTTAGATAGTACATAATCAGCAGAATTTCTTGAAAATGTGTTTGAGGAGAATGGCCTAAAATAACACAAAAAGATCACACTTCACCCATACAAATTAGGCATTCCAAATCACGTGACATTCAATATGGCGAGAGTAGGCACACAGCTGTTTGAAGTGACGTCATTACGGCATTATTTCCGAAGTTGTGTGAGTTTGTTGTTGATGATAGAAGTTTTAAGATGCAGAGTGTATATTTAAGGACATTATTGTTGGAAAATCCTGATATTGGTGAAAGGTAAGCTGAAAACCCCATTTGTTTTTCGTTTACACAACATTTTGTTTCCCATATGTTTATTTACAGATACCGAATGAAGCTGAAGATAATAAATGATGTAGACCCTTTTACATTGAACATCCAGGAATTGGATAGTTCAATTCATGGAATTCCACCTATTACAAATATAGATATTGTTTCGTATTTAGTGCTAACAAATAGCTATTACACCAAAGAACAAATGAAGACCTACAAAAGCTTGCATTCATTAAGTATTTTGAGTCAGGCTTTGTTGTGAATGTGGGGACAAAAGTGGTGAATGGTTTCTACATTGTAGTGGGATTTGGGAAAGGTAAGGTTTGTTCATTTCTATTGACTTTTGTTTATTCAGCAATTTTTTTAGGTCAAATATTCTGAGAGAGGAAATGAGAAACCATTAGACGTTTGGTGCATTGTGGCCAAAGATGAAAGTGTATTAACAGCACATTGCCCATGAATGGCTGGACACAGTGAAGTTTGCAGTCATGTGGGTGCACTTTTATTTGCAGCTGAATAAAATGTACAATGTAAATACAATAAAAGTTATAGAATATTTACTGCAGACTCGCTGATTTTTCAGTATCGATTCAGTAAGATCGTCCCTCTTAATTGCTGCTATCCATAGCCTTTCAGACAATTCGTTTTTATTCGTTTATCCGAAACCTGTGGCTTAAAACCGCAGGCACTAAAAAGAATTTTACATCATCCTTGGAACGACTTCCACAGTTGACTAAAAGGCATGTAACAGGCATTTTTTAGTGAGAATACCACTAATGAGCTCTAAACAATATAAAAAATCATTTGATGCAGTCACGAAAACAAAAATCTCACAACTTTTAGATCAATTTATAACATAACAAAATGTAAACAAAGCATTGTGTGCCTACTCCCACCATATTGAATTTGTTTTGACAGGTCGTTGGAATGCCCAATACACACACAGGTTAGTTTGTTGGTCACACTTCGACTATTTCAAACGTTTAAAAGTAGATGTCGTCCACTCCGATTGAGAACTAAGGCTGCAGAGACCTCTAAATGTGTAAGCAAAAATTAGTTAAATAATAATAACATTGTCACTCGAACTGAACATGATCTGCAGGGGAACTCTCTAATTTTATAGACAGGAAATTTCTTTCCAATTTAGAGAATTCTAAAAAACGGTACTCTCTAAGACCATTCGGTTAGATTCGCAGGGATTCGTGCCTGGAAAAGGTCGGCCGAAGTTTTGTCAAATAGAAAGAGCTGTTTAGGTCTTTCTATGTGCCCCATCTCTTTTCCAATTAAAAATTTCGAATCCTTTTGTCTTTGTCGATTCTCTCTTTGATTGTTTGGAGATTTGAGACTAACCTTTCGTTTTCTGTGACTTAAGTTTACTCTGTGACTTTACTTTTTTACTGAAATAGGTTATATCGTAATCATAAAATAACAAATCGTAATATTAAAATAGTTATTGGGAATCGTATCCAATGATCAGCAATTTGTTCGAAGGCATTACAAACTTCAGACAATACCCGACTAAAAGTCTGCTGGAGCCATTGCAACTTTGACTTCATTACCTACACTTCTTTGGTATGAACCTTGTGCAAAAAATCTTAAAGCCCCTATAATTCTAGTAGTGATTGAAACCTTGGTATTTCTTTGTCCCATATTCATGTGAGGTGTTAATTCATCAATCAAATTTCGTGCCAAGTCCTTACTTGAACGAAAGCATTTTCTGAATTCATGTTCAGGTAACTCAAACATTACTGTGGTCTCGTGAATGTTCCAGTCTTAGAAGTTCCCTTTGTTCTTCATCTTCTGCTTCCAGAACAAAGTTTATGAAAACGGGATCCATTAAAAAATGAGTATAAAACTTTTAGGAAACAGTCCTAGTAAACCTAGAAAGCTAGAAGCTACCAACTACTAAAAAATTAATTAATTAAGTCCCTAAATTTTCCACTAAAAGAAGTTGATATTTTTAGTTTTGATAATACACACTTTTCTATAGGCGATAACATCCGATTTAAATAGAAAGAATCATAGGGAGTAGGAATTGTAAATAGAAAGAAAAAATCTTTCTATTTTATTTCCTTTCTATTTCTATGTCTATTTAGTTAGGGAGTTCGCCTGCTGAACCTTCTTAAAAAATACACCGAGACTCATTTACAAAATCAGATGGAGTCTGAAAAACCAAGACGGAAAGGACATATGTAAGTTGAGATGAATTATTTCCAATTTTCAAATCAATTTTAATAATATATCGATTGTTGCCAAAATTGTTTGTTAAGTTCGCGTCGAAATAACATTTATCATATTCATTTTTGTTGGCGATACAAAGGTCAGAACTATTATTCAATTAGGTACACAGTATAAATAGTTATTTAATCATCACAGATACAAAAAATATACAATGTACCTTAAACTCATCAGTGTGTCATCAAAAGTGATGCATTCGATGTAATGTTTGATTCATATCTGAGTAAAGCAATTATACTATGAACCAAGATAAAAACTGATAATAGTATTCAGCTCATTTTCCGAGATTAATTTTACAATTAGTTAGTTCATCAGTTTTCTTCATCGACAGTTCAAAGCATACAAAAATGGATGTTTTATACTGTGCTGTTTATTATACTGGTTTATTTATAGCACCCATTGTGGCATATTTTGTGTTTTTCAAAAAACAAAACGAAAATAGTTCATACAGTGACGGGGGTGAGTGCATATAAATAAATAATTCACCATTTCAGATCGTACTACATTTTTTCATTTGGAAATGTTACCCACATCAGTCTATATAGTTTATTTTCGCTCAATCATACAGGACTTGACGTTTTTTGTAGGTTGGTTTTATCTAATCAAACTATATGCGGCCAAAAAGCAGGTACAGAAGTATCAAGAGAAATACAGGGTGAACGAAAAAAAAATAGGACAACAAATAGAAAGCGAAATTCATATACCAACTAGCACAGAGGTAGGATCTATTTTCAATCATTAGGCAGATCGTTTATGTTGCAAACTTTTCCCTTTTCCCTAGAAAACAATCAGCCAAAGCTTCACTGGGCAAGATCAATTAGGCAACAGCCTCGCTTTGAAGCTGGTTATTGGCATTGACAAAATAGCTGAAGCCAGGTTGCACCTTCGGTTATCAGATGGCAACACCTACGTTTTCCCAGGTATGAAGTACCAACTGAAAACATACAAAATAAAAAACACAGTGCTTTCACAGGCGAAGAAGGTACATGCCTAACAAATTTAGCGAAGGGACAATGGAAGATTGGTGGCGTAAACGTAGAGGTTCTAGAAAAGTTTCGCAGGCTAAGAATTACGTTCAATGGGCTACTCAGAAACATATCATCACAGAGCTCGTCGGGCATAGAACACGTACAATTCAACTTTTTGTAAGTCAAATTCATTTGATACAGTGTGTTATCAAGAGAGGGCGCTGCGGAATGTAAACAAACATGGAGGATATCGAGTGGATGTTTCACAAGGAAGAGAGACAACATAAGAATGAATAATCTTAGACTCTATAAATCTAGGAATGCTTCACTCTACTATGCTCCAGAATTTTACCATGCCATATTAGGGATCTTAAAACAAATGAACTGAAGATTGTATTGAAAGATTATTTAATTAAAAAAGCATTTTACAGCTACGATGAATTCCTTAATAGCAGAATTGAAATGTAATGTATCTTCTGGGATGCTGGGTGGCATTTTTGCTGTTGTATTTGTCTCGTTGTCTCAGGGAAATGAAATGAAAATTTCAACTGTGTCGATATTGTAAAACCTACGTTCCTGCTTCTGTCTATTTAATATAATTTATACATATATTTCTGTATCTGTGCTGTGTTGACCTGTGTAAAAACTTAATGTTTATTTAGCACCAATAAAATATTCTATTTGATACAGTGACCGGTTTTGTCAATTAGCGATCTGTTTCTATTTTATTTTTTAGGTTTACAGCTTGCGAATCTCCTAACTATGTGCCCCAGGACATCGACAAAGCAATTCTAGCAGATGGTTTAGCTAGAGAAACATGGAGGGACAGCTCGTGGGTGGAAAATCTGTGAGTTCACCCCTCAACATTCCACTTCCTAGAGTCATAACACACCCTTTTCACCGTTCCAGCGTTGACCAATCGGGTTTCGAGCAATTTGGCGTGATGAAAGGTTTTGTGAGAGGAGATTCCTACCCTGAGGAACACGTCTTGAATTTACCAGCTCTCAGAACCAATTATACAGGGCTGGATGATAGTTTCGTCACCGACAGAGCTGTCAGAATTTTTTTGGTGGACACATACGGGAATCTGTTGAATGTAGTGCTGAAATCGATGCAAAACGGATGTTCACAGTGAGCTCACTCCATGAGGCACCTCGAGAAAAACACCCACAATCTCTGATTCCAGGTTGAGCTATGGGTTCGCTTTCCTCAGCTCTAACAGAAAATCCCCCATAACTAACATTGATATCCAAATGAAAAACATGGGGCAGAACAAGATCATTCCCAACATCATCACTGCTCATGTTGGAACGGAAAAGAAAAATTTCCAAGTCGTTTTGCATTTGAATGTTAATGCAGTATGGCGATCAGAAAGAAACACTCCGTATGGGTATGAGAATTTCGTAGTGCCAACAGAATGTAATCTCAATTTGAACCGCGGTAAAGGTGTGGTGGAATTTTGGTACAACAAAAATGGTGAGCATAACCCGACGATTTCCCCGATGCCTTGGAACTTACGTTGAGATTTCAGGGGATGGTATTTTTATTCCTGAGAGAAAATTATGCGAGAAGGAAGTCGACACGTTGCCAAACGTTCTGGTGACAAATATAAACGACGAGGATTCCCAAATTCTGGAATTGACAGGTGGAAAAGGCAATTCGTTGGCGTTGATGACCAACATGAACTCAGATGATGTAAGTTTTGTATTTATATTCGAGCAAAAAGAAAAAATATCTAGACTCGAGAGCCCAACAATAATTATTATTTTTTTCTGTACATATCTCAACATTTTACTAATTATTTATTCCATTTAATTAATTTTCTTTCAGAGATTTGCTTGAAATATGAGCAGCAATATTTTGAAACATTATCTGAGTCACGTTTATTTTATCGTTATCAGTAATTGTGTAACAACCACTTTAGACACCTGCGGTACTGATATTGAATCCCCATGAATAATAATGATGAATAATTGATTAAGGGAGGCTTCGTTCTTGGAGTGTCATATTTCAGGTGTTTGCGTTTTATTTTTTTTTTAAGGAAACAAGTTAAGCTTTTTGACTGCGGTTTTTTTCTTGCTTCTATTCACGATATACAGAACGTCAAAAATATTAAAAAAAAAAACAAACAAAATGGCGGTAGTTGCAGCTCCGCGAAAACAAGTTTTCAAATCGCAGGAGGTAAACGGCTGACGTCACTGCCCCCTCTTTGTTGCTCCGAAGCTTGAATTCAAAGCATTTTATCAATGTGTGACCCTTTGGCTATGGAGTGAAGGATGGGGTTTTCGTTTAGTACAAATTTCGAAAAATGGCACCAATTTAAATAAAGAAAGCGAATTTTTCCTTAATCATTTAGATTTCAATTAATTTATTATCATTTAATTTTGTTTCAGTTCATTATTCCTGAAGGTTTTATAGTAACAGTAAAAGCTCACCAACTTCAATTGAAATCCAATCCAGTCCTAGTAAAATCCATTGAAATTCTCAATGACATTTGTTGTGGCAAAATTGAGGGCAAACTAGAAGAATCCTGTAAAGAGTGAGTGTATTATTCCCACGAAGTCCATCAAACTCAAACACAAACTGAATTCAGAAAGTTTCAAATTAGACAACGAACCACTACTCAAATCCGCTTCTTTTGAATTCCACAGAACAATTAGCTATTTCAAAGAGACCCGAATCTGCCCACAAATCGTGGAAGCAATTACCAAAGAACTAAGCAGATACGCCCACGATGATAACATAGGTTGGGCGGTGAGGTCTTCAGCGGTCGGGGAAGATTCAGAAGAACTCTCAGCCGCTGGACAAAATGAAACTTTTCTGGGATGCCGAACTAATGAACAGATCTTTGAATCTGTGATAGCTTGCTGGGCTTCACTGTACACGTACCAGAGTGTGCTTTACAGATGGTAAAACCAGAATAACTAATCTTGCAGTAGGTCAACAATCGGCTGACCGAAAGTACATTTGAACTAATTCAAGTTCCAAGATCAGAAAATTGTGAAAAATCCCCAATAATAATCCAAATTTTTTGTTCGAAACTGTTCTATAGTCAGATTTTCTGTCTAAAAAAAAATCCATTATACAAAATTTTGTACTTGTGACGAAAAAAGTTATTTGACCCATTTTAGGCAGCATGGACTTCCAGTGAAAGCAGACATGGCTGTGGTCATTCAAAAAATGGTAGCAGCTGAATGTGCCGGAGTCCTTTTCACCTGTCATCCCTCGACTTCTAATCCTCGCGAAATGGTTATAACCTCAAATTTTGGACTCGGAGAGGTCAGTTATATTTCCCCTTATAATTTCCAGGAAACTAAAGCCATCTAATGTACTAGAATAGTATTGAATTCTAAACAATTTTTCACTACTACATGTTGTTACAGCTCTGAAAGATGTTTTCCACCCAACTAAATGCATATCAAATGTCCTTAGTGTGATTTGCTGCACATTTGACAAGATTTTTCACAGATTTGTTACGTTAGTTATTATTTACAGGCGAATATCGAAGCCCTTGATAGTATATTCGTTTATTATTCGTTGAAACACCTTTTGAAATAGTTTTCTCATACATTTCAGTCGGTTGTTTCTGGTAGCAGTGAACCAGACACCTTTATTTTGCACAGGACATGGAACAACGAAATCTGCTTGTCACATAAAAAAATCGGGAGCAAAAGTTTGGTTTTAACTATGACTTCAAAGGGAGTTGAGGAGAGTAGCTCAAACAGTGATAATAACAAATGGAGTCTCACAGAAGAACAAGTTATCCAATTAGGAAATGTCGGTATTCAATTAGAAAAAGCGTTTGGTAACCAGCGAGACGTGGAATGGGCTTTTTGCAAGGTACATTCCCAGTTACAGCCCCGGTTTTGTATAACCCGCAGTTTTCTCTTGAAGGGCAAGCTGTACCTGCTCCAGTCTCGCCCGATAACAACGTTGAACGCTTGGACCGAGTTCGAATTGACGCACGAATTAGACTCGCCGATTCTCACCGACAAATCCATAGTCACACTCGGCAATATCGGCGAAGTAGTTCATAACGCCGTCACGGCTCTTTCGTATTCCAGCACCGTTCGCGTTATGGACGAATGCATGCAGAAGTACTCGCAGCTGAACTTCGATCCGTGCTCCAGGAAAGGGTTGATCACCTTCAAACACAATGCCATGATTGATTTAGTGACGGTGAGTTTGTGTGGAGCTCTGGGGGGATTTCTAGTAGCGTTGGGGGTGATTTTCAGTCGATCCATAGGAACGTATCGCCCAAACCGATGGTCACGTCTTTGATCCTGGACTTGGCGATTTTCGGGCATCCTGTATTGAACGACCAAATAAATGAGATACTAGTGAACCGCTTGGGAATCACCCCGCGTGTTGCGAAAATAAAGGAAACGTGGAATATTTGGAAGTCTGCTAGGTCACTGAAGCAAATAGTGAGTCAGGCCAAGACTTTGGTGAAAGAGCTGGATTATCCGAGCGGAAATGCAGCGTTGTCAGATGTTTTGAAACGAATTTCTAGCTCGTTTGATACTTTGGTTGAAATAGCTATCAGCCATGCTAAGACCAGCAGTGTTTCTGCTTGTTATCAAGTTATATTGATGTCTGTTATGTTAGAAGGACAACAAGGTAAGCAAAGCAATTGCACAGGAAGAGGGTCAACTATTTTTTAACAAACCACGACTGACATATTTCATTTTGAAACGAATATTGTCAAGAAACTCTCAACAATAACATGGCAAATCTTTCGAATTAATATTATCAAAAATAGCGGTTACAATTTGGAAAAAGTGTCCGTAACGTGTCCGAAACATTACTGCCATCAGAAAACACCTAACAAAGATACTTTCACAAGAATCAACACATTTCAGAGTTGTCAAATGACCACATCTCGGATTTTGCTCTCATTTTATCGTCATGTGAGGATGTAGTTTCTGCGGAAGTGCCTAGAAATCTCGAAGAAATAGCAAAAGAAATCAAGAGCGGAGGCGCCAGTGACGAATTCTGTTCAATTAAAAAAGAAGCTGGAATAAGCTGGATTGAGAAAAATTGTCCTAGCGCCAACAACTTGCTGAAAGAATTTTTCAGAAATCACGGACACAGGAGTTTAGAAGAAGTAGCTGTTATTACGAAAAAAAACTTGACAATAATAACTATAATCATATTTTGGTGTTTTAGTTTGAGCTGATTGCAGAGTCTTGGAACGAAAATCCATCCGCAATCATAACCATGATTCAGTCGAACATAAAACATGGTAGGAACATTGAAAAGAAGAAAACTTCTCTGGAGGAAGTCTTAGCAAAGCTCGTATCACCAAGCAAGGGCTCTACAAGGTGAAACAGGTATTCTTTTCAAGGGTTGAAATTATTTTTGTGTCTAATTTTCTCCAGGTTTATAATTAAATTCTTAATGAAGAGATTGAGAGTTGCTGTGGGTTGTAGAGAACAGACAAAATCAGAACTTGTGAGAGCTTTCGATAAATTAAGACTAGCTTATAGGCACTTGAGCCTGAGAATGGTACAGGAATGCCTGTTACCATCTAAAGAACTAATCTATTATTTAACTCATGAAGAAATACAGCAAATTGTTGAAAAAATAAACCCAATACTAATCAACAAGTAAGGCAATCCCATTGAAAACTCCCATTCATCAACTTATCAATATTAAACTGGGTTTTTTGATGTTCAAGAGCTGTGCGACGACAAAAGTTGTATACAAAATGGAACAGTTTGAAATTCCCTGAAATGATGTTTGGCATCCCAGCCCCCGAACCAGAAACTGAAATTCAAATCAACCCCTTGCTGCAGAAATGCAAGGGCACTCCTGTGTGCACTGGAGTTGTACAAGCGAGAGCATGTGTCATCAACAGCATTGATGAAATAAACCAACTACGAACAGGTTAAGCAATAACTCCAATAAAAAAGCATACTGATAGCCCCCTTTTAGGTGACATTTTGATAACTCATAGCACGGATATAGGATGGTCGCCATATTTCCCAATGCTTTCGGGTATTGTAACTGAATTGGGAGGTCTGATATCTCATGGTGAGATTGAAGCGTTGTGTTGTTGATAAGCTTGTTGTGATTTTTATTCCACAGGAGCTGTTGTGGCTAGAGAGTATGGGCTCCCATGTATAGTCGGTGTGCAAAATGCAACCAAGTATTTCACAACAGGCGACACTTTGGTACTGAATGGAAAAACTGGAGAAATAGGAAAATTGTGAAATAACTTACTAGTCCATTAAATTTTATAGATACTGTTGACTATTTATTATTTACATACATGTTTCTACATCCTTTCCTAAATCTGATCGACGAGTTTGAAATTCTTGTGCTGTGGGTCAGGGATTATATTGAAATACTTCTTGTAAAAGTCGGCTCCCTTTCTGTGACCGTGACACCTCTGTACCCACGTGTGATCCCATTTAGGATCGGCTTTTTCACAAGTTACCGACACTTTGCCAGGCGTGATTGCAAATAGTGTTCCATTTCTACCCAAGCCAACGTTTAGTCCGGGATGAAACCGCAGATTACGTTGTAATACGAGTATATTTCCGGCTTGTACGTAGTGGCCGTCTTGAACTTTCCAGCCCCTGTGTTTTGGTTTGACTTTGGGGCTGGTATTTCTGGTACTTCCACTCGTCTTTTTGCTGGCGAAACGGACACAGTTCTGCAGGATTTTAGATGTTTCCAAGATACAGTTTTTCGCCGAAAATAGTGAGGAATTCATTGTATCAAACAAAATACAATACTATTCACCTACACTGTATAAATAATCATGAGATAACCTAACCTAATAATATCTGAAAATCTGTCTCTTCTTTATTATTACAGATCGACTTAAGTTGGTGATCTACTCAAACCTAACCAAATTCTTTTATAATTTGAAAATGTTTTTCGAATTATTTTTTGTTAATTAATTCAAATTAGGATAATGAAGCATCGAATCACACCTTTGCGATTCGTGCAGAAAAATTGGCTTCTGGTGGGTATACTAATTTGCATATTACTAGCAGGAATTTATCCAAAACTTGGGTCCAAAGAAGGTAAATATTTTGAATTGAAAAATTGAGATTATCCCTTCGTGATTCTAGGACCTCTACGAACTAAATACACCGTCAAGTATGGGGCAATTTTCTTAATATTCTTCATCAGTGGATTATCTTTGAAAACTTCAGCAATTTTTCACACATTCCACAGACAAAAACTACATTCCTTCATACAATTTTTCACTTTCGCCTTCATTCCTTTATTCACCCAAGTTTTCGTCAGAGTAATATCACTCTTTGAGGTGAATATTTGGGTATTGAAAGGGTAAGTTCTTACATTAAATCCTCAAAGAGATGTGTCATAATAAAGTTCTAGGTTGATTACAGTAGCATGTATGCCTCCTCCTGTATCAAGTGCTGTTATTTTGACTAGAGCAGCTCAAGGAAATGAAACAGCTGCCATATTCAATTCAATACTGGGAAGCTTTCTAGGAATTATATTGACTCCTTTATTGTTACTTTTCAATGTGTGACTTTTCTAATGATTTCATGCCAATGGAATCTAATGTTGGATGCTTTCAGTTGGGATCAACCACTGTTTTACCATTAATGGACACAATCATTCAACTCACCACCACTGTGGTTATGCCTCTAGCATTAGGACAAGCTATTATAAAATTCACTAGTTTTCGAGGCCATTCAATGCCATTAAATGCTGTTAGTCAGTGTGCTTTGTTATTTGTGATTTATACTACATTCTGTGATACTTTTCTTGTTCCTGAAACTGGACTTTCAGCTCTGGATATCATGTTCACGATTTTTTCAGGTATTACACAAACTCCCTGAGTTTTCCTCATGGTGAATGTTTTCCATGTTTCAGTGCTGATGTTACAATTGATCCTGATGCTTATCAGTTTCAAATTTGCCAGCTTGTTGAAAAAGCATTTTGATGCCCAGGACATTATTGCAATAGTTTTTTGTTCAACTCATAAATCTCTGACACTTGGTAAGGATCATTTTTTGCACTAGTCAATTGGTCCTGATGCAATGATTTTTTTAGGCATTCCAATTCTCAAGATAATGTTCCATGGCTATTCACACCTGAGCCAGATAAGCTTACCTTTGTTGGTTTACCACCCAACTCAAATCATTCTGGGTGGTTTGATAGTGTCCCAACTCAAGGACTGGGTGCATTCACAAAAAGTCAAACATTTGCCAGTTTAACATACAGTAAATTGAATACATATTTATATCAGATCTTAAATCATTTTTTTTTGTTTTCAGTACAAAAAAGTTCGAATTGGATGATACCAGTTCATATTTTATTTTTTTTTACAATGACAATGTCATTCAAACTGACGAAAATAATTCCTGAAATGAATCTTGAGATTTTTGTTGTGATATTTCCTAGAAATATACTTAGAAATTTAAAAAGAGCACCAATTCCTACCTCCTTTCCCTTGGTTCTCACGATGTTCTCTGAACATTACAGGATGTCTCCTTTCGTGGAAAGTTTTATATAAAAAAAAGCAATTGTGTTAGAATTTTAATTTTTCAAATCCAGATATTCACAAGAGTATATATTTTCACATAATCACTTATCCTCGTCAGCCCAAGGTTCCCTGTTTCGCTTGTAATACGGCTTGTCCAAATCCCTTTCTTGCCGGTACTTTATCTTGTGTTTTTCGTCTTTCGGACATTTCTTGCTGGGTTTTCGGTCATCATGACACGGTGGTGGATGGCCTTTGTCATGCTCTTTGAGTTCAAGTGTTGGCTGTGATATGAAGAAACTAATGTTAGAGAAATGAGATCAGATCAGATAATTCAGCAATTAAAAGTTTTGAATGAGAAATCTGTCTTTTCTGGAGCATGTGAATTGATGATTTCTTATTTTGCAGTGACATATCTTCCTGGCATCACATAGTTCTAAACAGCACAAATTATATTGGTGAAGAATGTGAGGACTAAATATCATAGGAGATGGAAAGTTTGTGCTGAATGATAAATTGGAAATAACTGGAGAAGTTTTGAAATTAGGTAATTCAATTGATTGAAAATTTATTCGAGAAAACTTACCTCAGTTCTGATTATATCGTGAGAGAAACACAATTTTCCTGTGAAAATGTCCTAAACGAACTACTAAATAACATGTTTTCGTAATAACTAAATAGAAAATAAATTCGATGTATATTTTTTATTATTTGGATTTGAGAAAACGTAGATACAAATTCGTGCACACTGAGTTTTAATTATTTCACATCATCTATGTATATAATCGAGTGGATATATTATGTCGACGTTTATTGGATTTTCAATCAGTAATTTGGTGCATCAGGTACATAAACTTTCGGTTTACGATTACGTTTATGTTTGCTTCCTTTTTTCTCGTCCTCGCAACATGGATTCCTCGGCTTATATCTAGGCTGGAAAATACCAAAAATTATCTATTTAGCTTTCGAATAATTCAAAGGCCCGTGCATGAGGAACTTGCATTTTCAACTTATTTGGATACAAAAACCAAGCAAGTTCCCTATGCCGTGTATAGAGTAGGATAAAGAAAAACTTACCTTCAATTTAACATTTTAAACACTTCACATGGGGAACTTCTCAATTTAAAAATGCAAGCAAGCACTCACAACAAGCCCCGAAATTGTTCTCTCACGTCCTCCGAGGCATCATAACTGATTTGAAAATTTATCTAATCAATGAACATTTTTTAAAGATTGCTCAACTTCCGGTTATCTTTGCTATTGCATTTTCAGGGTCAGTAATTATTCCAATTATTGTTTATTTCATTTTTACCCAACTTCATTTTTTGAATATTGAAAAAAAAGATCTATATAGACAAATTTTCAAATCAGTGACATTTTAGACTTACGTCAATTCTATTATCGACATCCGGACATTTCGTATTCGAATTTTTCGGACATTTTTTGTCTAGTTTGATAAAATTTTCCGGCAATTCGCTAGCGCACTTTTTTTTGTCGCCGGGACATCCGTCCGGTACTATTTTCCTCTTTTTTCTGTGACACTTCGGATCATCTTCGATTTGACACTTCCTTTTACTGACTTTATCGTAATCCGCCTGATCTTTGTCGTAGGGAAACTAAAACGATTCACGATCAAATCAAACTGACGCCAAAATATTCACTGAATGTATTTGCGCATGACCATTCTTGTCAAACTTCAATCATGTCAATTTTAACCTACTGTCAATGTCAATTGCCAAAAAGCTGAAACCCACTTGTTGATTTGATTGCAGATTCTGTTCATCAAGTGCAATTCTGATTATCAAGACGATTATTTTGACGATATAACTTGAAATTGGGGAATATTTTCTTTCTCAAAAAACGTCCACCCACCTTTGGAATATCTTTCAATTCCAACATGTTGAGTCGAGTTGACGAGCTGTCGACGTCATGCCAAGATTCCGATGGCAAAATATTTTCCTTGGCGTCCCAAAGTTGATAGGCGGTGACTGCCTTTTCGCACTTTTTCTTCTTGGGCTGCTCCGGACACTTCTTCTTCTTTTCTTCGTGCTTCACTTTGTCGCATTTTCCTGGAGGTTGTTTGCAAGGTTCCTATAAGGCAGAAATAATCAACCACTTGGTAGAGTTTCGACTCAGAAATATCCTTTCTATGGTATTTTTCTCAGAGTTGGGTAGTTTTATGTTACTCACCTTTCTTGCATCACATTCTTTTAGAGGCAGCATGCACAGGGACTGAAAATTGAAATTCTTACTACATATAACAACATAACAATTCAGAATAATTATAATATACAATGAAATTTCGAAGAAGGAAATGAACAGTCTTTACTTATAAGATCAAATTCCTGGAATAGTTTTTTTTTATACAAATACAAATAAATATAAGCTCTGGAAAATTCATCCAAAATTTGTTTGGTCTACTTTGAATTCAACAAAAACAAAGCCACATAAGACAAGAACCTGAAAACAACTGAGATTTTTTTTAGTAAGATTTCCCACGAAAGGAGATCATTATGGAAACTCACCTGTTGTTTCGCAGCATCACTTTCAGAGAAAATTTGTCTCGTGGAAGTGTGGAAATGCCTTTTGGGGGGCTTGATACTTTCGGCCCCCCCGCACCTCTTCCAGGGACACTGCATGCACTCGGAAGGATCGTCGGGCAGTCTTTCTGCGCAGGATTCGCTATAGCTCGGATACGGTGCTAGTTTCTTGGTACATTTCGGCTGTTCAATAAACGAAATAATGCAATACTTTTCATAGCTATGTAGAAGGAATCAGAGGAAATATAGAGTGGTATTGAAAAGGGGCGAGAAATAGATAGTATCTGACGTTGTGGGTTCATTAAGTGGCCACCAAAGTCAGCAGACTTGACACCAATTGATGGCACATTATGAATTTCATTTGAAAAAAATCTTGCAAAGGATTACCAAAAACCGAATCTTATACTGCCAAAAAGTAATTATAGAGAACAATGTGGACAAATCCTCCAGTAAAAAAATTGTTGATTAGAATTATTTGTCCATTTCATTCATTTTTCATGATTCAATTAACTTTTTTTGGAATTTTATGGAAAAAAAAAGATAATTTCTGAATTCTTATAAAAAAAATGGCTCGACCTATAGAAAAATATAAAAAAATTAAAGGGGTATAGATTGCATTTCTTTATCCAACCTTTTCATGTACTCAAAAAAATTCCTTACAGATAAGCTATGAGACAATATACATAAAATATATTTGAAATAAAATATTCAATCTAAAATCATACTGCGGGGTGCAATATTCGAAATGAGCAATTTCCAGTCAACTTCCGGTACAACCGGAAGTGTCACTATCTCGATGCTGCTCTCATTACTTTTATCGATCTGTCAAAAATTTTCAACTGAATTTTTCCCGAAATTATATTCTTCCTTAGTTTCCCTCAACCATTATCTTTGTTTGAAAACAATATATAAACAAATAAATGAATAAATAAATCATTCTTACATCTATGTAGGGGCGAAAGCAATCAGTTTTCGCCTGTCTCGGTGGACAGTTTTTCATGGGGAAACTTGGACAATCCCCAACTTTACAGACTTTCGGTTTCTCCTTGCACTTCTCCTCTTTGTCCTTTCCGCTTTTCGTTGCTTTCGCAAACGACCTCGACACGATGAAAAATGGCGATGTGGAGTAGTTCCTACCCAAAAAAAATGTATTATATTCTCACAATTGACTGATAATCGCAAGAGAATTGAGGCATTTCATTGAAAAAGTGATAGCAATGTCTGAAAATTCGAATTTTAATGAAAAACAGTTCTATTCAGAAAAAAGGTGAAACTAGTTTTTATTTTGACATGATAATACAGTATTGCCAACTAAATTAATGTCTACATAAGAATTTTTTATAGCAAATAAAACATTTTCAATTTTACCAACCATGTTTTCGAAAAATTTCAATTTCTGTTTTTTTTATTAGTTTTCTTACAACAACACCCTGTAAGCCAGATCAGACAATTTTTGCTTTTCTCACTTTGAAGCTCAAGGAAGATACTAAGCAACAGTTTGGAAAAATGAACGCGGAAGTTTTTGTTTTCTGCAGAAAAAAATAAAACTTTAAAAAATAGTGTAATTTTAATGGATTTTCATTTTGCTTGTGACTGATGCTGCACTACATCGATAGCACATCATTATTTTTCAACAAAAATCATAAGGAAAGTTCATATTACTCGAGATGAATTATTATTCAATCAACTGTTGAAATTCTAGGCCGTATTAATTTTTTTTCAGATTTTTATTGAGCTCAGGGAACATACTCAGTGTACCAAATTTCATATGTCACTTTTAGAGATATTTAACGTAGAATAATTCACATATTTTCAAATAACATCCTGTATATCCCTCAAAAACGCAACAAGGCATTTTTCAATACCAGATATGGAATGGTCTCAGTCCATAAATAGCACTTGTGGTTGGACTAAGTACAATTCGTCGTAAATCACCCTGTATAGTCTATGAGATATAGTCAATACATTTTTCAAGCAAGATATTTTGACAGCTCGCCAAAAAGTGCGGCGTTGCTGCTTGTCCATTTTTTCAAAGATACTCCGAAACAAGAAGTTAAATTCAAATTGTTTTGGAAAATATTTTATATGGATAACTGTTGAAGAGTTTCGACTAGAATTAACAAAATAAATTTGGCATCATTGCGAAGTCACTGAATAATTATTGATGCCTTAAAATTCCCAGCTGAGTCCCAACCAATTAGAAGTTCAATGGTGAACTAGTTACTTTTTATTTTGCACTAATGGTACTAAAAGATAACCAAATCTGTCAGATCTCGACTTACCTGTTGACAACATTGAAGTTAGCTGCTGATTTCAAATTGACATTAATGCTTGGCGATTTCATTTCCGCCTTCTTCTTATCGGACAACACCAAAGTCTTGGTGCGAAGCTCCCTGACAGGCTCAGGAAAAGGACTTTCACACTCCCTGAAAAGTTACCCGGTAACCTACTTGCACCGATTCACGATTCGATCCTGCATACTTATTCATTTCTATCGGTGCCCACTCCATTGGTTTCCTCTCCTCCCTCATCTCGATGAACTTGGGCAGCATGGCGGGCTGCAAGTGCCTCATTTCGTGAGGAATGAGTTCTTCCGGTTCTTTGGGGAATTCGATTTTGGGCAAAACGCTCGGTTTTTGAGTGTTGGAGACGACATAGCGATACACGCCCAAGTCTTGGGTGTCTACGTCGGTGATTTCTGCAACTTTTATGCTTGAGTAGGGGACTGCTAGATCGGATTTACTTGATAGGTATCTGTAATTCTATAAATCGAGACGGTATGGTGAAATGGCATGGGTTCTTGGGCGTAGTTCTAACACAAATTATAACAGTGGAAGTTCAACTTACGTTTAGTACTATTTCACTGGCAATTTTGGATTTTCTTAAAGCCATTTTTGGCAGGAAGATGTTGAAAATGAAGTATGATAACAACTGTTTTAAATAAACGTTGTCATGGTTACGCTTGGATTCCCAACGCCAACTAGACTAGTCAGGTGATGACAGTAACATATACTGGGTGCTTTTTTGGAAATGTCGATGATTACTTATTGGGAATGGGTAATTTCACTGAAGAAAAGGTACAAACAAATAATTCTTTATTCATCACTAAACGTTTTCACTAGATCACAATAATACAATAAAAAATAGGTATATTACATTACGAATCATGACATTAAATATTCCTGAAATCAACATTGCAAATAAATCTCAATACTGTATTTGAATTAAGTACTAGTACAATCTCAAAAAAAATATCAACAAAAAATAATACCATTATCACTTTTGCCAGTCACCATATAAAGCTATAATTTTTTTTCCTGAATAAATTCAACCCAAAGTTGACAAATCATGGGCTATTTCCTATTACAAACTCAGTTTTTCAATCTGAATGAAAGCAAAAATGAAAAAAATGTCAAACCGGGTGCGTTTCATACAATTCTGCTATCACATTGAAACTCTTTCAGGTTGTTGAATTCATTGATGTTTTTTTTTTCAAAAACTATAACACTGGAAATGATAGGAGCTTCAATGAAACATGATAATATACAGGGTGAGCCAACATTTCGTTTGTATGCGAAGCTTGAAATGAGTCCATAAAAAATGTAACATTTATCTTTCCATATCATCAATGGACTCCTATCTTTATACTTCAGGCGAATTTGGTGAAAAATACTGATGAAAGTTTACATATTGAGCGATCTGGATTTTCTTGATTTTTTTGTACTTCACCTTCTTTTCTTCAACGTTTTCGAAAGGATTTACAATGCTTTCATTCTCAGATAAACATAAAAAATGCAGTATTTTTCATATCATAAATGTGCAAGTCAAATCCATCGACATTTATGTAGTTGACAGTTGACAGCTGTCAATCAACTGGTTGTCAAAATGATTATGTACAAAAAGATCGCACAACATGCATCAAAATACTAATTGGTGATACAGAAAAAAATGTTGAAGGTTGATTTTCATCAAAAAGTTGAGTTTGAGTTTCAATTAGAAAATCATCAACTGTACAAACAAATTTTTCAGAAAAAACTCTGGCTTCCAAGCAACCAAAACTTCTGCCCAAGTAAAGAGATAACTTCCTCCGATATTATTCTCACAAAAACATTGAAAATGCAGTATTTTTCATATTATAAACGAGCAAGTCGAATCCATCGACATTTATTGTGGTTGACAGTTGACAGTTGTCAATTAACTGATTGTCGAAACGATTATGTACAAAAAAATCGCTCAATATGAACCAAAATACTAATTGGTGAAACAGCAAAAAATAGTTTAAGGTTGATTTTCATCAAAAAGTTGAGTTTGAGTTTTAGTAAGAAAATCATCAACTGTACAAACGAATTTTTCAGAAAAAACTCTGGCTTCCAAGCAACCAAAACTTCTGGCTAAGTAAAGAGATAACTTTCTCCGATATTATTTTCAGAAAAAAACATTGAAAAAGCAGTATTTTCCATATTATAAACGTGCAAGTCAAATCCATCGACATTAATTGTAGTTGACAGCTGACAGCTGTCGATTAACCGATTATGTACAAAAAAAATCGCTCAATATGTACCAAAAAAAATGTTGAAGGTTGATTTTCATCAAAAAGTTGAGTTTTAGTTTCAATAAGAAAATCATCAACCGTAAGAACAATTTTTTCAGAAAAAACTCTGGCTTCCAAGCAACCAAAACCTCTGGCAAAGTAAAAACGACACCTTCCTCCGACATCGACGCACGAACAACCCTTCGCCGTCACCTCCTCCAGGCCCTAAAAAATAATATCACACCCACCAGCCTCGCGGGCTTCACTTACTCAGTATATCCGAGCTGTAGCTCCTCAAATTCCTGTTATTCTTGATCGTCTTGAGCTCCCTGGTCCCGTTGAACGTGAAACTAACGTCGCAATTGCTCAACGGGTGGTGCTCCAGCGCACCAGGAGTGACGGGAGTGACGACCCCGCTGTCAACCGAGCGCGTCGGCGACACCTCCACCTCCTGGACGGCGGCCCCGATCACCTTGTGCTGGAGAATGTCGCTGTGCGAGTCCGAGAAGAACTTGGACACCTTCAGGTCGAGCGGCAGGTCGATCTTCCCCGTGCTGTGCGCCTTGGCGATCGTCTTCTGTCTGCGCTGGGTGGCGCTCAGCTGGGCGAGGATCCGCTGCACGTCCTCCGGGATCTCCACGTCGACGTCGCGCTCGACTAGGGATTGGACGAAGTCGCCCAGAGCGGCGATGGTCACGTTCAATCCTCTGTTTTGCATTTCGAGGCGGTTGAGCTGGGATTGTTGGAGGGCTCGGGTTTTCTCCAGGCGGTTCACTTTCGACGCGGCGGCTTCGAGTTGGGTCATCAGGAGGTTCTTCTGGTCGGTCAGGAGGCGGTTTTGGTACTCTTGCTGACGCAGGGCGTCCACGTGGGGTTGCACGGCGCTGGTTTCTTCTTGCAGGACGTGGTATTCCACTTTGTATTCGTTCAGTTGCTTGGCAAAGTCACTCGTGAATACCTGAAATTTTTTTTTTGGCTTAAAACTAGAATTAGACCTTACTCTAATCCACAAAATAATCAATGGCAGCATCAATTCCCCAGAAATTGTTGAACTTATAACTTTAAATGTAAATTCAAAAAGAATTATTCAAAGTTCCTTTTCATCGTACCAACTATGGCCAAAACGAGTCTATAGGGAAAATGTTAAAACTTGCGAATAGATATAATGTAGATTTAGAACTTTATGGTTCATAGTTGGAATCATTTAAAAAGATTGTGAAAACATTGTAATTATTATTTTTTCTTGTTCTTTTTCTGTTGCTTTTTCTTATTGTAGCTGATATATCATTACTTATGCTAATTCATATGTGTAACTTTTTAAATTTATTGTAAAAAATAGGCAAAGCCGTTAATAAATAAATAAAATGAAATAAAATAAAGAACAATGAATTTTGAATTGATCAGGTCAACAATATAACAAAATATTCCTCATTTAATTACGATATTGATTGAAAAAATCCCAAATTTCGAGCTTCTTACCTCTTTCATAATTTTATCCATTATTGATTTATCTATGTTAGGCAATTGGGTCTTTAGGTAATGCATGATTTCTTCGAAACTATCACAGAGCAGTAGTTTTTCCTTGTGGTACAATAACAAAGCGAGAGCTACCCTGAAGATGACGTCTGGACCCTCGATGAACATCAGATCTGAAGATAAGATGAACTTATTATTCATAATCAGCATCCTGTTTATTATTTTTTTCTTATTGAGGTCTTTATATTTGCAAAAATGAACGAAATGCATTGAAAAACGACGAAATATAAATTGAGAATAAAAAAATGACTAAAATTGTTGAATATATTCAGCACTTTGTGGAAAATATAATAGAAAGTACTCAAAAGAACTTAAAGTAAGGCAACAATACCCAACTTACAAAGGCATAGTGTAAAATAAACCAATTGTGAAGAATAAGTTTTTGAAAAATTAAAAAAAATAATATAATGAATTGAATTTGCAAAATTAATTACTTCACAGAATCACTTAACATAAAAAAAAAATCACATTTCTCATTAATTCACTCAAAATAACAAATCGAGAATGAAAAAAAGACTGAAATTGTTGAATATATTCAGCACTTTGTGGAAAATAGAATAGAAAGTACTCAAAAGAACTTAAAGTAAGGCAACAATACCCAACTTACAAAGGCATAGTGTAAAATAAACCAATTGTGAAGAATAAGTTTTTGAAAAATTAAAAAAAATAATATAATGAATTGAATTTGCAAAATTAATTACTTCACAGAATCACTTAACATAAAAAAAAATCACATTTCTCATTAATTCACTCAAAATAACAAATCGAGAATGAAAAAAAGACTGAAATTGTTGAATATATTCAGCACTTTGTGGAAAATAGAATAGAAAGTACTCAAAAGAACTTAAAGTAAGGCAACAATACCCAACTTACAAAGGCATAGTGTAAAATAAACCAATTGTGAAGAATAAGTTTTAGAAAAATTAAAAAAATAATATAATGAATTGAATTTGCAAAATTAATTATTCCACAGAACCACTGAATATATAAAAGAAATCACAATTCTCATTAATTCACTCAAAATAACAAATTTCCAGCCGTTTTCGATCGAACCTATGCGAATATTTGAACTCACCAAAAACTCTGGTGACGAATCCCAGTGGAAATTGTGAGGCGAAAACTGTGAGCAGCCACGGTGCCGCGTACAAAGTCGGAGCCACTTCGTAAGCGTCAAAATGATTGTACAAATCGGACAGTCGGTCGTGTAACAGTCTCGACAGTTGATAGAGCTTTATCTGGAGACTGACCATGTCTGGAAGATATTGGGATCGCATTCCTCTTCTAAACATCAAGTGTCTGAGAAGAGTGAATGCTTGGGATTCTTCCATCTATAAAGATGTTAATTTTATTATTAGAAAAGGAACAAAAATATGTCATCAGATCCGAATGATACTCTTTTTCAATTCCTGGAGTTCCTCCACTCCTCTGCATTATTCTTTTTTTTTAGATTTGCAAACATGAATCCCATATTTTTGTGGGAGAAATCAATCAATTTCGAGTAAATTCCCTCCGAAGTATGAAATTTCACCTCGAGATTGTATTATTTTGCATTTTTTTTTTTAATTATTAGACACTTAATATATGAAGAAAGGATTTGAGATTCATGCGTTCCTAGATGAACATTGAAAATGAAGTATATTTCAAATTATACACGTAAAAGTTACATCAGACATTTGCATGGGTAGTTGACAGGTGACAATCTTCCTTACGGTTGAAATTTTTTCCAGATTTATAGAAGATCGTCCCGAAAAAGGTGAAAAAATTCCAAATGCTTACATGTAAAAGTAGGATTCCTGTAACAAAACTCAATCCTTGACAATATCCAACTTCAGGATCCAACAACGAATATGCTTTTAGCAGATTGAATAAGGCAAGCTGACCTGGCCCTAAGGGACTACTGAAGTACGAGTGATTGGGAAACGTGCGACCTGAAATAATCGAGGATTAGCATTGAAAATGTCTGCTCATGTTTCCAACAACCATTCAGGGTTGTTCATTAGCTCTGGTTTCCGATTTGTACTCATTAGCACTCAGGAGTAGATTATTTATTCAAAACTAAATCTACACCATTTCAATGACAGAAACCATGTTCTGTTGTTATAATGGTTTTTCTCAACAAAACTCCAAATTGAAGACTATTAGATAATGATATCGATTGGGCAAATGGTTACGCAATCAAAAATAAAATAGGAAAAATAGAAATTTGTTTGAACACGGATTTTGTTTTCAATTATTGTCATTTGTCAAGTGGGCATTTTAGCAATCAGAAATAATACCCATGGGCGAATAAATTTAAGATTGCAGCGCCAAAGAGGGCAGTTTCGTTAAAAAAGTGTGAGTTTATAATGAAAATAAAGACATTTCCGACTTTTGCAGTCCGCTAGGGCGTCAATGTGTAAGTATTTTTATTTTTCTAAAAGTGCTAAGCATTATATTATATTATATTGAGAATAATGCAAGGTTAGAATCCTGTTGTGAATGAGAATGTTTGGATCAAAATTAATACAGGATTCTGATAATTTGTTTTGTTTTTAGATTCGAATGGCAAGATTTAGTTTTGGGCACTTTGAAGGCACAAAAACTTTCAGAAGTGTTCATGAAGGTGAAGAATTTTTGAATGCTGGACATGAAATATCATGAAGAAAATTGATTTCTTCCACTGCTGACAAGAAAATGATTTTTTATGGAGTGAATTATGAGTTCATGGTATTTGTTTTTTCTGCTGTTTTTTGGGGAAGTGCCAAATAAAATAGATAATGTGAGATCTCGTTTCAATTTTGTTGAAACCTGGAAAAAACTATGCTCGACTGTGACCTCTAATGTAAACAGAATTTCATCTATCAATTCGCGATATTTTCAACACCAGCTTGAGGAAAAGCATGTAAATTATATTATAATGTCCACTGAAATTGATAAACAATACAGTGGAGTGCTTCAATTTGAAAAGGAGATCAGCTGTTGATCATTCTGACAGCTATCGATGTCACTTTGATTGACAACTTTGAATCCTGACAAGTGACATGTTATTTACACTTCTACTATGACATCATATGGGTGTTTTCTCATATTACATTGAAAAACTTGGAATTTGAGGCGCTACTAAATCACAACCTGGTATTTAATTGCTTGGTGATTGTTCCTTATATAGAAAAAATCGGAACATAGACTTTTACGACGCTGAATTGATGGTTATTGTGTCATTTGTACAAAATCAACAAAACACAATATCAAACACAAGACCCATATGTCAACATTTGTAGTTATTTCTAGTGCCACCAGGTGGCGTATCGCTCACGCTCATTCGCCAATGGTTGAAATACAAAACAAAACAAACCCAATCCTCACCCAAATCAATAAGAATGGCATGCTGATGTGACGTGAGCTGCTTCAACAACGTCTCGTAGGGCACGTTGTAGTTGGGATGTTTGGACACATCGACAGGCGGCACTTCGAGACAGTAACGCTCCGCCAAAAACTTCCACACCTCCCCTCGCTTCCCCCTCGGCACCCCCTGCCGGATCGCTTGCAGCAACATCTGATTGTCGCACTTGATGCGACCCGCCTCTCTGTTCGTCAGCATCTCCCACATCTCCACCAGCTCCCTTTGGACGGGCTTCATTTCGTCGTACTCCAGTTTGATCCTCTTCACCGCCGATTCCTCCTGTTTGGCGCGGATTCTGGCGTTTTCTTTCTCCATGCGGACCAGCAGGACGGCTTGGTGGATGGATTTCCTCCAGAGGAGCCTCAGATCCTCCTTGGTGCGTTTCGTGGGGCGGTCGAGCTTGCTGGGCGTTATCACTCGTTTGAAAATGGCTTGGCGCCAAGATCCGGCGTCTAAACTGTCTGGGGAAGCGTGTTCGGCCTTGGGGCTGTTGCCAACTTTCATGAAACTGAAGAAAAAACAAAGATTGTTCACTGGTGAATTTTCGAGGTTTGATAAATCGGCTTGGTTCAACAAATGCATACACATTTGCCCTGAACCTTTTTAGTTCACAAGATAGAAATAAAACAACAATAACATAAAAGAGAATACTTTATAATTTCGATAATATTGATTTGATCATCAGTAGAAGAGAGAAAAACAGAAAAGAGTAGGTACTATAATTAAATATAGTTATATCTCAAATAAATTCGATGAGGTGATTAAGTTGTCAATCAGAATAATTTGCCCAGTTCATTTATTTTTCAAGATTTATCGTTGAGTAATTTTTATTTGATTATGAAAAATCAAAAATGGTGATTTTGAACTACTATTCTCGCCATCTTAGTCAATAAAGGAGCAAATGAAAGCTTTGGGTACACTAAAATAATTTTTAAAAGAGTGAATATTATATAATATATCATATTTATCTCAATTGATTTAATTCTAATTTAATAATTATTTTTCGCCTTTTTACTTCATAAAAACTGATCTTTGAAGCACCCCACTCTTTTTTATAATAGCAATATTTTTCTCAATTAATTTAATTTTACATTAATAATCATTTTTGCCTTTTTACTTCATAAAAACTGATCTTTGAAGCACCCCACTCTTTTTTATAATAACAATATTTTTCTCAATTGATTTAATTTTACATTAATAATCATTTTCGCCTTTTTAGTTCATAAAAACTGATCTTTGAAGCACCCTACGCTTATAATAACATTTTTTTTCTCTAGGGTTGTGAATACTGTTACATAGTTATGCCTCAAATAAATTTAATGAGATAATTAAGTTGTCAATCAGAATAATTTACCCAGTTCATTTATTTTTCAAGATTTATCGTTGGATAATTTTTATTTGAGAACATTAAAAATAGTGATTTTGAACTACTATTCTCGCCATCTTAGTCAATAAAGGAGCAAATGAAAGCTTTGGGTTCACTAGAATAATTTTTAAAAGAGTGAATATTTGTTTTTTGAATAGGGTTTCTTTGAAAAACAAAAAAAAAGAAAATGACTACAAGTTGAGAAGTATTTTAGCAAGCATTATACCATTTTGGAATCTTCATGTAATGCAGAAACTTTCAATGTTAATTGCTAAACAGTGTAAGTTGGGCAAAATTTCAATTAGCACATATTCAACAATAAAATAATAACTAAAATGTTACGTCGTCACTCACATGTCCAGCATGGGGGATTTTGGACCTTTCTCGTTTGCTACGCCCCTTTCGGGGGATGCAGAGTCGTTTTGATGGGCGGCTTTAAGGTCACTTTGGGAATCTGCAGTGGAGGAACGGGATCTACCCCCTTCTGATTCTCTGTCCGAGATATCGTGGGTTGCGTTTGGAGAAGGCGATTGTGATTCCTAAGGGATAATTTTGATATTTTTTTATTATTTACAGGAGGAAAAATTACCTTCTTCAAGTTTACACAAATAAAATCATGACATTTAGAGAAACGGCTGCGCCATCTGTCAGATATGGGGAAGTGTGACTATTATCCATCAAATGTCATGATGTGGTTGTAATTTTACTTATTTGTGTATTTATTTATTGATTTTGAAATGTTTGAGCGAAACGTTCGATGAATATATAGAGAGTTTGACATTGACTGAATCCGAATCACAAGAAAATTTCCCCCAGAAGTTTGAAAGAAAGCAAGGATTCAAGAAATTACATTGGTTATATCTCAAATAAATTTAATGAGATAATCAAGTTGTCAATGAGAATAATTTGCCCAATTCATTTATTTTTCAAGATTTATCGTTGAGTAATTTTTATTTGAAAAAATTAAAAATGGTAATTTTGAACTACTATTCTCGCCATCTTAGTCAATAAAGGAGCAAAGGAAAGCTTTGGGTACACTAAAATAATTTTTAAAAGAGTGAATATTTGTTTTTTAAATAGAGTTTCTTTGAAAAAAACAAAAAAAAAGAAAATGACTACAAGTTGAGAAGTATTTAAGCAAGTATTATACCATTTTGGAATCTTCATGTAATGCACAAACTTTCAATGTTAATTGTTAAACTAGTATAGTAAATTTTCGTCTCAGTTTAGCCAGTGACAGTGAAAGTTGGGCAAAATTTCAATTAGCACATATTCAACCATTAAATAATAATTAAAATGTTAGATTTGTAGCAGCAGGAGTTGAAAAACTGTCACAAATGGCAAATTTTCTATTTAAATACACAACTCAGATTTTAACATTTTTCCATTTTGACGCAAACTTCTGGAACACCCTGTGTAAACTTGACTATAAAAAAACTCACTCTATTACTACTGCTGATGGGAATAGTAATTCCCTTCAAAACGGCCCCGAAATCGTCCTTGGAAGCCTTCCTCTTCAACAACTGATCGAAGGAATTACTCAGAGACCGTTTGGCCTTGGTGAAGATGGTACTGCCACCTAGATACTGATTGAGGAACTCCGATCTGTTCTCGGCGGTGTCGTGCACGTGTCGGCCCTGCTTCATTTCGCAGTGCGCGCGCAACAACATCATCAGGAACTCGTTTTGATCTCGCACCGAATCCGTTTCGGCGCCTCGGAACTTCGTCAACACTGTCGAGCGTTCTTCCTCGTCCAATTGGTCTAATCTGAGAATGGTGGAGGTGTCAACTGTCATATGTCAAAATTCGTGTTGGGGAAGGAGTGTCGAAAATTATTTTAGAGCTATAACTATTAGCGTTCAATTATGTATAACGAATTGATGATGTCATTTTAAGAATATTTTTAGGTCTATTTCGAGAATTATCATGAAGAAAATATTCATCAATGAAGGACTGAAGAAGATTTGGCACTTGAGGTATTAAAAATCTGTCAATTATGTATAAAAAATTGATGATGTTGTCATTTTAAAAATAGTTTTAGGCCTGTTTCGAGAATTTTAATGAAAAAAATAATTATCAAAGAAGGACTGAAGAAAATTTGGCACTTGAGGTATTAAAAATCTGTCAATTATATATAAAAATTGATGATGTTGTCATTTTAAAAATAGTTTTAGGCCTGTTTCGAGAATTTTAATGAAAAAAATAATTATCAATGAAGGACTGAAGAAAATTTGGCACTTGGGGTATTAAAAATCTGTCAATTATATATAAAAATTGATGATGTTGTCATTTTAAAAATAGTTTTAGGCCTGTTTCGAGAATTTTAATGAAAAAAATAATTATCAATGAAGGACTGAAGAAAATTTGGCACTTGGGGTATTAAAAATCTGTCAATTATATATAAAAATTGATGATGTTGTCATTTTAAAAATAGTTTTAGGCCTGTTTCGAGAATTTTAATGAAAAAAATAATTATCAATGAAGGACTGAAGAAAATTTGGCACTTGGGGTATTAAAAATCTGTCAATTATATATAAAAATTGATGATGTTGTCATTTTAAAAATAGTTTTAGGCCTGTTTCGAGAATTTGAATGAAAAAAATAATTATCAAAGAAGGACTGAAGAAAATTTGGCACTTGAGGTATTAAAAATCTGTCACAACTCTCTCACATAATTAAAACATGAAAAATCTACCCTACCGTCTCAAGATGGCAGCCTGTGTTTTCCTGTCCGACATACTCTCAATTTCTAGACACAATTTGTGGAACCAAACCATCGGACAGTGTTCGCAGGAAGATATCGAATGTCTAGGCCTGGATTCAGCATGTAAGAAGGCCTGAGTGATAGCTTTAATCAGGAAAAAACATGCTTAGGATTGGTGCTGATATTTTATTTGTATCGGTTGTTTTGGTGGTCCTACCGACTGCGCCAATTTCCCGCCACTTTCAGACACATAACGAGAATTTTGAATGTAAAAAAGTCGTGGAGAAATAACAATTTCCCAATGTTTGTCAGTTTTTGTCATCGTTGTGGATGTTGAATGAGATGAATAAATATTAGCCTTGAACTGGAATCGTATCTAGTGATGGACAGTTACAATAACAATGTTTGGTATGTAAATATCTCACCTGCCATGGCATCGTTAGCTATCGAAGACGATTCACACTTGAAAACGTAGCCTATATTGGAATTGTTTCCTTCACTGCAGATGAATCCGAAATGCTCGGGATTTATTTGTCCCTGAATGAATTAAAGTTGAATATTATAACAGTAATATAAAATAATTGTAAAATAAATTATAGAATCCTCAAAAAATCTTTTATTTATTTATTCTCTTGATGTACAAATATTTCTCACAGGCCCCCCTTAAAAAAATTCGGAGAATGTTTTCAATGTAAACGCTAAAATCATTCTTCAGCAATATTTTACTGAAAAAAATAGCCAAAAAGGTGTAAAACTGTACCAACCGTAAAGACAAAACTATTGAAAGGTGCCAAATTTCATCATTTTCAAAAAAAAAAATATCTCGAGAACGGAGAGACTTTTATAATGGGAATTTTGTCATAGCAGGTGGTCTTTACGGGACACCCTGTATATCTAAAATAAAATCACAGCATTTTTTTATGATTCTTCACCAGTTATGACCCTCTGGAAATTCAGCAATGGTGAAAAGCATTTGGCGACGACCCGGCTCGTCTCCAAACCATTGGTTGAAAACGAACAACATGTTTTCCACACAAACTTCGATACAGATTCTTTGATAAAATTTTGGAAACAGGTAAAAACGCAGACGAGTCAAAACACATCCAAGCACGACAGCTGTCCAAAAAACAAAACAGTCAAAATAACGCCACAAAAAAATCAAAACCACTCACCTGAAGACAAGTCGTGACATCTCTGTGGTGTTTTTGCAACAAAATGACCTTCCTATCGGGACTAATCAGCCGCAAATCGGTCCTATCGACTTGGAGCACCATCGTCCTATTGTGATCGTCCATGATGGTTTTTTTCGAGACTTGATCTCGCGCCGATTCATCTTCAGGGCTGTTGTTCGATTCGCTCTCGGTAGAGGCTGGAGATTCTTCTTCTTCAATGGAAGGTTGCCGATTGGAGAGGAGATTAGAGTGGACAGATTGGGAGCGCAGAAGAGGGGGCACTGGGGGGATGGTGAGGGGGTCCTCGGAGCTGGGCTCGCTGGTTGTGGAATCCTGGGGAATGCCCGTGGTTTATTATTTTATTTGGTGGTTGTGGGAAGTGAGGAATGTGCTTTGATGGTGAACTAAAAAGGCGAGAATAAGTGTTAATGTGGCATTGAATTGATTGAGAATAACATTGTTATTGTAAAAAAAATTGTGGGAGGGTTTTATAAAAAACTGGAGCACCCCACGCTTTTTTATAATAACAATAGTTTCTTCAGTTAATTTAATTTTACATTGAAATTATTTTCGCATTTTTAGTATATAAAAACTGATCTTTGGAGCACCCCACACTTTTTTATAATAACAATATTTTTCTAAATTAATTTAATTCTACATTAATAATTATTTTTCGCCTTTTCACTTTATAAAAACTGATTTTCGGAGCACCACCATCGATTTTTTATAATAATATTTTTCTCAATTAATTCAATTCTTCATTAATAGTTATTTTTCGCCTTTTTACTTTATAAAAACTGATCTTTGGATCACCCACGCTTTTTTTATAATAACAATATTTTTTTCAATTAATTTAATTTCACTTTACTAATTATTTTCGCCTTTTTAGATTATTAAAACTGATTTTCGAGGCATCCTGTTTTTACAGTACAGTGACAAGTAAACGTATAATGTAACCTTTTTAATGACAGTAATCGGAAGACACCTGTAATGGAAAACTTTTCAATTTGTTCAAAAGAGGGCACCACTCGCTGAGTTACATACATACAACTGAAGCTTATATAAAGCATGTAACAAAAAATTATTGATAACGAACGAATGATTTTGATACTTGGAATTCAGTAGCTGATTAATCTTACCGTTGACCCCCTTCGCAGTAAATTATTTTCACTCTTCAACTTTCCAATATTTCCCAACTTTCTCAACGAATGTTTTTCCAGTTCATGTGCTCTGAATTTGTTGAGGGCATCGTCTATGAAGTTGTCAGGTATTTTCTTCTGCCATACTTTTATTTTTCCTATATAGAGTACCTATAAAAGATATACATGGTGATTCAACAGTATTTATTTCAGGGACGAAAAAAATAATCAAATGAGTAGAAAATGTTTGAAATAACGAATCTAAGTCTAGTTTCTATGTCACCTCGAAAAAATTGCTCGAACTCGGTGAAATATCCACACAGAGTGATGTTAAATTAGCAGCACTGCTCAACGATCTAGTAGGCGTTAGATGGTTTTGTTCCTTCATTTGTTTGTACAGGTCTGTCACCTGAAAAGGAAAATACATTAATGGATGAGATTAATTTGATAGGGAGCTAGCTGTAGGGTGAATTTGCAGAAAGTAGGGCACTAAAGGGTGTGTACTTGTGGCTGATACGTTTAGATTCAGGTAGTGCCAATGGGTGATATGAAAAGTGGAAATATTTATGGAAAAAATCAAACAGGAAAACGTACTTGAAAAAAACGATAGCATAATAAATAGCATGAGACTAGCATATGCAATCATTCTTAAAATACCCATTGGACGATAATATAAAAACTGTGGTATGTTGGAAAAATGTAGCTAATTTCGATAAAAATTATTATCCAAGGGCAGTAGATTTTCAACAAACTATTTTTAAAATCAGTCGCAAATAAGTGGATAGTTACATAGCATTTGCACGTTTGATAGTAAAGCCTTGAGCAGAATATTTGTTTACAACGTGAAAACAAAAAATTGTTTTCTTCCTGGTTTTCATAAAAATTGATTATTTGACAAAATAGAAACACTGGTCACTTTTTTTCGCTAGTGCAAAGAGAAATATTTTATCGAGCTGTGCATTGAAAAATTGTATTGTTTTATACAGGGTGATATTTCATATTGATCGTCTCTCAGAAGTAGGTTTATCAAGAAGTGAATAGATATTATTTGGAAAATTTAGCAACAATTAGCCAGCACTGTTTTGGTGTTGTAATTTATATTATTTTGAATCAACAATGGTTAAATTGAAAAAATATCAACAGGATTTCGAGTTATTCAGCAGTTATTCATTTGTTTGTATGTTCAATCGTCATTCTGTAATATTTATTTATTCATTAGGTTGATCTCTCATCAATTTGTTAGTCAAGTAGTCCGATTATTCATTAATTCATTGATTTATTAATTTATTTTAATTAGTTAATTTTTTATCTGTTTATTCATAATGTATTCTTTCAGTTGTTCAATCATTCATTGTTGTATTAATTCATTTATTCGTTCAATTGTTTGATCATTCATTCATTTATGTCCGTTCGTTCATTTGTTTATTTACCAATTTATTCACTAATTTCATTAATAATTAATGATTCGTTTGTTTTATTCGTTGGTACACTCATGTATTCTCTCAGTTGTGTAGTCATTCATTTGTTCAATCATCATTCATTGTTGTATTAATTCATTTGTTCGTTCAATTGTGTGTTCATTCATTAATTTATTTATTGGTTTATTCGCACACTTGTATATTCTTTAAGTTGGGCATTGATTCATTTGTTCGTTCATTTGTTAATGTTTTTTATTCACTCGTTTATTCATTAATTAATACGTAAATTCATTGATTAGTATAATTTTACACTACTTACAGTCTTTTTTTCAATGTAAGATGCATCGCTGTGAGATGACACGTACGGACTATGCAGTCCAATAGGAATCGTTATCATTTTTACGAATATCCAACGACTTCAATTAAAAAATTAGCACCACTTTATAACGTCAACAAGTACCCACTAAACTTTTGTTTGCTTATTCACTAGACACTTGAAAAAAAAACACTTCGCGAGTATGCTCACGTATTTTCAACGGAATAGCGAAAATGATTTTTTTTTTTCAGAAATCAGCGAGTTCTCTACCGACCTCGGATTTAGGACTTACTATGAATTTCAGGCTGAAACAACAAACTGTGCTAAAGAAAATGACGTGCGTTGGCTAAATTTAAAATTATCACACAGTGGAAGGATGAACGAGGCATGCTGAAAACGACTCAAAGGTCGTTCTCTACAGGAAAAACATTTCGATTTTTTTTGGGGGCATCTGAAGTCGCATGGCTGGTCATTGAAGGTTTCCCCTTCATCTACAGGGTGTATTGAAATAATCTCTTTCATATGGTGTGGGTTTCAGCTGTGCGGTTATGTTTTCACGCCTGTAACTTGCTGTGTTTTCGTTTACTTGATTTCAATCGTTTCAATACATCAAACATTTCTGTTCGTTCAATTTGTATTGGAAAATGTTGTACAATTATTGACTGTGGATCACCGTTAAACAGTTTTTTCAATATTTGTGAAAATTTCGACTAGAATTGTTGTGAAGTCACTGTGCAGTGTTGTCATTAGACACTTTTCATTTTGCACTATTGGTACAAAAAGATAACCAAATCCATCAGAACTATCTTCCTTGAATAAATAGACTATACAAAACGGATTTGTTTGTAATGAAGATAATTTCTCGATGAGGTACCTTCGATTCAACATACATAAAAGCAGTTATCGCTAAGTTCAAAGAGTGTAATTAAACTTGACCTTCAGACGAATTATGTAATTCTAGTAATTGACAAAAATCATAATGATATGCAGGAAAATTGACAACAAAAGATACGGATAAATATTTATGAACCTTGCTTTTTTAATAACGGAATTTCATTGCCAATGAAACCGATGAATTTGTTATTTTTATTTTATTTCCTCGCTTTCTGGCATAGTGAAATTTACAACCATAACACATCTATCAATTTGATTCGTAGAAAATATACACACTTCCTGTATTTTTGGCATGGTTTCAAAGTCCAAATGATAGGTTCCAAATAAAACACCAATTTAAAATAGTCTATGAACACAAAAAAATTGTTCAGTGACACAGTCGTTATTACAAGGATTGTGGATATTGAATTGTAATTTATATGAAAGAATAATTTTGGGAGAGTGGAAATTGACACCCCCAGTGGATTCATTTTCCAACTTTCAAAAACCAAAACTCACCGCAATTTCAACAGGAAACCCACAAAATAACAAACTCAATTACAATTACTTATGCTCTCAAAATGGAAAAGTAACAACAAACCAATTAAGATAACATCGGCGTAAATAAACTTGACGATAGGAATAGAAATGCAAAATATTCAACACGCCTTAAATATTCCATTCATTTTTCATTACAGATTGTCCTTCCGCAGTACTCCTTTTGGGGAACCCTTTTGGAACACCCTGTATATTATTACATTTCTGCACAATTTTCTGAATCCAATGACCCCAAGCAACGCGTTGCTTTTCTCCGAAATTGCTTCCCTTCCACTGTCCCCACCCGACTGGCTTTCTCATGAACTCCAGTATCCTTTGCGTTAACTTTCTCAACAACCCCTGTAGGTTGTGTAGAAATACACAGGAATAGTCACCAACAGAAGGTCTGGTAAATGTCACCTACCTTTCGATTTAGCAATGTCGACTGATATTTGGCAGTGGATTTCGGGATGATTTATTCAACCAGATGAAAATACACGTGCGAGGTTGTATTTTTCGAACTGTATCCGAAACGTAACTGCTAATGGAATCAATGATTTTGTATGTTGTTGGTCGATGTTGAATCGTGACGAAAAATGTTTGTTTTTGTAATTTACAGGCAATCAAGTGAAGTGTCACTGAATGTATAGTGGACCATATTTGAACAAATAGTCAATTCAAGAATACTTTTAGATATTATTTTATTTGTGTAAAACATTATATTACGAGATTTTTTTAATTAATTAATTTATTTATTTGGGATGTTAGTATTTCCTTCCAAACTTGAATCACCCTGTATAGTATAGAATCTTTCCGATATTTTTTTCCGAATTTTGCGTGAAAAGCTTTTCTTCATATTTTCAAAGATTTTTGTAATCAACAGTTATTTGTTTTTGAGAGTGATTTTTATAAAAGTATCCCTAAAACTGTTTCGTAGTGCGCCTCTGGAATTTCTCAATTGTCAATTTATGCGGATCGTTCAATTCAGAAGCTTTTTTCACAGAAAGGAACCGATTTCAAGATAAATAAACACTGTAATTTCATAACATTTTATTGCATTTCAAAATAAAATTCAAGCGAATCATAGACCAAACATATTTTAAAACTGATGTTTATTTATTCCAAAAACGATTTGTCGAAAAAAAAGCCAAGCAAGAAAGCCTCCAAATCAAACAATCCACCAAAATAGCTGGATGATGCCACAGGCGTACTAGAAAAAAATTTCTAGGGGATATAGACGCCTCTAAAAAGAAACTACTGGGTTTTTTTTTGAAATTTTTTTCACATTTTTGACCCTGTATATAATAATGGGATTGAATCAGAAATGTCTTATCATTCCAATGTTTTTCAAAACCAATGATATTTTTCCAAATCATAGTCATTATGAATCAGTGGTTGATACGTCATCTCATCCATTTACGTTATCTATAAAATTCGTACTATTGATCGTATAAACTTTGTTTATCAATATTTTCCTCAAATCTCGGTCACGACCTTTCCAAAAGTTATTCAAAACATGACACAATTTAGTTTGCTGTCAATTTGTTATGATGATTTGCTTCAATACACTGACAACACTGTGTCTGTTGGTCATTACTCAATATGTCACCTGTCAAAGGTAAGAATTGTCAATTTTATTATTCGTGGGTCGACAATAGTGTATTATTCTCAAGTTGACTTCGTTTGTACTTCGACATATAAGGATCCAACTAAATGAAGTCGTTCCAGACATTCTCGTTAGTTTTTCAGAAAATCTAGACAAAATAAATGATCTGGCAACAGGGCACGAAGGAGCCAGGAGGCGCTGTCAACCACTCAACGAAAAGTTTTCTGATTTTTTCCAGGGATAAAACCATCTACCAGAAAATCCAGCAGGAGCCCCAATACGCCCAATTCAACGCCCTCATACAATCCAACAGAATAGCCAGACGGAATCTCCGTTTCGAACAGCTGACCGTCTTCGTGCCTGTAAACGAAGCCATCGAGGATTTCGAAGGGGAGCTCAACTCTGATTTGGTCTTCTACCACATGAGCTTTGAGGTGCACACGCTGGCCTCTTTGATCAATAGAAACTCACTGGCCAGCGTCCGTTTGGAAAATCCGCCGTTGTGGATCACCAAGATCAAGGACGATATTTACGTCAACAACGCCAAGATCCTGTGGGATAAGTCCAACTACGTGGTCAGGAATCGAGATGGGTATATGGGGAAGCAACAGGTAGCTATATAACAAGTGTTGCATGTGTCAAAATTCAGTAGGATTGAAAAAGATGAGATCACCATTTTTTGGAAATTGAGAAAATTAAGAAACGTGCCCAGTTTTTTCAGTTTTTTTTTTAATTAGTCTGACAAAAATTTATAATGACGTCACAACTGCTAATCGGTTACTAAGAGCGATGGTTGATTTATTTTTTGATGAAATCCAAACTATTCTTGGTTCGATAAAATTCTGAAACGTGAAGTTGGAATTTTTACAGTATTGCCAATTGTTATCCATTTAATTTTTCCATATTTTCAGCAGTCGAAAAAATTAAAAGGATATATCCACTATCATATAATTTTCTTGAAAGATTGAATCTAAAACAACAAAAAATTACGGAGGCAACTCTGACATGCGCAGTTCTGACACATTTTTTAAAGTCTAGCCGAATTGAAGGGTTCAATTTTATTTTTCACGTGATATTTTCCAGAAAATTCTCATAGATGACATAATTCTTCATCATGTTATTTATTTAAGAAGTTTGATTTTATATTTGTAGTTTCTAAGTCTAGATTTCTCAGGTTTCTTTTTAGTGACATTTTTATAATCATCGGCAGAGGCAATTTGTAATTTTTTCAAGAATAATAAATATGTTATAGGCAGGGTGTTTCAGAATTGCATGGCAATATTTCAGGTACGTATTCTATGGTACAAAATAAGGAAATAACTTCCTATGAACATTAATTAATTTCTGTAGAAACTGAACGGAATTCGACTAAAAGTCAAGAGGGACAAAATTTAGATAATAGGTTGAAGATCTTGAAAAAAATATTGAAATTCACCAGTGGCGTACGAGCAAGTTTTTCTTGAGGCTTTCATGGATTAAGACCTCGGAAAATGCAACACCCTGTATGGTATTTGGGAAACATTTACTTCCATATTGAGCAGCACCTATTGCTTGATACTCATACAAAATTTGAAAGCTTTATCTGCAGTAGATCAAGCACAATAAAATAAAAACCAAATTTTTCAAAAACTTTCAACACCCTGTAACTCCGCTAATAATCGAGATCGGGCACACGTTCACAGGAACTGTTTTCCTTATTTTGTACCAGAGAATACGTACCTGAAATATTGCCGTGCAATTCAAAGGGTAAAAGGGAAAAAGTAGAAAGAATAGCACGCAATTTTCAATAAAAATGTACAGGGGGTACCATTTTGAAATAAAAAGTGACAGGTAGGTGCACAAGCCTGTCAAATACAACAAAGTTTCTCATAATTCATTATATGCGATTCAGTTTTTCACTGTTTAAATTGTCCTGTCAACTAAGCGTCGTATACGATACTTTGTGACCCCCTGTATATTTCCAGGTCCTCCACATGATCGACGAACTCCTCAACCCGATGATCCCCTCCCCAAAAAACCCCCCCTCAGCCTTCGACTTCCTCTCTAACCCCTCAGCCTGGCCCTTGGGGCCAACCATCAGCGTCTCCAGCTTCTTCACCAAAGTCAAAGAGCACCAGCTCCAGCACATCTTCGACCAGAACGTCACCCACACCTACTTCGTCCCTCTGGACGCCGGCATCGACACCCACGCCTTCCGGACGATGCGCAAGCACATCCTCCTAGGCCACGTCGTCCCTTTCTACGTGCTCTTCACCAGGCCAACCAGCAGAAACTTCGCCTACGAAACCCTGACCGAAGAAATCGCGCTCTCCTTCGTCGAGAGGGACGGGAAGCTGTTCGTGAGGGGGCTGACCAGGGAGGGCGAGTTCTACTCCGAGGTGGTGCTCCCGAACCTCCCGGTGACGAACGGGGTGCTCCACCTCATAGCCGAGCCCCTGGGGATCGTCGGCAAGCCCCTGAAGCCGTTCCCCTACTTGCCTCTCCTGGAGAAACTCAGCAACGACCCCTCTGTGGGGGAGGTTTACGCTATGGGGGAGCGCACGGGGTTCAACGAGGTCTTCTCCAGGGAGGGGGTGAATTTCACCTACCTGGTGCCCAGGGATGCCTCGTGGAGGAAACTCAGAGAAGCTGGTTATGTAGCTGGGGAAAAGAGCCTGGATGTGTTGAAGAGGCACCTGGTGGTAGGTAAATCGAGTTATTCGGTGGAGCAGCTGGTCGCCCTGACCAAAGCGAGTAATTTCTCTGGGGCTGAGTTGGTTACGGAAGGGGGTCCGCTTAGGGTCGTCGTGGTTGAAATAGACGAGGATTATTTTTTGAGGTGGGGCAGGAAGTACATCAAGTTTTTGAGGCCTAATTACGAGTGCACCAATGGGATTATTCATATTCTAGCTGCTCCTTTAGTGGAGCTGAGGAGGAATAGCAATGTGGAAAATGACACACTGTATACTAGCTTTGGAGGCTATTGGGACACCTTCAAGAACGCATTTTATAGAATACTTCATGTGGATTAAAAAGCTTTGATTATTCATTGTGTAACTTGATGAGTGTGGAATATTTGAGGGGGTGATTCCTCATAGAAAAAAAAAATAGGAACTTTCATGTAAAGAAACTTCATTGGGATACCCTTTATTTGAGCGATTACTTGGCTCAATTCACTATGATTTCTACATGTTGTGTGTTTTGTTATCAATAAATCAGTATTGTTTATTTCCCTTTGATTACTTAATGCAGGTAGTGAAATAATTTTTTGCAGCAAACTGGTTCATTTTGGGCAAAAAATGCAAGGGGCATTTTTTGTTCAGCATGAAACATGCTATCGGAAATGAATTTTTAAATGGTGAACAAATGTTGAGACGAAAAGTTACATTGGAAATAAATTTGAGAGCTGCGTTTTGCACCCTTTACAACCATGTGGTGAACCAAATAAATTACTGGCTAAGGGTCTTTTTGGTAGTAGAAAATGTCAGGTTAATTTCAGTTCTGCAACTTTTCTAGTGCTTGTGAAAAAAATTGTTGACCAAATTTCATAGGATGCTCTAATAAAGTTTCTTTATATGAAAGACCCTATATTTTTTTCGGTGAGGAATCACCCCCTCAAATGTTTTACACTAATTTAGTTACACCCTTCATTGGATGATGTCACTGTGTTTTTTTTTTCATTCTGCCAATCCTGTAATTATTAGAAACGTACTCACATCTGTAACTTTCTTGGCTTGAAATAAGTAACAATACAGCAACTGTTCACTATCATCCTTGAGCAAGTAGAGGAATGTACACGGATCTAAATCCGCTTGGGAAAACCTCGTCATCTGACACACCCTGTGTCCAAACTGGAGCTCGAAATCCTGGTTGTATGCTTGCAAAACCCCTTCCTCGACTCCAAGACTAAGCTGAAAGAAAAAAGACCATGCGAGGTTACCAAAACTGGGGTTTATTTAATTTGAGTTGGAGTTACATGATGGTGAAACCACTCTTCAATTGTTTGTGGGTCCAAAGGGTCGTTGGGAATTTCATGGAACAGATCCTAGACGGATACTTATCGAATTGTCGTGAGATGGCGACACAATCGTGTTCGGTGACATTGTTTTCTTCCACGTCAGTCAGAACTGGCGGGAAATCCAAACTTCTCTAGTTCATTGACCTACTTTTGGATTTGTAGTCGTTTATTTTTTGCAGTGTGGTGTTTTTTAGTTGAAATGAAGTTTCGTGTAGTTTGTGGACAAGCAGAAACCGTCTCTCGTCATCTTTATGGAATTCCGAAGGTAATTTGTTGGTTTTTGGAGTTGGAATCAACAATTTACTTTTTCATTACTCACATAGGACGAAACCGTTCGGAAACAATGGATTCTCGCATTGGGAAAACATTTACAAGTATTTTGAAAACATCTATTCAATTTTCCGACTGTGTGTATATCCAGGAATCAATAAAAGAGAATATTTCCACGAGAATTTGTCATTTCTTAATCTGATTGACAACTGAACTGACGAGCATTAGAAGTCAGGGTTGTCGCTTCTAAAATGAATAATTCACGTTTTCTGCGCAAAACAAATAGTCGCTTCCAACAAAACCAAAGGTACATTTCTTCTTCAAAATACAATTCTACGTCCTCTTATCCCCACAGATTCGTAAAACACTGTCGAATCAAAACTTCGTAGACAAACTACTGGGGTGCATTTCATTAACAATTAGCAACGTTGCATTTTGCATTATTATACCGCCGATTGTGTCGCCATCCGTGGCGATTCAAAGAAGCATACTTCTCGTTTCGAAAATACGCGTTTTGATCGAGTGGTTTTGATCACGGCTCGAGATAGGGCCTGCTTCCACCATATCTACGTAGACACCTCAGTTTGAGTCAGTGTCATGATGACAAGCAAACGATTCGGGCCGTGAACATGTCTTCGAAAAGCTCCAAAGGAGGCAAGTCCTTCGTATCTAGCAGAAAGTCCGTGGTGCTCTCGCCGAAAAAGGTAATTCGACTGGGCATCAAGCATAAAAGGTTCCTGGAGAAAATGGTCGACCACAAGACCACGACGGCCATGTTTGGAGAAATCAATATGGAGGAACTATTGTGAGTATTTTGAGACTTTCTGGTGCCTCTCCTTATGCCAATGGGTCAAATTTTATTCCCAGGAGCACGTGTTACTTAGCTCTGGGCGTACAAGACGACGAAAACAAAATCGTGGGCGCCATGATAATAAACATCTACCCCAACGTGCCCTCTTTGCCGCCCTGGGAATGGAACCACTGGATCTACAACGTGTACGGGCTGGCCGACACGCGCAGCAGGAACACCCTGTGGATACGACTGCTAGTGTGGGATCACGTCTACCACTTTATTTTCCTGCGTCCGCTCTTGCAGCATCTCTTCATGATCAGGAACTTTCTGGAATACTGCATCTTGGTGGTGCCCCCTGGGAAGCAGAGGACGGATTTCTTGAGTAACTTAGGCAACGCCGTCATGCCGAAAGGTTAGATTTTTTCAGGCGGTCAGTGCTCCGTCCGACCCAAAGACTGTGGTCATAGTTGGACCTAGCGTTCTGTCTTCGGTCCGACCCGGCATCTCCGCTATTATAATTGGACCTAGCGTTCAGTCTTCGGTCCGACCCGGCATCTTCGCTATTATAATTGGAACCTAGCGTTCAGTCTTCGGTCCGACCCTGCGACCAATATCTCAAAGCTGTTTCGTTGCTAGATTGTCCAAAACTGAACTCCTGTCAGTACCTCTACATATTCCACCGAGCGCAGTTTACGATATCCTACAAGATACGGAGAGCCGTCGAAGAAGACAACGACGACCTGGTGCCTTTGATAGGTTCTCAGTCGAAGCGACTCGAAGAGTGTTATGGCAGCTACTACATCGCCGAAATACTAACCAGGCATAAGGAAGTAGGTAGAAATCTGATAGTGGCTGAGCATCAAGGTACTGCAGTCGCTGTGCTTTGTCTCCATGGGACTGTCAATTACAAGGTTAGCATTATTTGCTCTCATTTAGAACATTTAAATGCTTCAGAATGTGATATCGTGATCGTTTTTCATCTTTTTTGACACTAACAACGTGAGAGAAGCCCTATACGTCATACGTCAAATTACGACACTTGACAGACGATCATGAGAACGAGATTCATTGACAAGTGATGTTGACAGAGGGGGCGTTGCTTGTGTGGACAGAGGGCGTGGTTAGAAATGGGCATGGTTTGTAAACTGCCGGTCTAACTGGAAGCGTCAAGATGCTGCAATATTCCACCAAACTCGGTGTAACGACATTTTTTTTGGGTTATTTTAGGTTCTCAACGAAGAATTCGAGTTATCAGCGTACAATGGGTTGAAAAAACCCCATCCAGATGATTACCAGGATTTATCAGCTGATGATATACGTCAGAGTTTAGAGCAACTGCAATCCAAAGTTGAAGACGAGTAATTTCTCCCCTCTTTCATTTTTATCCAACCCCATTTTTTGTGATTTTTTTCTTATTCCAGGATCATAGACATCATCGATCAAAGGTCGTTCCAAGTGTCTGGAAAAAGCTCTGAAGAAGAAATGTTCCTACAAGTGTCGAAAAGCGACTCGGACCAATTTTCCCTGGTATTCACGTCTGCCTCTCTATTCATCTTCCAAGACGACGAAGAAAAAGAAGAGTTTCTGGGCAGCGAAGAGTCCGAAGACAGTAACGGCATACTCAGTCAGTACATCGACATTCATCAAGACCAGAGACTCCAAGAAGTCGACTGGATGTCAGGCTGTGAGTACCGAAAAATTCCACCCACCACTTTGTCGATTTAAAATTTCGATTGCAGATACATCGTCCAAAGGCAAGATTCAAAAAGTACCCGAGTTCCATGGCGAACCCAATGCTTTCGCGATAGAAATAGCTGCTGCGTTGCCAGATCACGAATACGGTCTGATAAAAGTGAGTTTTAATCTGATCCAAAAGGTTCGATTGTTCCATCGGTCAGTGCTCCGTCCGACCCAAGGACTGTGGTCAGATTTGACCTACCGTTCAGTCTTCGGTCCGACCAGGCTCCTATGCTAATGAAGTTGGAACTGTTATACTTGACCTACCGTTCAGTCTTCGGTCCGACCAAGCGCTAACGCTGAATTGTAAACGTACTTTTAGCTGTACGAAGCTTCGTTCGAGTGTTTCCCAGACAGGGACTACTGCGTCATGTCGATGCCTTCGACGACGCCTATCCACAATCTCACCAAGTACTTTTGCCGAGTAGTACCGAGAGCTACTGGGTGTTTCCCCTACGAGGTCTACGTCTTGCACAAGAACGCCATTTTGGCTGATATCGATGTCAAGGTAATTTCGTGGGGAACAGTGATTGACCAAGTTGATACCATACTGGGTGTCTAACGCGTTCCTACTTTGTAATCGGAGAGATTCTGCGTTAGAGCTTCAGAAACTTTATTGTATTTTTTGATTTATGCACAGGTGGCGGAAAAGGAACATTTGAAACAAGTGAAGGCTCTTTTATCGACAATACCGAATCACCCCATGGTTATGCAACAATTTGAGAATAGCATACACGTGCTACACAGCATCTACTCGGCTTTCGTAATGTTATGTCAAGAGCAAGTCATTGGAATTGCAAGTAACTTTCAAGGACGCTTTCCGTACATAAAATAAACAATTAACCATATAGTTCTTCCATTATCAATTGCAGAACAAAGTTATGCGAGGAGTAATCAATATTTAATATACGCCCTATATAAACGCATGGCACTCACGCCAAATTAAGGAACGAAAATAATGATTAGTATTCGTACGAAGTCAGAGAAGCCGCCAGGATCAACGTGGATTCGGGTTGTATGTGTCAAAATCCCTTTCGACCAATGAAATCAGTGAATCAGGCAATGCATCGCCATTTTATTGGCCGAAGGGTTATGGACGCTCGGAAGCCATAAATCATCTTTTTTACTCAACAGATTGGATTGTCTGGATATCAGTGGTGTAGTGTGGTGTGTTGAATTTAAAAATTTTATTGAATAAATCGAAATATGGCGATTTGGAGACCGTGGGCGAATGAAAATAATTGAGTGCTGAACAACGGCGTAATAATGATTCGATTGCCTTTTAAGGAAAACTTTCTCGCGTATGATTCTAAACGTATTTATAAAAATAATAAATTCATAAAATAAGGTATCCCCGCCTATGGCAGATCAAACAAAATTGTCGGTAAGGGTTCGGAATGAGTTTTTATATTCTGCAATTGATAATGGAAAGACTATACTTCCTAACCCAATTTTTTTCAGTCGTGGCTGAAGAATTCGACTTTGACTATTTGCACGCACATTACGACCTTTCGATGATCGACAACCGAATCCACAAAGTGGGATCTCACGGTATCCTCGAATCGGTGATCATGTCGCAGATTTTTCAAAGACACTCAAAGTATTTCCTCAGAGAGATACACCGGCTGAGCGATTTTTCGGTGCTGTATTACAGACACACCCCGTATGATACCACGGAGGCTTACAGGGAACGACCGCTCTTGAACGTTTTGTCGAATTTGTTGCCCGTTTTGCCGAGAAAACAGCCTAATTATGATATGAAAGTACTGAAGAACGAAGGTGAATAGTGTGAAGTTAGCGCCGACCTTTTTGAAAACAATTTTTTTTGGTTTTTTTGGAGTCTGGCTAGCTTCGATATAGTTCTGGAGTTCTATACTAAAGTTTTGAATTGTTCCAGCAAATTTTGGACGGAATTCTGAGTTCTGAATAGCGCCCAAATAGTCCTACAGGATATCCCGATAACATTTATCGAAAATTATATATTTTTTAGTTTAGTAGAGATTTCAAGTTTACTTTCCGAAGAACACACAAAGCAAAAATCTTGAAACATAGCTGAAAAAATACCTAATTGTGTCCTAAAATAGTATATTAAAGTATAAGTGGATAAAAAGGTCTTTAAAACACGCGCGAGTTTTAGAAATAAGGCAAGTGTTTTAAAGACCAGATCCACGAATACTTTACGCTATTTTTTTTTATTGGTGGCACATTTCACGTTTGAATAAAGTTTTGTATCTGTCAGTCATATTTTATCTGACGTTTACAAGGTACTCCTGTCAGATGAATAATCAAAAATTTGTCATTTGGACTTCACGTTTCTCGTTTCTTTGTTGATGTTGGTAACTTTAAAAAACGCGCGCTTTATAAAGTTCGATTTAAACACGCTCAGGCGTGCTTTAAATGGGTTAAATGAGGCACTAATAAAAAAACATTCTATCGAGTACTTTTTTTAGAAAAAATTGGCAAAAATCGGCTAATTTTCCATGGATTACACTGGTACAGCCCCTTGAGGGAAGCGAGGCTCAAAAAAATGTTTCCCTTGTTTTTTTTTTAACCGAATCGCAGGAATAGATCGAAAATTCACAAGAAATGTTTATTATTATTTATTTTCATTTCAGAATGTGCTCCTGCTGATGTGGTTGTCGAAAACCAAGATCCATTCGCTCTCTACTTGTGTATCATGAAACTATGCAGCGAGAGTCGACATACCATTAACACAAAAATCGTTGTAGTTGGATGCAGTAACACTGCCATCGCTTTTTTGGAATCGTTATTATTCACACAAACCATAGACTGCATGGTGAGTCATTAAATTAAAAACATCACTATAGTCTATTTCAGCTGAGTTGATACCTGTGACGCGTCGCCAGATTTAGCCGTGATGCCACATGTTTTTCACTTTTTCAGCGATGCTCCGAATTAACTCCGAATTAAAACTTGGGTATATAATCATATTTCATAAATACTATTGAACCATTGTGAGATCGTGGTGAATAAATATTCAAGAAGATGCTTTACTCATCTTTCGAATGAAATCCAATGAAAGTAAGGGGCTCCTGTTATCCATTTCGTGTTTAAAATGTTCCAATAAAGATGCAACCAATTTCTGGGCATCTCCACTCAATCCTCTCGACATTTTGATGAGAATACGATGATATTGAGCTCTCGAAAGAACAATTTTAAAAATCGCAATAAAAGAACAATTCGTATTCGTACAATTTGGCATCGTTGTGAAGTGAACGATGCCAAATTGTTTGGAGCGAATCCCTACAATCGTTTGTTTACATACGAATTGTTCTTTTATTGCGATTCCTAAAATTGTTCTTTCGAGAGCTTAATATCGTCGTATTCTCATCAAAATGTTGAGAGGATTGAGAGGAGATGCCCAGAAAATGGTTGCATCTCCATCAGAACATTTCAAACACGTAATGGATAACAGGAGCCCCTTACTTTCATTGGATTTTATTCGAAAGGTAAGTAAAGAATCTTCATGAATATTTATTCACCACGATCTCACGATGGTTCAATAGTTTTTATGAAATATGATAACATACCCAAGTTTTATTTCGGAGTTAATTCGGAGCATCGCCGAAAAAGTGAAAAACATGTGGCATCACGGCAAAATCTGGCGACGCGTCACAGGTATCAACCCAGCTGAAATAGACTATAGATATAGTATAGTCAGTTTAGTATAAATTGATAGTTACGTAACATTAGCAACAGGTGTGATGTTGCCAAATCAAAAACTAATCACTGAAGTGAAGGAAATAATTTCTAAATGAAAAAACATTTCACGAACTTGTCATATTATTTTATTGAATTCCCCACACACCCTGTACAATCCGCGAGACTTTCGCAGGTGACCTTCAATAACGTGACCTTGATCTCGCCGAACGCTATGACGTACACCAAAGTGGCCAACAAGATCCGCGACAACTTCATGGTGAAAAAGAACTTCCTGGACGCCCGCTACATGGACATGATGAACTTCAAGTCGTACGTGAACTTCGTCCAAGGCAGAGTCACCAAGATCGACCGCAAAGAACGATTGGTGGTCATCAACAATAACAGTTTCACCAATTACGATTTGTTGATGCTCATGAGCGGGGAACAATTCCAGAGGCCGGTGCGGTCCAACAGGATGCCGTTCCAGGAGAAGCCTGAGAACGTGTTCATAGTCAATCACATGGTCGATGCCAACAATGCAGTCATCAAGCTCAAATACTTCCACAACAAATTCAAGGACTCCGATTGTGAGTGTAAACTTTGATTTAGTCTATTTATCTAGGCAACAGTTTATGTGAAGTTATCCACGATTTCTCAGCCACGCTTTATGGCGTGGGGTCTGTCGAATTCGGGATAGAGGAGAATTCGCTCACAGCGTTGCCAAACTTCCCAGCCACGGTTTTTCATTCGGTTACGTATTTGAATCAATTGAGACATCATTTTGATCGAAATGTACCGATCATATGACTACCTAACGTTGACATAATTGTCAAATAAATATAATAATGTGTATATTTTCTCCCCTCACCTTCCTAATATACGACGAATCTCTTGCTATAACTTTTTTATTACTGGATGTGCGTTGATGAATTCTTCACAGAAAGATTCAGAATCATTCATTCATCAACGCACATCCAGTAATAAAAAAGTTATAGCAAGAAATACGTCAAATATGACAGTTTTATTCTTTTCCTGTCTCCCCTACGGCACCGCAAATTCGTTTGACTCTTGAAAATCATGAAATAAGTGATTCTGAATCTTTCTGTGAAGAATTCATCAACGCACATCCAGTAATAAAAAAGTTATAGCAAGAAATACGTCGAATATGACAGTTTTATTCAATTCCTGTCTTTCCTACGGCACCCCAATTTCGTTTGACTCTTGGAAATCATGAAATAAGTGATTCTGAATCTTTCTGTGAAGAATTCATCAACGCACATTCAGTAATAAAAAAGTTATAGCAAGAAATACGTCGAATATGACAGTTTTATTCAATTCCTGTCTTTCCTACGGAACCCCAATTTCGTTTGACTCTTGGAAATCATGAAATAAGTGATTCTGAATCTTTCTGTGAAGAATTCATCAACGCACATCCAGTAATAAAAAAGTTATAGCAAGAAATACGTCAAATATGACAGTTTTAATTTTTTTCCTGTCTCTCCTACGGTACCCCAAATTCGTTTGACTCTTGAAAATCATGAAATAAGTGATTCTGAATCTTTCTGTGAAGAATTCATCAACGCACATCCAGTAATAAAAAGGTTATAGCAAGAAATACGTCAAATATGACAGTTTTATTATTTTCCTGTCTTCCCTACGGCACCCCAAATTCGTTTGATTCGTTTGACGTTAGGTAGTCATATGATCGGTACATTTCGATCAAAATGATGTCTCAATTGATTCAAATACGTAACCGAATGAAAAACCGTGGCTGGGAAGTTTGGCAACGCTGTGAGCGAATTCTCCTCTATCCCGAATTCGACAGACCCCACGTCATAAAGCGTGGCTGAGAAATCGTGGATAACTTCACATAAACTGTTGCCTAGATAAATAGACTGAATCAAAGTTTACACTCACAATCGGAGTCCTTGACAAACTAGACAACATACTTGTGACAACTCTCCAGAAAGTGCAGTGTAGCTGCTTGTCTACTTTCACACCAATAATTTCCATGTTTTCAGACGTCATCATAATCTACGGGCACTTCCTCCAAGCTCACGCCACCATGCACGGGCTCCTCTCCTACGGGATCTCCGGGAACCATATGGTATACATCGAACCCTTCCCGTATAGCATGACGATAGAAAAACGCCACAGACACAACGTGTCCATGTATAACGATCCAGATATCGATCAGACGGTGTACGATCTGATTAGGGAAGAAGGCATCACCATTTACTCGTCCTTTTACTTTATCGACTGGACTTACGATCCTGCTGATAATATCATCACGATGGCGAAGTTCGAATCGAGGCACAAAATGCTCGAAATCGAGTGCCTGGCTTTGTTTTTCTTCAACGAGAAGGAGGTCACTCCGCAGGTTTATCGTGTGATCAATAATGCTGGATTGGTGTATGACGGTAGGTTGGGTTTGGAGCGAGTTAACAGACTTTGCGTGTATTTCCATTAGTAAACACTCAGCACAACACTTCATTTACCTTGAGTTGTATGTAACACCGCGGCTGGCGTCATTTTAGAACGAATTGAAATGGTTTACATGACAGGTGTCTACGAATGACAGGTTCCTCTCAATAACTCTGGTGTGATCCCCTAATTCACGTCATGTGTTTGCTTAACTGAGACTGGCCCAATCGTATCGCACAAATATGATCCCTTATCAGTGACGTTTCAAGAGGTCATGACAGGGGTTCGATGAATTGACTACAGAATAGTGCCCTTATGATCCGTTGTTTATATGCGAATTGTTTTTAATTTCAGGTAGACTGGTGATAGACAACAAGAATCATACGAACGATCCAAAAATCTACGGCGCAGGTACTTTAACCAAGTATTCGAGAAAATATTACGCTCCTAACATGATTGCCAAATATTTCAACCGAGTGGAGATAGGAAATCGTCTCGGAATACAAATAAAGAATATGCTGGTACCCAAAAACGTGAGACAGAGAAAACGAAATTGTTACGAGAGCGATAGAGATAGAGAGAATCGTTTTACAGGCGAGAGAGTCGAACCTAAAAGAGGAAGGCTGGAACTTCCACATGGAGAGGGGGAAATTCTTGGTGCCCAGATACGTCAAGCCGATAATGAGGTACTGCAGACTACCTGGAGGCCTCTATTACCTATCTGTGACGAAACCAGGAAAGAGGATACCTTTAGAAACCGCCATCGCAATGGAAAACTACGTATTTATTGACATTGACAAATGACAAGTGAAGCTCACTAACGACGTGTTCGGGTGTGATTTACAGGGACAAGTCCTGATAACCGGAAGCTGCAGGAACTTGAACAAGCAAGGATACTTTCAGCTGCATCTGAACGAGTTTGAACGAGTCGAAACTATAACTTGTCTGGCCAAATTCGTGAGTACCACGTGGGTAGACAGGCAAGTGTCAACCTAACCTAACCTAACTTTTCAGCCAATTGACATTTACAACATTTATTGCTTGTGGGGTAAGCATGAGAAGATGTTGAACAATATAGCTCTTAGATTCGAGATGGTTATGATAACGGATCTGTTTTCCTATTTTAAAGAGCCTTGGACTTACGCTCTATATCACGATAAATTCGACAATTTGTTAGACGATCTGAATATACTGATGACGTCAACAGTTGTAAGTATTCATTATATCAAACACGATTCACAAACCAATAAAATCGCAATCGAATGAATTAATTGGGGAACGACAATTCTAACGAATGAATGAATGGATAAGTAAAAAATTACAGACAATCAGTTGAAATGCCACATTCTATTCTATTGTATTTTTTTCTAGGGTATCAGTGGCCACTCAATAATTAATGACTTGATAACTCTATACAAGAAACATAAATGGAATCCTGTAAGTATATATCATATATGATAAAAATATATTTCAAACCTTCTTAAAATTTCACTCACTCGAGTAATTTACTGAATTGTGAAAATGTTTTTCCCTTACCTAAAAAACAACATTTATTTCAGGTTATAACCCTAACCCTATATATTCCTACTTCTACAGTTGGCAATACTTCACAACGCTGCCAAACGAATTAATTTCTTACGATCAGCTGATCCACATGAATTTATTATTTTCATCGGTTCGAACGAAAAAGCTCGAAAATCTTAATTGAATTAAAAAACATTCGATTTTGTGAAATTTTTCCCCATTTCAACGATTAATTCATGATCCGGCAACATCGCACCTGTAATAATGGCTATAAAACTGATGAACTTCAAAATGGAAAACTGTTTTAGTTGCCGCAAGAAATTATGGATAGAACCGAGGAGAATTTCAAAACGATGGCATATCCGAAAATAATCGAACAAAAAGTTTTGGATTTCATCAGAGAAAACTTGAATCACCTCACGATGTACGCACACCCTGTAGTCGTCCGAGCGATATTGAGGAACTACGAAAACAGTCCATTGTTTTCTTAGTTCAACATGCTGTATTGTTGTGTAATTTGTTATCTATCATAATAATATACGTCTACAACATAACTCATTGTTGTTATAAAAAAATAATTATGGATGAAAATAGTAGCCGAGGATATATTACAACAATCATTAATGGCAAATGAATGCATTATATCGAATAATTTGAGAGTTCGATAATACCTATACTGGGTGTCTCACAATGAACCGGAAGAAGACTGAAAATATTTTCTTATTCTTTCAAAAAGCCCCAACATTTTGATACAGATAATTTTTGATATTCGAACTCTTTCTAACATTTTCTGAAGCACAGAAAATAGAAATAGAAAAACGGGATATGCGTTGATAGAGACATACTCAAATTAAAACAACTTCATTGTTATTGCAACTTATCGGATAGTAATTACTGTGTTATTGTGTATAATTTCCCTTATGTAATGGCAAGAGTAATTTCCAATAATTACTTGCAAGCACACGATGATATTATTGTAAGATTAGCCGTCATAGACGTCCTCAACATTGTAAATTTCACAGCGAGTAAATTCTAGAATTATTTAATGTTAACCACATCAAAGTGATGTTTGAGCAGAAAATCAAATCCACAATGGATCCTCCATACATTTCAATTGAAAAATGTCTTCAAATCAACGAGTGTTTACAGTGTAGACATCCTTTATAACAATACTAACCTTCTCGTTGAAGTTCCTTTTCTTTATCTCCGTTACAATCCATGGAAGCATCGGACTGGAAAACCTCCTGTCCATGGCAGTGAAACCCTTATACTCAACCGGAATCAACTTCATCTTGCTTTTTTTCCCCCCAAGAAATCCGAACGAAAAGCACGAACGTTTAGAAAAAACTCGCCAAGCACTGCGTATTAGGTTTACTTATTGTTTTCCACTAATGAAACGGCACATATCAATTATCAACTCACTTCACCGAACGAATCAATCGCGAAATTGTGATTAATTTCTTCGCACCAGACCGAGACCGTATTAAATTTCTTAGGTTATTTCACTGAAATCGCTGCGCGTCAGTATTGATCGATTTTATCGCGGCTAGCGCTGCACAGAAACCGATGCAAATCCGCATTTCCCAATCGCTCATTTCGTTTGTTTCACCTGTAATGAAAGCCTCTGTTGGTATTGATGAAGATGTAGTAAACAGAATTAATTACGCATCTACGTCTATTAGCCGAAATTTGTTTTCAACAAACTGGTTCCACCATAAATACTACATTGACAATCCCAATGTTAAGAATAATGAATTGATAATTAATGCTGGATATACTGCTCAATTCCGCAAATACCACCAAACCACAATACGATCTCCTTGTTTCTCATTCTCTGAATATTTCAATTCGAAATATATTTAATGTGGTGTAAGACTGATATAGCTTTAGGAACCTAACAATAAACAATGGAAGGTGATGTGGTTTTCCTGTTTTATCTGATTGACTTTAAACAAGTAGAAATGTGCACGTACACCAAGTACTATCAACATTTTTGTTGATATGCAAATGCATGCCATCGATTGTGACACAAATGCAATACTAGTTTTTATCTTACAGAGTGTTCTAAATAACAATGCATAGTATACACAAAGATAATCTATTATATTTCGCGTTCTATTTCAGAAATTTATACCTTTTTCCACAGCCCTCGGACAGAAAATAATTTTGAACGGTTTTATTTGAATGCTTGTAACACCGATTATAAAATATACATATTTGAAAATTCTTCAGAGTACTGTACCTGTATTAGATATATGCTATTACCACAAACATTTCCACATCCGACATTTATTTCAATCTGTTTATGTAATATCTAATTTGTATTAGAAAACAATTACAATTCAAGTTGAATCTTTAACAGAAATAACTCAAATAACTGTCATAAAAATAACACACAACATAACCTCATTTCGATGTGTTCTTGACGTGAGATAGAAGAAGAAGTTTTGGGGTTAGAAATATTGACGTTTACTTTGTTTATAAACATTACTTTTAGCACAAAGATAAATTCAATTATACCCCCAATCAAAAGTCCTTCAAAATGGATTTATCAAAAATGAGTAACGAAAATAAGTTGGATGTTTGTAGGTGGTATTTCAGAAGTAAGTATAAGTTCGATCATCACCAGCTGCAAGCAACTTGAATTGAATCATCAGCTCTTTTCTAGTATAAATATTTTTTCAGTTGGATTTGCTTTGCTTCCATTCGTTTGGACAGTCAATACTTTCTGGTTTTATGATGAGGCTTTTCGAAAACCTGAATATGAAGAACAAAAGAGTATTAAAAAATGTGAGTATACTTCTTATTAATCATTTCAGAATCAACACTTGTGATATATGTAATGAATTATTCATTATTCCTACTCTATGATAAGTATCAACTATTAATATTGCTTACAGATGTTATTTTCTCTGCAATTGGATCATTAATATGGTTGGTGTTGATAATCACATGGGTGACTATATTCCAACTCAACAGAGCGAATTGGGGTGAAACTGCAGATTATCTTTCTTTCATAATACCTGTAGGAGAACCTTAGATTATTATTGTTATTAAATAAAATGCACGATCATTTGAAAATAAACTTTATTATAAATATGTGTTTGGTCATTTCTCAAAATGCAATTTATAAAACTATCAATAAATAGAATTTTTGGAGAGATCGACTGGGAAGTTCTTTGAATGAAGGCCCTACTATACACTAACAAAAAAAAAATACATGTTGGGATCTTAGAAACCAATAAAAATTGTATGAAATAAAATTAATCCAAAACAAAAGAATTGATTTCATAAGGCTTTTCCTATTCACAAATAATGATTACAGAATGTCCAATGATTCAATTTCTTATGTGAATCAATGGCTCTTTTATTATAAATGTTATAAAATACTACATACACTGTTTATCACATATTTATCAGTGGAAAATATATATGTACACAAATTTGATACATAAATATAATTATATCTAGCTACATTCATTCTATTCTTATTCCAGCCCTGCGTGAATTTCTAAACTTTACTATTTCTTGTTTGACCAAACGCAACAAGAGAAGAAGAGCAAGTACATCTGAAATCATCAACATCAAAAACACTTTCTGCCAGCCATAACCTGATACAAATCCAGCTAAAAGAGGTCCGATGGCAGCTCCTACAAAATAAACACAAAAAAATACATTGCAAACTGAAATTTGTGACTCTTGCTACAAAAAAGCTGTATAAACATTGGATTTGCATCAAAACAATCACTTGACTTGGTTCACAACTTCGCCACACGGTGGCGTCCTGCAGCACGTCAAAACACTCACCAATAGAACCAGTTCCATCAATAATGGCAGTCACAGTGGCCAAAGCTTTGGAATTCCCTTCCAAACTATGGTGGGTGCCCAGCTCAGCCGACACCGCTGTTGTTATCAAAGCATACGGCCCGTTTACTAACAATCCAACTATTACTAGTAGGACCATGTTAACGCCCAAGCTTATCGAGCTCAATCTCTCGTACACCAGCATCTGTGAAACAAAGAAAAAGCCATTCTAGCTTCTAGCTAAGAAAAAAAAATGCACTGACCATAGGAGCAGCGAGAATCAACATAAAAGCACATGTTGATGCCGGCATTTCCGTTTTATCGCACAAAACCCCCGCTATAATGGCCCCGGCAATTCCTCCGACGTCAAACAGTGTCGACATATCAGCACTGAGAGTTGCTCCCATTGTCGCTAAAGTGAAAAAAAAAAAATCAAACACAGGAAACTGGGGCAGCTCGACCAAACTCACTGGACGAATTGACGTACAAGGGTAGCCAATATAAGAAAGTGTAGCTGACCAACTTGGAGAAGAACAAAACGAAGGAGAATTCCATGACGCCTGGAATGAAGAGGGCGCTCAGAAAACCGATGGCTGGCTCGGGAGGTTCTGAGGATGAGCTAGGTAGGAGACGACTGCGTTCTGTGAGTCTTCTTTGGACTTCCTAAAGGGCATTGTGAAATTGATGGCATTCAAAAGTGAAGCTAGCGTGTCGTTGAGAAACAATATATTTTCACTCATCACATTATTCAGTCCAATATTCACGCTATTTACATGGTGATAAGTTAGTGACTGGTTCGAATTGATCACCTTTGAGATATATTTCAATTAATAAGAATGCAGTTCAGCAACTAATCAAGGTTTGACTCATGTTTCTATTTCAATCATGATGTAAAGATGATTTCATCATTGAATATATTATACAGGGTGTCCCGTATAGACCACGTCAAACCGAGGGAGAATGTAGATCAAAGGATAACCCACCTGCTATGACAAAATTCGCATTATAAAAGTCTCACCGTTTTCGAGATTTTTTTTTTGAAAATGATGAATTTTTGCCACTTTCAATATTTTTTCTTTACAGTTGGTACAATTCTACACCTTTTTGGTTAATTTTTTCATTGAAATATTGCTGAAAAATAATTTATACGTTTACATTTAAAACATTCTCCGAACATTTTGAAGGAGGCCTTTTTGAAATCACTATAAAATAGACAATTTAATGGTGTAATGTGCAGCAGTAGCTCAGTACATTTTTGGTTCTTCTACGATGGGCTTAACTTCATGAACAGAAGAATCCACTACCAAAATTTTCAATAAAAATATTTCTCACAGCCCCCCTTTAAAATGTTCGGAGAATGTTTTTAATGTAAACGTTAAAATCATTCTTCAGCAATATTTTACTGAAAATATTAGCCAAAAAGGTGTAAAATTGTAACATCCGTAAAGCCGAAACTATTGAAAGGGGCAAAAATTCATAATTTAAAAAAAAACTCGAAAACGGTAAGACTTTTATAATGGGAATTTTGTCATAGCAGTTGGGTTATCCTTTGATCTACATTCTCCCTCGGTTTGACGTGGTCTTTACGGGACACCCTGTATATTATAACTCATGGAGATTCGGATTTTGCGAAACGTGACGTAAACATAATGTATACATAACAAGATATAGACTTCACACTTTGAACTTGAATGATATTGAAAAACACTTTTCCAAGGCTTTTCGTATCTGTATTTGACAATTCTTGAGTTGATTTAAGCACGTTTTAAAGTACAGTTCATTGTTTCATGAACCAATACATGAATTGAATTATGACGTGAAGTCTTCTAGAATCGATGAAGTCTACAATAAACAAAAGGACAGCTAATTCGAAGTTAAAAACGAGGAAATTACTATGACGAGTGCAGGCAATAAAAAACCACATCTGATGTGTTCAAAGATGATTCATAAAGATATATTGTGTGATAGACAAATGAATTGTGCAAGCTAAAAATACTATTTAGGCAAAAAATAACTTTGGGAAGCCAAAACACATAGCTTGGAAGCAGTAAAACACCATAAATAAGTACCCATTATGAAAAAGAACCATGCACTTACTGACTGATTTATCGCCAAAAATCTTGATCGTGAAATAACACCCTATAAAATTTAGATTTGAATGAAAAAGGGTACGTAAGTAAACGGATGTAGCTTTATTATTATTGATTCCACTTCAAAATTGTTCTCCAGGCATTTTAAGCAAGGATTTTGGGCAGCCAAAATTAAATGAAGCAGCAGATGCAAGGCTTTCTGTAAATACTAGTTATATTTTAATAATTTTTCGAATATTTCAGTGTTGTGAACGAGACTTGAAAATGTTTTTATACCGAATTAGAGAGTCTAGTTCAATATAAAAAAATTCATATTGAGTTTGGATGATTCGGTCATAATTGCCGAAAAATCAACAAAAATCAATCATTATCAATCATAGACCATTCAATAATAAAAAATCATTGAAGACAGGGACTAATGCCTAAAATGTTATTTGTTTTAGTACAAACTCACCTGTTCTCCTACAATTATATCAGTATCATCCACATCTGATCCAACACCAAAAGATTCTTCAAAATCATTGTTCACTACATGGTTTAATAAAGGTCTATAACGTTTCTAAAAATGAAACAAACATCTAGATTTCCAATCAAGCAATGACACAATGTGAATTGAAATTATTTTAAATTCATTCAAATGTGAATTCCACTCACTGTTCTATCTGGAGTTACATCAGAAGTTACACATCCAACATCACTAGGATTCACTACCAGAAATAAAAACAGAATAAATCCAACTGCTCCAATGTACAAGCCTGGCATTATAAAGGATAAGGCCCAGTCGGTCTCGACATATTCAGCAGCAATTAAAGAGCCTAAAATATTTGAAAATACTTTGTATGTATAGTTTCCTTGATGATCTAATTTGATCATGTTTTTTACCTAAAATGTTTCCTATACTGGTATGTGAATTCCAAAGTCCAAAAATGAGTCCCCTTTTGCTCTTTCCAAACCAGTTACTCATAACTGTTACAACACCAGGCCAACCTGTTGTTTGAAATACCCCAGCTAACCCCTAAAATATCATCAACCTCACTAACATTTCCTTGAGAAACAGAAAGGGATAACATTTTAACTTTGAAGTGGAGAATGACTCACTTGAACAACTACATAATAAGTCAAATTATGTATATCGTATATCTTGGCAATCCCAAATAAATAACTGAATACCCCGGACATCAACATTCCTAAACTCAGAAAATATCTCAGGTTCACTCTTTCTGCTATGAAACCAGAGAAAAACATGGCTATTGCATAGCAAAACAAAAATGATGAGTCTAGTTCACCCAACATTTGTGTTGCATTAGAATCTGTGCCATCTAAAAAAAATAGTTGCTGAAATTTCATGCAGAGAAGGCTAGTTTCCATCATTATTCAATCATTGAGTAGTTGATTTCAATCTAACATTTGTTATGAAACTATTAATCCAGCTCATATCAATTTCATTTACATTTTTTATGTCTAATAGAAATACAAAACATGCTCTGTATTCATTATATTATTTTCATTTAATCAATGTTATTTGTTATGTGATGATAATAATGTATCACATAACAGTAATGATAATAATTAATATGAATTATTTGCTCAAATACCTTGATATGTTATCTACAGGAAGACTTCAAATACTATTTCACATAATACCTAGTTCAATAATTGGTGAATTATTTTCTCAATTTGATTTGGAACATTTTAATATGCCAATAAATTCATCAGTAATATTTTCAGTGTAAATATATTCCTCAGATTTTCAAATATATGATGACAGATAGCAGTACTAATGCTTGATGTTTGATGAAATCCACTTATCTATATTGTAGTAAATACCTTATTCTACAAATTTATCACCTTAATAGAATTAGACAATCTGTAATTAGTTTACCACCATTAAAGCAAAAGATAATGCATTACTTAATAAATTATGGATATTATTAGCAAAACCTACCGAATGGAGCCCAGTCACACCAATTATTAGGTTCATTGTCCACAGGAGGTTTCAAGCTACTACAATTTCTATGTAACACTGCTTTCACAACTGAAATGGGCTTTCTTGACATATGATAGCACATATATGCAATATATGTTAAAAACACCACACTTGCACGATAACTAAAATGAGTTATTTGGTAATTGAATGAGAATGGTGAATATTGAATATAAACTTACCATAATTCCCTGTTGAAATGAAATCTTGGACAACATGTTCCAGTCAATTTTTGTAAAAATCTTATGCCCCAAGGAACCTCACCATTTAATAGGCTCATCTTAAGTTTACGTTTAATAAATCTCAGTTGTTTCCAAAATATGAGAATCATATAACCAAAGTGTCTGAAATGTTGAATTTTTGTCTTCAGTTAATCATAAGCAACAAAGACGTGTATATTGCTGTGATTAATTCAACAACACAATCATAAAAATTCAAAATCACATAATATTCGTCCAACAGAATAGGATTTACTCACCAAAAAATAATAGAAACCATACTGTATCAATACACAACTTCCTAAACCATGATTGCTTATCTCACGTATCTACAACTGGAAGAACAATGAGCACCTATATCTCATAACAAATATTATTATACATTTGTACCTCACTAATTTATTCAACAAATTACAACCCACAATCAACACAAAACAAAAGCATAGACAGAAACGTCAATCTGTCAATCTTCTGTTATCATTCATTGAAATTGGGTCGTTGAACATATGGCTATCCGGCATAAAAATTATATTGTACCATTGGTAACCACTGAACTATAAATTTCTTGATCTTCCCGCCATAAAGTACTATGGGAATGGACAGTTCAAGTATACATAGAAGGGAATATTTAGTTGAAGAATAATGAAGACAGCAGCATATAACTAAACTTCTGGAATCTAATTTGACAGCAGTCACGCTGAAACTTAGCTGATACAATATACTAATAAACTTTTGACCTCATTTGAAAGACATTCAATGAAATGTTTTGACCATTATGAATCATCATTCATACGGCTCTTAATGAATTAATGAATTAACAATAGATAACTGTTCGTTTTTACACCTACCGTTCTCTAGGTAAGAAACGGATTATCACCTCACTGCTAAAAGTCTAGAACTCGATGCCAATCCTGTATGCGCCTAGCTCGCGAATTTGCGTTATGCAGCGCACCGCTAGATGGCGCCAGACGAAAATTCGCACGTACGGCAATCAGATGGTTGCTCGAATTTCTATTTTCCGCTATTTTTGTCGTCTACCACCCTTCGTGAGGCAAATTTCGAGTGAAAACCCTTGAACCAAACTACTGGCTAGCATTGGTGTAGTGCGGGAGGAACCTCGTGCCATATTTGCATGTTATTTCGTCTGTCTGAGGTAAGTGCTCCTCCAGATTTTCTCTGACCTAATTTGCTATTTTAAGCCGAAATAAGTGGCATTTTGATAATTTTTTCGTATCAGCGGGCTTGATACGATTCGTTGAATTGTACAGTTGAAGAATTTCATCGCCATTTTGCCCATTTGGAGGCATTGGCCAGGTGGATTTTTAGGTTATTTTTGCACAGATTAGAAAGAAGACCATATGCAAAATCTTACTTGGGAACAGTTAGGAACCGTGTACATTATTCCAGTTGGAATTCGACACAAAACATTCAATTCTCTTGCTTTCGAAATGAGTTCCTGTGCTCATAATTTTAGTATTTCTAATTCTGAACTTTTTCTACCCACAAATCTAATCAGGTATTTACCTAAGCATACCATTTTTTCTAAAATTATCAGCAATACCAACTATTCCATATTATCTCTATTTGCATCTTTATCATAGAACCGATAGATTGATTTAATGGTAGTTAAATTAGGCTCGTCAACTGAAAAATGAACCTTGTTTTTTCTGATATCCAGTGACGGAGAATATACAGAGGCGTAACTACAGTGTGGGCTTTCCACAAGCTTGCAATATTAACTTATGAATACACAGTCTGTTATTTTAAGTTGGTGATTCTCAGGTTGCTAATATTCAGTTTTTTTTATAGAATTGATATCAAATATAAATCGAATATGTTACTTATACTATTTATTCAATTCAGACACATGGTTTGTAATAATGCTAACAATACAGCTTCAAATCCGTTTCGTTGAATAAAAACTCTTGTTTCCATGAAACAAAAAATAAATAATGGACATGGAAACAAAATTACATTACACACAGCATCTAACCCAACTCGTTCTTCATTTTAAAAATAAGCTACGCCCTTTAACGACTAAGGGTGATAAAATAGTGAGCTTAGGGCAAGTATTTCCCCCACCTCTTGCACCTATAAATCATAGACGCCTAGTAAAATGGCGCTGGATCTAAACAAAATGAGACTATGGTGTCGGGCCTACCGCGTTCCGAAAAAAAAAATGGGCCGTTCTCTATGGTACGTCCTAGGGAAAGGTCTAGGGCGACACCCCTATTTCGATTAAGAATGGCACCACGCCATGTCTATTATTCCTTGGGAACTAGTTTCTTAGGGTAGGAGGGTGAACAGATGTTTGATTTAGATTGGTCAGTCGAAATGAATGAGTGGATTCGGGTTTTCAACTATGAGCTTGTTGGTACTAAATATATAAGTATTGTGTTGGGAAACAGGCGAAAAAAAAAACAAGAAATAAAATCAAATTGAAATTAAAAGAAAAAAGTACTTTCAAAGAATTATGAGAAAAAATGCATTGCTGATTTCATAATATTAATTGTTTAATATCAGTAGATTTGCCATCTAATCATATCAGTCGTTATTCACTCTTGAAAAAATCGAAAAAATGTTGAATAATATTCGTTACTAATGTATACAGGGTGTTCCTCAAAGACATGCTAATATTTGAATATTTGTCACATTTCGAGAAAAAAACTTCCTATAGACGTATGTCCTAAAAGTCTTAACTTTTGAGATACAGGGTGATGGAATATTGAAAAAAAAACAGTTTTTTAATAATAACTGAGATAATATTTTAGACATCTTTGAAAAATTTGGTACATGTCTTCTATGCAACAAGGTGCATTTTGTGATGTACGGAATTTTTCATTTTCTCTACCAGTGGCGTCCGTACGGGTTTTGCATTGAATATTTTTGAAGCAAAAAATACTACGCCACTGCTTACTTCCGAAATAAAAATTACTTTTGAGATCCTCATACATTATTGAGCAAAAATAGTCCCATGGATTTTCTTTGTCCGACGCATGGTTTTCGCTTAAAAAAATAAAAATCGTTACATGAGAAACCAGTGATGTTGCAAAAATCTTGAAGCCCAAGTAAAAATATTTTGAACCGAGATGTCCAGGTGTCTTTACCACCCTTTATGTTGGCAACACTGTACTCCTCGCGTGATCCCTTTATTCGTATGCTGGATACGAGTACGTGTTGAATTTATCAAAGAAATATTTTGAAAAATTCTATTCACTGAGAAATTCATTTTCGTTCCCACGAGCGTATAACAAGATTCCATTTTGTAAAATTCCAATTTTTCCGAATCGACCCTTATATAGAGTTCGTTCCCTACCGGCTGGATCAGCGGCCAACGGAGGGTTGTCGGTAAAAATATTTAGTTTTCCTCTCTGAACAAATGAGGTGTGGAAAAATTGTGTTTTTCACTAGACAGGTTTGACAAAGGGTGCAACTTGTGAACAGAAAGAGAAATCAAAAAATTAGGGAAGGGAAATTAAAAAAAAAAATGGTAACTACTTGTGATACGTCGTTGGAAAGCCATGTATACAGGGTGTGACAATAAAGAAAAGAAAACGAAAGTGGAAACTTTTAAGCAAACACTTGTCGGATATGGATTACGATAAGTTGATCACAATAATCAAAAAAAAAGTCATGGTACGTCAGTTCGAATCCCGTCCATTGACAAAAAAAAATTAAATAAATAGATTTTGTATTAACCTAAAAATACGCTTTGATGATGAACTAAAAGGCGAAAATAATTATTAATACAGAAAAAATATTTTATATCGTGAAAAAGTTTGGGGGGCTTTACAAAAACTGATCTTTGTAGCCCCCCCCACTTTTAAACAATATCAATATTATTTTTAAAATTAATTTATTCGTGTATTAATAACTATTTTTGCCTTTTACTTCGTCATTAAATCGTGTTTTTTTATTTTTTTATTTTTAATTTCTTGGGAATTCAATTATTTTTACATTTTTATCTAAATCAAACACTTTTACATCGTTCTGCGAATGAACTAGACACATTCTCTGTTGTTCAGCATCATCAAACTCGATAATTCACTACCTACAAATCCGTCGGCTAGTGCAGAGCGAAAACATCCCCCCATTATCCCCCTTTGTTTCCACTCGTAAGTAATGGCCGTGCATCGTCTAGCCGTGTTGCCGAATCTTCGACGTCTAGACGGTCCGCTAGACGTCGGACCGTCGCAGCAACCCTTGCAAGAAAGAAACGGCGCGTATCGTACGTCTGGAAGGGTCCCGAAGGTCGTTCACATCTCGTCTCGAGCGACAACTTTCGTTCGGTCTGTCGGTTTTCTTATCTCACGGAACGGTTCGCCCTGTATATTTCGAGGATTCTCTGGTACAAAATGAGGGAAAAAGTTCCTATGCACGTGTGTCCGATCTCGATTATTAGCCGAGTTACAGGGTGTTGAAAGTTTTGAAAAAATTTGGTTTTCATTTTATTGTTCTCGATCTACTGCAGATAGAGCTCTCAAATTTTGTATGAGTATCAAGCAATAGGTGCTGCTCAATATGAAAGTAAATGTTTCCCAAATACCATGCAGGGTGTTGCATTCTCCGAGGTCTGAATCCATAAAAGCCTTAGGAAAAACTTGCTCGTACGCCACTGGTGAATTTTGATATTTTTCCTGGGTTCTTCAACCTATTACCTAAATTTTGTCCCTCTTGACTTTTGGTCGAATTCCGTTCAGTTTCCTCTGAAATTAATTAATTTGTAAATTGGCTCAAAGTTACATACTCTAAAATGTTTATACTATTTCGATATTTGATATCACTTGAAGCATCAAAATTAAATAAAAAAGAAATTAATTAACAAATGTTCATAGGAACTTTTTTTCGTTATTTTGTACCAGAGAATATACGAACCTGAAATTTTGCCGTGCAATTCTGAAACACCCTGTATAACAAGTCATTTTTCATTTGTCATATGTCATTTGTCATATGTTCTTCATCATCTATCAATTTCTCAATGTCAATTCACTTATTAAGTTGCCTATTCGAAGTTATCAATTTGGACTGAAATGTGTTTTTCGGTTTTCAGAATAAAACTTGAATAATTTCGATTGAAATATCATTCTGGGAAATTTTAATGCCTGAAATTGGCTATTAAAATCACAGTCACTTCTGAACGCTCCGATTTTTTATCGCGAATGGTACTGACGTGACGGATTTCTGCATAGAGATCTGTAATTACATAGTTGCCACATGTTGAAATTTAGCTGTAGACATCGGAAACTTTTGGAATCGGAAATTTTTGAACAAAAAATCATTATCGTCATGTTTGGGGCACTTTTTCCGTTCAATCCAGTGGCGTAGAGCAAATTTCTGAGTGCTCATTTCAAAAAAGGAACCTGATGATAGTTTTTCACGAGTAAGCGAAGTTAAAAAAAACAATGATAATTTATTGATGCCCCCCTTTGATTGGGGCGTAGTTTTTTTCGAAACCTGGGGATGTCTGACACATCCCCCTTGCCTACGCCTAGGTCGGGACGCCGTTCTACCTTTGTCCCGTCGCGCGACGTCGTTTATTGATCGCGACGACGCCGGTGCCGAAAGTTGCATCTTCGGCTTGCTTGCACGGACTTGTTGGGGTGATGCGGATACGCGCTATCGACACCCTTCTAGAGACAGTGCGGCGACTGGCTGTCCTAAAAACACGAATAAATAATCGGAAATGCGTATGAAGTCATCCAGAGCATTGACATGGACCTTCTTTGGGTTTTATTTTTGGAAATTTTGCTCGGAATTGAAAAAAAGGTTCTTGTATGATTTTTATATGGACTCTTCATGGGTTTTTTCATTGAAAATCAAGAGAATTTCGAGAGTTTTGGTGGTTTTCGCGACTTTTTGGAATTTTTTGGAATTTTTGACATGAAATATCTCGAAAACTATACCAGATATCGAAAAACGGATTTCACCACCGTTTTCAGCGCCTTTTAGACGTCTTATAGACACCTCATAAACGAGTTTTCAGGCAAATCTATTTTTTGGAATTTTTCGAAAAATCGACGAAAGGGTACCCCCTTTGGGTTTTTGGAAAAAATTAAAAGTCTTTGTAGAGTCTTCAATGTTCGTATGGAGACTCCCAGAGCATCTATATAGACTCTTCATGGGTTTTTTCATTGAAAATCAAGAGAATTTTGAGAGTTTTGGTGGTTTTCGCGACTTTTTGGGATTTTTTTCGAATATTCAACATGAAATATCTCGAAAACTATACCAGATATCGAAAAACGGATTTCACCACCGTTTTCAGCGCCTTTTAGACGTCTTATAGACACCTCATAAACGAGTTTTCAGGCAAATCTATTTTTTGGAATTTTTCGAAAAATCGACGAAAGGGTACCCCCTTTGGGTTTTTGGAAAAAATTAAAAGTCTTTGTAGAGTCTTCAATGTTCGTATGGAGACTCCCAGAGCATCTATATAGACTCTTCATGGGTTTTTTCATTGAAAATCAAGAGAATTTTGAGAGTTTTGGTGGTTTTCGCGACTTTTTGGGATTTTTTTCGAATATTCAACATGAAATATCTCGAAAACTATACCAGATATCGAAAAACGGATTTCACCACCGTTTTCAGCGCCTATTAGACAACGTGTAGACGATATTTTGGGGATTTTTGGAAAATCTGGGGGGTTTTTTGTGACTTTTGAGACATTTTTGACAGATGCCACTGCCGTTTTCAGTAACTGCACAATATGCAAATAACTAATCCAGACAATTTGCAAAGCCGCCACTGGCTTTTCCATCTGAAATTAAGAAAGAGCAAAAGCAATTCGCGAAATACGAAGCAACACTTTCCTTCATCACCCCAATATTCGTTCCTGAACATCGATTGGTGAACTATCGGAGTAAAGTATGCAACTCTCATTGCTTCGTTCACTTTCAAAACAATGAGGAAGTTTCCAATATTGAGATTTTATTTTTTCCATAAAATATATGAAAAATTATTACACCCGTATTTTTTCTTTTTTTTGTGCGATCGAATTTGACTCCAGAATTTCGTTTTGAAAAACTAGTTTTGGCTCCTCCACCATTCTGATGACGTACCAAGTGAAAAACCGGGTTCACACAGAAACAAATTGAGATTTTGCGTGCGGAAGTACAGTGTTGCCCTGCTTCTAATTTATTCTAAATATTCGGAAAAACTGACCAGAATATCTTGGTAGTAAAATATGTCGTGGATTTTGCAATACCAAATCATGGATTGTTTACCTTTCGTGATATAATATCATATATGTCTTATGAAATATAACTAGCACATAACATGCGAAAATATATGAATGCGATGATATAATCGAGGGCTATGGCTGAATAGAAAATGAATGAATGAATCGAATTTGTTCTTGAAGTGAATTATTTCAATATAATTTTGTGTTCGAATTTTCGGAACAGCTTTCAATTTATTTTCATGAAAATAGAAATGTAGATTTGGCAATTGCGCAAATGCATTCGTAGATTTCGTCCGCGATCATCCGGATTACACCATAACATAACTTACGATAGCTATATTCACTCTAAACTCACTAAGTACGTCACAGTTTTCCGCCCCAAAATTTATAAATTGGTTTATTTTGAAAATAGAAAGGAGTTGAATGATTTGTATTGTCATTCTAGCAAGTAGAGATATCAAACTAAATAGTTGAGTACTTATTTGATGAGAATTCGTCATAAGGAAACTTCCTCATTGAAACCGCCGCTCCGCCACTGATCAATAACGAAACGCAATCGTACAACTTCGGCAGTCGTCGTCGCGGCTCCTACACCCGACAAACTGAAAAACCAAAAAGAAAAAACACCCCCGACAACCGAAAAACTGTGACAGTTCCAGACCTGTTCGACCGCGTGCAGCATCCATCCCCTCGCGTAAAAAACGCGAACACAGCAACGCCGAGATCGAAAAATACGAATCCAGTTGCGTGCCAGCTTCGCGGTAGACACCGCAGAGGGCGCGCCGGTCGCTTTTAGAGTCGGATAATCGTCCGATGCGGTTGCTCCTGCACTTGCAAATGCACCCGAGTTGCAGTAAGTTATACGCGGGACCGCGGCCGAACGGGGTTAGTTGTTGATTGGATGCCAAGAATTATGGTTTTTCTTCGATTCGGTTAGTCGAGTTGGTTTTAGTGAAGTGAATTGTGTGCTGGATACCTGCTTGAGAACGGGTGGGAATAAGGTAAGAGTTTTACGCGTTTAAATGATTCTTTTCACGATTTTTCTTGGCTAGTAGGTGCGTAGTGTTGATTTGACCGTGAGGCGGGATAATAAGAATTGCTAACTCGTATGTTGCAGTGATTTTATTCAACTCTAGCATAGTTGTTTTTCACTTTTCTGATACCTCAAGACGCCGATTTGGATATAATAAGTAATGTTGCATTCACCTTTGAACTTTTATGCAGCAAATCGAAACTTTACACGTACTCCTGGCTGCCTACAGCATTGAAAATCATCGATAACGACCCCTACTGGCCCTAGTTTTATCGTTTTATAATTTCATCACGGGGTACGTGCATTTTTCTGACCTCCATCGATAATGTAAAGTCCACATAGCTGGTTCACTATCATGAGTCATGAAATGTGCAATTCAAATAATGCCATGCAAAAATTCAATGCGTTAATCATGGACGCAGACTGAATTGCGCGTCTGACTTTTGAGCGTTTTCTTTGTATGAGTTGGCACTTGTGGTCGTGACGTTCCTTTTTTCCGTTAAATATCTGCTGGTTATATCCTCAGAGATTTCGTTTGGTTCGGGATTGAACACCAAGTCAAAATGCAACGTAGAGTGAAGAACAAAAGCTCTCAACATATCCGCCATTTCATGAATCAAAATTTCCGTGATAGTTGCATTGAGGAACTTAATTTCATTCCAGCCAGTGTTGCAGTGTGAAATGAAAGGAATGGCGTCATTTGCTTGATCCGAGCTCACGTGATTTTATACTCATTCAACGTGCAATCAAACTGTCAATTTACTGAAAGTTTATAACAAAGAGTAGGCAACTGAAATTCAACTGGTTCCGATAAATTATCGTAACGATACGTGATTTCCTGTTATTTTTTAAAACAAAACTCATGAATTCTGAATTGGAAAGTTTATTTATACTCGGCCATAACCAATGGTGACGTCATGGACACTTTCTTGAAATAAATGTTAATCAATGTCGTTTTTTATGCCTGCAAGTTCAAGTAGAATAAAAAAATGATGCTCCATTGTTTTTCTATGTCCACATTGTAAACGTTGTAAAAAACACCTATTTAACTGATGCTATAATTTCGAAGTTAGCTAGGTATGACGAAAACTCGATTCGGGCAACCCTGTATATATTTATAAACATCATTGAAATGAGACACCATTGTCGGCTCATTGTATACATTTGTCAACTTTGATATTGCTGATGCGACATTGTGGGTTTACGTGTATATCATTGTAAAAGGTCGGGTATTTTTTCATTATTTAGTTTCCAACGTAATGATAAGAAATTAAGTTATATATGAATTCAACTTGAATAAACAAACACTTTGATAAGACTTGCTTTCTTCAGATGAGTTATTTTCACTGATTTTTCAACGCATCTGTTAAAACCTCAAACAAAACATTACAAATTGTGTATTTTTGCCTGTATTTTCCGGACTTTGTCTCGATGATGAATCGTTCTTTTTAGTTTCCACATTATTTGTGATGTCTCACTTTGAGTTATTCCTTTTTTTCGAATGAATTGCTCAATTCTAGTTATGACAGTAAAATTAATATCGCTCTGTATACCCCTCATGATGAATTTTTTCTGTTATTAATTGAAAAAAGTTGAATTCAGATGGAATCGACTTTTATGAAATGCAGTCTACAACGCATAAACGTAATTATTATTTTTCCGCTTTTAATCGTCGAAATGATAATAACAACGGGAATATATGTTTACTTAAACGGACGATTACAGAAGAGCATTCAACTCAATTCGCGTTTATTTTTATTTTCTGCAGTCTTGAATAAAAATAACAGTATTCAAAGTGGACAGTGGCGGCCCCACAAAGTTAATTAATCTTATTTTAATTGGTACCGTTTAACATTCTTTTCAATTCCGAAGTATTGCCCATTTGTTAGTTTTTTTTTTTATTTTTCATCATATCTATAAGACATTTACCACTCTTGGGTGGATTTGCGACCAATTGATTGAATTGAAATTAATCAATTGAAACCTTCATACACATATAAAAATATCTAATATGTTTTCAAAATGAATTTCTGTCCCATAATATTAGGTATTATTTGTAAGTTTTCGTTCTCTTCTGCTTTTTTTTTAATATTCATGATTTTCTGCCATTTTCTAGCCCAGATTTCTTTGGAGTAACTGAAACCCTTGAAAACAAATCTATCTATAATAGTTTCCTTAGTAACACAGAAATTTTTCGACTTGAATTCAAAATAATCATCGAATAGTCTTCTTCGCATTGGTACATTTATTTATGATAATTTTTTGCTCCATACGTCGCTATATTTTTCAAACTTCAAATGCTGGAGAAACCAAAAATATATATTTTTTTGTATTCTAAAGTAAAATACAATCATCACGTGCACTTCATGGTGATCGAGGAGTAAATGATTTTCATTTGATTCTATTCGAAATAAACATTTTTCGACAATTGAATATTCAATAATTTTTTATCAAAACACCTTGTATATATATTTTTTATCTTGGACTCGGAACGTAATTTATGGAAAAATCGACTCGTGCGAGTATAACGTAGTAACTCAAATATGGAATTACCATTTCATGTAGAAATATAATTTATATTATAACGATTTATTGATTTCGAACGTTTTTTTTTTTTTTCAATTATAACCTTTCGCAGACGAGTCCCCACTGGTGTAGAATGATAAAACCGGGCATACTGCATCTGTTTTGCAATTTAATTGTACAAGGACATTGACTGTACGTCGTCACTTATTTTTTTCAACAAATTATGCGCCACAATAGTATGCAAGTCTTGTCAATTTTTTTTAGAAATATTTCTACTAATTTTTATACATATGTATGAACTTTTAGAAAATCTGACTATTTAGGTATAGGAACATAATATATCATTTTGAAGGAACTACAATTGTCTTCCAGGATATTGAATTATATACAGGGTATTCCATTTGAAAAAATGCACTTTTCACCACTTTTGTATCTATCGGCAAAGTCATCGAATTAGAACGGCCCTGTAGAATGGAGAACGGATTTCTTTGGACATAATTGATACACAAGATATTGTTAAACTACACCCAAAATTTCAGCATTCTACGAATCGAAATACCGCATTAATAAACATTTAATTGAAGCCATGTTTTGAGCGAGAAAAATTAGGAAATCAATTAATTTCTCGAAAACCCTTCGAGATAGGTATAGGGAAGTATCATACGAAAATAATTGAAAAGTATTAGAGAAACGAAAAATGGAATAAAATACAGGGTGTTCCATTTGAAATGACAAAGTTGTTGCTACTTTTTGATAGAGGCGGAAACGCCGTAACGCTTAAATCATTTTAGATCGATAGAACGAAACCGATTACTCGAGAAACCAAATTTTCAGAATAATCCACGAGTGCCCCTGTATTTTGAAATGATCGAAAACTTCTCTACTTGGTGCCTATTTCCGTTTCACAATGAAACACCCCGTGTAATAACATACTCAAAAACAAAATGCATGTTGGTATAGTTCTTCCATTATCAAATGCAGAATATAAAAACTCATTCCGAACCCTTACCGACAATTTTGTTTGATCTGCCATAGGCGGGGATACCTTATTTTATGAATTTATTATTTTTATGAATACGTTTGAAATCATACGCGAGAAAGTTTTCCTTAAAAGGCAATCGAATCATTATTACGCCGTTGTTTAGCACTCAATTATTTTCATTCGCCCACGGTCTCCAAAACGCCATATTTCGATTTATTTAACAAAATTTCTAAACTCAACACACCACACTACTCCACTGATATCCAGACAATTCAATCTGTCCAAGTAAAAAAGATGATTTATGGCTTCCGAGCGTCCATAACCCTTCGGCCAATAAAGTGCCGATGCATTGCCTGATTCACTGTTTTCATTGGTCGAAAGGGATTTTGACACATACAACTCGAGTCCACGTTGACCCTGGCGGCTTCTTTGACTTCGTACTAGTACTAATCATTATTTTTGTTCCTTAATTTTGGCGCAAGTGCCATGCGTTTATACAAGGCGTATATTAAATATTGATTACTCCTCGCATAACTGTGTTCTGCAATTGATAATGGAAAGACTATATCACAACAGTCTCGCTCGAAAATCACCCAAACATAATATTTTGCAACCCCTTACAATAACCACCAAAACCGACCCAAGCAGATTACGTCTCAAAAACGACGGCGACTCAATACTTTGATTCGCACACGTGTTACCATACAAAAAAGTCCAGAAGCAAAGGTGAGCGTACCGAATCGCCCCCCCCCCCTTGGTCGTGACGGGTTCGGCAAGGGTGCGACTCGATTCGACTCACCCTCTTTGGCCACTCGAGTGATAGACAGAGAGAGGCTAGGAAAAAATGGGGTGGGTCGCTATGACGACGCCACTGTTGTTATTGGTCTCCTAGGAGATTGGGTGGGTAGGATCGAGGATGTGTTTTGGGTGGGTGTGATGGAATTTAGGGGTTGTGTACAGTTGGGATTTTCGAAAAAAAAAGTTAATGTACGTATATTTGAGAATGCTCACAATTTCATGTCGTTCCGGTGAATATTTTCGAAGTTAGGGTGCAAGAGGCTACCAGAGCATCAAAATGGACTCTTCATGAGTTTTTTCGTTGAAAATCAAGGGAATTTTGGGAGTTTTTGGTGGTTTTGCGGGTTTTTGGGTTTTTTTTGTGATTTCAAGATGAAATATCTCGAAAACTATGCCAGATATCGAAAAACGGATTTCACCACCGTTTTCAGCGCCTTTTAGACGTCTTATAGACGCCTTATAGACGAGCTTTCAGGCGATTTTATTTTCCGGATTTTTTCGAAAAATCGACGAAAGGGTACCCCCTTTGGATTTTTGCAAAAACTAAAAGTCGTTGTAGAGTCTTCAATGTTCGTAAGGAGACTCCCAGAGCATCTATATAGACTCTTCATGGGTTTTTTCGTTGAAAATCGAGGGAATTTTGGGAGTTTTTGGTGGTTTTCGCGACCTTTTGGGATTTTTTTGGAATTTTCAACATGAAATATCTCGAAAACTATACTAGATATCAAAAAACGGATTTCACCACCGTTTTCAGCGCCTTTTAGACGTCTTATAGACGCCTTATAGACGAGCTTTCAGGCGATTTTATTTTCCGGATTTTTTCGAAAAATCGACGAAAGGGTACCCCCTTTGGATTTTTGCAAAAACTAAAAGTCGTTGTAGAGTCTTCAATGTTCGTAAGGAGACTCCCAGAGCATCTATATAGACTCTTCATGGGTTTTTCCATTGAAAATCGAGGGAATTTTGGGAGTTTTTGGTGGTTTTCGCGACCTTTTGGGATTTTTTTGGAATTTTCAACATGAAATATCTCGAAAACTATACTAGATATCAAAAAACGGATTTCACCACCGTTTTCAGCGCCTTCTAGACGTCTTATAGACGCCTTATAGACGAGCTTTCAGGCGATTTTATTTTCCGGATTTTTTCGAAAAATCGACGAAAGGGTACCCCCTTTGGATTTTTGCAAAAACTTAAAGTCGTTGTAGAGTCTTCAATGTTCGTAAGGAGACTCCCAGAGCATCTATATAGACTCTTCATGGGTTTTTTCGTTGAAAATCAAGGGAGTTTTGGAAGGTTTTGGTGGTTTTCGCGACCTTTTGGGATTTTTTTGAAATTTTCAACATGAAATTTCTCGAAAACTATGCTAGATATCGAAAAACGGATTTCACCACCGTTTTCAGGACACCTTGTAGACGAGTTTTCAAATCTATTTTTCGATTTTTTTTCGAAAAAAAGATAATTCGAAATTTTCAACATGAAATATCTCGAAACTATGCCAGATATCGAAAAATTTTTTGGATTTATCCTTCACCCATAGCCTTGTTAACTAACTCACCCTGTATAAACTGACCAGCAACTTACCCAAACGCGCCGCTAGCGATGACCGCAGAAACCGCTTCCAGAAAGAAGTCTTTGCACTCGTAGATATGCACAGTTTTTGTTTTTTATTTTTCCTCGTCGTTGTTATCGGTTTTGGGCTGGCCGGCGGTCGTCGATCCTCCCAAGTTTTTTTAATTTTTTTCGGCCGATTCGTATCTTGAGGTGGACGGTCTCTCGCGGTGGTACGTAGTACGATTTCGGAAATTTTTTAAGTTCAAATCGCGCACGTTTTGAAGTCTCAACTGAACTCTCAAAGAAAAATTCTTCCAGTTTTGTGACTCCTGAAGACTACGGTTCGAAACTCATGTAGATTTGTGGTTATGACAGAGGGAAGATGAGGTGTGATTGGCCTAAATGACTTAGACATGTGTGACGTCATTGAGAATGAAGAAAATTGACAGTTATCGCCCTTAATTTATTCAGGAAACCAAAACACAAATTGATCTGAACAAAAATTATTGTAATTTCTTGTTGAATCGAAGAAATGAAGGCTCTGATGAATATCTATCGACACAATTATTGTACATTATCTATCTTTTTATTCGTTGACGTTAAAAAACAATTGGAGACGTCAACTTAATTTTACAAAGTAAATTTTTATTATTTCCCCATTATCCCCTATATTTTCAACCTTTTTTAATTTAGGTATGGACTGATAATGATCTTACTGTAAATAAGTAGGTAAATGTTGATAAAAACAATAAAAGCTATTATTATTATCGTCACGAACTGAATCAGGAAGAAACATCGTAGATACGGCATTTTTATAATTATTTCGATTCAAAAAAGGCATTTTATACTATACAGGCTGTCCACTTATTTAAAGCCAACTTTTCTAAATAGACAGACTGATCAGTGTCGAAACTTTTATTTTTAGCTGTTATATTGATCCACTCTGTATGATATACAGGGTGTTCCTTAAAGATATATATCATAGATTATTAAACAGTTGGTACTGCGATATGAAGCGATTAATTAATTAATTATTCTAATCAAGAACAGAGCATTTAATACAAATGTATTTTTTGGATTCCCATCCATTTTGGAATGAATCTGATCTCTTAATTTGCTTTCAGTCGATGCACAAACATTTTCACACAGCATCAGATTATTGAGGAATTGGCCCAGAAGTAAAACGATTTTTATTTTTTTAGCGAAAACCACGCGTTGGACAAAGAAAATCCATGAAATTGATTTTGCTCGTAATGAATGAGGATTTTGACAGTAATTTTTATTTTGGAAGTAAGCAGTGGCGTAGTATTTTTTCTCAAAAAATATTCAATGCAAACCCGTTCGGACGCCACTGGTAGAGAAAATGAAAAATTTCGTACATCACAGAATGCACTTTGATGCATAGAAGACATGTACCAAATTTTCTGAAGATGTCCAGAATATTACCTCTGTTATTATCAAGATACTGATGTTTTTCCAAAACTTTATCACCCTGTATCTCAAAAGTTAAGGCTTTTAGGACATACGTTAATGGGAAGATTTTTTCTCAAAGTGTGTCAAAGAATCGCCCTTTCGAATATTAGCATGTCTTCATGGAACACCCTGTATTATAATACCAAAATTGAGTATTTTTCATTTGTTTGAGGCAGCATCCGTACCATATCATCACGTGCATTCGTTTTTTTGCTGTCAATTTGCGTCGAGAAAGATGAATTAATTTACAGTGATAAATTGTTGATAATTGATACTAAACCATTACAACATGAGTCGTTTTGGGGAAGTTTCGACTCAACAAATAACGAAAACTATAAGATAATTATTGTTGTTGTTCATAGATATATTATGTCGTTAATTTATCTTTCCAAAAAACACTCGAGCTTTTTTTTATCGGATACATTCCTTTTTGTAACGAAATAATTTTGCCAATCAGTAATTTGACGAGAAAAACTGACATTTGGCAAAATCGCGAGACCGAAGGTCAGTTTTTCCCGTCAAATTACTGATTGGCAAAATTATTTCGTCACAAAAAGTGGTGTGCACGTGTTCATAGCTAGTTTTTCCTAGAATTGATCACCAGGTACGATATTTAAAATGTTTTTGAAGAACACCTTGTAGATGATGTAATGCAAACTACTAAAAACCCAATAAATTTATTCGAAACTCCCCATACAAAAAAAAAAGCATTCGACTAAGCTCCCCCAGGTGGCGCTGCCTCCCAGGGAGCACTCACCAAAACCACCCCCTCGGAAGAAAAACAGCAAATACTCCTAGTGGGCACCACCGGCTTGGGCAGCTGGTAGTTCCTCGCCAAGCCCGAGCTTCGAATGCCGCTCCCAGCCTCCCCCAGCTTCTTGGCGACGATCTCCACCGAGTGGGGGGACACCCTGCATTCGACGTCTTCCGGCCGGAAACCCCTGGCGTCCACGAGCACCTCGAATCGGTCCTGGTGGAAGAAGACGGTGTCCATTTTGGGCGCGCCCGGGCGTCGGTTTTTGTCGAGGACGTCCTTGAGGTCCACGCCGAATTCTTTGAGGGATGTCAGAGCGGCCTTGAAGCAGTTGTCTTCGGCGAAGGACAGGCATTTGGTGATCGGTACGAGGAATTTTGGGGGTTTGGAGAGCATGGACATGGCTGGGGAGCTACATTTTTGGTTTGACGTGTTCGTGTGTCAAAGTGGGGTGACAGGGACAGGTTTTTGTCATGTGACGTGTTGACATCTCGAGAACTATACTAGATATGAGAGAAGGGATTTCATCAGCTACCTTTGGATTGAAAAAAAAAATAATAAAAGTCGTTGTAGAGTCTTCAATGTTCGAATGGAGGCTTCCAGAGCTTCTATGTAGACTCTTTATGGGTTTTTTCGTTGAAAATCAAGGGAATTTTGGGAGTTTTTGGTGGTTTTCGCGATTTTTTGCGATTTTTTTGGAATTTTCTACATGAAATATCCCGAAAACTATACTAGATATCGAAAAACGGTTTTCACCACCGTTTTTAGCGCCTTTTAGACGTCTTGTAGACGCCTTATAGACGAGTTTGCAGGCAATTTTATTTTCCGGATTTTTTCGAAAAATCGACGAAAGGGTACCCCCTTTGGATTCTCCAAAAATTAAAAGTCGTTGTAGAGTCTTCAATGTTCATATGGAGGCTCCCAGAGCTTCTATGTAGACTCTTTATGGGTTTTTTCGTTGAAAATCAAGAGAATTTTGGGAGTTTTTGGTGGTTTTCGCGACTTTTTGCGATTTTTTTGGAATTTTCTACATGAAATATCCCGAAAACTATACTAGATATCGAAAAACGGTTTTCACCACCGTTTTTAGCGCCTTTTAGACGTCTTATAGACGCCTTATAGACGAGCTTTCAGGCGATTTTATTTTCCGGATTTTTTCGAAAAATCGACGAAAGGGTACCCCCTTTGGATTCTCCAAAAATTAAAAGTCGTTGTAGAGTCTTCAATGTTCATATGGAGGCTCCCAGAGCTTCTATGTAGACTCTTTATGGGTTTTTTCGTTGAAAATCAAGAGAATTTTGGGAGTTTTTGGTGGTTTTCGCGACTTTTTGCGATTTTTTTGGAATTTTCAACATGAATTATCCAGAAAACTATACTAGATATCGAAAAACGGTTTTCACCACCGTTTTTAGCGCCTTTTAGACGTCTTGTAGACGCCCTATAGACGAGTTTGCAGGCGATTTTATTTTCCGGATTTTTTCGAAAAATCGACGAAAGGGTACCCCCTTTGGATTCTCCAAAAATTAAAAGTCGTTGTAGAGTCTTCAATGTTCAAATGAAGGCTTCCAGAGCTTCTATGTAGACTCTTTATGGCTTTTTTCATTGAAAATCAAGAGAATTTTGGGAGTTTTTGGTGGTTTTCGCGACTTTTTGCGATTTTTTTGGAATTTTCAACATGAATTATCCAGAAAACTATACTAGATATCGAAAAACGGTTTTCACCACCGTTTTTAGCGCCTTTTAGACGTCTTGTAGACGCCTTATAGACGAGTTTGCAGGCGATTTTATTTTCCGGAATTTTTCGAAAAATCGACGAAAGGGTACCCCCTTTGGATTCTCCAAAAATTAAAAGTCGTTGTAGAGTCTTCAATGTTCAAATGAAGGCTTCCAGAGCTTCTATGTAGACTCTTTATGGGTTTTTTCGTCGAAAATCAAGAGAATTTTGGGAGTTTTTGGTGGTTTTCGCGACTTTTTGCGATTTTTTTGGAATTTTCAACATGAATTATCCAGAAAACTATACTAGATATCGAAAAACGGTTTTCACCACCATTTTTAGCGCCTTTTAGACGTCTTATAGACGCCTTATAGACGAGCTTTCAGGCGATTTTATTTTCCGGATTTTTTCGAAAAATCGACGAAAGGGTACCCCCTTTGGATTTTTGCAAAAACTAAAAGTCGTTGTAGAGTCTTCAATGTTCGTATGGAGACTCCTAGAGCATATATATGGACTCTTCATGGGTTTTTTCGTTGAAAATCAAGGGAATTTTGGGAGTTTTTGGTGGTTTTCGCGACTTTTTGCGATTTTTTTGGAATTTTCAACATGAAATATCTCGAAAACTATACCAGATATCGAAAAACGGATTTCACCACCATTTTCAGCGCCTTTTAGACACCTTGTAGACGAGTTTTCAAATTTATTTTTCGAAATTTTTTCGAAAAAAAGATAATTCGCTTTAGACTGGGTGTTTACATGCATTTGCATTATGTCAATGTAATAATAAAACCAATAAGTTCAACGTGAATATCCATAAATAAAGTTGCTAAAACAAACAACAACAAATTAGTTTGTAAATATTATTCATACAGTGCGAATTATAAGTCTCTCCTGTATCTGAAAACAGAATTGAAAAACACTCGGAGACGTCAATTTTCATTTCAAACGAGTTTTTCAATTGTTGGGAAATATTTCATAAGTAATATTCAGATTCATGTAAAAGCACAAATGAGAATAAACAAATAATATTGAATTAAATATTCAAAAGTCCATGAACCGTTCTAATTGACAACTTAATTACTTCAGGAAGTATTCAGAAAGTCTCCATTTAGTTTCCTAGCGAAAATATATTTTGCTTTCCTCCCTAGCTTCTTGTATCCTCTGTATATAACTTCAATTCATTTTGTTTCACCCTGTATATTACAATAAAGTTGATCACAATGTTTTGATTTGTTGATTGTTCCAAAACGGCAATTCTTTCATTATAGAAGCGTCGTGACCGCCTCAAAATTCAAGATGGCGTCCATCGCATGGCGTGCAACGCTGTGACAACTTTTCGAATAATTAAATCCAATCCAACGACGGCGAACCGCAGCATAAAATCGAGTTATTCGTTAAACAACGTCTCCTTATCGCCGAATGCAAGCGAAAATAAATAAATTCACGACATACTCGGCTCGTTGTTAATGCGGGTAAATCAGGCAACGTCGCAGACGGACGTGCATTTGTTTTATCGCATCGGCATGGCATGGCATGGCGGAGAGCCTACTCGATTCTCGGACCTATATTCCGATGCAGTTGTTTTCGTCTTTTGTTATTTTTAGTCGGCACAAAGCAGGGGCGACCTCGACGGAGGTTTGTTGCCTTTGCGCCTATCGCTAAAATATCATTCATATACAGGGTGTATCCAGTACAAGTAGAAGTGGTGAGAAATTGTACTTTAATATTTTTCATTCTTCATATTTATTTTTTCGGCAATGGATTGACACTAAAAAACAATTCCCATGTAAACAACGGATCGTAAGGGCACTACTCTGTGGTAGATTCATAGAACGTTTGTCATAACTTCTTGAAACGTCACTGATAAGAGATCATATTTGTGCAATACGATTGGGCCAGTGTCAGTTTAGTGACAAGTAAACGCATGACATCACTAGTTGTTGATTGAACCATCTCGGTAACCATGGTAACACCTCGTCAAGATGTCCAGTAAAATGGTCTGTAAGCAACAGATGATAAAAAGTGTCACGTCTCGTACCCAGAACGCCACTGTCTTGATTTCGATGCTGTTTTATATCATTTCATTCGTTACTCTATCTTTTCAATATTTTTCGTTGATCTAATCGATTGGAAATACCAAATTCCATTGTAAATGCCATCAATTTAAACGCCCTCACTAGTTGTTGATTCACCCATCTCGGTAACCATGGTAACACCCCGTCAAGATGTCCAGTAAAATGGTCTGTAAGCAACAGATGATAAAAAGTGTTACGTCTTGTACCCAGTACGCCATTGTGTTGATCTCGATGCTGTTTCATATCATCTTGTTTGATACTCAATCCTTTCAATATTTTTCTTTGATCTACTCGATTGGAAATACCAAATTCCATCAAAAATGTCATCAATTCAAACGCCCTCACTAGTTGTTGATTGAACCATCTCGGTAACCATGGTAACACCTCGTCAAGATGTCCAGTAAAATGGTGCGTGCGCTCGCCCGCATTTTTCGACACCGATTCGAGTTGTTACGTGCCCCCCTTTCCCCTCGGAGCGTTGCACTTTTTTTTGGCGATGTTGCCGAATTTCGCTATAACGGGTGTGCGTATAAAAAGGGGGATCCAGTTTGGTGATGGTGATGCCCTCGTCGTTGCAACGAAGAATGTGATTTGCATGTGGCCGGACGGCTCTCTGGTTTCACCTTTTATCGAATTTATTACCTAGACCTCCCCGGTGCTGGAGATGCCAATTTTTGCCAGTGGCGTCACCGTAACGTGAAGGGGTAAGGTTTCCAACTCAAAAACTTCTTCAACTTCTCATTTTCTTCCTATATTCTCGTAATATCAATAAATTACTTATAGAACGAGATATTGAAAGTTTCTTTTATACGACACTTCGAAAATTATCTATAATTCAAGTTAAACAAGATCCCCATAGTTGTATTCGAAAAAACGGACAACCTGTATAAGTGTAGATTTTCAACACCCCGTACAATGTACATGCGGCAAATTCGAGCAACAGATAACCTCAAATTAGTTCGTGACCTCGCTTATATTCAAAAGCGCCAGACTAGTTGAAAATATACTTTATTTTTGTTACAGATTGGATTTTGTCTTTGTACTAAAAAATCCCCGAATCTGGCACAGCTGATATCAGCAATTTGGTGAGTATATTTTTTGGTCCATAATGTGTAGGATGAATTCTTCAATACAAAGCTATACCGAGTGTTTCATTCAGTCGTCACCAAAGTATAAAAAAACGAAGGATACGGAGATGGTTGAATTAAATTAGGAACAAGTGGCGTATTAATTTGATTGATGTCTGGTTCAGAATATTTCCTGGTAGCTTTCTTGTTCTCATTCTTGACAAAAATCCACCATAAATGACACTTCTTTTCGGCGTAATTTGTTTTAAAGGCGCCATATTGGATTTTTGTAACTTTTAATTAACCGGTTTTATGATACAACCTGTATTTTTCGATCAAAAATTTACAATCGGAAATATTATTATACTTTTAAGATCCTCATTCACTGTTGAACGTATTTAATCTTAGGGATTTTCTTTGTCCGATGCATGGCTTGCGCTAAAAAAATAAAAATCGTTTTACTTCAGGGTCTATTCCTTAAGAAATCCAATGCGGCGTGAAAATGTTTGTGCATCAACTGAAAGCAAATTGAATGAGAATCCAAAAAATATATTTATCTTATCAGATGCTCTGTTGTTGATTAAAATAATTGAATTAAAATTGTTTCATATCGCAGTATACCTACCGTTTAATAATCTATATCACCCTGTATCTCAAAATTTGTCAAGACTATTAGGACGTACGTTTATCCAATATGTCAAATATTAGCATGTCTTTAAGGAACACCCTGTAATGTTATATATGCATGAGATGAGTTATATTTTTCATCATTATATCTTCTAGAAAAATCATAATTTTCAGCAGGCCAATGCCATTCTTGGTTGGAATAACTAATAATATACAGGATGTCCCATTTAAAAATCTAAAGTTGGGGTCATTACCGGTCAAACCGGAAGTACGGCAAAGCAAGTAGATATGTCAAAGAAAGTAAATTGAACTATAATAAACAACCTCCCCGAATTCTATTTATCTATCTCCAATAGGAAATTAGTTATAAGAGTGACCCACCTTGAAGAATCACCCTGTATGTAATAAAAACTTTGGTTTGCCTCTTGAAAAAAATCGAGTTTTGCATTGTGAAAACTGTATTAAATGTGTCTGTTGAAGGAACCCACGAATTCACTTGAAAAATTTCATAAAATCTGTAAACATTTTTCTGATTTATGATTCTTAATTTAATATTGAATTTACTACTATCTCGACAAATTCTCAGAAAAGAAAACCTTATCTTCAGGTACCAAACAGAGAACTCAGTAATCTCAATTAAACGCAAACATTTTCTGATAAAAAAAAAATCAATACACAGGACGTTTCGAAACTTTGGTTTCGTGGACTTCCTCAGCCAAGTGCAAGAAAAATATTTTTCTTGAAAATGGCATCGAATACACAGCTGTGAAATCATGGAAATATATGGAAAGTATAATTTCATTCCATCCAAACGAAGATTCTCTCTTTTTGTTTATTTTTTTTTATGAAACACCCAGTAGTTGACATTCAAGCAGTCATACCAATGGATGAACACATAATCAGTTCGTTTTATGAGTTCAAGATTTTTGTAAAAGAAACTAATGCATCGAAAATTAAAAAAGATCGAAACTGAATTGAATGAGAATTTTGGCATCATAACGAAATCAACTTATACGGTTCTGTGACGTCAAAGCATGTTTTGAAAGGTTGACACATTAGGAATGATCACTGAAGTTATGTGTTCAACTGTCTATAAAAGACAGATGACAGCAAAATGGATGTTGTACCAAATAATCTTATTTATACACAAAAATGACTAGCATCCTATGACTTATCTCATAGATGGTACAACACCCAGTATATGTACACGTCAAAAATGGATTAAAAATCGAAACATTCTCTATAATAACCATTTTAAAGTAAGAGAGCACCCAATACATTGAAACAAAAGCATCACTAACGAGTATCTATCGATTGCCGATGCTCACTCGATACCAATTCCGATTTTGTACTAACAATACACACTAAGCAAATCCAATTTCCCACACGGTCGATCGCCTAATTGAAATTTCCCGAAAACTCGGCCAATTCCGAGAAGCACTTCGACCAAGGCGCATCCTACGCACGCAAAAAACCAAGTAGGCCTACTCAACGCTACCCGCCGTAACCTTGACGACCCGTCTAAATAAAGTGGGCCGCCGATGGGGTCGCTTAGCAACAAGGCGACCAGTGGACGGATGAGGGCGTGGTCGCGCTGGCACCCCTCCTCTTAGCGAGGACGCGAACCCCGAAGAGTACGTCGGTCGGCCGACAGAGAGAGAGAGACGGAATGCGTGCGATGGGTAAAGGAGCGCTTGCGCGAATTGGCGCGTGCTAGCGATGTGCGATGTGAAGCGGTGTTGCCGGGTGTGGTGAATTTTAGTCGGTCTACCGAAAAAAACATTTCATGCAATGTTATGAAGTTTTTTGAGTCTTTTTCCATTATGGTATTGTATAAACGTTTTAAATATTACAAATCTATTGTGTCTGAGTACCCAGGATGTCTAGATAATGATTTAATGTATTTCCATCATGTAAATTTGGGGAAAAAAACGGAATAATTTGACGTATAACCAAATACGTTTTGTCATCCAAACGGTTTTCGGGAGGTCTCTCTATTCGTACATATACAGGGTGTCCGGTAATGTGGATATTCTGAAAAATAATGTGGCCAGTAAGAATTTTCTTGTGCCCTTTCCCCTCACGAAGACTTCTACAAATGTATTTTTTTCTAGATAAAATCAATAAACTCATCATTCAAAAAATCTATACAACATCTGCTTGTTTATAAATCGAAAATTCAATTGATCACGACTACGAACGAATTCTTAGCAGAAATCATCACGCAACATCCGGCAACGCTGCTTCGGCGTGCAGTCTTCGCGTCCTTGCTGTGTTGCCGTTCGTAAATACTCCGTCTGTCTCTCTCTAGCACACATCGGATCACGGTTTGGCGCGTATCTCGGTAGTCGCGCGCGTTCACCGATTGTTTTATCGATAAACAACGATCGAGTGGCGCGGCGTGACCTCTGGCGGCCGAACGTTTTGGCGCTACGATACGGTAAATACGATGAGTGTACAGGGTGATGCATACAGGTGAGTTAAATAGAATCACAGATTTGAAAGAAAATCTTATTCAATGTTTGAAGAAACATATTCGATGAAACTTAATCTGAGTCTGAATATCCCAAAAAGGTTATTTTGTCATAAAATTACCGCTTAAAAAAAATTATACAAATTATTTATCTTTATATATCAGCATTAAGAATTGATCTCTTTGTTTTTACTCTTTCTGAAAACGATTCATTTCATAAACAAAAGAACTTTCTTTGGATACCCTGTATGCATTGTTTCCAATGTACAGGGTGACCAAATAAGATTAGTGAGTAGTATCTCGAAAACTATACGTCGTAGAAAGTTGCGGTGAAAAATTTCTAGTTCAAAGTGGCCAAGAGAAAACCCTAGAAACGATTGTCGTGTTTCCAGAACGGCCGCCAGAGGGCCTAATCGTCATCTATCTCAATTCTGTGCGAATATATAAAAGTACACCTTCTTTCACAGCCAAACTATTCATGTAGACGCTAAACCAACATAATAAAGCTCGTTCGGGCAATATTACCATTGGTAATCCGACAGAAAACCGTTTTGTATACATAATCCACGCTTTTGTACCACTTTCAAATAATCAGATGATTACGAAATTATTTAGATTCGCACAGCTACCGTTTTAGAATTCCATTATAGGTACATTTAGCCAAATTATTCAACGATACTTTTATTTGTCCGTTGAATGATGAAGAATTCGTGATGATGGGTCGAGATTTTTGTATACAGGGTGACCAAATGTCAGAGAATTCAATTTTCAGAAAGAGTCAACAAAAAAGTTTCAATTCCATTAGAAACGGTTTTTTTTATAAAAATTTGGACCACCCTGTATATCAGCAGTCCATTTTTCGTGTGAGGATCTCGCACTTATCTCGAGAGATACCAACTTATCGTGCTCAATACTACTCTGAAAAGTATTTTCGATACTTTTGAAGATATAAAATTTTCGTTTTCATTTTTTTTTGAACTGGAAAATTGTAACCAAAACTACGAAAAATGGACAGCCTGTATAGTGAGTGAATTTCAAAGATTGTTGGGGAAAAAATTGGTCTATACAAACTCCTATGTTTGTACAGGGTGAACAACATTCTAGCAAATATTTCGCAATATTGATTATTTTTTTGAACAGCAACTATTTGAAAAATCTGTCGAGATAACAAATCATATCTTCAGCTAACGTATTATTAAGAAATAGCTCAAAGTAGTCTTTAGCGTCTTCCAAATTAATTACCCATTTACATAATTGTTGGTTAGGTATTTTATAGTTAGTCGAAACTTGATTTATCACCTAAAACTTGATTTATCCATTTAAAAACTTGACCTGAGCGACCCACAGAGACGCTTATATTCCATAAACCGCCATTTTTCATGATTTCACCTAATTTTCTTTGATCGTCGGATATTTTTCGTGACGTGGCAACGCCGCACACGCACAAATTTCCCTCTCATACCGCCCCGTTCGCTTTTTACCACGCCGCCTTGCATAACTCCGTACGAGACGACCTGGCAACGTCGAAATGCATGGCCCACCGAGATTCCAACGCCAAGGGCACCCTCGAGCGAGGTTGCCAAATTGTGCGGAAAATCTGTAGGTGCACCAATTTTTCGAGATTTTCTCTGTTTTTTCTCTGACAGTTATCTAGTAAGTTTTATTAACTACATGGGAGCTGGGCACACATCTATTATTTCTGGAATTCAAGATATTTTTCGAAGCTTAGCCTGACTTTCTTTTTCGGAGTATTGTTGAAAAAAATACAAGTGGCAACACCGCACTTTCTGGAAAGCTGCTGAAATCATCATTGCGACTTAACGGTTTTTTTTGTGGGTGCCGCGCACCGAGTTTCAGGAGGAACAAATAAGTTCATCGCACCGCAGCTACGCGTTTATACAGGGCGTCCCCAAAACTCAGTGTTCCAACATACCGTATATCAAGAACGAAAAAAAGCTGAAAGCGAAACGGTGACACGCTATTTCATGTGCTGTCACTCACCGTCCCCGGTACTCTACTTACGTAAATTGACAAATGACGTAAGTGCCTTCGTTTGAGTGATGACGTAAAACGTAATCTGACACGTGACGTGGCCGACCTTTTGCCAGTTGGAATCCGTGGATCACTGATGTGTTACGTACGTGCTCGGCAAGTGACATTTTAATTGACAGGTCAATTCGAATTCATCGTTCAAGCTTCTTTCTGAGGAAGCTCGTCTGTAGATGTCGCTGATTTCGACATACTTGGGGTATTTATAGTAGGCCGTGGGACACACGAAAACAGTCGATTCGCGAAAGAGGTAGACGCGTTTTGTTTTAAAATATCACGAGTTTGAGTGGATTTGTGTTATTTGAATTGAAATATCGATCACTGCTAGAAACAGGCAGAAAAACAAAAAAAAAGGTGTCCAATAAATGTAGGAAGGTAAAATTCGAGTACCCTCAAATTATTATACAAATTTGGCATGTTTTTTTTTGGCATAGGCACGACTCGTGAGTTAATCGGGTGGGGACAGTGGTAAGGAAGCATTTTAGTAGATGAACATTGTGTCTCACTCGATTATGTAGGATTATACCAAGGATGATGTTGATGACAGAACATAATGGTTCAATTGAACTATTTTGTCGGCGAAAAGGCGTGGCTTCCAACGGCGCGAATGACGTAAGCAACGGGCCTGAATTCAAACTTGTTGATTCTGTCTAGCTAAAAAATTGCTTTGAAAACCATTGAATCGGTGTCAACAATTATATTACTATGATGTACGTTTCGTAATTATTAAATACAGGGTGTTTCAAAATTGCACGGCAATATTCCAGGTACGTATTCTCTGGTACAAAATGGCATTCAACAAAACAATTCCTCCAAATATTTGTTGATAAATTCCTTTTTTGTTTGATTTTGATGCTTCAATTTATATCAAATATCAAAATAGTATGAACATTTCAGAGTATGTAACTTTGAGTCAATTTACAAATTGAATAATTTCTGAGGAAACTGAACGGAATTCGACCAAAAGTCAAGGGGGACAAAATTTAGGTAATAGGTTGAAGAACTCGAGAAAAATATTGTAATTCGCCAGTGGCGTACGAGCAAGTTTTTCTCAAGGCTTTTATGGATTGAGACCTCGGAAAATGCAACGCCCTGTATGGTATTTGGAAAATATTCAGTTTCATATTAAGCAGCACCTATTGCTTGATACTCATACGAAATTTGAGAGCTCTATCTGCAGTAGATCAAGCACAATAAAATAAAAACCAAAACACCCTGTAACTCCGCTAATAATCGAGATCGGACACACGTTCATAGGAACCTTTTTCCTTATTTTGTACCAGAGAATACGTACCTGGAATATTGTAAATAAGTAGTATTCTTTTTTTGTTAAAGGCTGTTTTTTTTATATAAAACTTCTCAATCTTTTTCATCCTTAGAAGTTTCAGGATTTTATACAATCATACAATGAATATTAATCATGTCTCATCAGTATTTAGGTAGGTATGTCAAGTGAAACTAAATATCATCCAGTTAAAAGTTGTGTCAAGATTTTAAAGTAACTTATTAATTTTTCTAAATATCGAAAATGATGAAAAAGAAATGTTTTTTTCACTCAATTCATACGGACATAGAATGTGTGAACTGATTGTTTTCTCCGTTTTTTCTAATAACAACTAGACCTTTTTATTCTCTTGCTATTCCAGATTTTTTTTTTCAGTTGGTTTCTGAAGCTCATCCTAATTTATCGTTTACATAACCTGCCCACTAATTACGTAAAAACAATTCGTCCTCATGGAAAGCAACACGTGAAATCCCCCTCTAAATCCCCCCCCCCCCCCAAAAAAAATGGCAATGAAAACTTCACCAACGAAAGGGCCGTCAGTGACGTCACAACACCATCCTGTTCCGTCTATCACATTCGCTTTCCTTGTTCTTCCTACGGAACGAATGGAGTTTTTTCCGAATCGGTATAATTCCTGGCATTCTTTCGACGTTCGTCGCAACGCCTTTTCGAGGGTCGATTTTTCCCGGATTTCCGCCGCTGTCACGGCAACGCCGCCTCGCTCGCTCGCTCGCTCGCTTCCACCACGAAATATTTACAAATAGTACGTCTAGACGGCGCACTGCCTACTCGGACCTACGCAACAAGGATCGCAGTGAGCTGTGTGCGTTCACTTGTTGTCGAGAGGGCCGGTGCGTGTGCGATGGTTGTCGTTGCTCTTTTGTTTTTCGCCGAAATCGAGTGAGCCGCGATCGCGCGACCGTTGGACGACGGCCGAACGGCGTAAATAATGATTTTCCTTGTCCTTGGTGCCGGTTAGGACAGGCTATTTTCGTGTTTGTTTGTGTGACGTGTGTGTGCGAGGCGGTTATCGTGAAATTCACGGCATTCTTGATGGGAACAGCTCGTGTCATTTTTGTCTGTTGTTGGAACCAGATGAAACAAAAGGCGTACAGAATTTCGCGTCTCTTTCACTGTCAGACGAAGGATTTGACTGAAAAATCAAACAGTTTCAGCTTATTCCATCGAAAAATACGAAAATTTTCTGGAATTTTCCCGAGCATTTCGAGAAATCTTGGGACAATTTACAACGCAGTTTCACCAATTCCACCAAAAAGTATTGGAGGAGTACTCGAAATCAAGCTCAAAATATCGAAGAAACTTTCAAAACACTGCCCAGTTTTTTTGTTATAAAAAGTTTTTTTTGACACGACCTTGAAAAAGCCAACAGTATTTACATCTCACCTCGTGGAACGGTAAAATTTTTAATACAGCTCAGTGACACCGAAAACTGTATCGCTTTGAAGCCAAATCGTATTCAATATCCTACAGGGTGATTCAGAAATGATTCCAGTTGTAAACTTGTAAATACAACCAAAATTGCAATTCTCACTGCGTGTTTACTGATGAGTTCAGACTAAATAACGATAATTTAATCAGTGCATCAGAGTTATTAATACCGTGACGTGACGAAATAATAAAGGAGTGAATTCAATGTAATATTCTCGCCTAAAAATACTCGGCGATGGCTTGCCCCAGGTCGATTTTTATTTGTAAGAGCTCATTGGCACGCCAGCATGTACTAATGACGTCAACGTGTCGGGTATACGACGTCATCAATTTCTTTTTCGCTGATTCAATTCATTTCGGTAATTTTCCCGAGTAATTCGCGATTTTTGAAAACGAATTCTGCCGAAAGCAGATCCAGATTCGATCGTTTTTAGTGTTGTCGTATACAGGGTGATCTTTGAAGGTATGTATACACGTATGTGCTTGAGAGTTTCGACGATTTGTAGCAGTTTTTCAACCACGAACAGAGTATCTGTCGAAAAAAAGTGTGTTTTAGATTCTCAGAAGTGTTATTCTTATTTAAATCTTTGAAAATTTAACTTTAAAGTGATTTTTTTAATGTTTTTTTGAGTGACAAACATGCATTGGGCAAAGAATGAAGGAAAAGAATTTTTTATGTCAATAGAAAGCGATGCCAAAAAATGTTCAAGGTAAAACCTGTTTTGCACGCCACTGGTCGTCTGACGTGCCTCAAATTGCAAGAAGATATTTATAATGTCTCCGAAATCATCGATAAACGTTCAAAAAACACCCTGTCCTCGCTGTAAAAATGTCATTGGCCGCATGAGAAGGAAAAACAAAAAACTCGCTATTTTTCGTATTCTAACTGATGTTTTTCCATGTTCAGTCCGTCTAGCCATCTCGAACGACTAGTCGTAAAGAATAAGTCTCAATAAGTGAGTGAGTTAAAGCTTTAGGACCGAACGGAGGTCAATGTTTGTCTCGGTACCAAATATATTGATCACGCCCCGTACATTACAGCTACGGAACCGAATAGGGCTCGGCTATTATCATTCTGTGACTTGAATAGCACGGATGCATAACAATAAACGCCTCTACAATGAGCTCTAATAAGTTAATCGATTTCTAAGTGTGTTCGGAAGTGGCGGAAGTGCTTCATGAATTCGTTCGTAGTCGAACCAGGAATTTTCGAGTCGCCTGTAGACGATAAATAATGAACGTAGTTTGTAAAAACTTAGGCGAAAATAATTATTGATGAGAAAAACATTTTTGTTGCAAAAAATGTGGGGCGCTTTCTAAAAACTGATCCATTTAGCCCCTTAAACCTTACGCCTTTACTCTCTCCGCCTATGGTCCAGCTTAAAAGGACAGAATACACCAACATTACTATTGACACTTCGCATGAAACAACGGTTTCTATGGATACTACTCTGTGGTAGGTTTGTCATGACCTCCTGAAACGTCACTGATGGGAGATCACATTTGTGCTATACGATTGGGTTAGTCTCTGTTCAGTGACGAGTAAACGCATGACGTCACGTTCTAAATGACGGATTCGCGGATTAGACCAGGGTGAGTCACTATTACCATTGTCATTGGAAGACAGCTGTCATGGAAAACTTTTCAATTCGTTTAAAAGATGACGCTACTCGCTGTCATACAAAGCATGTATAAAGAAACAAACGGCATATTGCAGATTGAAAGAGTAATTACAGCGTATACTTCATTACCCAGTGGGTACAAGAATGAAAAACATTGTTAGTGTGCATTATTCGAGATATTTTATATCTAACGAATTTCATTTTCAGAGTTGATTATTGTTCGCACTCATTTTTAACTATGCGTCACATGAACTGTGATTTGTTCCAGATTTTTACAACACTTTGTCTTTGTTCTTTTGTGACAGATGAAAATGGTAATTCTAATTGCACTTGTCCCTCGTGTCTCATCGTTTGCTTAAAATGATCACGTCTAATTATCGAAGGGAAAGCTGTTGGTTGAGAAATGACGTTTCAAACACAAAGCATCCCTTTTTTCAGTCTCGTTCCTTTGATGATAATGACCCCAGTTCTCATCAGTTGAAAGCTTGATTCTTCATTCGAACGAGTATACTCGAAATATGCATGTGACTGAAAGCTTTTCAATATTTCAGGGACAGCACTCATACCTAATAAGTAGTACGTATTTTCGAACTGAATAATCGACTATTAGTCACTCGGTCAATATTGTCGTTCCGATTTATTCATAGGTAAATGTCAGTCCGGTATTATCGACAAACTAAGCTTCACATTTTTTCCTGGTGATGTGAACAATATTTTGTTCCTAATCAAATTATCAGTCACTGCTGATGGATCAAATTGGTTTACGTATGTTGTCGATGTGAACGCAGCTTTAAGTGTCTAATATCTGTATCCCACTTGTCACTTGTCATGTTAATAAGTATTATACGGTTACGTAGCATTTTGTTTGATAGATCGTTGATCTGGTTTGGTGTTGGTGATAAAAGTACTTTCACAAAAAAGACATTCGCCAAGCCTACGAAGTGTAGGCAGTGATTTTATTTTATTCAACAGCTCGGTGAATGGTCTCTTCCTTTATTGCGGAAAAATTGACCAACAATTGTCAGTTGTTGGAAAAAAAAAAACAACAAAATTGACGTTTTCCAATGCCATATTGACATTTCCCAACCAATCGAAAATATCTTGGGTCATTTTATAGTGAATATATTCAAGAATACTCGGTTCAAATTTCAAATCGATTGGTCAATTCCTTTTTGAGTTATGACGTCAGCAATTCTGAAAAATGTTTGAAGTTTCAATTGTCAATTTGCCAATAAACTGTTCAATATACGACGTTGCCGACTTCACAAAATACGTTGGAAAGCAGAAACTATCGATAAAGCCAACAAACCGCCATTTTTTCAACCCTCACACTGCATTTCATTATTCTATTTTCACTCTGCTCATAACATTCCATCATCAATTCAATCCAAAACCTCTTTTGTTGCAGAACCCGAAAAATCTCCAAACCCCGGAAACTCCCCCTAAGTCTGGCAACGCCGCCCCTCCGTCTCGTCGGCATCCTCACGGGTCATCAGCCTGTATGCTCCTCAACCTCTGTGCGAATGTCTGATGCCGATCGCCGTTTCCCTACGGCCCGCACAGTCTGAAGACTGATGCTGTTGCGCACGCGCACAACGACCCTGTCGGATAGAGATAGCGAAATCTGTGCCGTGCTCTCGGCGCTTCCTCGCCGAAGAGAAAAGAGAAAGGACGCGCTGTTGCCACGAGCGGCCGGTTCGTTCGGGGATCTGCTGATTTTTTCTCGGTGAGTGAATTTGTGCGGGATTTGGAGGAAAGGAAATACGTAGTGTGGTTTTCTTTCACATGTTGTATTTTTTAGGTGCTTTGGAATAGTTTTTTTATCATATTCCAGGTTAATTTTGAGGTGATAATTGTGAAATTGACAATTTCTAATTCTCTTTCAGGGGTTTCGAGGATGAATATTGATATTTTTTCGATTTAATTCGCGAATAAAACACAAAAGTTTAAGAAATCTAGCACTCTCTCAATCAAAATTATTTCAAATTTTCTTGAAAAGTATTGAATATAAAATGGGAGTTTCAAAATTACAACAAAATTGGAGAAATATTACCAGTTTGCCTTTTCATTACCATTTCTCGAATTATACAGCAATTTCCATGATCAAAAACGAGATATTTTCAATAAATTTTCAACTTCTAAAAGCTCCTGAACAAAAATAACACGCTATTTTCCAAATATTTTGACAGATTTCCATGAAACACAAAGTACACCGAAACTCACGAAAAATTTTAACAGTGTAGGGAATCATTCTTTGTTTTCATTGTATTAGAGATGGGTAATAAGTAATATCGATATTTTCGTGCACATCTCTATTCCTACTAATATTCAATCCTTTGTTTTCGATGTATTAGAGATGGGTAATAGACAATATCGATATTTTCGTGCACATCTCTATTCCATTGATATTCAGCGATACGTCATCTGGTCGTCTGGAGAGAAAATGCATTGTCGTCACGTGACAATCCACCGTTTTGACAGAACCGAGCGTCGGCGAACGTGGCAACACTGCTATCGGTGGTCTGATGTCGACGTCGTCGTCAGGGTCTGGTTGGGTCGACGACCTGCTGGTCGTTTTTTGCACTGTCTGGCCGAAACCAGACAAAGTTCACCAACGCACTAACCGCACACACGTACGATCGCCGGTGTTGCCAAATGTCAGTCGGTTGTTTGAAAAAATGTGTTTGGAGATCCGGAAGAGGTGTCTTCGTCAAGTTTTTGATTTTCCAGTATTTGTTTCGCGAATTATTACGATTGTATATCAGCGTTTTATAGTATAGGATTTTTTATTAACTTTCTGCACCATATACAGGGGTTGTTTGAAAAGTTAGAAACCAAAATGCATCGAAAACTTTTTATTTGTATTAATTTTTTAGGAATAATAATACTAATTCACTTTTTATTATGTCCGAAGTGAGTTTTGAAATTGTCACCCTGTATAACACGTGCTCACCCTCGTGGAAATCGTTCGGAGTCTGGAAAACCGCACAAATCAGGGCATGAAGGGTTGCCCCAGCTGGACATCAAAGACACAAAGGTTTATTGCATAATGTGGCTTCGACTATATCCGGTGTTGCCGCGTGCTCGGAATTTTTAGTAGAAGTCAGAATTCTTTGACGATCAATATTCGAGGCATAAAAATGTGTTTTTTTTTCGAAGCTGTCTCATCATTAGCCACCTTTTTTTGTCGAAATATTGCTACTGGAAGTATCCAGAAAATGGAGTTTTCTCCCGGTCATCCCAGAACTGTTTTTTCGAATACAGGGCTGGACCAAAACATCACGTGATGAAATTTTTTGTCATTTCAGAAGAAAACCCCCTCGCTGTTGGCCGAATTTTCACCTGAACGAACCCGTAGATCCGAACTTGTGTTTGTTTTTCTATCACAAGTTCGCTTTTACAGGTACCTTCTGGTGTGAACATCCTGTGTGTGGTTTTCGGCGAACCGAATCCGGTGCCGACGACGACACGAATGGGTCTCGTCGAGTAAATGGAAATGGTTGGGTTTCATGTGAGGTAGTAGGTTGTATAGTAAGTATTACACCATTTTGGAGTACTGTACAGCCTGCTAACTTTCCTGATCTCAGTCCTAGTCATCGTTGGGTTCGTGGGAAACGGATAATATTTTCAGTCGGGAGTTTCTATTGGCCTCCACTCCACTCCATGACAAAATTCCATGCATCCGTTTGTCAACGAGAAACTACGTTTTATTTTTTATTTTTTTCAGTGATTTTTTGTTGTCATTTTAGGTTAACCTGATTTTGTATCATTTGCTCGACCAATGTTTAAAAAAAAAAACATAACCTATATTTCTTTGATCACTTTTAATTTCTCACTGACACTACCTGAATATACAGGGTATTTTATAAGAGAACGTTGTTTTAATTAATGTTCACTATTTTAAACGTCGTTTATTATTTTTTAATTTATTTTGTCAGGCTAATTGTACTTGTTGACGATGAGAATCAAAAGTTCGTCGCTACCTTTTTCACTTTTGATTCTTGATATTACAAAAAATATTAACCCAAAAATTAAATGTGTCTTATTTCTTCAGTCGTTGCACTTTTCGAGATACCTTGTATAATTCAACTTGAACTGTTTTCCATGTATAAAGATCTATGCAGAGAGTAGAGACAGATTTGTTTTTATTTAATATCACAAATGCAAACAGTGTAATAGAGGTAATCATGGCTTATTATTATTATTAACATTACTATCAAGGTAACAAAGATGAGTTTCGAACGAATACAAGCACACTTCAATTTGAATCAAACACAATCATAAGTTTTTCCGGGTATATCCGAAAAACAGAAGAACGGCAACAGTGCATATTCGTACAATCTGTGAAAACTCTATGGCCAAAAAATTTTCAATTAATTATGAAGAAGAGCGAATGAATTTTTGATCCTCACTGTATATTTAGATTCATTCAAGTTTTTAATAAATTGACTTTGATCTAATTGGATAGATCTTTCAAGAAAGCAAAACTGGATCGACAACAATAATGTATTACTCATCGTCTTCCTCAAAAAAGAGTGGTATATCATGAATCACTTCTGAAATATTGTTTCGTTAATTATCTAACCGATTTGCTATCTTGAAAACAGGTAGATATACAAAAATACGTATATAACCATCAAAATTCTTGTTTTTTTTTTATTTTTCAATTTTAATTAGAGATACTAAAGAGCAAGACAAAGTAATGTTTTGTATATTTACTTTTTCCAAAGTGACGAAAAAAAATAAGAATTCTGGAGGTTAATTCGCCATCTCCCTGAGACCCTAACTTGTGACGTCAATTGTACTCTCACAAGTTTGCGACTCGGGTACTGGCGGTTAAGCATCTCTTCCTTCTATTCTTTTCTCACAATACACTATTAGAATATTCTCGGCGCATTGCTGCTATAACTACGCCACTGGAAAATTTCATAATGGTTTACAGTTGGCAATACTGATATCATTTGTATTTATTCACAGCTGGCAGCACTGACGCTTGACGTTTGTTTATTTTGTTGTAACGGTTAACCTCACTTTTTGTACAGAAGTTTCGGAGTGATGAAATAAATCTGTTATGCTTTTCATTTCAGAGGAAAATGGAGACAGTTACGGCAAATACGACAGTATTAAACGTAAGACTTGAAGACGAAATAAAACTGCTGTTGAAATACCCGCTTATAAAGAAAGTTGTTGAAAATGGTCATATTTTTTTCAAAGGATCAATTGAGGTTGATGTAGGTACTGAGAAATTCATCAATTTCTGGAAGATTTCTGTTGAATTGTAATCAATTTTTAGAATGAAGATTATACAGTAATTATCAAACTACATCCAGTGCATGGTCTTATCCTAAAATTGTCTCCTGAACTGAAACAACTGGAAGAAGAATTCTCAAAAATACACCAGAAACACTGTAGTATTATAACTTGCTTGGATAGTCTCAGAATATATATCAAATCGAAAACACTTTCAAAGAAGCCTGTGAATCATTGTGATATTTATAGGCAAGTCCTGTATGAGTATTCAGAATTTACTAAATTCTATCTCAATCTGAAAAGCTGCTACTTAGCCTATGAACTGAATAAAATAAACATCACCACTGTGGATGAACAAAACAGAGAACATTGTGTTGAAATTAAAGTTGATTATAGTAAAGTTGAACAGATTTTTCAAATAAGTGAATATGACTTACCTCAGGAAAAGGAACATTTTGAGGCAACTTCTAGTTTAAGAGAGACTTTTGATAAATACCAGAGTTTAGTGGACTTACTGCAGCCTTTTTTCAATCTGATGGAGGTTTTTGATTCTTGTTGCCATATTCTAGATCCTGTACCTCAAAAGAGGAGACATAACTATAGGAGAATTTGGATAGGTGAGTCATGACTAATGCATCTTTTGTTAAGTAAAGCATACAATTGTATCACTGGATTGTTTCTAGGGAAAAATTTATCAATAATAATAACAGTGGATCCTTTTGATGTTACAAAAATCCCAGAAATCAAATTCCTGGGCCCAGAAAGGCTTGTTGAAGACTATCGCACAAAAATGAATGACAACCTAGAAAATTGGGATCAAACCAATGACACATTTAGTGAAATCTTGAACCTGCTTGGTATGTTGCATCTCTCTTAAAAAAACAGTCCTGTAAATTAACCCCAAAGATTATAATTTGATGAGTTGAATTTTAGTGTAATTTTTGTTACTGTGTTGTTATGTAGGTATGGATTGTTTCCCACAAAAACCTGTTAACTTGGCAGATAAAGAAGATATTTTAGTTGATACTGGGGATTGCAGCATTTGTTTCTCATCAAGACTCAATGGGAAATTACCTGATGTGGTTTGCAAAAATGAATTTTGTGAAAATTACTATCATGTGGACTGTTTATATGAGGTAATTCATTAGCATCATCAATATTTTGACACTGCGTTTGCTTCCCTTTGATTTTTTTGATTATTTTACTAATTACTGAACCATTTTTATGTTAGATAATGGATTCCAGCTGTTATTCAACTAATTGGATTGATTTTTGTTTCAGTGGCTGATGTCTATAAACGCGAGAAAATTCTTCAGCGAGGTTATTGGAAGCTGCCCTAATTGCGAGAAAAATATTTCTTGTCCGATTCCATCTCATTGAAGCTTCTAACATAGATATACTTGATAGAAAATTGTGAAAATGTATCAGAATGAAGTGTTATATAAGATGTTTCTGTTTTTATTATATTGAAATCCAAAAATATATTATTAGTTTTTCTTTCTTTGTTCTTAAATGAAAGATTAAAATATATCGTGAATGAATATTAACAAATTTTATTCACTTTCAAATTCAGCACGACAATATCACTTTCAATACACAATTTCGGTCCAGAATTGTGAACGTTTAAAGATTCATAGTCTTTGGCGCCATTGAAAAATAAGAAGCGCTTATTCTCTTATCGTATTAGTATAAAATTATCAACTATGTCTCCAAGTTAAATAAGGCAGCAAAAGTTAGAAGACATTCGTTCATCATTCCTGTGGACAAATTTTAAAGTGGTTCTAGTTTTTCTGACGACAAATTTGGACATCATCATAAAACCTACGAATTTTTTTAGGGCACTATTTATAATCACAAACAAAAATCAATAATCAGACAATGGTTAAAAATATCGTATATTTTGAAGTCGACCACTGAACACCAACAAGGTTATGTTTTCTTGTAATTTCACAAATATCAACTTTTGAATATAATTTAGAAAGCATGACCTCTCTTAATATATACAAAAATGAACCTTTTCCTAACTTGATTATTAGTTTAAAATGATTCACACCATGTATCAAGAAACGCCCCCTGCAAAGCCACAGAACCTGCTAGCAAATTCGAAAACGTCACATGTAAGCATATTTTCACGCCTATGCAAGCGTTACCGAAACGAACAATAACCGAATACCGATGAAAATTCACAACAATCTGCCTTTGCACTCCAACGAGGCGCAATGGCAATACAACACTCTTCCTGGCACGCTGCCGATATCGTAATTGTAGTTCCAAGTCAGTTCGGTTCCGGCCCTGATAAACTGAGACGAGAAAAAGGAGACCCAAGGGAACCTGGGGTCGTGGGTATCCACGAAGACGTTTTGTACGAAGACGTTGGGTGAACATGAATGCTAGAAGAAATATTATTCGGTATTCCTGATCAACTGTCAGTCTAGTTCTATTGAATCATCAAGTAGAATCGTGAGGAAAAATGTTAAATAACAACAGTGAAGTAGTTATAAACCGATTGAATCGATTCAACTGAAGAAATTGAATTAAAAAGTACTTTAAAATTCTGCATATGCCATACAATCAATAAGTCAAAAAAAATATTTGTCGATAACCACGTATTTTCATCCAAAAATCGCGAATTTCCAAATTTCATGGTTCACAAACTAACACTTTCCAAAAGAACCTACTTTTCTCGAGAACTTTTTGTAAGGCAATTTCAGTTTTTTTCTTTGAAATGAATTTTGTGAAAATTACTATCACGTGGACTGTTTATATGAGGTAATTCATCAACATAGTCAATATTTTGACACTGCGTTTACTTTACTTTGATTTTTTTAGATTATTTCACTGATAACTGAATCATTCTTAGGCAATCATCTTTATGAAAGATTTTGAATTTCAGCTGTTATTAAACTAATTGGATTGATTTTTGTTTTTGTAAGGCAATTTCAGTTTCTTTCTCCAATTGCTAGGAGCTACTTTCAAACGTGCCAATATTTTTCCGCAAATAGCAACTGAAATCACGACTAGATTACATTTTTTCGAAATTGATTCTCGGCAAACAGAAAATTGTGTATACAATGGAAAAAACAATAGATATTTCCATTTCTAAAGGGATTAAGTTAAATTTAGGAACAAAAACCTTGATCCTTTAATTTCTTTGGAAGTTCAACTTTGATTCAAAAATTCAGGGAGAAATTTTACACAATTTTAGCTTCTCCGCCTAAATTATCAAGAATATAGTCAATTAACCAAGAATGGGGAAAAATCCATTTGTTTTCACTTTTTCCAGTTGCATATAAGAGGTGAAAAAATGTCTTCTCTCCTGTTTCGATTGCTAAATGAAAGATCCAAGATAATAATATCAATAAACCCCATTTCAAAAAAAGCAGAGCAAATTTGGCATTTTTTGTAAAAATTTCTCCTGATGCTACGATAACTGAGTTGAATTTTTTTTGGTTTTGAAAATGGCATTGGTAGCTTCGAAATACAATTTTAAAATTCAAAAACCGCACTAGATCTCACTTACATTTAGAAATCGTCCAATATTCCCAGCATTTTTGGCGTCCATGACATAAACACATTCGTCTTCCCCAAACAATTCTCTAATGGAAGTATATTTCAAAGGTTTCAAATCCAAACCGCTCGCTTTCGGATGAAAACTCAGCACTTCACGCCCCTCTGAAAAAATTCAAAGTAAAAAACCTTCAACTCGAAAAACAAGCACTACTCACCATCTTCCTCGTCGCTTATAGTAACCGTCTCAATTCGATTTCCAAGATTGCTCAGTACAGCTTGAAGGTCCAAGTTGGGCTCGATGATTTCCTTCTTTATCTTCACATCTGCGGCTGGCTTGGGATCAGGTTTAGGGTCTGGTTTGGGATCCGGCTTCGATTCTGGTTTGGAATCGTCCTCGTTGTTCCTTCTTCGCAATCTAGACCTAAGAAAATCGAAAGGTAGGTCGGTGACATTGACACATCGGGAATATATTAGAAATGCTTCTCGTGACGTCACAAACCCTCATTATGGGGTCGTTTCGGAGATGCCAGATTTTGACAACTTTTGATAGAACTTTACTTAGTCGCTACCTGGCAATGAAATGTAATTCTTATATTTTAGCCCGCATTTATGCTCATTTTGTACTGTATTTATTTTATTAAATATATCAAATGAGGAATTTTTTACATGTACAAAACAGCCATTGTAAACAACGAATATTATATAATACAGTCTGTATGAATTAAAACTTTGCAAATACAACTAAACAATTATCTTTATTCAATAAAGAAACATTGATTGATTATTCCAATTATAATTCATAGTCCAGAAATAATCAACTCTACAAACTTTCCCTAAGGGGTTATATACAGATGAAATTTTCAAAAAATCGATTTATTTTTTTCAATGTACGTATATTTAAGAATACACACAAGAAATTTCATATCGTTCCGGTGAATATTTTCAAAGTTACGCGCAAATTTGAAAAGGCGTTTGAGAGTGCTTGAAAGTGCCTTTCAAATTTTGAATGCGTTTTTCTCCAAATGGTGATTTCAAAGTTGGTGATCAAAATTACTCGAAAATGGCTCAACCGATTAGTCTCAAATTTCCACACGAGCTTCTTAAATATATTTTTCAGTATTTAATCGAAGATTTTTTCTCACCGATGAATATTTGTTCTTTTATAAATAATTTGAGGCAGAAATTTTGATCGAAAATCGATTTTTTACTTTGAGAAACCGCCATTTTGTAAAAAAAAAATTATCTTGCTTATTCCTTCGATTAATTACTGAATTTAACATTACTTTAACGAAATCTGTTTGGTTTTTTAATTTCGGATGATCCAGTTCAGAGATATACCGAGTGGTCACCGCAGAACGTCTTTTTTTGAGAGGAGCTCCAGGAGCTCAGCTGTAGCTCCTATCCAAATAAATATTTTCAATAATACTAAATCTCAAAATACTGTTGAAAGATACCATGAAACGTGTACAAATTATTAGATCAATAAATTCGAAAGTTTCCTCAGAAAAAATTCTGGAAAATTCGCTGTTTTTCGGCCTTCTAACTGTATATAACCGCTTAATTTACGAAACAACTGAATTTTCACAGTTTTCTGCACTATCCACATTTCAATAAACTTACTCTGGCTGAAAAAAATGTCACAAAAATTATAATATCCATTATAAATTTATGAAACCCAACTAACCTTATACCCGATTCTCCTCCTTTGGTGGAAAGAGGATATGCCGGAGTGAAATCGTTGTCTTCGGTATAATTGTACCTCCTCGACTTGGAAGGTACTCTCGTTTGCTCCTCCTCCTCATCGTCCTCTTCCGGTGGACTTCTTCCCCTGTTCCTATTCTCGTCGTTTTCGTCTTCCATCACTTCGGCTTCGTAATCTTCTTTGAACTTTTCCACGGTCTCTATGTAGTCGAGTTCGGCGAAGTATTCGTCGCCATAAGCAATGCCGTCCTAAGAAAATATCTATCAAGTTGATGAAATGCAATCGGCAATGGGGGAGACCATTGATTTCTCAAAACAGCATCATCGAGTTCTGTATGTCCAAAAACTACCATTCGTTATTTTGTTTTTGTATTTTTTATCCGGTCTATATCATGAATAAAATGATGAACTAAACGGAATTGATTTCGAACATACAATTTCATGCGCCATTTTCGAAGGTTGCTCTCATTGGTGTAACGCAGTGTGACGTGCTTAACCCGACACGCCCATCGACCTTGAACTGTCAAATCATAGATAATTGTTCCATGATAAATCTCGCAGTGTTGCCGCACCAAAATACCACAACTTATTCTCGGAATAAAAGATGTAAAAGAATACAATATAGATGATATTTTTTCTACAAATTATCATGAAATGATATAGTTATCACTTATCGATACGTTTTTGAGAAAATATAGCAAAGAAATAAAGAGTCATCCACAAGTAAACTTGGCAACATTGCACATGGTGTGAGCAAAAGATAATGGAAACAGACAAAGATAGACTTAGGGTGTAGCACGTCTTATGCTCATAACACCGCCCATTTATTTCTGGCGGTTTTAAATTTTAAATGAAAATGCTGATTTTAAAACGCTGTAGAATCAATTTGCTTTGATTTCGATCCTTGATATTGGATGTACACTGAAGTAACATCATTATTCATCGATTAAGAGAAGTTTGGAAGGTTTTCATCACTTTGTGGTCTTCCCCATTGGAATATTAAAATTCAGGTTTCAAGAATAATAAGTGAAATATCAAAGTAGAAGCTATTTTCAAACGCTCCAATATTTTTCAGCAAATAGCAACTGAAATCACGACTAGATTACATTTTTTCGAAATTGATTCTCGGTAAACAGAAAATTGTCTATACAGTCGAAAAAAAATGGATATTTCCATTTCTAAAAGGAATTAGTTAAGTTTAGAAACAAAAACATTTATTGTTTAATTTCTTTAGACTTAGATTCAAAAATTCAGGGAGAAATTTCACACAATTTCAGCTTCTCCGCCTAAATTATCAAGAATAGAGGCAATTAACCAAAAACGGGGAAAAATCCATTCGTTTTCGCTTTTTCCAGTTGCATATCAGAGGTGAAGAAATGTATTTTCTCCAGTAACTCTTGGCTAAAGCTCGCAGGGGATTTTTTAAAGATTTCTACATGCTCGGAGAATGGAAAACAATAATTCAGAAAATTCATTTCGTGGATTGCAAGAGAACACAAATTCCTACAAACTTTAACCCAAAAAAATCTGAAAACCAGATAGTTCAGGCCTCAAGGCCCTTTTTTCCGTTTCCTGTACGACCATTTCCCACCGAAATACAGCCTGTTTATTGTAAATCACCCAAAATCAATTCAATTTTAGCGAAAAGTGTATTTCCTACCTCGTTCGCCATCGCCTCCGTGTGTAAGGTGCCAGCATAAATACAAATAAAACTGCCTTGGGGCACATCGTTGAGGCACCGAATACCCCACCCTCTGTTGTGCGTCCTGAAAACCTGCAGTTTCAAGGTCATCGGGTTCTGTACCACCCTGTTCAGACACGTCGAGTTGCATTTGCACCTGAAACCCCAAAAGTTGGAGAATATTTCGGCTCTGAGAGGAGAAATCTTACCGGGAATTGCACTCGTATATGCCGGTTATCACTTGATCGGGAAGCCTTCTGTAGATGTAGCCCACGGAGTTTGGGTCGATGTCTTTTCCGATGTATTTCGATCCTTCCAGGGTCAATCTCCAACACGCACATTTTGTTTTGTCCTATTTAAAAATTGTTCCCATTGAAAAAGGATATATTATTATGCAACGAAACTAATTTTTATTGTCGAATTACTGAATTTTTTCACTCATATGGATTCTTGAAACATTGAAACACATAATTTTATACACGCAGTTCAATTTTCAATTTTAAAACCATGAACTGGAAGAAAAACTTGAAAACTTACGATACAATCATCTTCGCAGTCACAACCGCACAAAAATTCTTTGTCCGTATTCATATGGACTCCTTCCATAGGGACTCTCTTGGTGGAATAGTTGCAAAAATCTAGCATTTCATTGTTGATGCCGTTAATTACAGGAATTGGTACTTGTTCAAGTCCTGAAGCCAAAAAAAAACAGGATATCCAAGACGTTCAAATTCAAATCAAAATGAAAAAAAAAAACAAGAAATGGAAAACAATTACTCATGACAAGGCATGACACATTTATATAATCAATAATTATCAATTTCAATTCAATTCAATTATTCTAGTTAGTGGGATCATTGAACAAAATTTCAAAAGTGGACTTGAAAAATAATCCAATTTTCTGAAATGAAAATGTGTAAAAAAAAATAAATACGAATAATATGAAATTGGATTACTGCAGGAGGTGTTCAAAATGTTCTCCAATAATTTCCTAAAAGACTGAACTTGTTAATTAGAATAATTTGTCCACTTGTTTTATTTTTTTCCATGTATTTTTATTTCAGAAAATTAATCATCTTGTTTTTGAATTCTACTTTTGTTATTATTTTCAACGATAAAACGATTTTTTGAAAATTCAACTGATTTGATATGACTGAACGTCATAAAAACTCAATCAGGGCATTTCAAAATCTTTTACAAGAACCGTCTTTTGGAACTGCAGAATTGAAACCTGGAATGAAAACTGTTGTTGTATACTCTTATTTACTACTCTTTACAAATTAGTTATTTCCAATCAATTTTAAATTTTAATTAAATTGTGAAACTTTCTCTTTTGGGAATAATAAGGACGATTATTATTATCGTTTTTATTATTATATTTGTATTTTCTGTATTTTTATTGTTAGAAAATTTAAAATTGCAATTTTCAAAACACCCCTTTTGAAATCAAAATTGATGTTGATTGTTTATACAGTCGAAAAAACAATAGATATTTCCATTTCTAAAAAGATTAAGTTGAATTTAGTAACAAAAATCTTGATTCCTTAATTTCAGCTTCTCCGCCTAAATTATCAAGAATAGAGTCAATTAACCAAAAATGGGGAAAATCCATTTGAATTCACTTATTTCAGTTGCATATCAGAGCTGAAAAATGTATTTTCTCTAGTCACTCTTGGCTAAAGTTCGCAGGGGATTTTCTGAAGATTTCTACATACTCGGAGAATGAAAAAAATAATTCAGAAAATTCATTTCTATTAAAAAAAATGAGGTGGTAGCTGCCGAGAGGAGGGTATGAAAGAGGTGACAATTTTTTTAACATCCCTTTTGAAATAAAAATTGATGTTTCCGGAAGATTTTCAGTAAACCTGAAATAATATAAAAATTGGCACGAAAAAACAAACAGAAGGTTCCAAACAAAACCAACAAATACCTGTCATTTCAAAATTCACTTATGTAATACTGATATATGACATATGACCTTCAGAAATTTAAGAAGAACACCAATTCATACCTCCTTTCCCTTAGTTCTCACGATGTTCTCTGAACATTACAGGATGCCTCCTTTCGTGAGAAGTTTTATATATAAAAAAATATGGAATATATCTACGATTTGATTGATATTCATTGATCGATTGAAATAAATATAAAAAAAAAACTATTTCCATTATCAAAATCAAAAATAAAAAAACTGACCTCTAGACAAATCCTTCGGCTCCGGATTACACTCGACGCTGAACTCCGCCAAGCAGCGCACCATGTGATTGAAATCGAACAAATCCACCGTCATCTCGCTCTCGGTCAACCTCAGATAATAATGCACCTCGTCGATGTTCCTCAGCAGCCGGCCGCACGGCGCCTTGTACGCGATGTCCTTCCGCCCTTTCGCTTTGACGGTCATGCGCGCCCACCCGCACAGCAGCGGCTTCGACAGCGGGTTGTGGCCGCGCAGCTGGCCGAAGTTGTGCGTCAGAAAGGCCTTGCACGCGACGGAGCACGTGTGAGGGCGGTACTGGCGTTTTATGATGACTTGGTCGCGCGGGGTAAAGTACTGGAAGGGGTTGAGAGGGATTTAGCGGCGGAAAGTTCGTGGATCTCTGCGTTAGTGATTGTGGTTTTGATGGGGAAGACTGCTAAGTGGTGAAATTCTTTCCAAATCTGTCTTAATCGATGAATAATGATATCCAATATCGAGGATCAAAGTTGAAACGAGTGGTTTTTAATCCGTTTTTGGTTAATTGACTCTGTTCTTGCTAATTTGGGCGGAAAAGCTGAAATTCTGTGAAATTTCTCCCTGAACTTTTGAATCAAAGTCCAAAGAAATTAAAGGATCAAGGTTTTTGTTCCTAAACTTAACTGAATCCTTTTAGAAGTGGAAATATCCATTTTTTTTTCGACTGTATAAACAATTTTCTGTTTGCCGAGAATCAATTCTGAAAAAATGCAATCGAGTCTTGATTTCAATTGCTATTTGCTGGAAAATATTGGAGCGTTTGAAAGTAGCTTCTACTTTGATATTTCCAATAGGAAGTTAATCACTTATTATTCTTGAAACATGAATTTTGTTATTTCAATGGGGAAGACCACTAAGTGATGAAAACCTTCCAAACCTCTCTTGATCGATGAATAATGATATTGGTTCAGTGTATATCCAATATCAAAGATCGAAATCAAAGCAAATTGATTCTACAGCGTTTTAAAATCAGCATTTTTATTCGAAATTTAAAAACGCCAGAAATAAATGGGCGGTGTTATGAGCTTATGACGTGCTACACCCTAAATCTATCTTTGTCTGTTTCCGTATATCATTTGCTCACACTATGTGTAATGTTGCCAAGTTTACTCATGGATGACTCCTTATTTCTTTGCTATATTTTCTCAAAAACGTATCGATAAGTGATAACTATATCATTTCATGATAATTTGTGGAAAAAAATATCATTTATATAGTATTTTTCTACATCTTTAATTCCGAGAATAAGTTGTGGTATTTTGATGCGGCAACAAAGCAAGATCCATCATGAAACAATTATCTATGATTTGACAGCTCAAGGTCGATGGGCGTGTCGAGTTAAGCACGTCACACTGAGTTACACCAATGAGAGCAACCTTTGAAAATGGCGCATGAAATTGTATGTTCGAAATCAATTCCGTTTATTTTATCATTTTATTCATGATATAGACCGAATAAAAAATACAAAAAATAACGAATGTTAGTTTTTGGACATACAGAACTGGATTATGCTGTTTTGAAAAATTAGTGGTCTCCCCCATTGTGTATGTATGAAAATTGTTACTAATTATAGCCATATGCTCATTTATTAAACTCTTTCTATTTTATATAATAATACTGAATATGAAAATTGCGAAGATATTACAGATTATTTAACAAAATATACCAATAAAATAGAAGATTTGTTCTAATCACAAGCCATTATTACGAATTATTCTGAAAGTAGCCCCTTAAGAAACACTAAATATACAAAGAATCGTCTGCAAAACGGCGTTTTATTTTGCTGGATTGAAATAATCATCATAACTTGAAAGTTATCAACATGCATTCACCTCAAACAATAATAATGTAAGCGAAAAAATTCCCAACATATGTTGATGTCGTACAAAAAGCAAACTTTCAGGAAACTAAAACTGAATAACAGAAACCTCTGGAAAACGTAACCCTTACCATTATTTTACTTGTTGGACCAGTAGTGACGGGAACGTTGTTAACTGACGGCAAAAAGGGAATGATATTCGGTGGAGACAGTAAGCCTTGCGGTCTCGTTGTACTTTTTCGAGCGACCGCTCGGACGTTGTTAGTAGGAGATTCTTCCTCCGATTTCGTACCGCCCCGTGTCGGAGACTGCACAAAATCTTTATTTCGAGTGTATTGGACGACCGTTGCGGATTCATTCTAGAAGTAACACATTGTCATCATTTTTTTCTCATTCATCATCAATTTTGGTGAATGGCAACTATGTAATTATAGAGTCATACAGTCATGACGTTTGACAGTAGTTCCAACTCAGATAGTGATTTTGAAGCCATATATCTCTCAAAAACATATTATTAGAACTCAATTGTGCATAATTTGAGAGTCCAGTCGCCCATTTTTTTGAACAAGAGCAAATCTATAATAACTTCTAATGTGGTTTCTAGAGGGAACATTCTGTATACCATGTTTGGAAATAATCGACAAAAAATGTCACAATTTTGTTTGAAAACGTATTCCTTTCTTGTATCGTGTAGTGAAATTGTAAAACTGACTAAACTGTACGAATAAATTTCTATTCTATACCAGAAAATCGACTTACGTGTCCTAATTTTCTTGAAGTTCTAACACCCGTATGCCTGTTAGTAGCGGCTTGTTCTTCCCTGAACATCGGACTGAGTCTTGTCGAACCCCTGTATATCCACTCGGTTCTACTCAGGTTATCGAAAAACACTTGCACCAAAGAACAGTCGACATTTATTACGGTACACAACCACCATTTGCCTGAGAAGTAAGAGAAAAAACGTACGTCAAATGTAACAAATACATGGTGGCTATTTTTAAACCACTGTGAAGGATTTTGATAGAGATTTTTCAGTTTCTATATTCTCGTGACATAATTCAGCTTATAATGAACGCCAATTCTTTATCGATGTATTATGCACAGTAGTTCAAATCTCATTTCGGTCCAGACATTCATCGATATCCTAATACTATAATCATTTTTTATTGACAAATTTGAGACAGTTTGATTCTATTTCAGATCATTGTTAGTGCTTTTTTAAGTGAAGAACAAAGTTAAGTAGTGCAATTTTACTACATTTCAGAATCCTAAAATAAACTATGTATGTTTTCTCATGATAATTTCTCTTGACAGTCGACATTTATTACGGTACACAACCACCATTTGCCTGAAGAATAAGAGAAAAAACGTACGCCAAATGTAACAAATTCAGGGTGGCTATTTTTAAACCACTGTGATGGATTTTGAGAGATAAGGAGTTGAGGCACAATAGGATTTTTAGTTTCTATATTCTCGTGACATAATTCAGCTAACAATGAACGCCAATTTACGATTCTTCATCGATGTATTATGCACAGTAGTTCAAATCTCATTTCGGTCCCGAAATTCTACGATATCCTAATACTGTAACAATTTTTTATTGACAAATTTGAGACAGTTTGATTCTATTTTAGATCATTGTTACTGCTTTTTTAAGTGAAAAACAAAGTTAAGTAGTGCAATTTTACCACATTTCAGAATCCTAAAATGAACTAGATATGTTTTTCCACGATAATTTCTACTGATATGTTCAAATCATAATAATAGTTTCTCAATAAATCACACACAATCGAAAAATAATACGACAAATTCCTTACCTTTGTACTCCACTCTAACAATTTGATCTTTGGCCAACTTCACCATGGGCCTGTCCTGACTTTCCAGATATTTTTTGATGAAAGCCCTGGACTCTATGTATACATCCTCCCAAACATCCTGGCTTGATTCCATGACTAGATTCACTGAATGGTAGCTGACATACTGGGAATAACCGATGTCAAAGAAAATCAAATACCTGGAATTGAAAATCTCATTATTTCAGGCAATTTATTTAATTTTTTTTACTGTTACTCAGCCGAAAATGTAACAGGAGCAATTTTCGGAACTCAAGTCTTCCTTTTCTCATAGTTACATTGTCAGAAGTGAAGCTTTTAGATTTGAATTCAATTTTCAACATCAACTTCTTGTTTGATTCTTTGAAATAAAAATTATTGTGATTAAATTTTGTCAATATCGATATAAATATGCGTCAAGTAAGGTAATGAAACGATCTTATCTTCATATTTGAATCGAAAATCTAACACTAAAAACCTCTACAATAATCCTTACCTAAACCTATTCCCTTCGAAGGGCTGTTCAGCAACAATTCCAGCATAGAAAGGATCATGTTTCGGCTTCTTAATCTCACCGATATTGCTGGTTTCTTTAAAAACGGAAATCACTCTAGTGCCTACCGGCAATCTAACTTTACAGAAACCCGGATAGGCGACGTGTTTACCTTCCAACAGTCTTTCTTTCTGTTGCTTCAACTCTACGAGTTTATAGTGAGTCGTATTGTAAGTTAGTCCGTTGTAGGTCTGTCTTGGCTGGATGACAGCTAGGAGACGGGCGCGAATCCACGACCCTTGGAAGTTTTCTCGAACTATGTAGTAGATTTCACCTGGATATAATAATCGAGAAGTGATGTAGAATCTATCGAAACGAGTTGTTACTGATGAGGAAGACCACTAAGTGATGAAATCCTTTCAAACCTCTCTTAATCGATAATTAATGATTTTGGTTCAGTGTATATCCAATATCAAGGGTCAAAATCGAAGCAAATTGATTCTACAGCGTTTCGAAATCAGCATTTTCATTCAAAATTTAAAAAGGGCAAAAATAAGTGGGCAGTGCTACGAGCGTATGACGTGCTACACCCTAAGTCTATCTTTGTCTGTTTCCATATATCTTTTACTCACACCATGTGTAATATTGTCAAGTTTACTCGTGGATGACTCTTTATTTATTTGCTATATTCTCTCAAAAAAGCATCGATAAGTGATAACTATATCATTTCATGATAATTTGTGGAAAAATATCATTTATATTGTATTCTTCTTCATCTTTTATCCCGAGAATAAATTGTGGTTTTTTGTTGCGGCAACACAGCAAGATTTACCATGGAACAATTATCTATGATTGGTCAGCTCAAGGTCGATGGGCGTGTAGGGTTAAGCACGTCACACTGCGTTACACCAATGAGAGCAACCTTCAAAAATGGCGCATGAAATTGTACGTTCGAAATCAATTCCGTTCATTTTATTATTCCATTCATGATGTAGACCCAAAAAAAAAACGAATGGTAGTATTTGGACTTACAGAACACAATTATGCTGTGCGATGTTGCTGCTTGTCTTTTTTTAATGTTTTCGAGCGAGATTGTACAGCTTCCTCGAAAGTTTTTTCATCAACAAGACACAACACATTCAGAAAGTATTCACCATGCTTTCATTCACAGATAAACATTGAAAATGCAGTATTTTTATATTATAAACGCGCCCGTCAAATTCATCAGACTTTCACTGCAGTTTGACAGTTGTCAAACTAATGGTTCATGGAATGATTATGTTTACATGCTGCCAAATCTGAATTATGAAAAAATACTGCTATTCTAATGTTTTCTTGGATTGAAAACATGATAAATCCTTTCTAATTATATAATGGGCCACCTTATTGAAGAAATTAGCCAAAAAGCTATAAAATTTTGTCCAAAAAGTGACACGGAAGAGAATGTTGCCAAAATACATGAGCACAAAAAAAATTCATCAAAATCCACATTGCTTCATATGTGCACTTTTCCCAAACAGTTTATTATGAATTATGTTAAACTAAACATGCGATATGACATTTATTTCATGTTTATCACTTACCAATAACAGGTGTTGGTCGATCCACAGGTAAAATAGGAGGAAGGTCTTTGGGTGGCTCTTGCTCCATCATCACCTTAGGACTATTTGAATTACTAGGATCATCCATTTCTGCATATGAAACAGGCTTATGAGATCTAGCACTTTTTCTGGGGGTAGCATCTGTTGAACTTTCTAAAATAGTAGCACATAAAAGATAAAATCAAATATAACAGTTACACAAAATATCCATCATCAATGTTATTTTCTTACTCACCAAGTTTCATAATAGTGTGTAGTGAATGAGTACGGTCATCAATTATATTGAGACCTTTCAGTTCCTGATACTCTGGACGAAATTGGTTATATAAATTCAATTGTATTCCATCCAAAACTGTTCTTATCTCAACAACCTGTTCAGCTAACTTTGCAGACTCCTCTGGAAATTATAAAACATTACACTGGTGGCTGTAATCACTACAAAACAAACCTTCAACTCTCTTGCTTGAGTTCTTCAGGAATTCTGTCTCAAACTCAAATTGTTTTTCAAGATTCAGACCACCTAGAGTTGTCTGTATTATTTCATCAATATTTTTACTGATGAAATCAAAATTCTCATCTCCAATGTATTCCTTATCTTCTCGTTCATCAACTTCCTCATCACTGTCATCAATTTGTAAAGTCTCATTCATTATAGGGTAATTCACACCAAATAGCAGTTTGCCATTCTTCAAAGTGGTACTCAGTTTGTCAAAGTCCTCTACAGACTTTGTGTAACAAGCTTTGCATATCTCTTCTTGGTAAGTTTTTGATCTTTTCACTCTGAAGTATGAGAGGCAGAAATCAGGAGCCACTATGAACTCACTGCTTGAACTAACACAAGCAGTATTCAAACATCTTTTATTGTGAGGTTTTTCTACCAAATCTATGATTTCTTTGACTGCCTGTGCAGTACTTTGGTCTTCCACTCTCTGCTTGCGATTTTTCCCTACGAAATTGATTAACAATAAGGAAATGTTTCAGGACATTTACAAGGCCTACCTTTTTCTGGTTCATCGTCATCTGAAATGACTACATCAACAATATTACCGTGAGATTTTTCGGGAGCATCTTGATCGCTTGTTTCAACTGTTGTATTCGGGTTGTTCACTACAGTTAAAGTCACATCTGACCTACGTTCAATAATCGGTGTAACCGGTAAAGTATCATCAATTTCCATAGGATCATCCTCGTCCATATCCATGATTACAATTTACAAAAACAAGAGAACTGGAAATATTCAGTTAATAGATATCACTCGCTTTGTTTATTCAACTGATTTCTAATAATAAGATCGTCACGTAAATATTCATTCAGAAAAATATTTTTGATTACACTTTTTTCTTTTGTTTTTCGCTTCGGCAAGCTTGATTCATCCTCTTCTCATTTTTTTCTCGTTTTTTCGTAATGGCTAAGTTCTATAAGTGATCACGCGTATGGTGTGTCAAATAAATTCTGGAGAAGAAAGGACTGTCAATTTCGACCGTGTTATTGACATTTGAAGTGACAGTGGAGTGGTGGTTTTTATTTTGACATTAAATTAATATTCCAAAATCGAGAAACAAAACAAATCACCTTTGCTATCCATATTTGGCCTTGTAATACGTGTAGGAACATTGAATTCAGTAACTTCCGTCCCCCATTTCTCGTAAGGATGCAATCTACAATATTGAAATCGTAACTCGAAAATCATAAGTGGACGTTCTTCTTCGAGAAAAACAAAAATGTCATCTCAATTTTCCTTGTCTAATGCGAATGGAAAACAAAAACGGTTCTCAATTGATGATGCTTTTGAAGAAGAAAATGACGACATAAAAGTCTATAGCCCAACTACAAAATCTAAAACAAATATACTAGGGGCAGGTGATCAAATAAATGTTTGCATTGGAAATGGAAGGCAAGTAAGTACCTATTGAATAACTAAAATACATCGTATAACTTTTCAGGAGTTACAAAATGGCAAATAACACATCTAGAGATAGCGACTCATTAATCCAGGATTATTATGATTGCACTGACCAAGAAAACTGGGGTAACTCTTGTTTGAGGCACCCAAAAGTGAGAGAAAATTGGCGAATGGTTCTTGCAGCTGCCACATTACTTATCATTGGTTTAGGGCTGCTGATAACAGGTACAGTGACCCTAACAGAACCCAATTCTGGACTGCAAGGCTCTGTATTTTTGTTGGCAGGATTTATTTGTTTTCTTCCAGGAATATATCATATTATTTATATTTATTTAGCAGCCAAAGGGAAAAGGGGTTACCATTTCCATAATTTACCTCTATTCACTTAATAAACAATGAGAATGGATTTTGAGAGAATTGAACTATTTACACAAGGTGTAAACATCCCACAATTCCATTTATAATAATTCACATCACTTACTAATCAATTCATTTTTGAACAAGATGAATATACTCTAGTATAATTATAAGAAAAATTTGGTGAACTATTCTCTATTTTATGTTGTGATAATCTAGTGATCAGGTATTTTCTGATTGCAAATTCTAGTATGACATTTTTTTCTTATCCAACCATAGTGGATATGTTAATAAGTCACATGAATCTCAACAGAGACTGATAAAAATTATTTTAAGCCATTCCTGCATCTTCAATTGATGTTTTTTTAATTTAAACTTCAATTTGAATGATATTTATGTTGATTTTACATTTTGATTTGTTGCTAAAGAATTCTATCAATGTTATTCATCAATTGAATATGGTAATGCATAACGTTGATAAGAAAAACGTGATTATTTTGCCGAGGCCATTTACAAAGGAATAGTGGCAAACAATAAACAATATTCCATTTTCTACGAAAATTATAATTTATTTCAGTTTGATTGTCCTTGCTCTTGATGGCTGACGCTTTCAGCAATATTTTTATACCAAAGCTTATAGTGTCATATTTAGACTAATCTGGCAACAGAAAATTTGTCTATTTATTGAATTGTTTACAGTTCAGTAAATTTGCAGCTTATAAGTATTGTGCACTTTACTTATCTATTCAAAAAATATAATTAAGGATTGTTGCATATTATCGGATTGGAGAAATGATAATAGAAATGCTGTATTATTTTTTTTACCTTTTTGACTGAAAATTATGTGTGTTGGTTGTGTAAAAAACTGAATAAAAGGTTTTTGGTTGTAAGCTGACACTTATTTTCACCTGCATTGATTTCCTCATCAGTCTCTTATCATCTGAATTCCTTGTAACTTGGGAATGGAACCAAAATAATGCATCGGTTATTCAATTTATACGATTTATTATATTAAGTTGTTGTATTTTATATACTCATTGGAATATAATCAAGATTTTAGTTTCACTTGTTCCTCGAACTTGAACTCGCCAAGCACCCACAATTTTCTAATATATATTCGAAACACTTGTAGCGCTTTTCGAAAATAATACACTCGTACGGGATCAACTTTATCCTAACCAAAATGAATATTGCACTAAGGATACCAAAATACGTTCAAAATTCAAGATCTTCAACAGTAAACTCTTGGTTAGGCCAACCATGTGGATATTTCTGCTTTAAAAACGGAATACTAGCAAGTTGAAACCAGACAAGACTAGATTATAAACATTTTTTCATTTCATATAGTGCGCACATTGAATTCAGAAACATGGACTTCTCAAAGCTTTTTTGTCTATTTCATCATGTCAATTGTTTATAACAATATGGAATATTTTATAGGCAATTGAATGAAACGAATCATATACGTAATGTTTCTGGAAAGAATCATTTTATTATTAAATTTTATATCTAAATAGAATGCTTCAAGGGTAAAAAAAAACTCTTGCTCTTTTCAACTCGATGATACACATGGGCCAATATTTTATTTCATTGATGTAATCAATACCAATTGTTAGAATTTGTTTAGAAAACAGAACTACTTTTCTGATTTCAACTTGTTGGTACGTAATCACGAGTTTTGACATGAAATGGCTGGCCTAAGACTATGAGACCAAAAAAAAAGACACTTAGCCGGTTTTACAGCATTATGATGAAGAAGCTAGCCTGACTACTCGGGTGAATTTTTCACTATTTACGTTCCAAACATAAAGATCGAGACCTACCGTAGCTGAAACATCAAAATAAGAATCGTTTGGCAATAAATTTATTTGGAAATTATAATAAAAGCGACCCCTACACGTTCCTTCGTCGAAATGTTTTCTCTAACACTCTTGCTGCTTGGTGGCTTGATTGCTCCTAAACCCGGGTGGACTCGAGATTTGGGTGTTAATATCGCTACTGAACCAATTGAGGTTCTGGGGGGAGTTCAAGTGTGAGATGTTGCCGTAGTTCGGCTGGATTTGTTGGGAGAAATTCGAGAATCCGTTATTTGCGAAATCGTACCGTAACGGAGCCCCGTTTTGTATTTGTTGTTGCGTCCCTAATTGTGATAAATTTGGATAATGTTCTCTATTGCTTTGAGACATATTTGCTAGAGGATAATGGCGGCTAGATGATAATATTGCCGGATCTAATACTTTCCAATCGTTACATGTGTTACTCATATCTGGAAAAGAAAAATTGACAGTTAATGGGGAAGACCACTAAGTGATGAGATTCTTCCAAACCTCTCTTAATCGATGAATAATGATTTTGGTTCAGTGTATATCCAATATCAAGGTTCAAAATCAAAGCAGATTGATTCTACAGCGTTTTAAAATCAGCATTTTTATTCGAAATTTAAAAACGCCAGAAATACACCCTATACACCCTAAGTCTATCTTTGTCTGTTTCCATTTATCTTTAGCTCA